>CAWUFW010007909.1:0-600000 GCA_963921515.1 Calotriton arnoldi | reverse complement strand
GCCTACTACTAAACCTAGATAGAGAGGCTGTGCAGTCGCAGGCCTGAGATATGTTGAAAAGAGTGAGTGGTCAGTATTGATGACTTGTTAGTGTCAGTTCCTGAAAAGAAATGTGAATGAGTGTGTCATTCCCTATTTGAATGTGTTTTTTCTATATTTTAGGGAGACTGTTGCTATATGAGCGGCTCTCTTACTAACTCTATGTATCTCTAAATGTGTATGGAAGGAGCTGCATAGATTGGTTGTTGGGTGTCTTACAGAGGATTGGGGTATGTAACTCTGTGTCAATTGTCTCCATTAGGCCTACTTATATAACAGCTGTCTCTCTATTTGGGACTGAATGTGAAAGTGCCTGAGTGCATATGTGACTGGGTCTGTGAAAGGCTGTATGGATTTGGAGTACGCTATGTGAGTAGCAGTACAGGTATGAGACTGGATGAATAATGAAACATATGGGTCTATAATCTGAGATATGTTGAAATGGTAAGTGGTTTGCATGGCTGACTTGTTAGTGTCAGTTCCTTAGTACATATGTGAATGAGTGTGTCAGTTCCTACTTGACTCTGTCTTTGAATATTGAATGGAGTATGTAGGTATATGAGTGGATCTTTTAGCCACTCTGTGCATCTCTAAACGTGTATGTAAGGAGATCCATGGATTGGTTATTGGGTGTGTTACAGAGCATTAGGGTAAGTAACTCTGTCTGCAACTACCTCCATCAGGCCTATTTACATAAAAGCTCTGTGTGTGCAAATCAATACGGAAGTGCCTCTGTGCATGTCTCTGTGATGTAAGAGACTATATCCTTTAGAAGACAGCTGTGTGAGTTGCAGTTCAGGTTCGAGACTGCATATGTCACTAGACATATTGGTCTGTAAGTGCAGATGTCATTCACTGAAACTAGAAAGTACATGTGTTACGTTGAAGGACATACCTCACAGATTATGCTGTACATACAGCCTACCTAAGGGGTTACTTATATATAGCACAGGAAAAGTGTTTAGACTTGCAATCATGTTCAAAATAACAACTCTTCCTACTGCTAAACCTGGACACAGAGGCTGTGTAGTAACACCTGATATGTTGAAAGACTAAGTGGTCTGCATGGGTGACTTCTTAGTGTCAGTTACTCACTACATATCTGAATGAGTGTCTCAGTCCATATTTCACTGAGTCTTTGTATATTTAGGGAAGTTTGTTGATATAAGACTGGCTCTCTTATTGACTCTATAGAACTCTAAAGGTATAAGTAAGAGACAGCACTGTTTTCTTATTAGGTGTGATACAAAGTATTGGGGTATAAGTCTGTATGTATACATGCAACTCAATAATATTTCAAAGTATATGAATTATATTTTAAAACACACAGGTCATTCACAATTCCTAACCTACAGTGTACATAACAGGCCACTTATATGTAGTAGAACAGCAATTTTAGATTTCAATTTTTTTTTTTTATTTCAATCTCACCTAACAATACCACATTACAAAGAAGCTCTACAGTAGCAGACTCTACCACAGGTAAAACACTAAAGTACAACTTTATAAATACATTAAACATACCAATCGCAAATAAAGCAGCAAGACTATATCTAGAGCATTAAAATATTAACTTAACTACCAACAAAGTTTTCTCTCACCTCAGCCCAACTACAGAACTCTGTACAAATGTACTTTTATTAGTCACTCCTTCATTATCCAACCAACTATATGAAACATTCTTTACATATTTATATCATTTACTGTATATGCTCTTCACTACACATATTTAAATAATCATTTCAAGCCCTGTGCATGTATATTATAGCTTATGTAATTAACATTCTAAATGTATTACATTAAAATAACACTAGGAACTGACTACATATAAATATATATCCATTATCACTACCCTTATTGCTAACATACCTGTCAATTCATTTCCTTGATCCTCAAATAATAAGAAACTTTCACTTCAAATGTGTTCTCACGCAAAATGATTAGCAACACTCTTAGTAAGAAAGAACCAGTAATGGCAATTTTTCCCTCTCTCTATCCACTGATATTCACAAAGTTAGCAAATGAGAACATTCCCTTCATTTTTTCCTCTTACACTAGTTTTAGTTGGTGACTTTTTTAACCCTTTATTAGTTTCTTGATAAGAAGCCCAATCTCAAAGTGCACGATGGTGGAGTTGCGACTCCATTGCGGCATTCAGCGTGGTCCCCTGTTTAACTCTGCGATGGAGTCGCGACTCCATATGGGAGTCCGTTAAAACATTTACAATAATATTGGTATGTTTTTTCACTTATACGTCACATATAATCACAGTACTGAATTAAAAAATCATAATTCATACTATATGCTAGTTCGAAAGTAGTATACTTTGAAAAAGCAAACCATAATCTATTTGAAACCCTTCCCCCATACTACTTTGCCTTAGTTGCCACTCTACTCTACCATTAAGTCAAAAGTTCAAACACTTTCTAACTGGAGCATTCAAGCTTTTTTATCAACTGTAGAAGATGTGGTTGACTGCTTCAAAATTAAAGCAAATGCACAATAGTCTTACTTGGATAACATTTATCTTCAACCAATCACAAATCTACTTAATTTACTTACTGAATCTCTACCTATTTTTAAGGATTAATTTATTTACAACACCAAATCAAGTACATTCTTTTGTTCCAACATGTTCACTCTTCCATTTTAACTGCCTTTCATTCTACCAACTGTCACATTCTGCTGCAGCCTTCTCCTGATTGCGTCTGCTCCTTCCTTCAAAATGGTTAGAGTGTGAATTGGGGGTCACAACTATCTCTTCTTGGCCAGAGAGTGTGCAAGAAAGAGAGGCATTGACAGGGACTTGGGTGTGCCTAATGTGGACATTAAATGGATTGGTAAGAGAGGTTTAAATTGGCACCAATTGCTCCCTTTGGTTGAGAGTATTGCAGATTGCCAACATCCAGACATCTTAATAGTGCACTGTGGTGGCAATGACCTAGGCACTCTAACTGAGATTGGTTTAGAAATTGCAATGAAGGAGACCTTTGGCCAATTAATGGCACTTTTACCTAGCACTCTGCCAAAGGCAGAAATGAAAATAGTCAAACCAATTCTGTCCACAGATTGACAATGCCAGAAAACATGTTAATAAAGCTGTTTCTGCATTCCTCAGAGACCGTCACATGGGCTCTATCTACAACAACAATCTGAGTGTCGACATGCATAGAATTTATAGAAGTGATGCAGTTCACTTTACAGCTGAAGGTAACAGGGTGTTTCTCAGCAACCTGAAACTCTGCATCTGGTCTTATGTGTAGCTCTCACATACTCACAATGAACATAAAGGCTCTCTTCAGAACCACCCTATTATCCAACACTAAGTAATATTCATTTTAATTCTTCTTAAAAAATATATTTTGCAGAGTTGCGACTCCGCTGCAGCTCCACAAAGCAAATGCACAACAACACATTTAAAATGTATAAGTATTATTTTCATACTATACAAATTACAAACACTTTCTGACTAACTTTGCAAGTGTCTAAGCATTTGAATATGTGGATGCATGAGTCTGAGTAGGTCTGTAAGTACATATGTCAGTTCCTAAGTGAATGTGTGAGTGGGAGCAAGAGCGTCTAAGTGGATTTCAGAGGGACTGCATGAGTGTCAGAGTGGGCCTGTGACTGCTACCATGAGTCTCTGAGTGAGTGTGTAAGTGTCTGACTACGTCTGCGAGTGAATGAGTCTCTGAGTGGGTCTGTGAGTTGTGGCGTGACTGTGTCAGTGGGTCTGTTAATGGATGCATAAGTCTCTGAGTGGGTGTATGAGTGAGTGCATAAGTGTCTGAGAGGCTCTGCGAGTGGGTGAATGAGTCTCTGAGTGGGTCTGAGAGTGAGTGCATAAGTGTTTGAGTGGATCTGTGAGGTGATGAGTAAGTCTCTGACTGGGTCTGTGATTAAGTGCATGACTGTCTAAGTGGATCTCTGAGTTGCGACTTCATTGCGGCTCTCAGCGCGGCCCCCCATGTAACATCGCGATGGATTCGCGGTTCCACCTCAAATAAATAATTTAATAGTATAGTATTTAGAAGGTTGTGTTGCATTTGTGACCTTTTTTAAAAAAGATATTGATTTTGAAGTTGTTTTTCACAATAATTTTGATAGAGTTATTGATAATATAATAAACAAAAAATTAAAAGTTAAAGTTGAAGAGTGTATTGTGTTGTAGTAACACTCTCTTTCCTTCATCCGTGAAGTGAACTCCATCACTTCTGTAGATGTTATCCATATCAAAACATAAATTGTTGTTATAGATAGAGCCCATCCTATGGTCTCTGAGGTAAGCAGAAACAGTTTTATTGACATTCTTCATAGATTTCTCAATCTGTGGACAGAATTGATTTGACCACTTCCATTTTTGTCTTTGGCGATTATTAGAATATACAAAGACAGTTTGAGGGAAAAGCAACGTCAATTGTGCAAAGGTGTCCTTCATTAGAATTTCCAGCCCACCCCAGTTAATGTGCCTAGGTCATTGCCACCACAGTGCACAATCATTAGGTCAGGGAGTTGGAGAGTCAAAAAGGATTTAACCAAAGGCATCAATTGGTGCCACTTTAATCCTCCTTGTGCAATCCATTTAATATCCACATTTTGCAAACCTAGGTCTTTGTCAATACCTCTGTGTTCAGCATACCTTTTGCTTAAGAAAACATAGCTGTGCCCTACAATCAACACTGTCAGCATCTTGAAGGGATGTCTAGAAGTAATGAAAAGATGTCTGTAGCTGCGATAGTCAGTTGGGATCAACACAATGAGGGGGGGCATGGCGGCCGACAGCTAGTGCCGGTCGCGAGCTCTCGTCCATGCTAAGCGGAAAGATTTAGCATTTTTAAATGTACCTGTGTTAGGGGTCCCGCGTTGTGCTGTGGCGGGGGCCGGGGAGAAATTGGCGGCGGTTCGTGTGACGGCTGGGTCGCTCTCCCAAGTCCCGGTTTCCTTGCCGGCGGTTTCCTTGCATCGAGCGCGACGGAGCCGAGGTTGCGGAGAGGAGTGTGGGTGGAGGCTGCAGTGCGGCTCAGCTGGGGCTGGCGCGTTGCCGCGAGGATCGGCTTCCCAGGAAGAGGGAGTTGCCTGTTTCCAGGTCAGGACGGGGGCCATAACACTTGGCAATTGACACAGCCCCCTGATGAGCCCGGTAAGGAGAAGGAAGCGGGCTTCTACGAATGTCAATGCCAGTGCTAATACGGAGGCAGGAGGTCAATCTAAACATAATGTGGCCACTTTCCCTGATAAGGAAAAAACTAAGGAAGGGTTTGCATCTGGCGTAAATAGATACACGCTAAGGAGTAGGGACATTTGGGGAAGAGGGGAAATTGCTTTGAGTGCTCCAGTGGAAAAGGTTTTCCCCTCAGCTCCTCCGCCTCCCCCGAAAGTTGTAAGCAATAAAATATCCCGAGCCCCCCCATCTCCGCAGTCATTCCGTGCACCCCTGGCTTCTGCAGAAAAAATACCAAAGAAAGCAAGTACCAAGCCTACGAAAAAGAAGTCAGAAACTATAAAAATTACTCCATCAGTCCGCTCATATTTCAAAGTTCAAGCCCAAGCCCAGGGTACCTTAACAGTCTCTCCCTCAGCGACATTGATACAATCTGCTGAGAGAAGTGCTCTTCCAAAAATTATGGAGGGCCCAGGTACCACCAAAGTAGGGGGTGACGTCCTTCGTTTAGAAAACATGTTTTATCCATTGGCAGAAGGAGACCCGTTCCCAGCCCAACATAGCTTTATCCCCAGCTCCAGCCCCGTGACCTCGGAGAGTCATTTTCCGGCTCTGGACGGATCACCTACCGCAGTTACTAAACAGGTCAATAGTCCTGAGCTGGAGAAGCTTCTATCTACTTTGTTAACAGAGGTTAGGGAGAAGTTCGCAATTTCGGAATCAAACCAGCAAAAAATTCAGGGCACTGTGGAGGCCTTGGAGGTTAAGATTGACAACCTGGTGGAAAGAGTTGGGGTTTTGGAGGTTTCACTAGAGGACCTTTCCAGAAAAGTGAACGTTAATAAGGGAGAGATACAGAGTCTGAAGAACAGTAAGAAAGATCTGAGAGATAAGCTGGAATCTCTAGAAAATAATGCCAGAAGAAACAACATTTGAATTTTAAATGTTCCTGAGGGCCTTGAAGGGGGGGGACATAAGGTGTTTCGTGATCAACCTCCTGAAAGAATTCAACATGGAAATTGATCAGTGCAGCTTAGAGGACGACATTCAAAGAGTTCATAGGGATCCATTCACGAGGCGACCAGGAAGGAAAAACCCAAGAAGGATCCTTGTGAACTTCAAATCCTATACTTTAAAAGAAAAAATTCTTGTAGGCGCCCTCAAAGCAGGAGTCTTTAAAAAAGATGACTGGTCTTTTCGCATAAGATCAGATATTTCGCGTGCTACTCAAGATAGGCAGTGGGAATTGGGTACATTTATTCAAGAACTGAGGGAGATGGGTGCCACTGCAAATATACCATTCCCCGCCTCGCTGAGGGTAATGTGAAACGACAAAATGAATAATTTTAGGGACCCAACCAAAGTTACCACGTTCATGGACCAGATTAAAGCACAACAAGTATAATCCTCTTTCTTTCCACTATGGCACAGTGAGAGAGCTCATATGAGGCAAATAACATCAGTTTGCCTCTAGTTAACAGGGAGGGTTCCCCGGGGTGGGGGGGATATCAGTAAGGAGGGAAAATTCACAGGGAGATGTAAATAAAAAAAAATTGTACCGGGTGGGGGAGCATGTGGGAAAAAATGAAAAAAAATTGTCCTCTATTGCAAATTTCAGACCAGGATTATCTTTTCAGTTAGGCACTCCTCTTAGTCTGATTGGAAGAATTAGGCTTTTAGGCCTTCATTTTCAAACTTGTTGTCTAATATATGGTAAATTCAGATAAGCCTAGGCTTTTAAAGATCCTATCCTGGAACGTTAATGGTCTCAGGTTTCCTGCAAGAAGGAGAACATTTTTAGAGGATTTGAGAATTAATGGTATAGATGTCTTCTTCATTCAGGAATCGCATTTAGCCAAAGAAGAATGGCCTGAGATCCTAAGGGGTCAGCAATGGATTGTATATAAACTTCTCAGTCCTGTTCGGTGAAAGGGGTGGTCCTTCTTTTAAAAAAAACATTCAAGCTATATTGGGGGACTGTGCTGTAGATCCATTAGCCAGATGGGTAATAGTTAAGGCAAAAATATTCGATGTTTGGTTGGCTTTAGTGGGTTATTATGGCCCTAACCTAGACGACCCTGCACCCTAACGTGCCCTATTTTTGCACTTAGTAGATATAGGTGTCCCTATCATAGTAGGGGGAGACTTCAATGTTTGTCTGGATCCAGTGCAAACACAACCTCTAGGAGGGCAGCAATGTCAACCCCTAATATGAGGGGGGCCTTGAAACAATTGATAGCTGATACAGGTCTTGTAGATATATGGAGGACAATGAGCGATAGGGATGAGACAGAAGGAAGAAACTTTACCTTCCACAACAAAGAACATGGCCATCGTTCCAGGATAGATTTTTTTATGGTAGATTCAACTATCAGTAAAAACATCAGGAAAGTTTTGCATGTTCCTGAACATTTATCTGACCACACAGCGGTATCCCTTGAGATCATGTTCAGAGACAAAGCTCCGCTGCGACGATGGACACTTACTCGTACATTGCTTTTAGATCCTCTGGTTGTGGAAAACCTCAAAGCGGCCACAAAGGAGTTTTTCTTTTCAACCTCGATTCAGCCCCCTTAAATATTGTTTTGGATACATATAAGGTGTTTCTTAGAGGCATCCTATCCAGTTTAAGTTCTGATCATAGCAAGAAGTTCAGGGAGGAAATTAATACTTTTGAAGCCTCCATAAAAACCTTACAAAGTGATCTGGCACAGGCTTCCACCCATTTAAGTAGAGATCAAATTGGGCAAAAACTAAAACTAGCAAAATCCAATCTGGCAGAATTTCTGGAGGTTATAATAAGGCGGAAATGGGAGGCCAGCAGGCTATCTCATTATGAATATGGGGAGGGGTGCGGAAAACTGTTAGCTTGGAAGATCAAAGCTACTCAATCCAGGAATTTCATAAAAGACCTAAAATGTCAGAATTCAGGTAAAATTATTTCGGAAGCCTGTGAAATTGAAAATGCCTTTGTACAGTTTTTCCAAGACTTATACTCGGAAGATACAACTCTGAGTAGGAAACAAATTGAGTTTTTTTTTCAAGATTTAGCCCTCCCGCATCTTCAGGAGGCAGAAAGAGAAAAATTGAATAGCCCTATCTGTATGGAAGAGGTTGTTAAAGCTATTAATAGCTTAAAGAAGGAGAAAGCTGCAGGCCCGGACGCTCTTCCTAATGAGATATATATAATACTAAAAGAAGAGTTAGCTCCTATTTTGCTGCAACTCTGTAATTCCATCTTTGTCTCTGACCATGATCTTTCATCTTCGTTGGACTCTGCCACCATTACTATCCTTCTTAAACCAAACAAAAATCCGAGGGCTTGAGAAACATATAGACCTATCTCATTGCTCAATAGTGACTATGAGATCTACTCCCAGATACTAACTAAGCGTTTAGATAAGATCATGGGAACTCTGATCCACTCTGATCAGAAAGGTTTTATAAAAGGGAGACAGCTGAATGAACTGACTCACGAGCTAATCGGTGCAATTGATTTGGCTAAGGAGTATGACAGCCCACTGACGGTTATGACCCGAGATGCTTCAAAGACCTTCGATAGGGTTAGCTGGCCTTTTCTGTATGAGGTGATTCAAAGAATTAATTTAGGAGAGACTTTTCAGGCAGTTGTTAAAGCTCTGTATAAGAATCCGTCAGCTAGAGTACTAGTTAGGGTAATCTGTCTAAAGTTTTACACATTGATAGGGGGACAAGACAGGGATGCCCCCTATAGCCGCTTCTTTTCAATTTATACATTGAGCCCCTGGCAGTAAAATTAAGATCGTGTAAGAATATCTCCCCTTTTGTGTGTAATAGTTGGGAGAAAAAGATTGAACTGCATGCGGACGATCTGATGATCTTTACAGGTCACTTAGCTCCATCACTCTCAACAATTTGGGAAACACTTGAGGTTTTTGGGAAGATTTCGGGTTATGCCATAAACCAACAAAAAACTGAGATAATGCAGTGGAACACACATTTCCAAACTGATTTAATTAGACACAACATGAGATATCTAGGCATCCAAATTGTACACAATTTAGATAATATAGCAAAAGTGAACTTTGATAATTTAGCATCCAGTGTACGGAAACAATTACAGGCCTGGAGCACCCTCTCTCTATCATTCTTAGGTAGATCTAATTTGATAAAGATGTCCGTTCTTCCCAAATTAACTTTTTGTTTAACTCCATACCGCTAGAATTTAAAAAAGATTGGCTTAAGAAGGTTCAGGGAGAATTCACTAGTTTTATTTGGGGAAATAAAAGGCCTAGAATCGCTTGGAGAAAACTTAGAGCGAAGAAGGTATTAGGTGGTATAGCCAGCCCGGATCTCTTTCAGGATTATCGGGCTTTTCATTTAAAGATTTTTAGACAACTGTTGAGAGACACCTCAGAGATGTCACCACTTTTTCGGGCTCTCACAACTGGTCCCTCAGACCTCAATGGCTTTTTTCTCTTTAAATTTGGCCACCCTAAGTTTTTTTTAAAAGTCAGGCTAAAGGTCCTTTTGAGTGCGTGCAAAGTTTGGCATCAGATAAGACTGTCTCTACAAACACCCTACTTTAGTCACAACGCACCTATATGGAACTCACCGGGTACGCCAGCCTGTCTTCGAGACTCTTTAGCAACCCCTCTAAAGGAGTGTGGCATCCTTAGATGGGGCCAACTCCTAGGTGACACGGAGCTAATTTCTTGGCAGCGTATACAGGAACTATCAGAAGCATGCTTGGGGAGAAACATCTCACGAACACGCATTTTGAAAGCATGAGCAAGCAAAAAATTCCACGAAGCCGCGGATCGCGGAATTTTTGGTAATTCCGCGTTCTCCGCGGAACGCGAAATTACCCAAATTCCGCAAATTCCGCAAGCGGAACGGAATTTACCGCCCAGGCCTACTCTTTACAGTCCATAAGGCCTATTGGATGCCCAAAAGACTTTCGAAATTGGGGATCCAGGTGGAGAAGAGGTGTCCCAAGTGTGGTGAGGTCAACGCAAATGAAGTCCACATGTTCTGGCAGTGTCCCTCTATCCAGATCTTTTGGCAGAAAGTAGGTATGACACTATCTGGTATATTGGGTCAAGAAGTTCAGGTGAGCTTGGCTTTGGTTATTTTTGGGGTGATATTAGAGGTAGAGGGGAACAGGGCATTCACAAAAGCACATAGAGCCCTTGTATTTATGTTAATTCTCCTTGCGCTCAGAGAGCTCTGTATAAAGTGGATTTTGCCCAACCCCTCCCCTAGAAGTGGAGTGGGTGACATCAATACAGAGAATAGTGACATTGGACCGAGCCACAGCGAATCCTAAGAGAATGAGGCTCTGGGACCTTTGGGATAACTGGGCTAAGACAGTATGCCACTGATTGGTTTCTCTGTTTTTTTTGTTTTTTTTCTTTCTCCTTTTTCTCTCTTTTTCTTTCATTTTGTTTGAGTTTGTTACTTTCACTGGTCCAATGATTAACATCATGATATACAGGTAGCTTGAATGGGAGGAAGGAGTCCTTCCTTCGTTGGTATCATGGTTCAACGCTTAGCACCTGTTTAAAGGAGTCTGTTCCAGGTCGGCAGCACGTATCAGTCTCGGTATGTTTTCACATTCCTACCTTAGGGGATAGGCCGAGATCTTTCAGTCAGCTGCAGCCGCTTGGATCCCCTGACACCTAATATAAAAATGGCACATGAGGACTTAAAAAAAAAAAAAAAAAAAAGAGAGATAGTTGGTAGAATAAGAGGAATCTAAAATGGTGGAGAAAATGTTGTTTTTTTAAAAAGGCAATAAGTGATTGGCTGATCATCAACATTGTGCACTCAAAAATAGGATGCATGTTACTTTGCTGAGGAATCATGTTTCCGATTGGTTATTAAAAAATGTTTGAAAGGTACAGTAGATAGGATAAGGTAATATTTTGCATAAGTCAACCACACCTCCTGTTTGCATTTGTAAGCTTGTGTGCTGAACTTGAAAATATGGTGAACTTGTGACTTGCCAGTACAGTTGAATGTTGCAGAAAGTGCTACTACGGAAACTGGGATTCAGCAGAATGGGGGAAGGGTTGACACTTTACAGTGGATTTAAAATGTGAAATAGAAACTTTAGATATAAGTGATATGTTACTAAATTATGGTTTTCTAAGTCAATTGTATGTGTAGAAGTAGTGTTGTTAAAAAAGTATACTAGTACTATCAGGAATAGGTTTTTGAACTCCTGTAAGGGTTCGCAGCTCCATCGCGACGCTAATCTGTAGTACCGCGGTGGAGTCGCGACTCCAGAAAATTTTCAAAACCAGTTTGAGCACTATTTGAAGACAGGTAGAAAGGGTTAATATGTCTAACCAATAGAAATGTGTTCCACAATTTGAAATAATGTAGGAAGCAATGTGATTTGTTACTTACATTTATTTGTGTGCAGAAAGAGAGGGAAAGTTTGCCATTACTGGTTTAATCTTGTTGAGAGTGCTGCATGACATTTATTGTGTGGAAAAGACAATCTTTAATGAGTTTCTGATATTTGATATTCTGCAAAACTATTTCAAAGGTGAGTAAGAAATTTATAAGGTGTGTTGAGTATTATGGTGCAGTGGTTTACTGTTTGTAGTTTAATTTTTGAAATATTTTATCAAATGTACAGATGTCTGTTGTCGTGTGTTTTATTGTAATGAAATGATATTTGAAATAGTTTGTGCAAAGTAACGTGTACATTGGCAGATAGATTAGTGACTATGGCAGTTTGTATGAGTGTGTGGAAAGGTGCAGATGTAGTATGCCACATAATTCAAAGTCCATTATTGTGTAGTGACTGAGGTATATTTCTACTTGCACTTGTATTCTGACATGTGTTATGCCCATGAAGATGGTAGAGTTATAAAAAACTGGTATTCTTCTATTTGTATGTTTTTTTTATATATGATGCCACTAGTAAAAGGTACAGACACATGCATGCATGGTTTTAGGCAAATAGTGAGACTTTTAACAGAGACTTTGAAAAACTTGCTGCTTTGCATTTGGCTAGGCCAAACACTCTCAGTAGTTGCTGAATAGTGAAGCTGCAGCACAAAAATGAGGTTTAAGACTAGTTGGTTGAAGGATTAGTGATTAGGTTAGCTAGTATTAGTCTATGGAAATGTACACTTCAAATACGCCACATAATTTTAGGTGTCTCTTTGAAATGGAAAGTGCAGTCTGTCAAGTTTAAGGGACTTTGTAGTCTTATGACTCAAGTATGTGTCTGCTTGCACATGTATTCTCCCATGAGTTTTACCTATGGAGATGGTAGAGGTATAAAACACTGGTATACATGTATTTGTATGTTTCTTTTACATATGATGCCACTAGTAAAAGGTACAGGCACATGCATGTATGGTTTTTGGAGTATAGTGAGACTTTTAACAGACACTTTGAAAAAGTTGCTGCTTTGCATTTGGCTAGGCCCAACACTCTCAGTAGTTGGTGAATAGTGAAGCTGCACCATGAAAGTGAGGTTTAAGACTTGTTGGATGAAGGATTAGTGATTAGGTTAGCTCGTATTGGTCTATGGAAATGCACACTTCAAATACACCGCATAATTTTAGGTGTTCCCTTGAAATAGAAAGTGCAGTCTGTAAAGTTTAAGGGACTTAGTAGTCTTGTGACTCAAGTATGTGTCTGCTTGCACATGTATTCTCGCATGAGTTATATGTATAAAGATGGTAGAGGTATAAAACACTGATATACATGTATTTGTATGTTTCTTTTACATATGATGCCACTAGGAAAAGGTACAGACACATGCATGCTTGCTTTCAGGAATATAGTGAGAATTACATCTCTATACTCAAGCACTAGGTATGCACTGATGTAAAAAGGCACATATCACTCTTGGACTCATGAATTCACTTAGGCATTCTTAATCAGTTATGCAATCAAGGAGGCACTGCATATACACACTTCTAATCACTCAGACATTAACCATACGTTCCTATAATCACCCAGACACTACTATTTCACTCAAACATTCACTCATGCAGTACCTATGAACTCATGTATTCAATCAGACACTACTGCTGCATTCATGCAATGGTGCAAACATTATCCTAACACTCATACTTTCTCTCAGGTATTTCCCATACACTCATACAATCATCCAGTTACTACCTCTGCAGTGATACAATCACTCAGGCAGTATCCGTGCACTAATCCATTATCTCAAGCTCTACCCATACATTCATGCAATAAACCATGCATTAGCCTTGCACTCATAGGGCCCGATTCATGAAAGTAATCTGAGAAAAATCCTAACTTTATGACTTTCGGTATTCACAGAAGGCATTTAGGAGTACTAAAGTTAGGATTTTGTCTCAGTTAAACTTAAGTTTTGGTCTTAAGTTAAACTTAAGACAAACTTAAGTTTAACTAAGACAAAATCCTAGTCCTAATGTTAGGATTTTGTCTCAGTTAAACTTAAGTTTGTCTTAAGTTTAACTTAAGACCAAAACTTAAGATTGACTGAGACAAAATCCTAACTTTAGTACTCCTAAATGGCTTCTGCGAATACCGAATGTCGTAAAGTTAGGATTTTGTCTCAGATTACTTTTGTGAATCAGGCCCATTGTTTCTCTCAGGTATTTTCCATGAACTGATCCAATCACCCAGGCAGTATTCCTGGACTCATTCAATCATCCAGGCACTACTTTACCACTGAACTATTCACTTAGGCAGTACCCATCCAGTTATCCATTCTCTCAGGCACTACATATGCCCTCATCCAATGACCCTACCATTACTCTTACATTCATCCTTTTACTTAGATACTACCCATGCAGTCATACAGTTAAGGAGGACATACCTATACACACATTCAATGAATCAGGTATTACCTATGCAATTTTGCAATCACCAGGCACTACTTTTCCAGTCAAACATTTACTCAGACAATATCTATGCACTCGTCCATTTCTTCAGGTACTACTATTACACTTATACAATGAACTACAGATTACTTTTTGAGTCATCCTTGTACTCAAGTACTAGCTGTGGAATGATCTAAGGAGGCAGATATTACTCTTGCACTCATGAATTCACATATGGACTACCAATGCACCTACCCACTCATCCAGTTAGTACCCATGCATTCATGGAATCACCCAGACACAACTCCTGTATTCATGAAATCACCAACATACTACCAATAGACTTATACAAAAACTCAAGCACTCCTGTTGTAGTAAACCATTCTCTTAGGGAGTACCTATGCAGTCATCCAATTACCCAGACATTATTCTTACAGTGATGGTTTTACTCAGGTACTACCCATGCACTCATCTAATCACCTAAACAGTACTTCTCCACTTATACATTCACTTAGGCACTACCCATGTATTCATGTAATCACTCAGGCAGTATTCTTAAACTCAACAATTCACTCAGACACTAGCTATGCACTCTTTAAATGACCCAGGCATTTGCATTTGCCTTGCACTCATGCAATCTTTAAAAGACAGTCTTGCATCTTTCTTCACTTCTCTTGCATCTTTCTGCACCTCTGTTACACCTTTATGAACTTCTGTTACCTCTTTCTACATTTCTCTTGCTTCTTTCTGCACTTCTCTTGCCTCTAATTGCATTCCTCTTGCCTCCTTCTGCATTTCTCTTGCCTCTTTCTGTAAATCTGTTGCTTCTTTCTGCACCTCTCTTCCTTCTTTCTGTACCTCTCTTACTTCTTTTTCCACTCCTCTTGCCTCTTTCTACACCCCTTTACCCATTTTTGTACCTTACTTGCCTCTTTCTACATGTTTCTTCCCCTTTCTGCACTTCTTTTGCCACTTTCTGCACCTCTCTTGCCTTTTTCTGCACTCCTGTTCTCTGTTTTTCCACCACTCTTGCATGATTCTGCACTTCTCTTGCCTCTTTCTGCACATCTGCTGTTTTGTTCTGCATTTCTTACACTTTTCAGTAGCTGTGTTCTTTGAGTATTTTATTTTGCTGTTTCTAAACCTTTCTTTTTTTTCCTGTCTCTTTCTTTTTGTGTGACCACCTTTTCTTTTATTTTTGCAGTTGTTTTGCTTGTTTTTACACTTTTCTCTTTATTTGTTATAAATGCAATAGGAATTTAATTGTAATTTGGTACTTAGTTGTTATTTTCAATATTGAGATGTTATTAAATTTACATTTTTAATTGATGTAACAAACTAATCAAACTATTGTTTGTTTTTTAGAAAGATATTTTGATTGGATTATAAATAGAAGATGGCAAGAAAACATGAAAAGATAAGAGAACAAAGGAAACAGAAGTACTTAATTAAACTAAAAAGAGTGGACTAGAAAAACACCAAAAGGTTGCTGAGGATAAAGTCTCTTTTGGTAAGAGAACTAAACAATTTATTTAAAAAGTTGTAGAGAGATTAAACAAACAAAATACCAGTCAAAGGAGAAAATAAATGTTTGCAACAAAGCACAACCAAATAAAGAGATACAATGGAAAAGAAACACGTCACAAAAAGACAGAAACAATTTAAAGACATACGTGTACATATGTTTCAGAATAGAGTATTTAAAAATTTATTAAAAGATTGTGAAAAGTATAAAAAAAGATCAGCAGCATATAAGAAGAAGCAACAGATTGAAAGTGTAGTAGATACTGCTTTTGAATTGAAACACAAATTATTTATATTGGTATTGAAGAGAATGAAAACATTGAATAAAACAATGCAGATTATGAAGGTGAAAAGCAAAAGAAAAAGACTGGTTAATAGAAGTAACTTTTGCAAAACTTTGTCTGGTGAATGGAAGCACACTTCCAGTACTGAGCCTTTCTTTAATGAAGAAAGCTATTTTCAACAAACTAATTTAGTTCATGCAGTTGATACCAATGGTCGATGTTATGAAATGAAAGATGGTTGTCCAATTGAAATAGAAAAGATGGTTCCTAGAAATGTGGAAGAAGTAATAGCTGTAGAAGTTCAAGGGAGATGTACACAAGCTCCAGTTATAAATGGGATTGTAGTAGTATTTGTAGTATTCGACAGGAATCCATTGATATATTATGAGTTTTCTTACGAGAATATGCCAAAAAAAGTGTTAAACAGAAGATTAAGATGTTGAAAGGAGTAGATCCATGTAAAGTAAGAAAATATACAAAGTTGCAGGGTCATTCTCTGGCTTGTCTTTCTAGAAAAGGGTGTAAAAGAACTTTTCATCATTTAAGAATGTTAGCAGTACACCTCTCAGAAATGCGGAAGTTAGTAAGATTGTACTACGTAAAAAGTCCTGCATTATCTTTAAGTGAAATTAATGCAGCTCTTTTGCATGGTTCAGTATCGGATGTAAAAAAAGTTTGTGATGATATACAGTTTTGTTTTTTTGGTTCACAGGCGAGTGTAGAGAAACTGACAGCTTGCTAAGTGAGGTGTTGAAGAACAGGTGGAAGATATTAGTATTGACAAGTTTGCAGAAGAAATTACAAAGTTTAAGATAGTTTCATCTGAAAAACCAGACTATGTTTATGTTTGTTGTCGACTTACTCACTATAGAAGTCAATCTAGGAACATTGATGTGTATTTAAAAAGGGAAAAGGAAAACAATGAAAAGTGGCAGCAACATGGTGCCTATTTGTTGGTGGAAGGTCGTTTTGAGTTGGGTACTGATCAACGTATTTGTGAATATTGTTACAACATGTTAGAAGAGGACAAAATGCCAGCTAGAGCTGTACATACCAACTTAGAGTTGGTAGCTATACCTCTGGAACTGTCAAATTTAAATGCATATGAGCCCATTCTTATTCAATCTGTCCACCCGTTTCAGGCCATAGTTCGTATGGAGCCTAAAACAGATAAGCTTCCTCCAATAGATCTGCAAAGAGGTCTGAAAGGAAGAGTTGTGTACTTACCTTTAGATTTTAAGAAAAATATTGAAACTGTTGGTATAGACAGAGAGGAAAGTGAGCCTTTAGTTATTCTAGTTAATGGTGTACCAAGAAAGAGTCGAAAAATATGAAAAGAGTTAGTAGATGTTACCAAACTTCAAAAGGCTACATTATATCTTGCACAGATCAATATTTATTATAAAAATTTAAACGTGGAAGAACAAGAAATATGTTTATAGGATGAAAGAGAAATTCAAGTGGACAAATAGAAAACGTGGACACGTCTAGGACTGAAGAGATTTACGAACATTACAGTGTACATCCTCTATATTCAAAAGAAGTGATTGGAAACAGTGTTGAATTATTTCGAATGAAGAAAGCAAAGGAAACTCCCATGAGTGCATGGGAAAATAGCTTAGAAGCTTGTTGTTTTCCACAGCTGTTCCCCACTGGAGAAGGTGGACAATATGATAAACGCACAGTACAGATTCCAGCTTCAGAATACCACTCGACTAGATTGTACTCAGAAGATCCAAGATTTTGACAGTGCATTCCATATATATTTCATCTTCTGTTTGAAAGTGACTTGTCTGCACTTTCATATGCAGTGAACCACATATTAAAAACAAGAGTTCATCTTACACATGTTTCTGCAAAGGAATTCATGGACAAATGTCATCAAAGAGATGATCATTCAGAAACTCAGTTAATTAATTTGATAGTGTGTCAACGTGGTACCAATGAGTAGTGGTATCATCATTAGGGATAACTTAAATGTATGTTAAAAAACTTGGGTACCCCTACGTGGTTTGTAACACTTAGCTGTGCTGAATATGCATGGGACGATTTACTTGAATTTCTACGAAAAGTAAATTCAAATGCAAAAAACATTGAATTGAAGACAGCTGGAGAACTCTGTTCCTTGAATCCTGTAAATGTGTGCAGAACTTTTAATCATAGGTTTCAAGCTATGATGTCTTTTATCTGCAATAAAAATAATCCACCTCTTGGAGAAGTTACTGATTTCCTTTAGAGAAAGGAGTACCAAGCCAGAGGTGCTCCTCATATACACATGCTGTTATGGATCAAGAATGCACCAAAATTTGGAACTGATACTGATGAAAGTGTTTTGTCTTTCATTGAAGAGTATGTTACCTGTACCATTCCAAAAGAAGAAGGAGAAAACAACTTGAGACAACAAGTTTTACGGTTTCAAAGTCATCGATGTGGAAAATATTGTTGATGAAAATACAAGTCAAAGGGAAAATGTTATACAAAATGTTGTTTTGGATTCCCACATCCAATAATTTCTGAAGGAAGAGTACATAGTTTTATGTCATCAGTAAGGCATACAATAACTAGGAAATCTCCAAAGGATACATACAACTTAAAAAGAACTGAAGATTCAAAGTATAGTAATGACTACAATCCAGTGATTTTGACAATGTGGAATGCAAACATGGATAATTCAATTGCTGTTGCTCGCTATGTTACGTCATATATAACCAAATCTGAAAAGACAGAGTTGAAAGAAATGTGGGAAGAATTTTCAGCAGAGAAGAGTCTTAGCAAGAAATTGTATAGCTTTAGCTTGAAAATGCTTTCCCACCAAGAGATTGGATCCTACGAATGCTCGGTTCGGTTGAGCTCTGCCAGTTTATATTCAAAGTCAAGAGGAATCATTTGGGTAAGTCTAGGTTTTGCTGACACACGAAATAAAGTATTGAAATCTCTACAAGAAATTGAATACTTAGCATTGAATGATCGAGAAAGTACAGATATTGTTAAAACTAATATGTTGGATACATACTATCCCTAAAGGAGTCCACATCTGGAAAACCTATGTCTCTATGAAATACTTCAACATTACAGCTTTAAAAGAAATGTTACAGAAAATATAAATGAAGAAAAATATGCAGTAATAGGATGTGACGGATGTTTGGTAAAACATGCCAAAGGAAATCTTATTAATGACAGAAAACTCAGTTGTGAAAGTCCTGATAAGAGGGAATTTTTCTATTTAGCACTTCTGCAACTGTTCAAACCTTGGCGTAGTGAATTGTAATTACTTGGAGATTATGACTGCTATGAAGATTTTTTCCATGCCTATTAAGATAGCATTGAATGCAAAACTGTCCCAACGTATCTACAAATGTTAAATTATAAGATTGAACAAAAAACTACTATTACAGGTGAAATAGCCAGAGACAGCTCTCAAGATAGTCAAAGTTTGGCTGCACTAAGCCAAGATCCACTAGGACAACCAATTATCGAAAATGAAGCAGCAATTGCCATGAATGAAGTAGAAACTGTTATGCAACAAGCACAACATGATATTATTCAGTTAGAAAATTTACAACAACAACTAAACATCGAACAAAAAGAAATATATCATCAGGTGACACAACAGATACAACATGGTTTGCGGCACAAAACAAAGAATGCCAATGTTCATCATTTAAACCTATTTTAATGTATATCAGTGGCCAAGCTGGGACAGGAAAAAGTTTCTTAATTAAAGTTTTGACCAGTTATCTCCACAAAAACTACAGAATCCCATTTATCTTGTGTTGTAGCAGCTCTAACTGGATTAGCAGCACACAACAATTAGGGAATTACTTTACATCGATTACTTATGCTACCAGTTGAACATGATAACACATTGGAATATCACAAGCTATCTGGAGAAGCTTCTTATGAAGTTTCAAGAGAACTGAAGAAAATGAAACTTCTAATCATTGATGAGGTGAGCGTGGTCTCAAACTTAATGCTTGCCTTTGTACACTTGAGGATGCAACAGATTTTAAAAACAAATTACGATGTTCTCTTTGGAGGTAAGCATGTAATTGTATTCAGAGATCTACTACAACCTCCTCCTGTAAAAGGACAACCTGTTTTTAAAACACTTGTCCATGAAGACACTAGGACATCTTTGGGAAGTATTGGAAATGTTAACATTCAGTCAAATTTTGAATATAAAGAACTTATTTAGAATATGCGACAAGCAAATGATAAACATTATGGAAATATTCTTCAAGATATAAGAATTGGTGTCTTGACGAAACATGGTAAAGAAGCTTTGGAAAGTCGGCTACTAAGGAACTTGTTTACAACTGGAACATACAGCGTCTGAAATAATGTACAATAAGCTTGAAGAAAAGAAGTCTATACTTTGCCTAATGCCTACACTGCAAGAGTGCTCTACATTTTATCAAGAACTTTTGAAACTGGAAAAACAGGAAATAGTTGAAATGAAAGCTATTGATAAAATTGAACACCAGAGAGTGACTATTCTTCTGACAGACAAACTACAGTCTAAATTGCATTCTTTGGAGAGGTTTGTATCTAAAACAGCAGGCTTAGAAAACACTTTACATGGATGTATAAACTGTTGGGTAATTTTACGGCATAATTTGGATGTAGAAAAAGGTGTAGTAAACGGAGCAATGGTGAAAGTGGTTGAGTTTGTAAAATTTCAGAACAGAGATGGAATAGAATTTTTGAAGATAAAATGTTATCAGATTAAAGAGGTAACACAGATTGGGCATTGTGTTGTACGTTTTTTGCTTGTAAAAGACTTGTACATTTGCAGAAAACAGTTTCCTCTGTCTTTAGCGTATGCAGTAACTATTAATAAATCTCAAGGATTAAGTATAGACAGTGCTTTTGTAAATATCGGAAGTACAGTGTTCCAAGAGGGAATGGTATATGTTGCATTATCTTGAGTAAGAACATTGTCTGGTTTGTATTTGATAGATTTTGATGAGAAAAAGATTGGTGCTGATTCAAATTGTGTAGGAGAGTATAATCGTTTAAGAAGGCTTTATGCTCCTGATTTAGGTGAATATCCCATATATGAGAATCGTGTAGTGTTTGCAAAACGGAAATATGTCAAAGGTGGAATTGAGGTTCAAAAAAAGAAAAGAAATGAATAGAAACTTGAAGGCGAAAGAAAAAGAAAATGGGAACTGTTGATGAGATTATAGGATATCATTTGGAAAATAGTTCAGGTATCAACTGCTATGCTAATGTGATTCTGAATGTTGTGTTTTATCTAGAAGAGCTTCATTGTGAAATCATGGGAAATCATGAAAAAAGATTTTGTTCTTTATTACATCATGTATTTCAACAATTGGTAACTGACAGATGTAAAATCCATACTGCTTCTGGAGTTCGTCATCTTTTGGATATATGTAGTGGTTCACTGACATTTACTCTTAATGTACAACAAGATGCACAAGAATTTTTAATGGTTATGCTTGGAGTGTTAGAACAAGAAGGAATTCAGATTGAAAACATATTTGGACTAAGTTACAGATGGGATCATAAATGTGAAGAGTGTTCTTTTACTACCATCACTAAAATACAAACAGAACGATTCATATACTTGACAATACCAGACTGTAAATCAGTACCTTTTAGCAAATTGATTAAAACAGCCAATCAGGACATGAAATGTTCACATTGTAGATCAGAGATGTTGTCTACATCACATATAGAAAGATATGGGCAACATCTCATTTTAATGCTACAACGTTGTAGAGCAAATAGAAGAAAATTGGAAACAAAAATTAAATTTTTTGTTGCAAGTCAAATATCTATTTCAGGAAAAACTTTCATAGCAGTGGCTATTATTTTCCATGCTGGACCTACTACCACATCTGGGCACTATACTGTGTATTTAAAGTGTAATAAAGGATGGACACATTGCAATGATGCCCACATGGAATTCAAATCTAAGTTGCCTTCTGAATTACCAAATTCATATTTAATATTTTTGAAGCCAAAGTTTTGAATACATTAGTCGGCCTATTGGGAAGATGTGAACATAAAATAATGAATTTATATTGGATTTTTTGAAGCAACAGTTTTAAATACATTATTCGGCCTATTGGGAAGATGTGAAGAGAAAATGGACAACATTGAAACAATTACTATTTATTATTAGACTTTGGATTATTATTGGTGCTAATTGATATTGCATTTGGAAAATTGTGTTTAGAAGTAAATAGTTTATATATTTATTGTCTATATTGTACCAGATATAAATGAGACTGTACATTTCAGCAAATATACTTGAGAGAAATAATAGAGTTAATGTACAAGAAGGACGTAATTAACAAAGTATAGATAGATAAACACATAGCTACACATATTCACATATTGCCAATAATTCTCTGCACTGATTTGTTTTTTTTTACAATCTCATTGATTGTTTTTTTCCCCGCTGTTCATTGATGATGCTACATTGAAATCACTGAGTATGGTGATATTCAGTAGAATCTGAGAACAGCAAAAAAGGGAAACTGAAAAAAAATGTTATATAATTTTAAAATTAAATTCTGTTCTTAAAAATATAATATTATATTTTGTATAATACTTTACATTACATAACAGTTTTTCTTCTTCTTGTTTACAGTAGGTAATGGTGAAGTTTGAAAAGAGTTTTAATACTGTTCACTACAATACTACTCTAAAATACTTCCATAGACTGATGTATCTAAATTATTAAAAAGGTAAGGACACATAACATAATATAGTTAATTACATGAATTAATGTTTATAGGTCATTTAAATGTTATTTATTTCTAATAAAAATAATGTTCATCCTTTACACTATATAAAAACTTTCAGATAACATCAGCTACGTAGTGATCCTTTCACACAAAAAATATCCAAGGTGTAATGTAATCTCTGTAGTTTAGCTTTTGCAGTAGTAGAACAACTCAAGCATTATCTTTGCATTCTTCTTTTCACAGCGTCAAAACCCATGCACTCATACAATAACCCAGACACTATCTCTGCAGTCATCCAATCACCAAAGCACTACCCATGTAGTCATACAATCACCCAGGCAGTACTGATACACTCATCCATTTACTCAGCCACTACCCATGAACTCCTCCAATCACCCAGGCAGTACCCCTGCAGTCAAACTATCAGCCAAGCACTATCCATGCACTCATACAATCACTCACAAACTACTATTGCACTCATTCATTCTCTCAAATAGTACCTATGAAGTCATCTGTGCATTCTCATAGTACCCATGCACTCCTCCAATCACCAGACAGTAGCCCTGCACTCATACAATCACCCAGGCACTACTACTGCTCTCATCCATTCTCTCAAACAGTACCCATGCACTCATTCAATCACTGATGCACTATACATGCACTCCTCCAATCACCCAGGCACTACCCCTGCACTCATGCATGCACTCAGGCTCTACCGATGCACTCATACAATCACTCAGGTACTACTATTGCACTCATCCATTCTCTGAAACACTACCCATACACTCATGCAATCACTCAGGCACTATCCCTGCACTCATGCAATCAGCCAGACACTACTCATCCACTCCTCCAATCTTTCAGGCACTTCTATTGCACTCATCTATTCCCTCAAACAGTACCCATGAAGTTATCAATGCACTCAGGCACTACCCATGCACTCATGCAATCACCCAGGCACTACCCATGTTCTCCTCCAATCCCTTAGGCACTAGCCCTACACTCATGCAATCACTCAGGGAATTTTTCTATTTTTAACCATTTTATGTGGTTCCGTAAGAGCCGTTTTTCTTTTTTAAATAATTTTGGAATTTTTTTGTATTTTCAAATTTTTTTTGTGTGTTTTTGACTTTTTTTTCAAACAAAACAAAATTGAACAGTCCAATAGGACTAGTTGGAAAAAAAAACAGGAAAAAGAATATTGTCAAACATACAAAAAGAAATTAACACTTGTGTGTTTTTATTGCATTGACAATTACATCGATGCATTGCTCCCCAACACACAGTTTAGCGTCACATTTACAGCAATTAATGGAAGCATCCACTAGCTCCGGAACAATATGTGGCTGAGGAGAAGGTGGAACTCCTGCACCCGATGTTGATGGTGCATTAGCATCAGCCTGGGCAGATTCCTAATTTTTCTCCCGCACCATGAGTTCCTTGGCCAAACGAACAGGATGAATTGTCTCGAGGTGCTTCATAGAGGATGTTCCACACAAGTACTTTTTATCCGAACCTCGAGAAAGTACTCTTTGGCACAGAGTGCAAGTCACTTTCCTGGCATTGACCTTCTTTTCGGCCTCTGGCACTGTAAAAAAAGCCCATACTACACTTTCCTTTCTTTTTTTTACAGGCTCCTCCACTTCCTCAGGCTCTTCCAGGAGATCTTCCTCAGGATGACTGGATGCCATGTTGTTGAAAAAAAGTCAAAGCACCCCCCAAAAAAAGCAATTCGAAGAGCCTACAAAAAACAGGTCTTGCCAGGAAGACACAACCAAAATAAGAGGAATAAAATAGGTGTTAGATCCTCCCTCTAACAGAATGAAAAGGTT
This sequence comes from Calotriton arnoldi, assembly GCA_963921515.1. NCBI lineage: Eukaryota > Metazoa > Chordata > Amphibia > Caudata > Salamandridae > Calotriton > Calotriton arnoldi. The sequence goes on along the minus strand of CAWUFW010007909.1, from coordinate 575,616 downwards.
TTAAACCAATGAAAAGATTTATTTCCATGTCACATGGATTTGCGCACGGGACGCGCATCAGTCGCTTAGTCGTTACGAGCGCGTAAAATATCCCATACGTAATTGTAAAGTATAAGTTGGTGTTTATAAAATATTTTGAAAAGTATATTAGTGAAAGTCTTTAAGCAAAACTAATATTTAAAGTTTCCACACTGATATTTCATACTTTTAAAATTACGCCAGATTCGTGACCCCTGCGTGATCCCAGAAATACGTGCCAACAAGGTTCGCTCATCCAACGTGCATACGTCGCTCACCCGTAAAATCTCGTACAGTTAATTCTAAAGTATAAATTCCTATTTATAAATCGTTTTCTAAAGTATATTAGTAAAAGTCTTTAAGCAAAACTGATATTTAAAGTTTCCACAGTCATATTTCATAGTTTTAAAATTATGCCGGAATCGCGACCCCTGCGCAATCCCATACACGCCGGCAGGGTTCGCGCACCCATCGCGTAAGATCGCGTACGGTGCGTGACCCTTTTTCCAAAATTAAAAAAAAAGTAAAAAGATAGTTATCATAACAACACAACAAAACAACTTTCACAGTATTAAAAGCATTATTTCAAGTAAATATAAATTTGAATCATTCAAATAAATAACAGTATAAATCTTTAATAGTCTATGATATATATATTTTAAAAGAGTGAATATAATTATTATAGAAGATTTTAGAAAAACTATCAATAATTTTAAAAACAAAAGTTCAAAAAAATACTTCCAAACATTTTTAAATAAAAGCAATTCTATAAAACACTTAGAAATTCTGTAAAAAAGCATAGATTACAGTAATTTTATACTTAAGATTTACAGTTTAAAAACCTGCAAAATTCACTGAAAAAACCATAGGTTTCAGGGATGTTATAGTTAGTAATTAGCATTTAAAAAACCTTTGAAATTCACTGAAAAAACCATAGGTTTCAGGGACGTTATAGTTTGTAATTAGCATTTAAAAAACCTTTGAAATTCACTGAAAAAAACATAGGTTTCAGGGACGTTATAGTTAGAAATTAGCATTAAAAAAACCTTTGAAATTCACAGGTTTCAGGGACGTTATAGTTAGTTATACATTTCATTCGTACAAAACCAGAGAAATTCGGCCGATATAGTTAGTTGAGCTAACTATAACTCGCACCCCCACAATGCACTGCTGATGACGTCACATATTACATCACTCATGACATGGTCAGTGACATCACTGATTACATCACTGATGACATCTCAAATTCAGGATTCAGAGGCGGGAGGGGACAAAATTAAAGGGGAGATTTTAAAATATTTTCATTTGTTAATAACGTTGGCATCATATGATGCAACACAATGAAATTAGGTAGATAATGAGCACATTTAGTCCACTCTTGGTATTTTCAATTCTATGCCGCTCCATCGAGGGGCTGTTCAAAAGGGGGAGCTAAAAATATGATATGACGAATATGCAGAAAACTTGGCAGAAGCTTGGAAGGATTGGTTTTCTATTTGTATATCAAGTTTTGGGCCAATCTATCAAGGGGGAGGATACAAATTTAAACAGGACAATATCATTTACATTTGCTTATAACGTTAGTGCTATCTCATGAATCTGCATCAAATGTGGCAGGCATTTTGCAAGTTACTCTCAGTACAGGTATTTAAGATTTTGTGCCAATCCCTAGGAGGGGGAACATTTTTGACTCACTATAATTTTGGCACCGTTTGATTGGTCTTCATGAAATATGGCAGAGTTTTAGTATGTTTAGTCTACTCTTGATTTTCTCAGTTTCAGGAAAGCTTATCGGGGCAGATTTAAAGGGAGGAATTAAAGAAGTGTTCATTAGCTAATACATTTAATACTGTTTGATGAATCCACTTGAAATCTGGCAGACATTAAGCGGTTTTAGCATTCTGTTGGGTATGACAAGTTTGGAACAGATCTGTCAAGGGAGGGAAGATAAAGAGCAGCAATAAATGTTGCCCTCACTAATGGGTTTGGTGTTGTGTCATGATTCTGCATTATATTTGGCAGACAGTTCTCCAATAAAGCCCAGTTCAAGGCCAGACAAGCCCTGTGTCCACATCCTTCTGTACCCAACCAAAGGGGTTAGGGAGAGGGCATTGCCGAAGGCCGTACACAGTGTAGAGTGGGCACTTTGCAGATGAGTGTGCTACACATTTAAAGTTAGTTATGGTTCTGAAAATACGAAACTAAAAAAAGCGCTGAAATTTGCAAGTTATGTTAAACAGTACACAGCACAAGACAAACGTCTGCCATGCTTAGTAGACTCCTTAGAGGAAGGCATGTAAGAGATCGGCTCTCTACAAAAAGCAAAACCTGGCAGGGCTGCATATTATGATGTGTGCTGTGATTTGCTTACCATAGTGGCAAATTTCAGTTTTTTGATTTAACTTTACTGAGTTAAAATCAAGCTCCAGCATTCCTCAAGAATAATTCCCCTAGTTTTCAAATCTATACAGGTCACCTGATTGTAACTCTTGATACTACTATATCTGTTGTATAATGCATCCATTGCAGTCCTCTTAATAACACTTTGTATTTAATTGTAGCTAAGACATGGTTCTTGTTGTACTTTGCTACAAATTACATAGTTTACGTAATACCAATTCCCAATTTAGGACTTGATCTTATCAGCAAATAAAACATTACTTATTTGAACAAATAAATAACTAATCAATTTCTTAAAGCCATAAACTCTTCCTATGTGTGAGCTTCTTTAACAGAAGGACATTTTCCTAAAACACAAAACCTCTGAAAGACTGCACAATTTGAAACACTTTTCACAAAACAAAATCAATACATATATGCCAAGATTGTTTTTGGGGCCTTTTCTACACATTGGACCCCTGGCAGCACAGAAAAGAGTGGCTATAGAGCAATGAACATCATTCATGTATTGGACAGGAAAGTGAAGGGTTTTAAAGCAGTTTTGTCTAGTAATTTTGAAACTTGTCTTCAGTGGCAAACGCCACAAACAAAATGTGGTGGGCGGGTGGAGGGGACGTGGGGGAGCATGGGGGGTCAAAGTTTAAAAATAATAAATAAAAAGGAAGACTTACCTGAAGCTGCCAGCCACCTCCGGGTTGCGCCTTGGTGTTCTTCTCCCTGGTCCCAGCAGACACTGGGACAGCATCACATGCTCCCTGTGCAATCCCAGCCGCCCCTGCTTGTCTCAGATGTTGTCTAGAATTCTTTTTGGTATGTATCAAATTGCTAGGAACCAAATTAAATACAGCATTTTGGTATAGTACAGTTTTCTGTTTTAAGACAGTCATTATATCTCTTAAAGCTGGACCCACAAAATGTTTGTAAAATTTTAACTGTAAGCCCAAGCAAAACTTGTAAATCTTTCTTTGTGGAGACTACACAAAGTACTCGGAACATTAAGCAAAATTACACATTGGTTCAGCACCTGGCATCCAAAGTTGAAGCAAGGAAGCATTTTGCACACAAAAAAAATAGCACGAAAGTAGCATAGTGCAACGCACGTCAGCAGTCATTTCAATTAGGGAGTCGTACTCCAGACTTCAGCGAGCTTCTATTTGCTTTTTCCTTGGTGTCCACATTGACCTTTTCTCCTGATTACCTCACCAATCTAAATACTAATAATGTTAATAATAATAAAACTAATAAAAAAATATATCACAAAACAAAAACCACCACAAAACAACGATAATAATAATAATAGTAATAATATTAATAATAGTAATAATAGTGATAACTATGCAGGTGGTCATGGATTATTTAATGGCAAGTACTGCAAACAGTAATTATGTGTTAAAAAAAAAAGAGTGACACAGAATCACATAATTAAAGGGGCTATAGAGAAGCAGCAACTCGGTGGACTATTGGACTATACAAACATTTGCTTCCAATGGGCACTACATTTCATGTCTTCTTCTTCTTTCATTAGACCATTCTACTTTTCGAGCTGGAATTCAGGAGGAGAATAAGGAGAAATATACTATGTCAGAGATTAACACCTAGAAGACAACCTCTCCACTGCAGAAGGGAAAAACTGAGGCTTGTTGGTAGGTAATTTTTTAGAAATTTGGGTTTCTGTTTGGCAGAGGTATGCACCCTGTCCAATCAGGCACCACAATCCCAGTCAAGGCAAGTCAGATACACACCATGAATTAACCTGTGCTCACCCTCTGATAGCTTAGCTCAGAGCAGTCAGGCTTAAAGTAAGAGCAAGGTGCAAAGTATTTGTGCAACACTTCAAACAGTAACACAGTGAACGCACTACAAAAATATTCCACACCAGTTAAGAACAATAGATTGGGATTTTATAAATAAAACAACACCAATAAGTAAAAGTTGAGATAGGAATTTTGAAAGATTAAATGTGAAAACAGCTCTTAGAAGCAATATGGTTATCTGCTCGCGCTGGACCAGGGCAACGTCAAGAATTTAGGCCGACCCGATGGATACAGGAGCCACGCAAGACCTTCAGAACAAAGTACCTTGAGCCTGGTAGCAACAGCAAGATGCGGGGTGCAGCCAAGAGATGCATCAGTGTCGATCCCTGTAGTTGAGGTGATGCATCGATTTTCTTCACTCAACGATGGCAATGTGCCAGTTCTAAAGCTGAAGCGCCAAAGCCGGGATGTATTGGTTGTGAAGCTGATGCGCTGGGTTTCTCCACGCAGTCGAGGGGATGTGTTGATCTTCTCACACTGCAGCAGCAGCAATGTGGTGGTTCTGATGCATCAGGTCTTTCGATGCATCAATTCGTATTCATGCAGCAGAAGATGTGTCGGTTCCACTGGAGCAAGCACCTGGATCCACTTCAAATGGACCAAGCCCAGGAGCAGGGTGTGAGATTTTGATATCCCTGAGTCTCCAACCAGGAGGCAAGCAAGCATGCCCTTGGAGATCACTCCGGCAAGAGTCCAGTTCTTCCTCAGCAGGGGCAGGGGGTATCAGGCAGCAGGGCAGGGCAGCACAGCAGAAAAGCAGTTCTTTCAGAGCAGAAGTTCAGCAGACTGACAGTCCTTGTAGCAGCACAGCAGTCCTTCTTCCCGGCAGATATCTTTACAGGTCCTAAAGTGCTGGATTTGGTGGGGTCAGAGACCCAGTATTTTTACCCAGTTGTGTCTTTGAAGTGGGGGTGAAGTGCACATAGGTCCTCCCTTCCCAGCCTGGGCTTCTGACTCACTGGAGGGGGGGCAATCAACCCTTTGTGTTGGGATAGGACATTGCCCATTCAGGTGTAAGTGTCTGCTCCTCCCTCCCATACTGCACAGGATGAGCCATCAGGATGCAGATAGGCACTCAGTCATACCTACCCTTCCTTTGTGTGTGGCTGTCTAGAGGGAATGCACAAAGTCCATCTGTCACCCACCACAGACGTGTATTGGAGACATGCTGCAGGCACACAGAGCTTTAAGAGCAGAGAAAATGCCATCTTTCTAAAAGTTAATGATACTGCCAAGAGGGCGACAATTGCGCCCCCAGCTGCTGCACTGCTGAAATGAGGAGACTTTCCTCTTAAAGTGAACCACATTTGCCAGTGTTAACCAAAGTAATCCATAGTAATCCATTGATATATACAAAATGAATAATCCATGTGTTCCATGCTAATACAATCACTCCAGAGACAGTCCGGTTAAACTGGAATATTTTATTCCGCATTTTCAAATGCCATATGCTGCACAAAGCATAAACATAGACACGTGCTGTCAACCTTCCTTCGACCCGGCACAGTAAAAAACCCAATGCATTTCGAACTTTTTAAGTTCTTCGTCAGGGGTACTGCAATAAATCAAAAAAGAGCTGCATCAACAATCATTCAAAAGCACAATGCGTCTGATTCCTATAAACGATGAAATCAACAAAAGCTGTTCCCAGGTTTATTCATAAACCCCCCTCCTTGCCTCCCCTCGCTACCTTTACATTTGTATCTTTCTAAAAGTGGCATTTCTAAAATAGTAATAATAAATTAATTTTACTATCATTACCATTCCGATGGTATGAAACATGACAGAGCTACACCTTCTCAATTGGGAATTACAGCTGAAAAGTGTAATACATAATTCCCAATGGTAACCTATAAAAGGGGTAGGCTACAGAGCAGTGAAAAACTAATTTAGGTGTTTTTCACCACCAGAACATGCAAAATTTAAATATACATGTCCTACCTTTTGTTTCACAGTACTCTGCCCTATGGGCTAACTAGGGCCTACCTTAGGGGTGACATATGTAATAAAAGAGGGTTTAAAGATTGGCAAGGGGCTTCAAATGCCAAGTCGACATGGCTATGTAAACTGCACACACAAGCTCTGCAGTGGCAGGCCTGAGACATGTTTTAAAGGGCTACTTGTGTGGGTGGCACAATCACTGCTGCAAGCCCAGTAGTAGCATTTCATTTATAGGCCTTGGGCACATGTAGTGCATTCTTCTAGGGATTCACAGATAAATTAAATATACCAGTTGTGGATAAGTCAGTGAAACCATGTTTAGGGGAGAAGCACATGCACATTAGCACTGGTTAGCAGTAGTAAAGTGCTCAGAGTCCTAAGACCAATAAAAGGAATACAGAAAAATGTTTGGGGAAGACCACCCTAAAGGTGTCAGGTCTAACAGTAATTTTCAATTTGGAGTAGGAGGCAGTGGCAGCAACTTCCCCCACTTCCCAACATGCAGCACCAATGATAAGAAGTCATTGCCAGAGCAGCTGCAGGCATCCAATCAACCCCAAACAAGATCAGCCTCCCAACCTTCTCTCCTTCAACCACAACCTCGCTACCACAGTAGCAGTGAAGAGCCTTGAGATCATGACCCAAGGACAGAGAAAATAAATGGTTACAATGGACAGGCTGGATTTATCAAGGGGTTGCGTCGCTTTTGCAACATGCAATGGGGTGCAAAAGCGATGCAACCCTTTGTATGTAAATTATCAAGCCTTGCGTGGAGCTTTTAGATAGCCCTCAGTGGCTTGATAAATCTAGAGTAACCAACACAGTGCAAATTGCTGCATTGCTGCATTGCGTTACTCTGCCCCAGGGGGGCATTCCATGGGCGGTCCATGGGTGTTCCCATACAACACCAATGGATTTTGGTGCATTACTAGTTTTATGAGAAGAAAAAGGGTTTCAACCTGCACTCCTTTTTAGTGAAATTCACCACTAATTTAGTGCAATAGCGTGTTTTATCAATGCATGCTGCTGTGAATTAAGGCCCTGCCTATGGCTCTATGAGTCAAATGAATATGAAGGAAATGTAGGAACTTCGTCCCTACGCACAGTACACAGCAAATGTCCCTAAGGTTTCAGTGAGAATCATCAACAAATGTTTAGATCATTGCATCGCTCATTAAACATAATATACACGGGTGGTTTGAAAGAAAAGATTTCATTTAAATCGTTTTAGTTTCAACCAATGTATCATAGACAGACAACAAGTCTGATACCTATGCAGTTTAAAAAATTACTGACATTCAATGCATTTAAATATGCTTAATAATGTGCTCAAAACATGTTCTGTAGTTCAGTTACAACAGCCCCAATGCATTTCGGGTTGTTACACCCTCCGTCAGGGGCAAATACGATCTTCAATCGAATGTAAGTTGTGGCCTCCTGCTGGAACATTAAAAAACAAAACAAAAGAGAGTATTACATCATGTTGCACGAGGCAATTGTTGCGTATCTGTGTTGGCGCTCACTGTGTCAAAATAACTGTGGGAAGTAGCATGCTCTTCGTGGCAATCAATGCATGCAGGACCGATACCAACTCTTAGTGAGTCTCCTTATGCTGTTATTAATTCCTATTGTCCATTAGTGAGTGGTGGCCCAAAGTCGCACAAGTGAACTACAGTACTTAGTGAGCGAGTACAAAAATGGAATAATTACTTCTGTATTCGAAGTGCAACCACCATGGGTTGATAGGTTCTGCTGTCATTTACCTGTTGGAACCAACAGATTCTGAACGGTCGAAATGGGGTTTCCGTCTCAAAAGAAACGTCTGTAAACAACGAGATTGCAGGGGAATTAAATATAAGTGCCGGTATTATGTGACAGAGTGCCTACAGTACACATGAAATGAGTAAAACCTTACCATCTTCGGACAAGTGAACACGCACTATCTGCAAGTTAAAAAACGATCTATCAGCTACCAACACCTTACGCCCGCACAAATGGCGTTCTTGTGAGAAGACCCTCCGAACCCGTCTCTTCTTACCTTAAGAATTAAGTCTAAGAAGCCAATAATCCGAATTCAATCCGTTTGGTGATCTGTGGTGTACATCAAAAAAAAGAAGACAAAATGTAAACGCCGTGCGAAGCGGAGAAAAACTATTGTGAGCCGTCCGGTGTTACCAATGATACACTCACCATGTCTGACGAGCAGCGTGGTGTGTCACCTGACCTCACGTTGCGTGAATCGTAGCAACGTGGTTACTGCTTTTAATAGAAGCTGGAACAAGAATGTTCCGCTTCAAAAGTTACAAAACTTTATTGGTCGTGTGTCCAACTGATGTGTAAATGATAGAGAGCGCTGCCACGAGCTAAATATTGAAATGTGGAAATGTTTTTGCAAGATGGCCGCCGCCGAGTAGGAGCCTCCCGAGGAGCTCCTGGTTTTGGGATTACCTTTTAGGTTGATATCCCTGCAAAAACCACCTCACCGGCCACCTCCCGCCTGCTTTTTAAACTGGACTACACACCCTCCCTCGACCTATGCAACTCAAAAGAATCGTGGAGGCTTACTGACCCGGACTGTCCTCGGCTGCGACTCTGCTCGACACCAATGCCGCTTGGACTCCGACTGGGTTTCGAGGCTCATCATCAACGGGGCGGATCTGCTGCTGGAGGTTTTTGATCGCTTCCACGGTGAGCCCTGGTTGACGGTGCCGGTCCTCCCGTCTCCACTGCCTACCCCCTGCTGAGCACGATCTCTGGGCGCCAGGGGTCCCAAGATCCGTAGCCGCCACCCGGTGAGGCTCTCCCGAAGAGCTGGCGAGATCGGTGACTGGCCGGTGCCTGCTGCTGTCGTTCCCCTTCCTGACGAGCCTGCCATGAAGCCTGACGGTGAACGACGCTCATGCCCGCTTGTTACTCCTTCACATCTGGTCTCGGCGAGGCGGATCTCGCAAATTGCGCTTGACAGACGCGACCTCTCCCACTACAGGGCATAGGGTGGAGACCTCCCAATAGGTTGCACCGGGACGCTCGCTGCACGGACGGCGCGGCGGGTCCGCAAAGTACGCATTGTCTTTGGGCCCTTAGGGTGAGTGTTACTCCCCATGCCGACTCGACTCATTCGGCTGGTCTACGTGAAGGGGCGCTTCCTTGCCCTATAGCCTCATCCTCTCATGTGCTACAGAGTCATGGCTGTATGAGACGCGAAAGTCCCCCCCCCGGCCTTGTTTGTGATGGGCAACTGGTTGGTTCCGGTTCATTTTTGATACATGGTGATCAGGCAGCGCTTGAACCGCCTTCCGAATATTTTTAGTGGCTGTCTGATAACCCGTACTTGTTTCTGGGGACGCTGAACTGGACAATGATCCTAAAACGTGGACGCCATTTGGATTGGTCGGTCGAAATCCTGGAACCGACCCTCTCTGATCCTGTTGCTCCAATAAGTGGGGAAAGAGAAAAAGGACTCTCTCCACCCCGCTCCTACGGTAGCCATCTTGAAAGGGAGTCAGTCATGAGGTTTAGCTATTGTAACATGCTCCTCATTACGGTTACTTTAGTCTAAGGGGCCGATTCCGATCTCGGCCGGTAGGGCACCGAATCGGATTCGGCTTAACCGGATCCGATTCGGAGCCCTCTTTCCCGACCGATTCGTACGTGCGTCCGGCCGAGCGAGTACGATGCGAGCGCACGTGAAATCGCTGACCGTCTCGTTCCCGGGTCCGAACCTCTCCGACCGACTCGCACGGACACGACTCGCACCGCGCAATGGAGACGTTCCCCGGCCGGGTAAGTACGATGCGCGCCTTGAGCAGTCCGACCGACTCGCGCCGTCCGGCTCGAAAGAGCAGTCGGAGCCGGACTTTGGGGGTCCATGTCGGACCCCCCTGTACGCGTAGCCGTGCGAGTCGCACACAGGGGGGACCCATGGGTCCCCCCTACTTGTGCATGTATGCCGCGAGTCGCATCGAGGCGTACACGCTGTAGGGGGCGCCCTTGTTCGCCTCACACCCATTGAGTCAATGGGAGCCCGCGTACGTGTTGTATGTCCGGCTCCCATTGACTTCAATGGGAGTCCAACCGACTCGAGTCCGATTGCATGCGTGCACATCGTACTCGTTCGGTCGGACTGCCAGAGTCCCATTCGGTCGGAAATCTCTCCGGGTCCGGCTCGGTCGGAGTGATTTCCGGCCTGAATCGGAATCGGCCCCTAAGTCTTTTTGTCCTTGATCTTCATTAGCCATTCACCCCGCACTCCTCCATACTTTACCTGTCCCCCCCAATTATGAGTCTGTATTGTTAAATTAAACTCCAAACCTTACTTAGGGGAGCTGCCATAACCAGCCCACTTCCACTAGGTTGCATAATATTTTGATTTCCATGGTATTCATTCTCCACCTTACTGAATAAGTCAGTACCCTCCTTATTTTAGAAAGAGTCCTTTTCTTTGGCCGAATGATTATCCTATAATCGTTTAACCTGTAAAGCTGCCGGATACTACCTATCTAATACGCTAGCAGCACCCAAACACCCCTACCGCTATTTATAACATCATGCCCATCCTCACTGATTTACCTCATTTTGCTATTTTTATTTTTGGATTGTTTATGTTGTTCGTAACTTTTTCTGAATAGTTGCTAGTTGTTACTTACCTTTGCTCTATGTACACTCATAATTGGTCTACCTCATTTTGTCTTCCTTGGTTTTAAATTTTTAATTTTTCTGAATGTTATATAGCCTACCATTGAAGAAGACGTACAGCTGCACTTAGTACTTTTGTCTCCTTGTACTTCACTGATTTGTTTATTATTATTGTTTCACTGGATCTGTGTATTATTATTGTTCCCCTCTGTTACATTCTTCCCCCTTCCTTTTCCCTATTTTCACTCTATTATTTTTCCCCCAACTGGTTCTACCTTTCCATACTCCCCTATCTCAAGATATTGACCCTATCTATTGTCTCTACTCCTGGACTCTCCCCCTTCTCCCATCTTCCTTCCCCCCTAATGCCTCCCACTTGAGCCACCTCATCGCACGGCCCCCTCTCTTATCTGGGGATATTACCTCTCACTGACTTCCCCCCGCCCCCCTCTTTTATTCCCCATCCCCTCTGTGCCCCACCCCATTCTCTCTCCCGCACACCTTCCCCTCGCCCCCTGACCACTCCAGTTGAACCATCATGCCTCCCCTCAACCATACTCTCGCGACACTGGACTCACCCATCACTAGGCATGGCCCTAACTCTTGGTCCATCCTTTACCCCCCAAACCTCTACAAAAGTGGCAAGAAAAACTTTAAACACAAACTTCTAATATGCCACCAAGAAACCTTATTTGTTGACAACTACCTTAGCCTAACCTCCATCATAAAAACTAACTACATCTTCTACTCCAAACGCCCCTCTAAATGGTAAAGTATCTTTCTCCACCACCTTCCTATCACGAATTCCTGCAAAATACCTTATGGTTTGAAACTATCCACCACTCCTTCACCTACTTTTCCTGGCGAAATCGACATCTCTATTTTCAAATCAGGAAATATCCTTATACAAGCCTCCGAAAACCACCTCACCATTTTTGAATACCACTTCAGCTCCTTATCCCATTACCTACTACCTACACTTACCTCTAACCTCTCAGCCTCCCAATCGCAGGATGCCTTTTCATCCCCTCCCACCTCTACCCCAACCCATCCTCTCCCTGACTCATTAATCATCAATGAAATCCCTGATTCCCTGATGTATTTTCCCCCTGGTTCATTAGCATCTCCCCCTCCTCCTGACTTTCCTACTACTCCCTTAGCCACCTAAACCCTCCCTCCTCCACATGTACCCCCTCCCCCCGACGGCTCCACTAATAACTCCAATCTCCTTCTCTCCTAGTAACCCTCCTACAACTCCCTCAGCCACCCAAACCCCCTCCTCCTCATGTACCCCCTCCCCGATCCCCCGATGGCCCCACTAATAACTCCAATCTCCTTCTCTCCTAGCAACCTTCCCCCATTATTTAATTAACAGCCCTCATCACCCCCCCATGCCCCCTTTTCTTCTCACGACACCCAGTTGACCCCTGGGAATGCCCTCTCACACCCTTTAATTCCACTTCTATCCTGCAACCTAAACACCCCTCACATCCCCCACCTGGCTTCCCACCCTGTCCACACCCTAGACCTCCATCCCCGACCAGCATGGAACATACCCCTCTCCCCCTGACCTCCAAGCCCCCTTCCCTATCTCACTTCTTACCCAGTCACTCCTCAATATTGAACTCCACCTCGCAACCCTCGTGTTAGAACTTTCTTCTCTCAGAAATGACGTCAACTCCCTCTCCTCAAGGAACCCCTCCAATCATACCTATCCCCTGGATTCCGTACAAACTAACACTGCACTCCATCACCAAGGGTATAATTCCCCTTATGGCAATTCTCCTCCTAGACCGCCTTGCAGTAATTGTTTACTCAGTCTACCCTCCTCCCTGAGCCATCTTCCCTCCTCCGACCTCCTTGACCTCAATAAATCCCACTCCCCCATCACCTCAACTACGAACACCCTTTCACCTCATTCATCTATCCCTGTGATCCTGGGGACAAATAGGATCCCTTCCTCCCCAGTCTCGCCTAGACCCCCACAACAACTCACCACTATCCATTCCTGTTCCCCCACAAAAAACGACCCTAAACCCCTCAACTGCATGCTGGTTAAATGCCGATCGGCAGCCTGTCATGCAACAGAAATCGCGGAATCTATCCTTAGTGAAGCCATTGACGTCGCCTTTCTCACGGAAACCTGGCTTAATGCCCACTCGTCATCAATCCTTGACCTGCTCTCTCCCCCTGGTTACTCCATCCTCAGAAAAGACAGGCTTGATAAAATTGGAGGGGGCCTTGCCATAATCTATAAAGAAGAACTTCAACTCTCACCTGTCCAGCACTCTGACCATACTACTTTTGAATACCTTGGTGCTGAACTTATAGTTCAGGGTTCCCCCTATTCGTCTACATAACATCTATCATCCCCCTGGTGACCCTCTTTCCTTTGTGGAAGAATTGTCTGATCTCCTTATCCATTCATCGATTTCCAATTCTAGAAACCTCTTCCTCAGAGACTTTAACCTTCACTGGAACAAAAATGACGATTCCTCGGGTTAGTCTCATCAATGACTTACTTGATATCAGTGAATTGAAACAACTCTGCCATTCTCCAACACACTCCAAAGGTGCCACTCTTGACGCTATCATCACTAGCAAGGAACTGGCTTCTCTTGCCCACATCATCCCCATTGACTGGTCCGACCACCACCTCATCCTCTTCACGATCAACAGCTTTGTGCCCCCCCCCAGCCACAAATACCATCAAACAAAAGAAATTAACTAGAAATCTTCACCTTATACCTCCGGGCGAACTGGAGACTAAGATTAAAGCACATCTACGGCTTACTCCTCTCTCCCAAAGTGCTAATGACCTTATGGAACACTACAGCAAATCCATCGTTGAAGCCTTGACCAAATCGCCCCAGCCAAATTAAAACTGCAAAAACGTAACCCCTCCAAATCCTGGTTCAACACTGACCTCAACAACGAGAGACGCGCTCTTAGGCAGACTGAACGCACGTGGAGGCAACACCCTTCCCCTCAAATCTTGTCCTCCTCAGAGCCGCAAGGGCCAACTACAAAAACACATCTTTAACGAAAAGGCCTCCTTCTTCCGTTCACAACTTGACCGGGCAAGAAACAGACCTAGGGAATTATTTAGCATTGTCAAAAACAAAGCTGCTTCAGCCCCCCCCCCCAAACTAATGGCTACAGTCAAGAGTTGTGAAGAAATTGCTAGCTTCTTCTCGGATAAAATCACTAAGATGGATCAATCCTTCGTCTTAACTCCCCTCCCGCATAGCCTACGACCCCTCCTTAACATCCCCTCTAAGTCTCCATCTACCCCTACCCTTCCCCCGGACTCTTCCCAACTCCCCCCCATTGTCACCCCTTCTGAACCCTACTACACCATCCCCCAGCTAAAAAACAATGCATCCTGGAATAACTTCTGTCCAGTTTCAGAACGGGAAGTCCTCAACATCATCACCAAGCTTAAACCATCCTCGCACACCAGAGATCCCCTCCCTGCCTATCTTGTCCAAGACCTAAAACACATCATCGCCCCATATTGGACCACTATCGTCAACTCCTCCCTAGCCACCGGTAGTGTCCCTGCTTCCCTCCAACTAGGACAAATTACCCCCACCATTAAAAACGCTACAGTTGACCCCAATGACTTAAATAATCTGCGCCCTATTTCTAACCTTCCTTTCCTATCTAAGGCCCTGGAAAAATACGCCCTGCTCCAGTTGGACAAACACATCGACTCATTCAACCTCTTGGACGCATTACAATCAGGTTTTCGAAAGGGCTGCAGCACTGAAACTGCCATGCTCAATCTTATTGATGACATCCACCTAGACAAGGGCGAAACCTCCCTTCTCATTCTCCTTGACCTCTCTGCTGCTTTTGATACTGTTAACCACTCTGCCTTACTCAATATTCTCAAAGACCGTTTTGGCTTCAATGGTGCTGTTCTCAAATGGTTCACCTCCTTTTTCCAACATAGAACCAACAAATCAAAGTCAGCGATTGCCTTTCTAAACCTTTGCCGGTCTCCTTGGGCGTCCCCCAGGGCTCTATTCTCTCTCCCACTCTATACAACCTCTTCATGGAACCCCTCACCCTCATTCTTAAGCAAGCGAAAATCAGTTACCACCTCTATGCTGATGACACCCAACTTTACTGTAAGATCAAATCCCATGCTGACGTTTTACACCTCAACGAGGCCTCGACTAAGATTCAATTTTGGTTCCATCACAACCACCTCAAACTCAACCCTAAAAAAAGGAAATCATTCTATTCTCTCCTAAAAACAACTCGCTCCCTATTCAACACTGGATCTCTGACATCAAAGCTCTCAACTGCACTCTTTCCATCTCTAACTCAGTCAAATCCCTCAGCATCAGCGTCGATCAGAGCCTCAGTCTTACTCCCCACATAAAAAATTCGGCCAAAGGTGCTCTCTTCACACTCCATCATCTCAAGAAAATTAAACCCTTTATTCCTGCTGATGACTTTAAATCAGTGGTACAATCATTGGTCCTGTCCAGACTCGACTATGGTAATGCCATTCTCTCTGGAACTCCTAAAGTCCACCTAGCCCCTATCAAATCCGTACTTAACCTTGCTGCCAGGCTTATTACTGACTGTAAACAGTTTGATCACATCTCCCCCGTCCTCAAAGACCTCAAATGGCTTCCTATTGAAGGCAGATCCACTTACAAGACTGCTTGCATCACGCACAAAGCCCTCCATCAAAGCACACCATCTTACCTCTCTGATAAACTCCACAAAGCAGGCTGTACTAGAACAATAAGGAGCACTAACGCTCTCGTCCTAGTCCCTCCCTTATTAAAAAAGAAATCAACACAGTCACGCTCTTTCTCTGGAAATGCGCCTTCCAACTGGAATGCCCTCCCTAAAGATCTACGTTGCAACCCTTCCTACCTCAGCTTAAAAAAAGACCTCAAGCTGCACCTTCTCAACAAATACTGGGGTCCTTAATACCTTGTCACCGGACACTAATTCTTACCCCTGACCCGACTCTATAGGTCACCTCTACTTATTGTGTCACCCCCTTTCCCCCCCCTCCTTTCAATTCTTTCATTTACGGCCACCTCCCCCCCTTTTTTATTTTTTAGGTAGTACCCACCTACTTCCACCTGCTTTCCCCTTACCCCTCGCCCTCCACAGTCGCCCTTCACTTTCACATCCTCCCCCCTCTTCATTTCACTAACTAACTCTGCTTTCTACCAGTCCTACTATCTTCGATCAGTTGTTTGACTTATGCTTCCTAGTTAATTTACCTCATTTAAAAAGAATACTGTTTCAAATTTTCAAATTGCCTTGTTTATTACCTTAATGTACAAAAGTTGTATTGCAATTCTGCATTACCAAACCTTGTAAAGCGCTCTGATACTCTTGGGTCCAGCCAGCGCTATATAAAACCTTTAAATAAATAAATAAGATAAACTAAACAGAAATGAATGTTAAAGAAGTATCCCTACTGTGCTAATAAAAAATAACGCCCGGTGAAAGTCATTTGCGATTTTTTGCCTCGATGCGAGGAACGTGTAGTGCACTGTGATTACACGCTTCGTGATGGGTGTGAATACGTGATGCGTATTTGAAAGTGGGTGCCAACACAGATTTACAATTATTGATACATGAAAAAAGTGAATATACGATAGCTACATTTTTACAGAAAATACAACATTTCATAATGATCATTGAGACCCTTTGGTATTTGGGTCCCCAAATAATGAATCCAAAAGGTTTCGCACTGAGCTAACAGAGTTTGACTTTCTATGCCTGCATGCAGAACAGGTTTCTCTAGAATTGTAAATCTTAATTGGGGAATCGTGTGTGGTTTATCTATCCAATGGACAGCTAAACATGAATTGCGATTTTTGGTACTTATCATGCTCTTATGCTCTATTATTCTCATTTTGATTTTGCGGGCCGTTCTGCCCACATATGTTAACCCACAAGGACATTGGCTTGCGTAAACCACCCCCTCCGTATTACAATCTGAAGTGTGTTTTAGACGTATTTTTTTGCCCGTATGAGGATGATGAAAGGTATCCCCTGTGATTACATTTCCACATTGTCCACAATTCCAACATTTGCGCATACCTTTGTGTGTTTCTGAAGTAGAAGACACCGGAACCTTTAACAGTTCCTTTAGATTTTTTGACCGTGTGTGCGCGAAAATGGGTTTATCAAGAAAAACCGATGAAAAATCTGTTTCTTGCTCAAGAATTTTCCATCTTTTCATGACTGCTTTTTGGATTTTCGCTGCTTGTTGGGAGTGTTTCAAAACAAACACCTCACGTTTATTTTGTGTTTTGTTTTTGAATGTTCCGGCAGGAGGCCACAACTTACATTCGATTGAAGATCGTATTTTCCCCTGACGAAGGGTGTAACAACCCGAAATGCATTGGGTCTGTTGCAAACGGAACTACAGAACATGTTTTGAGCACATTATTAAGCATATTTAAATGCATTGAATGTCAGTAATTTTTTTAAACTGCATAGGTATCAGACTTGTTGTCTGTCTATGATACATTGGTTGAAACTAAAACGATTTAAATGAAATCTTTTCTTTCAAACCACCCGTGTATATTATGTTTAATGAGTGAGGCAATGATCTAAACATTTGTTGATGATTCTCACTGAAACCTTAGGGACATTTGCTGTGCGCTGTGCATAGGGACGACGTTCCTACGTTTCCTTCATATTCATTTGACTCATAGGGCCATAGGCAGGTCCCTAATTCACAGCAGCACGCATTGATAAAACACGCTATTGCACTAAATTAGTGGTGAATTTCACTAAAAAGGAGTGCAGGTTGAACCCCTTTTTCTTCTCATAGTTCTAATTAGTTTGCCTACCCCTTCAACCAGCACCCATAGAAAAATGTCATTCAAAGAGATAGCAGATTTAACAACCAACCAGGCAGATATTAAAGTTTACTCTTCTGAAGGAGCAGAATCCATATATTCACTTATACAAGATGCACGCACATACAGTGCCACCCCCGGAACAGCACAACAATTAATACGTCAACTGGAATACACAATGCGCAAGGAGATAAATCAACGTCTACATGCAACAACTGTGATTGAATATCATAAGGTGAAACGGATACCGAATGGCCTCAGGATAGCTTTAAAACCAATGCCATTCAAATATAATAAAACATTCATGACCCGCTGGTATGCTATTTTAAACAAATGCTCCTTGGACCTTATACTTTTGATAATTGAAGAACTTTCCACCATCTTAGGAGAATTAGCCACTGAAATCGCCACACTTATAGATGAGATTTCCAATCGGATGGAAACTGAAGACTGGACCAAAACCCTTAATGACATTAACACTAAACTTGACGCGCACGCTAAAGAGGTACATGATCGCAAATTGCGAAAATTCAAGAGAGCCACCATCGATTATAAGCTAGATGAGGTTTACTCATGGGCGGAAGCATACACACAAAAAAAGTACTTTAGAAAACCAGGAACCACTTTGTCAGAAGAAAGCATTGCAACCAATCAGGATTTATCGCTTCAAAGACCTCCAGTACCGACAGAGAGGGATCCAACTCCAAGAATTAATGAAAGAGAAGGCCCTACAACAAGTGAAAAACAATCTTTTTTAGACCAGGGCCAGACATCCAATCACCGCCAGACAAAGGAGACACACAACGTGGCAATGGACAAGGAGGGGACAAAACAAAAAAAGTAGTCGAATCAGCCAGACCTCAACGCAACGTCAAGAAGACGACCAACTTGTCATGAATATTTCACACAGGATTCTTAAACCTGACGAGGTAGCGACACTCAATAAAGGTATGTCCTATGTGCCCACATATTCTTCTCATGCTCAAATTACGTTTTTTAAATTCATGCGCAAGCTCAGATTAAGATGGTTTTTTCACTCCATCTCACAAGATCAAACACCATCAGAACTGCCTGAGAGATTTCGACCAAAGAGCACATTCATCGCACTGTTCTCGCATAAAACATTGGACAACTTCGAATTGCTGGTTAAAAAATATCTACAAGATAATAAATATACAATTCCTAAATGCACCAACTTGACCTCACATGATAAAAGAATTTTAAATTCATTGAGACAAGATACCAACTTAATTTTTCAAACAGCAGATAAAGGTGGGGCAATTGTTGTAATGGACAAAGTCTTTTAGAACCAGAAAGTGGATGAACATGTTAACAACACAGACACATACATTCAGTTACCATCAGATCCGACTAAAGAATACATGTCTACACTTTCACAAATTCTACAAAGGGCTGAGGAGATGGGATGGATCAAAGACAACACCAGACGTTTCCTACAAACTTCAACTCCACAAACACCCCACATGTACATGTTGCCCAAGAAGCATAAGGATCCTGTGAATCCTCCATTTTGCCCTATTGTGGCTGGATGCGGTTCCATACATGAATCTATAGGACGATATATAGATTTCCATTTGTTGCAACCGATGGTTCAGTCATGGAGCTCCTATGTAAAGGACTCTATGGATTGTTTAAACAAATTAGCACAAATTAGTCACCGTTGCGATGAGGAGACACAGCTATGCACCATTGATGTGGTAGCATTATACACCTCCATCCCCCACGGGGAAGGATTGGAAGCAGTGGAGTGGAGAATACTTATTACTCACCAGGACGATTTCAATGGAGGTTTTATATTTAGAGCTGTTACAATTCTCACTGTACCACAGCTATTTCATGTGGAATGGAAAGTTCATTTTACAAAGAACCAGTACGTCGATGGGCTTTCCAGGGGCCCCCTCGTATGCCAATACATACATGGCATATTTTGAAGAAAAGCACATTTTGAACAATGATCTTTGGCAAAGACATCTAATCGCTTATATGCGATACATAGACGACATCTTAGTAATTTGGAAAGGGGATCGTGTCACACTTGAGGAATGCATACTCAAACTGAACAAGTGCAACTCCCGCATACAATTCACCCACAACATTGATTCGAACAAGATTCACTTTCTGGATATTGAAATACGAAAAACAGACATCGGCTTAACGACATCAGTATACAGAAAACTGACTGACAGGAACAATGCCCTTCACTTTAGCAGTTTCCACCCGATGTCACTCAAGAAGCATTTACCCGTGTCACAATTCATCCGTATAAAAAGGATAACATCGAATCCTACACTAAGTGATAAACTTATTGAAGAACAATCAGAAAGGTACATCAGACGTGGGTACCCACCAACGATACTGGAATTTGCAAGAACATCGGTTTTACATATGAAACGAGAAGACTTACTTTGCCAAGCTCCTAAAGCACAAAATAAAGGTGAGGTGTTTGATTTGAAACACTCCCAACAAGCAGCGAAAATCCAAAAACCAGTCATGAAAAGATGGGAAATTCCTGAGCAAGAAACAGATTTTTTATCGGTTTTTCTTGATAAACCCATTTTCGCGCACACACGGTCAAAAAATCTAAAGGAACTGTTAAAGGTTCCGGTGTCTTCTACTTCAGAAACACACAAAGGTATGCGCAAATGTTGGAATTGTGGACAATGTGGAAATGTAATCACAGGGGATACCTTTCATCATCCTCATACGGGCAAAAAAATATGTCTAAAACACACTTCAGATTGTAATACGGAGGGGGTGGTTTACGCAATCCAATGTCCTTGTGGGTTAACATATGTGGGCAGAACGGCCCGCAAAATCAAAACGAGAATAATAGAGCATAAGGTCATGATGCGCACCAAAAATCGCAATTCATGTTTAGCTGTCCATTGGATAGATACACCACACACGATTCCCCAATTAAGATTTACAATTCTAGAGAAACCTGTTCTGCGTGCAGGCACAGAAAGTCAAACTCTGTTAGCTCAGCGCGAAACGTTTTGGATTCATTATTTGGGGACCCAAATACCAAAGGGTCTCAATGATCATTATGAAATGTTGTGTTTTCGGTAAAAATGTAGCTATCATATATTCACTTTTTTCATGTATCAATAATTGTAAATCTGTGTTGGCACCCACTTTCAAATACGCATCACATATTCACACCCATCACGAAGCGTGTAATCACAGTGCGCTACACGTTCCTCACATCGAGGCAAAAAATCACAAATGACTTTCACTGGGCGTTATTTTTTATTAGCACAGTAGGGATACTTCTTAACATTCATTTCTGTTTAGTTTATCTTAACTCCACATTTCAATATTTAGCTTGTGGCAGCGCTCTCTATCATTTACACATCAGTTGGACACACGACCAATTAAGTTTTGTAACTTTTGAAGCGGAACATTCTTGTTCCAGCTTCTATTAAAAGCAGTAACTACGTTGCTACGATTCATGCAACGTGAGGTAAGGTGACACACCACGCTGCTCGTCAGACGCGTTGAGTTTATCATTGGTAACACCAGACGGCTCACAATAGCTTTTCGCCGCTTCGCACAGCGTTTACATTTTGTCTTCTTTTTTTTGATGTACACCACAGATCACCAAACGGATTGAATTCGGATTATTGGTTTCTTAGACTTAATACTTAAGGTAAGAAGAGACGGGTTCGGAGGGTTTTCTCACAAGAACGCCATTTGTGCGGGTGTAAGGTGTTGGTAACTGATAGATCATTTTTTAACTTGCAGATAGTGCGTGTTCACTTGTCCGAAGAGGGTAAGGTTTTACTCATTTCACGTGTACTGTAGGCACTCTGTCACATAATACCAGCACTTATATTTAATTCCCCTGCAATCTCGTTGTTTACAGACGTTTCTTTTGAGACGGAAATCCCATTTCAACCGTTCAGAATCTGTTGGTTCCGACAGGTAAATGAAAGCAGAACCTATCAACCCATGGTGGTTGCACTTCGTATGCAGAAGTAATTATTCAATTTTTGTACTCGCTCACTAAGTACGGTAGTTCACTTTGTTCACGACTTTGGGCCACCACTCACTAATGGACAATACTAATTAATAACAGCACAAGGAGACTCACTGAGAGTTGGTATTGGTCCTGCATGCATTGATTGCCACGAAGAGCATGCTACTTCGCACAGTTATTTTGACACAGTGAACGCCAACACAGATACGCAACAATTGCCTCACGCAACATGATGTAATACTCTCTTTTGTTTTGTTTTTGAATGTTCCGGCAGGAGGCCACATCTTACATTCGATTGAAGATCGTATTTGCCCCTGACGAAGGGTGTAACAACCCGAAATGCATTGGGTCTGTTGTAACTGAACTACAGAACATGTTTTGAGCACATTATTAAGCATATTTAAATGCATTGAATGTCAGTAATTTTTTGAAACTGCATAGGTATCAGACTTGTTGTCTGTCTATGATACATTGGTTGAAACTAAAACGATTTAAATGAAATCTTTTCTTTCAAATCACCCGTGTATATTATGTTTAATGAGTGATGCAATGATCTAAACATTTGTTGATGATTCTCACTGAAACCTTACGGACATTTGCTGTGCGCTGTGCGTAGGGACGACGTTCCTACGTTTCCTTCATATTCGCATTACTAGTTTTACCATAAGTAGATAAACCTGGGAATGCGTCAAAACGTTACGCCTCCCCAGGTGAGGCGTAACAAGGAGAAATATCTTTATTTCTCCATCTTTTTTTCCTCTTTCTATGTGGGCTGCATTCAGCAGCACACATAGAAAGAGGAAAATGCCTCAGGGGATTGATTTAGTGCAGTAAGGTGCCCTTTCTTGCACAAAACAATCCTTCTAACAACACAGGCACCCTTGCACCATGATGCACGAGTGTCTGAGTTGGCGCTAGGCAACACATTGTGCACCAGCACTGGGAAAAATGCAGGTATGTGCCGTACAATGTACAGTATATAATCATAAAAATATGGCCCTAATTTTTTCATAAGGGAGGGAGTAGGTCTGTTATATTGTGGGTGATGTGGATGGAAACAGTTGAGCAAGGGGTAGGTATAGTTTTTTTAGGAATTAGCAAGGGGTTAGATGTGTTGTGGGTGGTGTGGGTGATAACAGTTGAGGAACAGTTAAGTAAAGTTTTGGGCCATTTTAGGTTTTAAAGAGATGAGTGAATCTGTTGTGTGAATAGTTGAAGGAAGAGTATTAATGGTGATAGGGGGTTTGTTGTGGGTGGTAAGGATGGCTTGATTTTTTAAAAATAAATAAGTACTAAACAGTCCATTTTACTAGATTAGTAGTTTCTTTATTCTTTATTCTTTACTGTTTACTTGTCCCCAGTAAACCAGTAAGCTCCACCTACCTTCCAACAGATGCCAAGCCCCAAACCTGGCCCATTATAAAGAACAAGGAAAAGTCCAAATTGTCTATCCATCGCCCTCACTCTACTGCACTCCCTTGCCAGGCTACCCCCACTGTGGGTCTCCAGACAACCCTATTACAATCATTGTCAGTGTTTGGAAACTGACAATACCCAACATTTGCACCCCACTTCATGAATTGATGTCTCTTGAGCACACCTTCTTATCAGCAATTCTTGTGTACTGCCCTCTTCTCTGCAGTCACCCCTAAGAAATACTTACTAACCATGGAATAGCTGTCATATTACACTGCCTGCCATCCCTACACTCAATCACGCTCTCTTTTCCAGTTCTTATCTGATCAGGAATGTATTGTCCATCACCTCCTACAAAACCTGTGAGTAGCAGTGGATGCAGGCATTTTGCCAAAAAGCCTAACCTCCTTCTTTAATGGTTTAACATTGCTTACAGCACATCCGCTCCACTAAGTGTGAGATCTGTTGATGGTAAAAATAGATTACAGTAGATCCCACAAATGGGAGGGAGAGGGTTAGTATTTATTCAATGGATGAGTAGTGGTAATTATGGAAAAGTTGAGAAAGAGAGATAGACAGAGCATTCAGCAAAGCTGTCAGCATAGCATCTGTCATGGAAGGTGGATGACAATAATTAACTTATTCAGTCTTTAGATGTCCACAGATTGCAAAGTTATTTAATAGCTACCTAGGCTGGAATGCAAAATAGGGAGAACACAAACCTGTTACAAATATTTTTAAAAGTGACTACAAATGATACTGCATACAAATGATGTACCTGCATGCTTCTGACATTGTTCCTCTTGGGAACAGAGCAGAACCACAGAGCACGAGCACCGGGGAGGTTGTTGAAGAAGAAAACGGCTGTGGAGAAATAAAAGAACATGACAATATTTGAGAGTTAAGGTGAACAAGGTGTTCAAGGAGCAAGAATGTGGAGCACAACATGGAATGCCAATACCTAAAGGCCAGTCTGACACAAATCCCAGACAATTGAACTGCATGTAAACTGATAGATTGAGCTCCTAAAAATAAAAATAAAAAGATTAGCTATGCCTATCATATTCACAGCATTATAATCACTGAGAATTTGCCAATTGAACCACTAGTCAGCATTATTCTAAATAAATAATTTCTTTTCAATGCATAGAGATAGGCCTTTTGACTATTTTTTCCTATAGAAATGTTTAGGTTTCTTCCTCTGGATTGTTGATGGAACTTGCAGATTTCCTTTCTTTCAAAAAGAGACAGACGTGTTGAACAAAAAAAGAAAAAGCAATTGAGTCTTTGGGCCTCATTTAGATCTCGGCATACGGGTTACTCCGTCACAACGGTGACGGATATCCCGTCAGCCGAAATAAAAATCCCATAGGTTATATTGGGATTTAGATTTTGTCACACGGGATATCTGTCACCGTTGTGATGGAGTAACCTGTCTACTGAGACCAAAATCAGGCCCAAGTCTAGTCAAGATAAACTGAGAGGTCTCAAAAGAACCAAGGCAGTTAACGAAAGGCCAACACTCCCAGTGGCACATGTAAGCATTCATCCAGAATGACCACACAAGCATTAAATGCCAAGTTTACGTAAGACTCTCTTATCTATTATATGAATCATCATTTAGCATTGATGTAAGTTAACTATTCAAAGCATGGTATTCTTGTACCTGTCTATGCATCTCTTTTCCCATGGAAGTGACATACACAAGCAGTGCTGTTCAGAATGAAAGTTTACACATGGGAGGCATCTTGTTCTTTAAGGAAATGGAGGAGTTAATTCCAGACATAGGGGCCATTACTCATTGCAAATTCTACTGTTGACCCTAATGTTTAATTTGATCACCTTCTTTGCTACCTCTCACCATTTAGTCACCAGGCCAAAATGGCTCTGTACTCCTTGCTTATCTGTCTGTGCACTGCACACAGGTTCACTTAAGTTTATTTATAGTGGTGCACCAATTATAAAAATAAAACAGATTTATTTTCTTTTTTCTCTCTCTTTTCTCTCTTTTTTTACATCAGACTAGTGTTTTACTAGTGTGTTTCTTTTTGTTTCAGATATTATAGTTTATCTTCATATTCAGGAGTACAATCACTCCCAACACTTGTGATGTCTGCGACATCACCCTAAACCACTGTTGTGTCATCAGGAACATTATAATTATGGGAATGAAGTGTTTATTCATTTTGTTCATTGTCAGTCTCACAACATTTCAAAGAGAAGGAATGGTCCCCCTGACCTTAACAAATGTACCAGCTGCTTTGAAAATCATCTTTGAGTATTCAATGTCTACATCATATGCTAGATACTTAGCGGCATATTTACGAGGAAGTGGCGGAGCTCTGCGTTAGCCTCCTAGACTTAATGCAGCGCTCTGCCAATTCTGAAATGCAGGGCTGCACCGTCTTTACAAGGATAAGGTGCAGCCCTGCAATTACCCCTGTGCTGGTGCTAACTTAGCTGCATGGCGCCAACACAGACAGTGCCTTTCTATATGTGCTGCTTAATGCAGCACATATAGAAGTTCCAACAACTCATTTTTTTCAATGATTGTTTATGTGCAGGAAGGAACACCTTCCTGCACATCAACAATCAATGGCCTTTTGCTGTTTTTATGTGTGCTGCACAATGCAGCACACATGGAAACAGCAAAAATGAGGAGAAATTAAACATTTCTCCCCTTTGCGCCAGGGTAAGACCAGTTTTTCCTGGTCTTATTTTTGGCGCTACCCCATATTTACACAACCCTTGTAAATATGGGCCAGCATCGAAATCATTGGGTGTTGCGGTGGAACACCCACCACAACACACCTTGCCCACCCCTTTCATGCTAAGTATAGTGTGAAAGGGTGCCTTGTTTATAAGGCAGCTTTAAGCCACATTGAGTGCTTAACGCTGCCTTGTAAATAAGTCAAAGCCCCTATCGCCACAACAGCACCACAACAGCACCTTAAAAAGTGACGCTGTGGTGGCGTATGAGGCTTGTAAATATGCCCTATTATTGCCAGTCAGGTGAGTTCTGGCCACTGCTATTTTTTCAAGTGCTAATAAAACAATGGCTCTTTCTCTAAGTAGAAATTGTTTTGGTTGGCTAAGTAGTCTTGTGCCATTTTCTTTATTCTAATAATGTTTGATATTTGCTGTTTCTGAGATTTGTGCTCCTTTGTGTTTAATTGAAGCCCTAGAAGAAGCATTATAAACTAATCCAACACAATTGTTGGCTGATGTGATGCTGTTGTTCTTAGTGACATAGTAGGAGAAAGAGGAGGAAGAATCTCAAAAGGCCTTAGTATTTGGATCAATCACTCTACTAACCTCCATTTGTCAATCTCCATTGCCATGGCTTTGGCAGTAGCATTCCTCCTCCTTTGTGGTATGTAATCATTGATAGACCTTTAGTGCTCAAAAAGGCATTGCTTCACCTATAATGTAGACATCCAATGAATTGGGACCTCCTGTGTGCGATCAAAAAGTAAAGAAACCCCTCTCTTTCCACCACAGGAAGAGGGAGGAGGTCAAGCACTACAATTCTGACAGTTTCGCATTGTATAGAGGGACAGGCGGATGGGTTTGGTGGCATAGTGACTTCGTACTGAACATAGATTTGATTGTGGGTTGATTTC
Organism: Calotriton arnoldi; assembly: GCA_963921515.1. Taxonomy (NCBI): domain Eukaryota; kingdom Metazoa; phylum Chordata; class Amphibia; order Caudata; family Salamandridae; genus Calotriton; species Calotriton arnoldi. The sequence continues at coordinate 548,915 of CAWUFW010007909.1, read as the reverse complement.
TTTGTGACAATCCAACCTCAAATGACCTCTGTGAAAGAGGTTGGTTGCTATGGAAACTTTGGAGTGGCCATGGTTGTTGAGGGAGGCTTTGCCTGTCATGAGGCATGGTCTCTCCTCAAAATAAATAGCATACTACATTCTGGCCATTTGCATAAATACATTACCATTTTTGAGTGTGGTGAGGGGCCATGAATCATGGGAGGACAGCCTTGCGTGAGTAATCAAGCCTCTCTACTAGCTTAACAATGATAAAATATACCATGCAGAAAACTCCGCAAACTCCGTGAACGGAGCGAAGTTCACCGCCCAGGCCTAACCTTTCCCTAGTGGATCCCAGTTGGGGATTGCCACAGGAGGGCTTTTTTCCCCCAACTGCTTTTGGCCAATTCAGTCTTTCTGCTACCCCAGGGGTAGATGGGGGCAATAGCCCACCCGCAGAAGTGATGTAGCTTTTTTATCAGGAGACCTGGGTGAACACTGGGTGGTAGGAATGTATGCTGGCCTGGTGATCCCACAACTTCCCCACACAGAGTTGTGAGAAAAATGTGAGTTTTAGCTACATTTGCGGTTTGGAGGGGGTATCTGGGTAAGAAAATGTTTGGGGATCCAAGCAAGCCACACTTTCCTGGACTCCCATGGGTGGCTAGTTTTCAGAAAAGTCTGTGTTTGGTGGGCTTCCCTAGTTGGCCGCCGAACCCGGGACCAAAATCGCAAGTGACCTCCTTGCAAAACGAGGTTGTTTTGTGATCGATAATTTTGATGCCTCCGCATCTGGGTGATAAAACTTTGGGAGATCCATGCAAGCCACACCTCCCTGAACTCCCCCAGTTGTCTAGTTTTCAGAAATTTCTGGGTTTGGTAGGTTTACCTACATGGCCGCCAAGCCCGGGAACAAAAATGCAGGTGACCCCCTTGCAAAACCAAGTTGTTTTGTGATCGATGATTTTGATGGCTCTACAATACGTTTTGGGCACTTCCCTGTCACGGGCACTAGGTCTCCAAACAAAAGATAGATACCCTTTGTATCAGAAGACTTAGGGGCATGCTGGGTGGAAGGAAGTATGCGTCTCCCCACAGATTCCAGAACTTGCCATCACAGAAATGTGAGGAAAATGTGCTTTTTTAGACAAATGTTGAGGTTTGCAAGAGATTCTGGGTAACAGAACTTGGTGAGAGCCACTAAAGTCACCTCATCCTGGATTCCTCTATGTGTCCAGTATTCAATCAATCAAATAGATCTTTATTTGAATTATTAAAATCCAGAAAAGACAGATAGAGGAGAAAAAAACAGAATTCAAAGATTTATAGGCTTCCTTAAGAAATAACCTTTCTGATAAAAACAGTGGTCACATAAAACGTTTTCTAATATCACAGTAAAACTTACAGAACAGGATAAAATGCATTGTAGATTGGGTAGCTTTCCCATCACACGGGGACTTTGGCAAGCTTTTGGGCCATACATCTCTTTTTGGGAATGCAACGAGTTGATGTAAAATGGCCATTCTGAATCTAATAAGGAAAATCTCTTCTGTACATCTGTGATCTTTATAAGGTAAGTAGGCAAACCTTGGAATAATGGCCCTTCCAGATATAGATATACTGTTTGTTTTTCCAGCTCTGTGCTCCCTCTCCCTAAATCACGTTTGTTGGTAAAAATCAGTTTGAGCTCTTTTTTTCTGTACTGTAAGACACTAACGGGACATTCAATAGAAGCATTTTCATCAATTTCCTTAAGTAGTCTGTTAACATATGTCAACCAGGGTATCTTGCCATAGTGGCATAGTGTGAGGAAATCATTAAGTAAAATCCTTGTAAATTTAGTACCAGCTTTGCTTTAATTGCTGTGCCACCCTACTAAGGCACATTGATCTAAGGTGTCATCAAGAAAAGTTATACCCAATTCTCTATGGGTGATATAGATTTGTACAGAATGAGGGACTGGCAAGAGTCGACACAGAAAAGAGTTTTCCTGTTTTTGCAGAATCGAGTGCCCCATCTGACCCCATAGGGATGCCCCATATGTAGCAGTGAACATGCACTTACTCCTGTACAGCTGCAGCATCTTGCAAATTTATTTATTTCCAATTTTAGTATCAAATCTGAACATAGCCTCTATTGTTCTTTTAAATGTAAGGTTAGCTAACTCTACATGAGCTCCCCAGAGGCAAGAGCTTGAAAACAACACAACAAGATAAGGGAAGTTATGAACCTCTTCCAATTTATGGCCCCTCACATAATGATATTTTTTCTTCACCTTCCCCCTCCCACACACCATAACCAAGGTTTTTCCCAGATTTAGTTTTAAATTCTTTTGTTCCATATAGGTAACAAAGCTATCGATCAGCAGTTGGGGTCCATTTGCATTTTGAGATAGCAATACCGCATCATTGGCATAGAGAATTACTGGGGTAGGACGTAAACCTACTCTTGGTGTGTCTGCGACTATTTCTTGTAACTTTCTATCAACCCCATTTATATAGAGGGAAAAGAGGAGGGGGGCTAAAACACAGCCTTGCATTATACCTCTGGTCACTTTAAAGCTTGGGGTACATTCTCTCTCTATCCCAAATCTCACACGAGCAGTTAGTGAAGCATAGATCTGTGAGAGAAATAAGATTATATCCACTGGGGTGCCCATTTCAACCAGGGTCTTTCACAATTTGGTGTGGTTAACACAATCAAAAGTGCTACTTAGGTCAGCAAGGCAGAGATGTAAATGTTCTTGATTTGCTGCAGTATATTTGGAAATTAAAAGATGATGGTTAATGCATTGCTCTTGTGGTCTTTCCTGAAACCATACTGGGAAGCTGTTAGCACATTATTTTCAGCCAACCACGAATCTGGTCTCTCCAAATTAATTCTACCCATTAACTTTGCAGATGAGTCTAAAAGCGATATCGGGTGGTAGCACTTGGCGTCTCCTCTGTCCCCTTTTATAAAAATAGGGACTATTATGGAGTCAATCCAGGTGGATGGAATAGACCCTTTCACCTCAGCATTAAAAACCTGCACCAAGATTGGTGCCAACATTGCTGGACAAGATTTGAAGGCATCTACAGGGACCCCATCAGGGCCCGGAGCTTTCCTGGCAAATTATATTTCAATAGCAATTCCCACCTCAGTTAGACTGTCTACCTGTAGGGGAGATGACATTTGTACACAGTTGATCCCTTCAATAATGATAGAATCCTCGTTCTGGGGGTTAAAATTAAATATACCTTTGAAGTGACTTATCCAGTCCTATGGGAAAACTAAAACCTTGATTTCCACAGCCTGCTCTAAGCTAAGCCATGCCTGTTCTTGCAGTGCTTTTCTTCTCTTGTTTATTGTCTGATTATAGTTCAGCCTGAGTAACTTTATTTCCTTTTTATCCCTCGGTTTGCACTTTAGGGTCTTTTTGAGTTTACGATTTGCTTGTGAGCAGTTATAATCAAACCAGCGCAAATTCTCTTTCCTTTTCCCTCTTATTAGTCTTTCTTAAATTTTCTGCAATGGCCTTTGTGATTTTACTAATGGAATACACAATGTTATCTGGTGTGACCTTTGGGTCACTGCAGACTAAGAAGTCCTCTTTTTTGTGTGTTACCACCTTTCCATAAGGGCTGCTTCGTTAATCCCTGTCCATTTTAGGCTAATCCCATTTTTCTTGCCAATATCAATGTGATCAGCCATCTGGGGTATTTCACACAATTTATCAGGTAAGCTCAGAGTAAGTGGGAGGTGACCACTGAAACCAGTAACTTCTACAGTAAGTGAGCGAAAAAGGTTAGCGCCATTCGCAGAGAGCATAATGTGATCTATAAATGAGCTACTCCTATGCCCTTAGAAAGTTGGCAGAGAGACACTCCCTCTGGCTTCACTTTGCTGCAACAGATCTAAATTGAGCTTGTATAACAAATAATTTATTCAATCACCATATCTGTTGTGAGGAAAGTGTGCCAAATTAATGCCTCTAACATCGATATGTGCACAGATTCCTGTGGATGAATGTACGTAAGGGCTAATATTAAAATCGCTTACCCAAATGTAATTACACTCTGCTTCTTAGTCATTAATAAATCTATTCATTGTGTTATCAGATCCTCCACAACCTCATGGTGATTGCCATTAAAGATGTTGTTATAATAATTAATCAAAAGAAAGTGTGGACTTGTATTAGACTTTAACAGAACCAGCTGGAAATAAAGAGAGTTAGTAAACACCTTTTTGATAGACATCCGGGCTAATGTAGAAACCAGGATTGCCAGGCCTACTTTTGCTCACCGGCGGGATGAAGGTAGTGTTGGAGTTATGATTGGTACATAGCCAGTTATTATAAAGGGTTCAGTATGCCATGTTTCCTGTAGACATAACAAATCTGCACTATAGATATGAGATTGCCACTCCTTGTTATCCAGCTTATTTTTTATACCAGCACTATTCCAGGATCTCAGGGTTACCATGCAGGCCGAAGGTGGTAGTTTTCTGATGTGCACCAGTGCCCCTTCCGTTAGGTTTATGTTCCCCTCTAAGCTAACTGCAATGTTATCCCCATTGTTCCCAATGATTTTCCCCCCCCATTCGCCTTCCATCAGTATTGTTCCCCTAGGCTTGAGAGGGGACAAATCTGTTTGATGTTGTCACTGTATAGTGGGTTATGTGACTTCCATAATGTTGTGGTATAAAAGGTCCCTGGGGATTATAGAAGGGCTGTGGTGGTCTATAGAAGAGGCCAAGTGGTACTGCAGCAATCTTCAGCTCTAGACGAGATTATAATTGGAATCTTAGCTGGTTAGTGAGTAGGGACTTTACCACTGTGGGCAGTGAAAGTTAATTGTAATACAGTCACCATCCCCTGTTTTCTGATCATGACCCACCCAGGAAGTTCTTCTAACCATAATAATTTCTTGGTTGAGAAAGTTAGCGTTACAACCACTGCCAGAGATCCAGTGAACAACCTTATTCTTTAGACTGGACCAATTTTCTTTATCTTCTGGCTCCAATTCTGGAGCCCATTTCAGTAAAATGACATAGGGAGTAGCATCGGGGGAAGATGTAGCGTGTCTGTATCAAGTGTATAGGGTATTGACCGGTTATCATGAAGTGATCCTTCCCCCGTCCTTATTGGGACAAATATTCTTGATGCAACCATCAAATTTAAGATTTTATCCCTTCCAGTGCCTTGTTGATTTGGTTGATGTAGTGATGTCATCGCATGATCAGAGGTTTGTAATACAGAGGATTCAGGTCTTTTTAACTCACATGATGTGTTAGTGGGATATTCTTGTTGCATAGTCGCTCCTCTCCCAGATGTACTATGTGGGGTGATATCGGAGCTTTCAAGTTTAAGAATCCTCATTTTAATCTTGTTTAACTCTGTAATAACCTTGCTTTCAAAGGAGTCAAATTTAATGATTAATTATTCAATAACGATTTTATATTATTGTAGGCAGATAGGTCACAATAATTTTTTCTACCCTTAATATTATCCCTGTTTTTTGATAAACGCACACTGGGTGTTTTAGATGTTTTTTGGGGAGATAGCCCCTAAATGAGATTCCTTCTCCGGTTGTTTACTCCTTTTTGCAGGCAGTGAAGATGGGTCCTGAGTGGCTGATAGTTAATGGATTTCAAGCTGCAAATATAAAACACCGGGGGCCTGGCTTACTTTGGAGGGGTTCACAGTAGTGTTTGAGGCCAGGGGTTCATAAATAGGCGAGACTTTACTGCATGGATTTACAGTCACATTGATAAAACCCTTGTTCGCTGCTTGTCTTGTTGCAGCTAACCTCTCCTCGATGTTAAAGCTTTCATTCTCAATCATGCCTACAGCGTCTGTCAGATAGTTTGTGATTGCATTGACTGACTTCAGACCTTTAGAGCTTTTCCCCTCAGTGCCATGAGCTAACTTTCTCTTGACCATTCTGTCTGGTTTTTAGACTTCAAACCCAGATAGGTATTGTCAGATGAACCCGCTAGAGAGGGAATTCCTGACTTAGATGAGGTGAAATAGGATGAGGTGGAATGAGTACAGACAGGCAGACAGGCAGTGACAATAACGGAATGGCACCAGAGTTGGGTAGAGTTGAGTAGAGCTAGGTAGGCTGTGATAGGGTACAACTGGAAACGAATTGCATTGGGAATAACACCAACGATGATGTGTCCCCCAGCAGCTCTTATGGGTAGCTCTTGCAATGACAGTGCAGAACCCCCCCTTGTACTCTCACAAAATGCTAGAGATTGTATATTCGTCTTCTAAGTACAGCACAAATTAGCACAAGTTAGCTAAGTTAGCTGAAATATCAAACCTCCACTTAACTCTTCCCCGGAGCCGAGCCACCACCCACACAGTCAAGGAACATTGATCATGGACCGAGGACGGTAGAGGAAAAAAGAATAGTGGTGAGGGCCGATCTCAATATTCAGTATTCAGCATTGAATGTTTTGTGCAAGATGCTTTCCCAGGTTTGCCACATCGCTGCTATGCATGGTCAAAAAAACACAGGCACCAGGTTCAGGCACAGGCGGACACAAACACAAACATCATCCACAACGGCTGCCCTCTGCCTCAACCATCCTGCCATACACCAACCCCCGCCCACCTCCATGGGCAGGCCAGGCACAGTGACGGCGGTCAGGAGTGTCGGCAATGAAGGGACAGTAAAGAGACAGTAGCTGCACCTGTGTCGCTTCGCGTTGTATGGAAGGTCCCAAATCAAGGTAATCTTGTGTGAGTGCCGTGGACCATGAGCTGCAAAGGACACAGCAGTGAATGTAAGTAAATAAATCCCTGGAACATTTGGGCAGGTCTCAATCCTCTCAGTCACGTACTGCAGGCAGAGATCAGCGGTCGTCAGTTGCAGATTTCCTCACGGCTCCATCTCCATCTTCATGTTTGACATGAGCGTGTGGGCGGGCATGAGCACGGCACAGTGCCAGGGAGTCCAGTATTAAAAAATATGCAAGTTTGCTAGGTTTCCCTACGTGATGACTGAGCAAGGGCTCAAAATCCACAGCTAGGCACATTGCAAAAAAAGGGTCAGTTTTCAGTGGAAAAATGTAATGTGTCCACATTGCGTTTTGGGCCTTTTCCTGTTGTACCGCATAATTGAGGTACCATTTTTATCAGGAGACTTGGGTGAATGCTGGGTGGGTGGAAGTTTGTGGCTCCCCACATATTCCAGAACTTTCCATCACAGAAATGTGAGGAAACTGTATTTTTTCATCAAAGTTTGAGGTTTGCAAGAGATTCTGGGTAATAAAATGTGAAGAGAGCCCTGCAGGTCAGTGCATCCTAGATTTCCCTAGGTGCCTAGTTTAAAAAAATGTACAGGTTTTCTAGGCTTCCCTAGATGCTGGCTGAGCTGGTGCCCGAAATCCACAGCTAGGCACATTGCATAAAAAAGTCAGTTTTCAGTGGAAAAATGTAATGCATCCACATTGTGTTTTGGGCCATTTCGTGTTGTAGGCAGTGGGCCTATCCACATAATTGAGGTACCATTTTTATCAGGAGACTTGGGGGAATGCCGGGTGGGTGGAAGTTGTTGTCTCCCCTCATTTTCCTGACCTTTCCATCACAGAGATGTGAGGAAACTGTATTTTTTTAGTCAAAGTTTGAGGTTTGCAAGGAATTCTGGTTAATAAAATGTGGAGTGCCCCCCACAGGTCAGTGCATCCTAGATTCCCCCAGGTGCCAAGTTTTAAAAGATTTACAGGTCTGCTAGGTTTCCCTTGATGCCGGCTGAGCTAGGGTGCAAATCCGCAGTTAGGCACATTGCAAAAAACTGGTCCGTTTTCAGTAGAAAAATGTGATGTGTCCACATTGCATTTTGGGCCTTTTCCTGTTGCAGGCACTAGGCCTACCCACACAAGTGAGGAACCATTTCTAATGGGAGACTTAGGGAAACACATAATAGTAGAACAAGTGTTATTACCAATTTCATTTGTGCCATCCAAATGTAAGACTGTGTGTAAGAAAGAAGTACTTTTGAGAAATGCCCTCTATTTCACATGCCAGTATGTATGCTCACAAATTCAGAGTTGTACAAATAACTAACCCTGGGCGTAGTTCGTGTAGTCGCGCTACGCGAAGTGTACTTTGCACTACGCGCGCTACGCGTAGCTACGCGAACTGCGTAGTGCGGTAGGGAAATGCTGTTCGCAATGATTGCACAGTGCCGGATGCTTGTCCGCACTGTGCAATCATTGCGAACGGCATCATGCACAGTGCAAGCGGTCATTTTCTGCCGCTCGAGTAGATTTGTACTCGAGCAGCAGCTTTCTCAACGCGGACTGGTAGTTTCTCATCGCGAGCGGTCGCGAGCATACGCGACCACTCGCAATGATAAACCTGACCTCCCAGCGTTGAGAATCTCGCCGGGAGGTTTATTTTCCACGCTCGCGATCGGCAACTTGATGTTGCCGATCGCGAACGAGGAAAAAGTCTCGCCATGATGTTGATTTTGCTCGCTTGCGGTCGCCAACTTGACGTTGAGGACCGCGAGCAAGCAAAAAATGCCCGCTACGCGTTTTTGCGTTGTGCTACGTGCGATTCGCGTATCGCGTAGTTGCGCAAACTACGCACACTCAGCGAGCGTAGCGTAGTTTTCCGCCCAGGCCTACAAATAACCACTGCTTCTGAACTCCATATCTTGTACCCATTTCGGAAATACAAAGGTTTCCTTGATATCTATTTTTCACTCTTTATATTTTACCAAATGAATTGCTGTATACCCTGTACACAATAAAAAACCATTGTAAGGTGCATCTCAGTTATTGGCTCTGGGTACCTTGGATTCTTGGTGAACCTACAAGCCCTGTATAGCCCCACAACCAGAAGGTTCCACCGATGGAACAGTATCATGCTTTTGAAAATCTCCCATGGTTAAAAAAAAGTTAAAAATGAAAACGTGGACACAAATGGCTCTTTTTTCTACTCAATTTCAATATTATTTTTTTAACTGTTATTTTTTTATAGGAAAACTTTGAAGGACCTACACAAATAACCCCTTGCTGAATTCAGAATTCTATCTCCGTTTCATAAATGTGTAGGTTTCCAGGATCCACCATAGATTTTATACCTGTTCCCACCACTAACTAGAAGGAGGTTGAAAGCACAAAATTAGAAAAAATGGTCTATCTCCCAGTAAAATGCCAAAATTGTGTTGAAAAAATTGGTTTTCTGATTCAAGACTGCCTGTTTCTGGAAAATGGGAGGATGGAGATGTTAGCATTGTAAACCCTTTGTTGATGCTATTTGCTGGAGAAAAAAACCCAGATGCTTTCTTTGCAGCACTTTTTCCCATTTTTCCCCCCCAAAAAACTGAATTTAGCTGAATTTTGACTCATTTTTTGGGCCCCTCCAGGGAATACACAAACCCTGGGAACCTTTAGAATCCCCAGGATGTTGGGGAAAAAAAGACGTGCATTGGGTGTGGATAACTTATGTGGACAAAAAGTTATGGAGGCCTAAGCGCGAACTACCCCATATAGCTAGAAAAAGGCTTAGCGCGGTTGGCTTAGCAGCGAAGGGTCTAAATGTGTGCAATATAAAATCTTATTGAAGACACCTCATGTCTATTAAGAGAGCTGCTTCCGAGTGTACAGTAATTGTTAAATACAATTTGTGAGGTACTAAAAAATGTTTTCTTCATAGCACTTTTGCTGTACTATGGTAATAAACTCAAATTTAACCTTTCCTAAAATAAAATGTCACAGTGTAGTTATTGTTAGATCAGACTTTCCTTAGAGAATGTTTTTTCTTAACTTTGGTGTTGTTTGATAAACCTTTATAAACGCTTCCCAAAAAACCTTTGTCCACCTCAGCTCCTATCTGATAAGTTTCAGGGTGATCCATCAAGTGCGGGCCATGAACATTGGGAGGGGTCCCAAAACACTTTTTCCTCATGCAATGTCCATAGGGATTTTTGAACAGTATTACAGAGAAAATGTCTAAAAAGAATTACACCTGATTTGGCAGTAAGCTAGATATTTTCCCAGAAGGTGTGCTTTTTGTGATTTGGTGTAAATCTATTCAGACATCTGAGAGAAATTAAGATTTAAAAATAGCAATATCAGTTGCTGCAGGACTCCCACAAGAGCGTCACTCAGAAAAAATTAAGAAAAAAGCATTCTGATTGGCTGGTCCTACGGGTGTCCCATGGGATAAACTATGTGATTGGCTGGCCGCAACATGAAGAAAAATGTTTTTGCCACCTATACAGGACTCAAGTACTCCATTTTGAGTACTAGCAAACAAAGTGAATAACAGTATAAGGGACAGGGTAGGAATAACATGACTCCCTAGCCCTTGGAGGGGGCCTAGAGGGACCCTATCTGGGCAAAAAAGTAAACATATTTGAGTCAACATAATCATACAAGACTCCTGCAGTAGGCACAGGGAATTCCATGTCATGGAGCAGTCCAGCAGCAGTAAAAAAAAAACTGTGGCTTCGGGGTATGTGGGAAATACACTGCCTCTGGGGTGTTCAGTGCAGGGCCTGGCCACAGGCTAAGCCCTGCAGCCAGCCAACCAACCTCCGCATGGCCAGAGGTCGTGCGGATAGAGATGGGTTGGCCACCTGTGGGGAGTTTGGAGCAGGCCCTGTGGCCAAGCCTGACACGCACGGCTAAAGACAGTTAAATGGAGTTATATGTAAGTAAGGTAGTAAGGTCCTCATGTACATACATTCCATTGATGAAATCGGAAATTGTGACAAATAGTGAATCACAATTTATGATTTCTGAAATGGAATGTATTAGAAAGCATTTGGTAGAAGTGGTCGCACATTGTCCACCGACTGCTAACAAATGCATTGGTATTTTGCAACCCTACCTATTTGCTAATAGGTCGGTTCACAAAATATTGAATCATAGTGGGTCACAATTTGACCTACCCATTAATATGGATGAAGTACGTCAGCAATTGTGGCCCAGTACGTTTGGCTAAATTCTCATGCATGGTGGCCTGCTAAGGTCAGCAGACCACCATATCTGTGATTGCTTTTAAATAAAGCATTTTTTTTAATACAGCCCATTTTTCATAATGAAAAATGAGATAAGTTTAAGAAAAAAATGAAAAATTACACAAACCTTTCTTAGGAGCAGGCAGTGTTCCAGGAGACCACTGCCTACTCCTAAAAACGATTTTAACATTCACAAAGGGGAAAGAGTCCCTTGGTGACCCCTTCCCATTTGCGAATGGCTTACCATCTCCTTTGACGATGTGGTAAAATATGAATGTTTTGCAGCCGGCTTTCGGTTGCAAAACATTAATACATAACTTAAGGCATCAGTATGTGGAAGGGATGTCCCTAACATGCCCCTTCCATATACCAACTTGGCATGTATTCTCAAACCCAAATTGCGATTTGGGTATGAGAATATAAAACTGCCATTTTACGGTTGCAAGGGCTCCGATTTTATGAATCAGAGCCTTTGCCGACCATAAATTAGCTTTGAACATGAGTGCGTTTGATTTTAACTTATGTTAAAAAACCGTATATATTATTTTCTGAAATACAGGGGACATTAGGGCATTCTGATATTGATGGCGATGTTGTTTTAGATCAGATAACATCCCTTGTCTCTGCTGCTCATGGCACATGAGTTCTACAAACTCATTTTACTTATGAAGCTGATGTCCACAGTGGCACACTTTGAACAATGCCCTGACTTTGGACTATGTCCACAAGTGGGGGGTTGCCGACAGTACAGTGTTCACTGGTATTTTCTGAAAGCATAGTTGAACAGCCAGGAACAAAGAGTATCATGTTGTACAGTGATCCACCTTGTCCTTCTGTTCTCCACTACTCTTGCCTCTATCTTGCATCACCTCTAGGACCCTAGCTCTCCACTACTCTCTCTTTCCGGTCCTCCGGGTTTCCCTGTGCTTTTTGTCCCACTTTATCATCTGCAACCCCTGTCCGTATTTGTTAGACCTGAAAACCTTGGCATGATATTCCCTCAAACCTTTTACCTTCAGTCCCTGATTGTGGGCTGAAATCAATTTGTTGGAATTAGGAGTCTTTGCACTTTATCCCTGCTAACCAGTGCTGAAGTGCATGTTCTTCCTCACTAACACATGGTAACAGTGGCCTACACCTGATGACATATTTAAATGACTTGTAAGTCCCTATTAAATAATACTCCATTTACCTATGGCCTATACATTAAATACTACAAGTGAACCGCAGCACTCTTGCCACACACTAAAGTAGCAGTAAAGAACATGTCTCAGGCCTGCCAACAACAGCATGTAGTGCAGTTTTAAACTGCCATTTTGACTTGGAAAAATATCCTTTTGCCGAGCCTAAAGCTTCCTTTTTGTTATTTATAAGTCACACCTAAGGTTGGCCGTGATCACCTCATGGCAGGGTGCATGATATATAAAAAGTGGGGCATGTATTTTTAGGTTTTACATGTCCTGACAGTGAAATACTCCTAAATCCATTTTTCACTGTTGTAAGGCCTTTTTCCCCCCATTGACTAACACTGAGTTACCACATTTAATAAGTGCTAACTTCAGTGAGGGAGCAGATAGAGATATGCTGTTTACACTCAAAATGAATTGTAATTTAAAATCCTATTCCATAGTAAACTCTGACTTTAGGTTACAATTTAAAAATGATACTTTAGAAAGTGTTATACAGTTCCTACAAATTTATGAAGGACTGTGTATTAGGTGAACAATTCTTCACAATATAGAGACCTAGGGGCCGATTCCGATTCGGGCCGGAAATCTCTCCGACCGAGCCGGACCCGGAGAGATTTCCGACCGAATCGGACCCGTGCAGCCCGACCGAACGAGTACGATGCGCACGTATGCCATCGGACTCGAGTCGGTCGGACTCCCATTGAAGTCAATGGGAGCCTGTCGTACAACGCGTACGCGGGCTCCCATTGACTCAATGGGTGCGATGCGGACAAGGGCGCCCCCTACAGCGTGTACACGGCGAAGCGATTCGCGCCGTACACGCACAGGTAGGGGGGACCCATGGGTCTCCCCTGTGTGCGACTCGCGCGGCTACGCTTACAGGGGGGTCCGACACGGACCCCCAAAGTACGGCTCCGACAGCTCTTTTGAGCCGGAGTGCGCGGCTCGGTCGGACTGCTCGCGGCGCGCATCGTACTTACCCGGCCGGGGAACGTCTCCATTGCGCGGTGCGAGTCGTGTCCGTGCGAGTCGGTCGGTGCGGTTAGACCCAGGATCGAGTCGGTCGGAGCGGTCGGGACACCCGGACGAGTCGGTCGGCGAATTCGCATCGTACTCGCTCGCCCGGACGCGCGTACGAATCGGTCGGGAAATAGGGCTCCGAATCGGATCCGGTTTAGCCGAATCCGATTCGGACCCCTACCGGCCGAGATCGGAATCGGCCCCTGAGTCTACTAATATTGTCAGTAAATGTTTTTTGGCTAGCTCACAGTACCACATCTAAACCCCTAACCTTTCAGAGTTATAAATGTTACTAGTAACCTTTAACATAAGCACCCTGAATCTCAAGAAATTTATAGAAACAGATCCAACTCTTTTGTTTGTCACTTTTGCATGCCCAAGTTGTCACAATAAAAAGATACGGATATATATTTTTTATTGAAAAGATGTAATGCTTCTAAATAAAACATGAGCTGTAATTATTAGGCAGACGAAACACATCATTGTTGTAAGTATTATTAGAATGGTGAAAAACACAAACAATTCAACCATGTTAATTGTCCCTAATGTTCTTTCACTAAGATCTCTACACTAGAGGGAACTTAGCGGGAATACCCTTCTGCCAGGCTTGTTGGAATGATCTAACCCCATACCTTGGTATAAGGTATCTGGAAGCCAGCCTCAGTGCATTAACCAATGCACCCATCTAAATGTGCATGCCTGCCCACTTCTTCTGCATGGCTATCTTCCTTCGCAGAATGAAGGTTGGGGCTAACAGATCTGCATCTCAGTCAGAGCTTACAGCAGTCGATGATAACTTTGACGTGAAGTGGCTCTCAGCAAATTCAGCATGGAAGCTGTTTAAATAATAAAACACCATCCTTATTGTACTGTGCCAGAGGTGCAGAACAGCGTCTTTAGGTAGTCTGGGAAAAAAGAGTTGTCCCCTACGAACACAAAAATATAACAAGGGCATTGTGTTCTAATTGTGTGACCCTGGAACTTATTGTGCATAATACCGGATGACAATATCTATCAGGAATAAATGCATGCTTGGCACTTCCCTGCATTAGGAGAAACAAGGGCAAATCACCATTAGAAAAAGATGTTAAGTTAAAAAAAGAAAGCTAAAATGGAGGCCAAATGTATGCTCTACGACAAAAGTAGCCATTTTTCTATCTAAACAAAATGTGCCTTTCTGCTAGTGTCCTCGGTCCAATGACTGAGAATGGTGACACATGACTCTGCGATTGTGGGTTGTGTATTGCTTCCAGACAGTGAGACAAAGGAAACCTAGGTGTGAGCGGAGAGGGTCTTCCTGACAGGATGGCTGGTAGCTGTCCCCTGCCCTGATTACATTTCAAAGGGCCTTGTCTACAGCATACACAAAGGAACCTGACACCAGACCTGCCCTGCCTTCATCATCCTAGACAGTTTGGAGCCAGGACAAAGGGAAGGAGAAGAGGTGTCAAGAACAAGGTTTGGGGGTTTGTCAGGGAATTCCCCCACACAAAGGCTGGCACCAGGTATGAAAATAGGACCTCCAGAGCCACGCTTCAGAATACCCATGGACGTGTGGAAAATTCTGATGAAGTGCTGCCCTGCTGCCAGAAGGACTGCTGCTGGAGGAACTGCTTTGCTGTCTGAATAATAAAGATTGGACTTGCTTGTCTTGATTCCAGGCTAACCAGAATGGCTTCAAGGGTCAGTTAGCTGACCTCCTGAGAGATCTACAGACAAACAACAGCTTCCAGAGGTCTCCCTGCAATTACCTAGATGACCAGCATCAATTGGCCTGCCTTAGCCCTGCTGCTGGCCTCTGCTGGTGTGAGCCCTGAGCCCCAAGAAGTGCCTTTCACGTTCTGGACCCTTGGCTATCAACACTGAGAGTTCCTCATCAAGAAAATTTGTAAATCGTGTGGCTTGGGCTCCTCACCACCACAAAGTTACCTCTTCACACCAAAGATCAACCGCCTGTGATGACCATAAATGCAGACCTCCAGCAGGACCTGCTCTTTGCACCAACAGTGACCATCCATGATGGCAGGCAATCCAAGACCTGCACTTCGTCCAAGAGCATTGACAGCCTGCATCTACCGCTTATGCGAAGCACCAGTGATGACCGACTTTTCGCACTACAACAGCAACCATACACATCACTTGACCTGCACTTTGTGGCGAAGCCTACTCCTTGTGGCCCCCTCCAACACGCATGGAACTCTTTGTGCTAGACTTGAGAAGGTAATCCTTCAGCGAGACTAACCTGCTCTCTGTATCCAACCCGCGCTCCATTGAGGTCAGCCTGAACTTGTGACTTTCCACGATTGGTGCTTTTTGCTCCTTGGTGCTATTTTCTCTAAACACTTTAAAAGTCAATATCTCTGGTCCTACTGATTGTATCTTGTTCATTGTGATGTCATTATATTTATTAAAATGTTCTCTAAATGTATAACTTGTGTTGGGATTTTACTTTTCTTGTGTTTTCACTTTATTGCTTTCTGTGCGCTGCATAAAGACTTTACACATTGCCTCTAAATTAAGACTAACTGTATTCATGTCAAGCTACCAGAGGGTTTAGCACAGGTTAATCAAGTGACTTTTATGGCTCACTTTCACAAGGATTGTGTTTATTATTTGAGTGGAGCTTCCACCCTTCTCAACTATTAACTCAAATTCTTACAGCATTTATTCTAGCACAATATTGCATTGTCTTCCACCTTCCATCTCTCTGCCTCGGCTGCCCCATTGATACCCTATGCCACATCCCCAGTTTCTGCCCTAAGCCTACCATATTATCTGGTCCCTCTCCCTCCCCATTTTCCACATGTGATCTTTTCTTTTGTGATTAATGCGTGCAATATGTAAAAAAAGGTTTTGTTTGAAGTGGAGAGCACTTTGGGCCTCATGTCCCATACAACAGTGACAATGTTGCAGGAATTCTGCACATACACAGAACTATGCACAGGAAAATGGGACCTCTGTGTATAGGGGCTAAGCCTTCCCACCACCTTAGTGCCCACGAACCCAGGACCGACTAGCTATAGTGTCTCACTCACTCTCCTACTCACAAATGGAGAAACCAATGATTAGACACCCCAGAACACAACACTCCCGGATCTCTCAGGAATCGGGGTAACAAGACACACCTTTTCGCTCACCTTCTCGTACTTGTCCATAATAAGATCTGACAGAAACACAAAATTTGTTTAAAATATTTATTTTAACTAACGTGCTCTAAAATGCAGTATAAGAGCCACCAGCAGCAAAATGCATAATATCAATACAGTTAGCATTGCAGCAAGGCCATATATCATGAAGGGAGATATCATTTTATAAAGACAGTGGATAAAGGACTATAAGGCCTAACCACCCTCCCCTTGGTAAGCAGAAGTATTATTATATAATAGAAGATCTCTGGGCTTTGTCAGCAGACCCCATACCTTCGGACATAGATCGTATTTCTACATCACAGGAGCGTGTTGCTCTTCTCCCTGGAATGGTCCCTCTCCAAGTGTGTGTTACCTAAACATGCATCCTATAATATCAAAGTATGATTCACCAGCAAACACAGCTGCGTTGGTATGTTTTGTCTAAGCGCTAGGGCCTGACCAGAACAGAATAGCAAGAGTCAGTGTTTATCGACCTTGCTCACTATGTTCAGACTAAACTGGCAGAAAGAGCACAGCAGAGAGTTCCATGTGAAAGGCATAAACAAAGTCGTGCAAAATAAAGACATGCAGTGTTGTGCGCAAAAGCAGCATCATGGCTACCAGGCTCATGCTAACTTAAAGATGTCGATAATGTCTCTAGTAACCATGTGACAATGATATCACTCGTGGTCACTTGGCAGTTAACAGGAGGATGTAAGTGACCTGAAGACTGTCACCAAAGAAAGTCACAGGATCACTATAAAGACCAAATGGTATGAGCAGAGGCCCACAATGACTTCATCAATTTTTTACTGTTTCTCTTCTTTGTTCCTGAATCTGACTTCAGTGCACTCAGATTTTGAGGCCTACACTGGGAGTCCTATCCCACACAACATTGGATTAACTTGATAACTCTACCCTGCTCTCCTGGAAAAATAAAACTGCAAACATATCCTCTCAAAATGTCATTCCTCCACTATTTAGGCCAAAAAGACTTATGCAATCTCACCATGGGCATCCTCAGGCCACACTGCATGCCTCAGTTTCAATGTGTATGCAGCAACCATATTGTTGAAAAAACCCTACTGCACCTCAGGGGCAGGTCGATTATTGTGGGGGAAAACAAGTGCAAAGAGAGGAGGGGTTCTTCCTACAGCAAAAGGCTAAGAGAGTAGCCAGTGAAGTGGAGCCTAGAGTTTGTGGTAAACGTCCCATGGACAGTGGGTGACAAATGAAGAAATGCAAACAAATTCTGTCTGGAATTTGATGCAGAAAAACAATGTTACATGGAATAGATGGTTGATATCGTCATATCATACTATGACTTGTTAGCACTTTAGGGGAATGTTGCTTAAACAGGTGTCAACTTACAGCATTAAGCAAAACCCCCACCTGCTGAGATTTTTCCAAGGGCTCAGTGTGAGGTGTTATGGCTGACAGTGACTGAACTATATTACACCTTCCAAATGTCTGTTCAGTTAATGCATATTACACATATATTAGAGACTACTATGACACTGCTCATTTCTCTATACCTACCTTCGTACACGTCTTTCATTGCTTCAACCAAAAATGTTTACACCCATAACTTTGGACCCCTTTTCAGGTGACAATATCCAGAAACATACTGTCATGTGGGCTTGGGATTTGAAATCCTGGGCATTGCAATGTAAACTAATAAACATTTGTTTCATGTGCCACATACCCAAGACCACCATGACAACGAGGCTGTTATCAATAAACATAAATCTGAGGATAAGCGATGAAGATAATCTATCTTTTTGCAGTTTAATCCAAATACAATTTTTTTTTTGCTTTTTGCCTTTGGGCATCATGCTTTAGGATTCCGAAGCACATGGATGCCTGCTATTCAGTTCCCTACTGCATGCTCTCCTATCTATGTCTGTTTTGTATTTAAATTTCAATAGATCACAGGGGCATATTATCAAGGGCCTTATCTCCGCTTTTTTGGCTTTAAAAGCCAAAAAAGCAGAGATAATGTTTTCGCCCTATTAACAAGGCAGTGCTAACATGCATTAGCGCATGTTAGCAGTCTTGTTACCGACGCCTCGCTTTGTATTTCTAATGAGATGCAAAGTGGGCGTTTTGTGTCAAAATAACACAGAAAATGTCCCTAACTGCACTTCTCCGTATTACCAAGCCGGCCCAGGACACCCATAGCGATAAAAAAAGCCGCGCTATGCGCGGTTATCGCCGTAACCTAACGTCTGCAAAATGTCAGACTTAGCTATATTTGTACAGGGAGGTGGATTCTGAGGCTAAGTCCACATCTCCCTATTACCAAGGATTCCCTTATCGCCGCATTTGTATCGCTGGATTTCCAGCGATGTCCCCTTATTTTGCCGCTATCGCTGGATTTGTTTTCGCTGTGGAGATAAACGTTGATGATAACACGTTATCTCAGCGATTCAATCCAGCGATATCCGGTGATACAATAAATAGCGCTAATCGCGCTCAGCGATATTTATCGCTGTGTGTTGATAATATGCCCCACAGTGTGATAAGTCATTTGTGAATGTGCTCAAACATATTGCACAGCTTCCAAAACCTTCAAACTCAGATGCAAACGCGCAGATGAAAAGGCATCAAGGCATAACACTAAGGTATAACTTATTACTATCCCAGGATCTTAGGCTACATCAAGCCCAATAACCACTTCAGCTTCTTTGCATTAACAACTTAGGACATCCCCGCATCACAACACGCAATTTACGCACAACACCACAAGCTAGACATAATCAATTGCATCGGTGCGACCCTATTACTACTCACACCTCTGCTGTTACAACTCTCTTCCAGATTTCCAGAACATCGCTACTCCTCAGAATCAGGACATAGGCTTTGGGGTCAGGACTGGATTTGGGCAAAACTGGGCTCTCGCACAGATACACTTACTCCCTCTGTCTCAAAAACTGACCTATCCAACAAGCTACCATCTGAGAGTGAGCAGGAGTGTGATTTACAATCTCTCATCTGATGGATCTTTTTAAGTTGACTGGGACGAAATGGGAGTTAACAATGATAAAACAATTCAACATTTGTTACGCCCATTCGGCCCCACAATAAGGACTAGGAATCAATGATTGAATTTAAATAGTTTATTGCAAATTAATAATCAAACCAATATATATGAATATCAAAAGAATATTAAAAAGATACAGGATTACAGATGATAAACTAAAATCTTGCAATATGTTCAGTCTCAGAAGGATAAGGTATGAAATAATCACAGCCACAAAAATACAGAAAACAAGAAACAGAAATAGGTGTTCCATAAAGAAACTCCAATATTCCCTCCTAAAAATGAATACGTTATAGAGTCATCTAATCGATGTTTCAAGTGTAAAGTAAGGATGGTTTCTAGAGTGGGGTTCAAGGAAATTCAGAAATGCGGGAAAGTGTCAGCATAATTAATAACCCTGGGCGTAGTTCGTGTAGTCTCGCTACGCGAAGCTACGCGAAGACGTCGGAGCGCTACGCGAGCTACGCGTAGCTTCGTGAGCATGCGTAGCTGCTTGGCGCGCCCGTTCGCGATGCGCTTTTCTTGCTCGGGAACGCGTTGTTCGTGTTCGGGACGCTGTTTGCGTGCTCGGGGGCGCGAACTTACCCATGCGGTCGCCTATGGGCGCGGCCATTTTGTTTTTCACTTGTCCCGCCCGTTCGCGATCCCTTATTTCCTGTTCTGGGTCGCGTATAGCGTGCTCGCGATGCGCATTCCATGTTCGGGAACGCGTTGTACGTGTTTGCGACGTTTTTTGCGTGCTCGGGGAGAAATATCGCGCGAACTTACCCATGCGGTCGCGATGGGCGCGGCCATCTTGTTTTACCACTC
This sequence comes from Calotriton arnoldi, assembly GCA_963921515.1. NCBI lineage: Eukaryota > Metazoa > Chordata > Amphibia > Caudata > Salamandridae > Calotriton > Calotriton arnoldi. The sequence continues at coordinate 528,781 of CAWUFW010007909.1, read as the reverse complement.
TATGCTATGGTTCTGGGCCTGCTTTTCTATCCTCCCTCAATCTTTGCAATCCTTAGTTTTTTACACTGTTTTTCAATTTTTCTTCATTTCTTACCTATCTCTCTCTCTGCCTAAGTCTATATTTTGCATTTTTTTCTACTTTTTACTGTGTTTTTTTTACTTTTCAACTGTTTTATATAACTTTCTTCTTTAAGCTCCTACTTCTTCCCCTAACTTTATTTTTCCCTTCTAACTTTTCTTTTTCACCTCCTCCCACCCCAGAACCATGGCGAAGGGTAGCAGCAGCGGCTCAAAGGGCAAGGCGCGTGCGCCCAATCGCCGCCTGCCTTGCGGCAGACTGCGCCCTGCAGGGGTGCAAGCCCGCCAGCTGTTTACGGAGGAGGAGGTGGCCGCCCTTGTTTTTTTTATTCAGCGCCACCTCCCCTTGACCTTGGCAGCAGGCGGCAGGCCAGGCTCCGGTTACCCGACCCAGGAGCGTCACCGCCGGTGGGCGAAGGTGCGTCGGGCAGTGTTTCGCTGCTCCGCGGTCCGGCGCACCCATAACCAGCTGGCCCACCGGTGGTCAGACATTCTTGACCGGGAGCAGGACCTGTTGGACCTGCTAGGTGTCGAGGTCGTGGGGCTTGGTGAGTAGCCAATATATATAGTAGGAAAAGTATTGTGATTTGTGTATACATTTTTTACAAATAACAAGAATAATGCTGCTTACATTGCAGGTAAATTACGTTTCAAAATCTTCTGTGATTGTAGGACACAGGTGCTGGGCGGTACTCTTACTTTTTTGCAACTTTGCGCTCGCTTGTCATTATTATGTAAGAGTTTACTTTAGAGAACTTCAGTTAGGTAATGCTATTGCTAGAGAGACTGTAGTCCTTCCTTTGTCCTCCTGTCAAATAGTGGTGGATGGATTTGATACTAGGTTTAGTTACTATTAGTTGATAATTTTTGAGCGGTCTGCGTGACGCATCCTCTGTCACTGAGTGCTGCTTACCCCAGTCCTTAGTAGAACCTTTTGTAGTTTGTTTAGTGAGTGGTACTGGTAAGCTTAGCTTAGCAGTGTCAGTCAGCTGCAGAACATCAGACGCAACCAACCAACCATTTGGTGTATGCATTATGCACTGACTTTATGCATGTGTCCTCCTTCTCATCTATGCATTTTTGATGGAAAAAAAAATGGAAATGCAGGCTTAATGAACAATTGGCCCGCCTGGAATAGGTGGGCTAGGTCAGGTGGTACTTAGGCTTAGTTAGTGTTCTGGATTTTATTTGAATCAATCAGAATGGAACACTGAATTAGTGTTCCCAAATAAGTAGACTGTCCGTGAATCCCGCAAGCCAGTAGTCGATCGGATTAGATAGGTCAATTTTATTGCAATTTTTGTTTCCTAAAACGTTTTTGAGCGTTTTTTTAGATAATTTATTTGTTTCACAGCAATCATTAATGTTTGTGTCTTTCTTTTTCTTTATTATATCTTACATGATCACTGATCTGCAGCACCCAGGGGCAAGAAGACGGGGTCCGAGTCGGCGGGACAACCACCAGAGGACCGCTCCTCTACCGAGGGCCCTGCTGCTGGTCCCAGTAAGTCCTCCAGTGGTTATATTAACAATTATATTGCCCTAACTTTTACTGGACCTTATTTTTCAGAACTATTAATTCTGGCTCCACTCCCTAATTATATTTTTTACAAAAGATTCTTTGATCTTGACTTGACTATCTGTTTCTAAATTCTGGTTATCCCTGCCTCTAAGTTCTAACTGCCTCTGCTATGAATGTCTGTACTCTGTACTACTACTATTAGTCTGTCGCTAAGCTTGCCCAGTTTGCATTGCCACTCTTTATTGTACGGTTTTGAATAAAACTCAGATTGACCAATACTAATAGCTCTAGCCACTGAGTCCAGTCCTTTCGGTTGTCCTCTTCTAGGCTTCTTAATCTTGAGGCTTTGACAATTACCACAAACAAAATGCACAACCAGATATTTGACTATTTTTGATAGGATATAGTACATACTACTTGGATTCTGCACAGCCCCATGCAGAACTATGCACAATGAAATAGGATGTTGGTGATGCGAGTTTGGAACTTGGACGTTCCTCACACCTCAGTCAGAAGTGAACCCACAATCCCCTGAACGACTAGCTAGTGTCTCATTAGGTCCCCGAACCCCCACCCGAAGATACCCAATGATTATGATTCCACAACCCAGAACATAACACCCTTTCGCTCACTCACTCGTGTAAGTCCACCACCACCACCACACCAAATACCACAGAGTCTATGTGTAAGTTCAAAAGGTTTATTTTCAAATAACAACCTCTGTATGTTGTTGTTCTATAAAATTCAGTGTACTCCAGCCAGCTCCAACAGCAAAATGCATAAGATTAAAACAATAAAAATTGTTGCAACAAGTGCATGATGATATAAGACAAAAGATCTGTGTGAATTCTGGGCGACTCCTCACCGTAGAACGTAGAATTACTGGTTACATGCATCATTCATAAGCTCTGCAAATCTCTGGTTCGTAGAAGGGAATCCTCTGCCTGAGAAAAATGGTGCGTGTTAATGCAAGCATTTGTCAGTCCTGCCAAAAAAGTGTAACATGTTACCTATGGCTAAGTAATACGGACTAACCGAACTCCATAACAAAGTGGCTTGTTTTTCGACCTCTTGTACGCAACGCTCAGACAGTAGCTGTATGTGCTCATGTGGGCTCAAAAGGCGTCTTACTGTTACTGCACAACAAGCTGCGAGGTAACATGCGCAAAAGACATGAAGCGAAAAATGGTTGCATGGCTCAGGCTAACTTTGCAAAGAGTAGAGTATAGTATAATAATGACCCTAGGGACCATAATAACACTACTAGTGTCTGTCTACTGACTGTACTCTAGTACCCGATTTGGACTATTGAATGTGATTTATAATAATAATATGTATGTATTAACTTTTTTTCAATCTTGCTAGTGAAAAAGAATAAATAGGGGGAGGTGTACAGGCATCTAAAAATGTGTCATGTTTTTCTAGGCGTACTACCGACCACCAGTGCCGGTGGGGCCAGCGGCGATGGCGTTGCGGCCATTCCGGAGGGGCAGGAGATGCAGCACCTGCAGGAGATACAGGGGGTGAGCCAGCAGCAGTGGCGGGCGGTGGTAAGTTATATTCATGACTTATTGACATTGCACTAGCTGGAAGGGTGTGTGGAGTGGACTTCACTCACTGTACTGTTGTTGAGACTTATTAGGTATGAAGTTGTAGTGAACATTATACAACGGTTAATAAAGAAGACACCCTTTACTTAGCATGAGCAATGCAGTAGCAATAGCATTACCAGCGTGACTTCATTAACCAATGGCCTCTTATATCTGACTCCAACTCAGCTGTGAAAGTTTTATGGAGGAGACTAAAAGTCAGATCAGATGACCTTGATGGATGTGTTGAACAAAAAGGGAAAGAAGGGTGGAAGGAGGAAGGGCGGGCGAGATTTAATATGACGACTGGCAGAGAAGGATACGTTGGAAGCAAGGATAGGTGGCTGATAGGAATCAGATGCATGTGTTGTTGAAGGATGGGTGGGAGGTGAAAGAAGAATGGATGCCTGCCTGGGTGGGCGACACAGTATGGGTGGACTGTGGATAGCAAGAATCATCAGCGATGTTTGGGTGAAACTCAAAGCCAAGGCAAGCAACGGAGTGAGTGGACGCATGCGTTGTTGTTGGTGAAACAAAGTAACGTTTGTGGAGAGATTAAGATGAATGATTGACATTTACTGAGAATGGATGGATGCCTGTATGTATTCATCATAGACAGCATAGGTGGAGACTATCACGGGATGCACAGTTTTAGGGAATGTTAAAGAAACCGCGCCAGCGTAGCAAAGCCGATGTGGGGAGGGGCAGGGTGGGGGTAGTAGTAAACAATGTATTACGCGGGCAAATACAGGTAACTTTACTGTAACATACAAATAAATAAAGTGAATTTCATTGTGCGCACTGCACCGCCAAATGCGATGCAGTGTGCGCAACAAAATTAGTTTCATTTATTTATATGTTTACTTACCTGTAATTGGCCATAATCCATAGTTTACTACCCCCATCCTGCCCCTACCCACGTCACCGCCCGGCCGAACTCCCCGAGTCCCACCACCGACCGCTACTGACCTTATGTCGTTGTCCCATATAAAAGCAACGATCATTGGATCAGATATATAATCTGCCTTTTTGTAGTAGCCAAGGCACTGTGAAATTGAGCAATTGCCCTCCATGTAACAGAGAGAGTATGGCCAGTGCCACCCGTAATAGAAAAATACGAGCTTCCCCACCTGCAAACAGTAGTAAATCAAACTAATGTGACCCTGCGTCATGACTCGTATGTTTGTCTTGGGTTCAAGCATAGATGACCGAGCTGGCAATGCCGGCTACAACCAGGTTATGTCATTTCGCTAAACTAGAGATAAGAAGAACACTGGTGTACTGTGTACTGGTTGGAGTCCATAGTGCTAGTATAATGCCTGAAACTCCCACAAATGTTAGAGGCCGAGGAAGTGGGAGGATAGATAGATTATTACCACAAATGTTATGTACTGTGCTTCTTGCTAGTGCTACTGTGCCATTATGTGTTGAATTAATTTTGTGTTACTGTTTAGGTAAGAGTACTGGTTACAACAATATTTTTTTCTTTCTTTTCCCAAGACAAACCATCGCGGAAGGAGTTGGCAGTCAGGGCCCGGCGCCGGAAACTGGAGGCCATATGCCAGGAGTACCGGTGGCTGGTGGCTCAGGCGGAGGAGGAGGAGGAGGCGGCAGCAGCTGCAGCCTCGTCCGATGCCCCGGGCCCCAGCCAGGCCCCAACTCCAGCGGTACGGCGCCGCGGTCTGGTAGCCGCCCACCGCAATTCACTAGCAGCCAGCACTGCTGTCCCCCATTGTGGATGCCACTGCAGGGCATTCCGCAGGAAGATCTCTCCTCCGGATGGCACGGCAAGAGGAGCAAATGGAGGAGCGGGTGAAAATCCTGGTGGACAAACACCTCAAAGCCCGCCGATTATAACATCGAGGACCCTGTTGCTTTGCCCCTTTTTATTCCTTGTTTTGGTGGGTGGGAATTGGGCGTTGGGGTTTCGGGACATTCTTTGGACTTTTTCGTTTTGGACATTGGTTGGGGTTAGGGAGAGGGTGGGTCAGGTGTGGGATAGTTTATTTTTGTTAGGGTAATAAATTATATTTATACTTAAACATACAATGTTAATGTTTTGTGGGGGGTTACTGTTTTACGAATTAACGTCACATTGGTTTCCTTGCTGCTGCAGGGCCGCAGCCAGTGTTTGATTTAAATAATCTGCCGATGATGTATAACAAACAGATAGATGCGGTACCCCTCACTGAGTTATTTGTCCTACTAGTATTCTACCTCCCACCAAACTTATCTTACCTGTGATTGATGATGACTACGTTCGGCACAGCGATGGCTGCATGGTTTCCATAGAGAATGTAGAAGATGCCATGGTTGTGGTGGTAGTAGTAGAGTAGACACTGGCAGTAGCATTTGCTAAAAAAATAAAAAAGAGACAGTCACTTGCCTGAGAAAAACTGTGGGAGGAGTTGTCGACCGAAGTAAAATACAGTACAGAAGACGACTGCCAAACAAACAATATTGCAGTTGCAACTGCTAAAGTCAAATTAAACATAATGGTGGCGGGGACAGCCTAGTACAAGAAGTTATAAACTGTAGTTGTGCTGTTGAGTGAGTCACTTAACTTAACACAATCGTAATTCGTAACCTTTACTGCTGTGTGGTAGGAGTTTGATGATTAATCCAATCAATGACGGCAATTAATTATGATGTACTACTATTAGCCGGTGACGGCTTGCACATAGACTGAGCATGGGTGGGCAAGCAGAAGAAGCTCCTCGCCCTGCCTTGCAATTGAATTAGTGTTGCTTTCACCACATCTGCCCCAGCAAGCGTGTGATCAATTGGTGTACATTTTATGTAGTCACATCACACCTCAATATAAATCACAGCCCGGGGAAGAGGGTTAGGGTTTGATGAATGGATGGGAAGGGGGTTTGGGGAAAGGTTTGAAAATGAACAACAGTACGCATGGACAACAAAAGCAAAGCGCAATCTTGGCAGACGACCATGATCTTATCCAAAAAATCAATAAAGGGAGAAAAGGGAAATGCATGCGTTAATGATGATGAAGATTAGATAACTTGATGGTTAATGAGTAGTACTTAATAACTTCTACTGCACAATTAGACAGTACAGGGCACCAGTATATTCTATGCAATTTGCCTTGCCTGTAATATGCCCTCAGAGACCCAAATTCCATGTTGTACTGGGCTTACTTGTAAAGATAGCAAAGACAATTAAAAAACATTTGTAGGGATCAATTAGCAAACAAACACACAACACACAGTCCTAATGATTGCAGAGAAAAAAGGGTTCAAATTAATTAAAAGATGAATGATAAATGATACTAAAGTTACTGTATTATCATGCTAAAATTGTGGAGTTGAATCTCGTCCTTCCTCTTGGTCCTATCTTCCATGGACGCTCCGCACATCAATCTTGGTGGCCTTCCTGATGCCGATTGGTAAGGTAAATGTGAGTTGTGTCTCCCAGTATAGCAAGCACAGGGTAAAGGCCGGCCTGTAACGTCTAGATGGAAAAACAAAAGGGGTATTGAGAAATCAATGAATAAAAAAACATCATTTACGGTGGAGTCCAAGAAGAGAAGAGAGAACACTTTCAGAGTGAGGCGGCTTGGATATATCGTGTAGATTCTGTTTACAGCATTAAGCTACAACAACAACAGGACAGAACAGGCCCACCACAGCACCAGCCCGTGACCCAACCTCCATTTACCTTAATTTTTGACATAGCCAGACAAAAGGCATACACAGCAACTTAGCATTTTCCTAATTAAGTGACAAAATCAATGCGCCGCTGTCAGTCATCACTACACTCGACTACACCACTACATGGACATGTAGGTCTGCTGTGTTTACTACTTTCTTGTTGAATTGTTGTGTTTATGTTTACCTTATGCCACTTCATGAAATGCAGTTAGTCCTTGAATCATCTCCGATCCAACTGAATGACTGCGCGCAAAAAGATAGTATGGTCATCATCATGGTGTGGTACGTGTTGTCCAACTACAACTCAGTCTGTATTGACTCCGATTAAGTCCATATTCCATATTAAAAAATTGCAACAGATATTGGCCTGCACCTGCAGTAATAGGAGTACAATTTGGTTATTAAACAACAAGAAAGGAAACATTGACTGTCACTGACTTACTTGAGTCACTTTGTAGATTAACTAGTAGAGTAGAGTTCGACTTCATGCACAACATCAACAACAAACAACAGCAATCGCTCAGAGTCTGCAAGCATCCAATGCATTCCATCATTACCTGTTTTGCTCTTCTCTTTGGCTGTCAGATCAACAGATGCCTAGTTCTGACATTTTTTTTTTTTTTTTTACGGGGCAGTGGCCTCATCATTACTCCAGTCCACATTCATTTTGAGTGTTAGGCGCTGTTTCGGTTTTCGTCTTATTCATCTGTGGCACTTTGTCACAGTTTAAGTTGCTTCCCATGGTCAGCACTGTGATGATGGGCCGCGGCCTGTGTAGCGCTCATTGCTGGTCATTTGAGTTTGCACAAATGTCAGCAAGTTTCTTCGAAGAGTCTCTTGTCTTTCTCTGCCAAGTACCTTCTGTCCTGACAGTGAGGACCTTTGGATGCCTGCTGAGGCTGTAGCCTTCGGACACTGATGAGTTTCGGCTCGAAAACAAAACGGAGGATAGCTATAGTAGTCACGTTTCACTTCTAATGGAGGCGGGACTGGTAAAGGCAACATTTCTTGTAATAATGTCTGGCTTGATGGAAATGTACTTGTGCGAGACAGGAAGATGAAGCAGGACTCTGAAGAGTGGACAGTTAAATGCACAGACGTGCAACTCCAATAGGGAAATAAAAAGAGAAGACGGTTGTGATGGTTTTGTTGTGATTTGATTTGAACCAGAAAGACAGATACACAGACACATAAAGGAAGGAAGAAAGCAACAATTTGAAAGCCTAGTTGTCAGGGAAGAGGAGCTCGTCCTCAAACTCTGGTGGTTTGGACAGAAGTAGGTCCTGTAACGCACTATTTACGTCATCCAAGTCGCTCTCCTCTTCCTGCTGTGATTCACGTATTTTGTAATCCGGTGGTATAAAGTGCTGATTCATTTTGATCATGGTTAACCTCTCCACACTTTGGGCCGAGAGACTGGTCCTTTTCGAAGTTACAATGGCACCAGCAGCACTGAAAACACGCTCAGAAGAGACACTTGCGACAGGGGAAGCCAGATACTTTATCGCCAGCCTGCTGAGCACTGTCCATTGGCTTCTTTTCCCATACCAATACACCAATGGGTTTCGATCCATGAAGACCTCTGTTGGGTCATCCAGATAGGCCTGGACCATCCGCTCAAAGTTCAGGGGTGCTCTGATGTGCTCGGCCTGTTTTGCCTTTGCATCAGCACTGGACTTACCATACCCCTGCTGTAGAAACCAATCAGTTGCACATTGTGCTGTGGATGATCCTGTTCTTGATGTTATTGTTGGTGTAGGTGACTGCTGGGAGGCAAATGCACTGCCCTCAGGCTCCGAAGTAGAACTTGACTCTGGATGCCCTGTAGTACTGGTTATGGCCTGGGGTGGGGGGCCTGTAATTAACAGCTGTTCGCTTTCGAAAATAGTGGCTTCCTTAGCTATCAAAGTTTTGTAGTTGGCAACATCCACTTCCGAAAAAGGAATTACTGCCTTGCTGTTCAGATTTGTACCGTGGATCCAAAATTGTGGCACTAATGTAATGTGGTTGTGACAAAATTTTATTTTTAATCCTTGTATTTTCCGATAAGCGAGCTGCTAAGGTCTCCGCCAAATGATATGCGTCTTGTTTGTCATCCACACCTGCGTACGTTTCAGACACATCCTTCAGCTGTTGCTCTAGCATGTGCAACAATGGGATAGCTTGGCCCATAGTACAGTCCTCCCTGCTGACTTCACGTGTGAAGATCTCAAAAGGAAGTAGCATCTCAGTCAGGCATTTAATGAGGTCCCATTGAGCCATCTCAACGGTCATGCCTCTCACAGTAGGTTCCCTAATCTTTGCATGACATAAGCATTGAGTGGTATGTACAGTTCAAACAGACGATCAAGCATGTAATAAGTTGAGTTCCAACGTGTTGGCACCTCCTGGATGAGTGCTTTGACTGGCTGTTTATGCTCACGTTGAATGACCCTCAGCTGCTTCCGGGCTTTAAAAGAATGGCTGAAATGTGTGCATATTCTTCTGCAGGTGACCAGTAAGTTGCTGACTTTTGATTCATTTTTCAAAAAGTCTTGAACAACAATGTTAATGCAGTGTGCCAAACACGGGACCCTGAAATAGCCACCATTGTGCATGGCCAAAACTACATTACTGCCGTTGTCCGTGGCAACAAAACCAATCGTAAGCCCTCTTGGGCGCAGCCACTCAAAGACCTTGGTGTTAAACTCTTCCAAAATGTTTGCAGCAGTATGAGATTTCTCCATGGCAAACATGGCTACAGTTGCATGTTTGCGAGTGGCATGAAAAATCTCTGCAGTATCAACACCAGCAGATACCTGTTCTCTAACCCCCACAAAACTGATCCAGTGTGCAGTGATGCACATGTAATCTGTGGCTTGGCAACTGGTCCACATGTCTGTAGTCAGGTGGATACTGTGAACAGCACTCTGCTTCAAGGCCTTTCCTAGCAATTCCAGCACGTCGTGATGTAGTGCTGGAACTGCAACTCTGGCAAAATAGTAGCGGCTGGGAACATGCCATTTTGGGCAGATGGTTGACACAAATTCCACAAAACCCAACCCTTCAACAAAAGAAAAAGGGAGAAGGTCCAGTGCTAACATTTTAGCCAGCTTCGCATTGTACAAACGTGCTATTGGGTGGTTGCGTTCGTACTGCCCCTCACCCCCAAACATGCTGATAATGGTAGGCTGCATGGTTTTCCTTTCTCTTAGGCTCAACGCACTTTTGGTAGTGCGGACCTGGTACTTCTTGGTGTCTCCGGCTGACTCTTACTCTTGTGCCACTGAGATGTTGCTGAAGATGTGTGCAACGTTAAGACTGCACTGCTGGAGTCAGGGACACCTTGTGTACCACTACCAGAGAGAATGTCTCCCTGTCCTTCCTCTTCCACCGTGATCGGATCTTCTTCTTCTACTCCTTTATCCCCACCAACACCAATGGTTGCAGTTTTTTTTATGGTGCAAAGGTGGTCCTCCCAGCTGATCAAGTGGTGTTTTTTCAGATGGGTCATTTGGCCTCCGGTACCATAGTTTGTACCAAGCTTACCACGACTAACAGAGGTATTACAAATGGAGCATATAGCAATGTTCTCCTCCTTTTCGCTAACCGTAAAGAAGTCCCAAACTGGGGAGCTTAACTTTGGCCTCCTGTTGGAGGTGCCACTTCCAATGCCGGATGATCTGTAGGGTGTGTGTTGAATTTGACTCTGTGCTGCTGTACCACTACCTACTCCTACAGAGGTGGTGGTTGTGCTGGATGTAGGTCGCTGCCGGGCCTTTGCTAATGCAAATATGGAAGCTGTAGGTCGTGTTGGTGTTACCTTTGGAGGTATTCGTGCTACATCCCTCGCAGCGATTTTGGATAGAGTAAGAATGTTGGTCTCCATCTCCTCGGGGCCGGGAGTGATGTTCGTGATGACTGGCTCGTCGTCATCATCATCATCATCTTGCTGTTCTACATCGACCTCCATAAGTGTAAGGCTTTCTGGAACCTTCCTTTTCTCTAGCTTGGTCTTGGAACGTGGCTCCCTCTCAGACTCAGTTTGTGGCTTCCAAGTGGCATCTAGATCATCAGAAGGGGGGGCTTGGCGAAGAACTTGATGGACTACCCCTCCTTTTCCTTGCTGGGGATTTAGAAGACAATGGATCTTCTGAATGAGTGGCTTCTTCTTCTACCTCTGCATGAGGCTCAATTTCCTGAACTGCCCCTACTTCAGGAGGAACAACAACTACTATTGCGGGCGGTGGTTGCGGCTGTTGTTGTTGACCACTTATCTGCTGTGTTTCCTCCTGCGTTGATTGGGTACTACTTTGAGATAGCGATAAGTTTATCTCCGGCTCAGCATCACTGCTTTCCACCATTAGGCTGGCTACCTCTTCCCCACTCATGTGCTTGGGCCTGGGTTGGTGGGTTGGGTCCACTGATGCGGAGGTGCTGCCCCCAGCTTGCCCCCGGACACCGCTGCTGCAGGCGCAATTTTCTTTTTCCCAAAAAGGTATTGGCCGGCACACCAGACTTCAGTGTCACTTGCTTCTTCTGTTCCTTCTTCTTCTCAATAGCAACTTTCTTGGTACTGGAGGACCTGGTACCAGCTTTCTTTGGGCCCATCTTCTTCAAATGTCAGCAGCACTCAGTTGCAGAGATGTCTGGTCAGGTCACACGTCACGTTGTGTTGTGTGTACAGCAGCAGGATGTCTGTCTGGAAGTGCAACAGGCAATGATGAGAGACACACCTCCTCCTCAGTCTTTGTGCACCTAAAAGCAAAAAAGCCAGAACATCAGTCAAACATAGCACAAATCAAAACAAATAGAATATAGAACTTAGTGTGTGGTGGCCTCAATTATTAAATTTCAGAAACTCTGTGAACAACAACACACAGTGTAGCCATTTATGAGACGTTGACAACAAGGCCAGGGCTTTCCTGGCTACTGTGTAGTGCTAGTGTACACTCTGGAAGAATAAGAATAGTAAAGAACAAAAACTAAAATGTACTGGAGCATGTTTGGCCTAAATTTGTGCATCACGTGGGATGTATTATATAGCAGCATCAGGGAGCTGCAGCTGGCAATGGGGATGGATTTGGAAGCAGTAAGACAAGAGGAACAATGGAAAGACACGCAGGCCTATGTGGCAAAAACAGCACACTAATAACTACCACAACAAAATGGTCCCCAGAAACATGGTGACTCACAGGCACAAGGCACGGCAAACAATGAACTCAAGCAGGCCTATATATGGGCAGACAAAGGATGCCTTATAAAACACACACAGCTTTAATGCAAAAACTAAAATCCACATGGCTAAAAACACTTTGGAAAGTTAGACAACCACTACAACAACACAATTATAATTACACAGTACACACGCAAAAAAGGCATTTATTTAACACACCCAAAAAGTGAAATAGTCAGACCCTCCAAAAAAACCACATTTCGCAATTCAATTGAATCAATTCAATGCCATCCATGGCCTAAATGATGTCAAAATTCCACAGACTACACAGAAACAGTTTTATGCACCCATGGTGACTACCTCTGGGCCTACTGGCATACTGGGCCGCAAGCTTGGAGGCCTATGGCAAAAGCACAGTGGCTGGTTTAACAACATGGCCGCTGCCCACATAGCCAGGCCACCAAAAATAACAAAAAAGTGAAGACAAAGGACAGGACCAGGCAGTTGGAGACTCTGGGCAACTTGCTACCTCTTGAAAAAAATTGTAAAACAAAAAAAAAATTACTCCTTGCTCACCAAACTACATCTAAATGACAACCTGAGGAGTTTTTTGTGCAAAATGAACTAAATCAACATTTTTGAGAAGGTTTAATGATGCTCGAGAGATATTGTTCGCCAGATTGTAAATTCTGCGTGTTCGGCATCGCGATCGTCACAAAATGTCGTTATCACGCGCGCGAAAACGACATTGAGCGCGCGAAGAAGATAAAAAGTGTAAGTCCGCGTTGTCGCGCAGTGCGGACTTGCCCAAAGTCCGCGAGCTGGACGCCCAGGGTTACTTACTGGCTGAAAAGGCCTATTTATTTAACAAACACCCAAAAAAATAAAATACGCCCCAAAAGCCACATTTTGCAAATCAATCCAATGCCATCCATGGCCTAAATTATGTTACAATTCAACAGACAACACAGAAACTGTTTTTATGCACCCATGAGGATGACTACCTCCGGGCCTACTGGCACACTAGGCCGCAAGCTTGGAGGCCTATGGCAAAAGCACAGTGGCTGTTCACACAAAATGGCCGCCAACACATGGCCAGGCCACCCAGAACAACAAGAAAAGGAACACAAGACAGACAATGCAGGCCTATGGCAAAAGCACAATGCCTGGCTTTACAAAATGGCCGCCACCCACATGGCCAGGCCACCCAAAATAACAAAAAGTGAAGACAAAGGACAGGTCCAGGCAGTTGGAGACTCTGGGAAACTTGCTACCTCTTGGAAAAAATTGTAAAACAAAAAAAAATGACTCCTTGATCACCAAACTACATCTAAATGACAACCTGAGGAGTTTTTGTGCAAAATGAACTAAATCAACATTTTCGAGAAGGTTTAATGATGCTCGAGAGATATTGTTCGCCAGATTGTAAATTCTGCGTGTTCGGCATCGCGATAGTCACAAATTGTCGTTATCGCGCGCGCGAAAACGTACATTGAGCGCGGATAAAAGTGTAAGTCCGCGTTGTCGCGCAGTGCGGACTTGCCCAAAGTCCGCGAGCTGAACGCCCAGGGTTACCTACTGGCTGAAAAGGCCTATTTATTTAACAAACACCCAAAAAAATAAAATACGCCCCAAAAGCCACATTTTGCAAATCAATCCAATGCCATCCATGGCCTAAATTATGTTACAATTCAACAGACAACACAGAAACTGTTTTTATGCACCCATGAGGATGACTACCTCCGGGCCTACTGGCACACTAGGCCGCAAGCTTTGAGGCCTATGGCAAAAGCACAGTGGCTGTTCACACAAAATGGCCGCCAACACATGGCCAGGCCACCCAGAACAACAAGAAAAGGAACACAAGACAGACAATGCAGGCCTATGGCAAAAGCACAATGCCTGGCTTTACAAAATGGCCGCCACCCACATGGCCAGGCCACCCAAAATAACAAAAAGTGAAGACAAAGGACAGGACCAGGCAGTTGGAGACTCTGGGAAACTTGCTACCTCTTGGAAAAAATTGTAAAACAAAAAAAAATGACTCCTTGATCACCAAACTACATCTAAATGACAACCTGAGGAGTTTTTTGTGCAAAATGAACTAAATCAACATTTTCGAGAAGGTTTAATGATGCTCGAGAGATATTGTTCGCCAGATTGTAAATTCTGCGTGTTCGGCATCGCGATCGTCACAAATTGTCGTTATCGCGCGCGCAAAACGTACATTGAGCGCGCGAAGAAGATAAAAAGTGTAAGTCCGCGTTGTCGCGCAGTGCGGACTTGCCCAAAGTCCGCGAGCTGAACGCCCAGGGTTACCTACTGCCTGAAAAGGCCTATTTATTTAACAAACACCCAAAAATATAAAATACCACCCCAAAACCCACATTTTGCAAATCAATCCAATGCCATCCATGGATGCCCGGCCTACATGATGTTTAAACTTTAAATTCAACAGACACCACAGAAACATGCACCCATGGGTACCTCTGGCTCTAGTCCGGGCCTACTGGCTGAAATTCCAATCAAAGAAAAACAACTAGGCCCCTGCCGAAACTACAGGCCACAACAATACATTTTAAAAACTATGGAAATACCACAAAAAAATGTAGGTACAAACAAGCCCCAATCAAACAAACAAGTACACCAATTCTCCAACTTACTTGTAAAATCTCAAATCCAAGAGTCCTCAAATCCAATTCAATGATATGATGCAGCAGACAGACACAAAAAGTGATCCTTCCAGCTCCAAATCCAAATGAAAGTGAACAGCACATGGACAAAGCACTGGGAGGAACCTGCTGGACAGGAACAGGAAGTTTGAGAATCAGGGGCACTTCCTTCCTCTTGGAAAAAAAGAAAAAGGACTCCTTGCTCACCAAACTACATCTCTAAATGACAACCTGAGGAGTTTTTTGTGCAAAATGAACTAATTCATCATTTTCGAGAAGGTTTTATGATGCTCGAGATATATTCTTCACCAGATTGAAGTTTCTTCGTGTTCGGGATCGCGATCTTACCAACACTGCCGCCAGAAGTCAGATCGCGCGTCCGAATGACGTGTTCGCGTTCGCACACTCTCGCGGGATCGTGCGGCCGGATTCCAAATCTCGTGGCGCCCGCGAACGGATAGGAAGTCGCGTCGGCGAACGCAGAATCACGGTAGGTCGTTACCGCGCGCGCGACAACATATATTGAGGCGCGAAGAAGAAAAACAGCTACGCTACGCCGCAAATTGCGTAGTGCACGGTAACTTCGCGTTCTACGCGAATCGCGAAGTTACCGAAACTTCGCAAACTCCGCGAGCGTAGCGTAGTTCACCGCCCAGGCTTAATAATTAAGTCTTCAGTTGAAGTCTCCCAGAATAGGAATACGTGCTTAGTCTGAAGCTTCACACTTGCAAGAATAGAGAAAACAGAGAGGTCTGTACCCCTCCAAGTCCAAGGGAATCTGCTTTAACTTCTAACAGTGTAAAGGCTAATTAAAACAAATGGAGACTTCAGCAACAGACATATCTCTTCCCACCCCTGCAGAGACCAATCGTCTCCTTCCTCACGTTGTGCTTTCCCATCTCACAGAACTTGGATGGATGCTGCAACCTTGAACATACCTCTGTTCCTCATATGTGATGAATAGGAGGCTTCATCCGCTCATGACCGGTTGCTTACCGGTAATATTAATTACTCCAAGTCTTAGACTTCCCCGTCACAGTCCTTACATACATGAGCAATAGCTCCACCCAGCAGACAATCCCAAGCTGAAACTCCCCTGCTCCCATTTTTACCCTCCAGGCCACGCCCACATCTTGTGGCATATAACCCATGACCTTACCTTCCAACATCCTATACCACAAAGCACAAGAAGTAGAAACAGGGAGGGTGGGATAGGAACCAGGACTGTGAGAGGGAGGTCTAAGACTCAGAGTAATGAATATTACAGGTAAGTAACCGGTCCCGGCCAGACCTCCCTGTCACAGTCCTTATATACATGAGCAGATACCCAAGCAAGAATCGGCTTCAACAACAGAGCTGCAGACAGACGTAATTACAACAAGAAGCAGCAAAGTTACACCCCTTGCACAGAACGCAACACAGCGCCAACAAAATTGGCAGACACATCACCACCCATCACCAAGCGATAATGTGACATAAAGATGTGAAGAGCACTCCAAGTGGTAGCCTTGCAGATCTCCGCCATAGAAGCCCCCTGCAAACAAGCCCAGGAAGCAGTCATCCCCGAGTAGACCGGCCCTGCACAGACCCAGGCATCGGCACCCCACTGGACTCATAAGCCGCCAGAATAGCCCACCGGAGCCACCTACTTAGAGTATCAACAGAAGGCTTCAGACCTTGACCTGCCATGCCAAAAGTAACATAAAGGGAAAACACTTTACAAAATGGGCAGGTATGAACCAAATACACCCCAAGTGACCCCTTGACATCCAAACGGTGCAGCTGCACCTCCTCTTCAGACTGAAGATCATGACACAACACCAGCTTCTCTGAACAATGGAAAGAGGAGGGAACCTTAGGAACAAAAGAAGGATCAGGCCTGAGAACCACCCGATCCGGATAGCACTTCAAAAGAGGCTCTAAACAAAGCAATGAGCCCAATTCCATCACACGCCTGGCCGATGTAATAGCCACCAGGAAAACCACTTTGATAGTCAGAAACCTCAGGGAAATCTCCTCCAGAGGCTCAAAAGCACCTTACCAGTGGCATTAAGAACTGAACCATGCGAAAGCAGTTTTCGCAAACAACTTAAAACTTGGCTGTTCGCAAAAACATAATAATAAAGAAGATCTGACAGTATGTGTGGGCTACGCAGTGAGATACGCGGATCGCTGTTATATCCTCCCACAGTGTCTTGCTCAGCGCGGGGACACACCGGTGGTGTAACCATGCGCTCTATAAATAGCAAAAAAAAAAAAAAAAAAGGGGCAGACTGCAATGCCCTCAACACAAATGGAAGATCCCAAATGGGGGTCAAGAATTTAACCACAGGCTTCTTGAGAAAACAACTCCTCAACAGCCGGGACACTAAAGGCACAACAGTATCACAGGCAGGACCCTGAAAAGCCTGCACAGCCTCCCACTGAGCCCTCAAAGAGGAAACAGCCAAACCTAAATCAAAACCATTCTTCATAAATTCCAAAATATGGACAGGATCCACAGTCAAGGCAGACCAGCCCCTGTCAGAACACCAGCCCTGAAAAGAAACCCAATGACTGGCATAAGATTTAAGGGTAGAAGGTCTACGAGACTTCTGAATAAAGAGGACCACCTCAGGAGAACAACCCAGTGCCACCAGGTTCATCCTTTCAACAGCCAGCCTGCCAGCTGCAACCTGTCCAGACACTCCTGAGACAGACCCAGAAATGCCAGAGGACAGGGGTCCACTGGAAGTTTCTAGCAAGGCAACTCCGACAACTGTAACAACAGAGGAAACCAAGCCGCTTGTTCCAGACCGGAGCTACCAGGATCCCAGAGGCCCTGACCAGCTTGACTTTCAGAAGAACCCTCTGAATTAAAGCAATCAGAGGAAAAGCATACATCAACCCCGTCTCCCACTGAAAGGACAGATCATCCACCCTCGAAAAAGTCTCCGACGGGCACAGAGAGCAAAACCTCTCTATCAAGGTGTTCTCCTGGGTTGCAAACAGGCCCACCACTGGCACTCCAAACTTCTGCATGAGGACCCAAAACACATTTTAAACCAAACAATCCGCCTCTGAGTTCAATACCCCAGGCAGATGCATCGCCCTCAGTGACAACAAATTCATTTAGGCCCACTGGCAAATCTGCTGCGCTAACAAGTTTAGTGAAGCCACTTTTGCACTCTCCTGGTGGTTCACATAGCACACTACCACTGTGCTGTCTGTCCTCAACAGAACATCCCTCTGCAGGACCCAAGAAAACAAATTAACCAGGGCTAACTGACGGACTTCAACTCCCTCCAGTTGGAAGACTTCCGAGCCTCATGGACCGACCGGATCCCCTGAACTGAATCCTGAGCCATCACAGCCCCCAAACCTGGCTCGCTGGCATCCGTCATCAGAACCAACCTGTCATGAAGCAGAAACGGAGAACCCCTAATGAGATTCTCCATATCCAACCACCAGGCCAGCTCTTGGGAAACACCCAGACCGCCCCGGAATCAACTGTTCGTAATCCTGAGATCTTGGACACCGTAAGCGAAGGATGTGATTCACCAGGGGGTATAAGTATAACCTGGCCCGAGGATCAATCATGAGAGTAGCAGCCATTGACCCCTGTACCCTCAACCACTGCCGTTCTGTAGAAGCGGGAGAGGCCAAAACCTTAGTCAGTTCTTTCACAAGAGTCACCCTCTGAGGTTCGGAAAAGAACACCTTCCCCACCCTCATGCTGAAGACCCCTCCAATGAACAGAAGTTCTTGAGTGGGGATCAAAAGGGACTTCTCCAACTTCAGAACCCACCCAAAATTCTGCAGGCGACAGCAGACATATTGAGTTTGAGACTGAGCCTTAAGTAAATAATAGGAAGAAATCAACCATTCATCCAAGTACGGAAACACCTGGATCCCCTGTGCATGTAACAACCCCACCAAAGGAGCCAACACATTGGTAAACACCCTAGGCGAAGCAGAGAGACCAAAGAGTAATACCTGAAACTGGAAATATATGCCTCTCACAAAAAACCCCAGAAACTGATGCGAGTCCCAGAGACCAAAGAGTAATAACTGAAACTGGAAATGTATGCCTCTCACAAAAAACCCCAGAAACTGATGCGAGTCCCTGTGAACCGACACATGAAAATACGCGTCCCTCAGATCCAGAGACGTGAGAAAGTCTCCCACCGAAATGAAGGGCAGAATCAACTGGAGTGTCACCATCTTGAAGGACTGGCGAGGAATGCACAAATTTACTGCTTCGAATCCAACACAGGTCGGTAATCTCCATTTGGTTTCCTGATCAGAAAAAGGATAGAGGAAGCCCCCTTTCCATGTTGCTCCACAGGGACCCTCACAATGGCCCCCTTGTTCAACAGGTCCTGAACCCCATCCAACAGAGCCTGATTCTTCACTAGCGAACTGGGAACAGGGGTAGCACGGAAAACTTCCAAGGTGGGCTCTACAAATTCTATACGATACCCCAGTCTGACAATCTGCAGGACCCACTGATCCCTGACAAATTCTTCCCAGACCAGCAAAAAGTTCCTGAGGCGACCCCCCCAACTGGGCCTTCCCCCAGAAAAAACAGGATACTTATGATTTAGATTGTTTGGCTGTACCCGAACTTCCCTGCTGGCCCTGGGATTTATGGAAGGAAGGGACACACGCCAGCTACGTCCCCTACCACGAAAGGGCTGAGCGATCATTTTAGACTGAAATGCCTGACCAAACACCCGCTTATAGCCAGCAAACTTTCCCTCTAGCAGAGCCAACAACTTCTTGCCCTCCACTGTTTTTTTAATCATAGCTTCCAAGGGGTTCCCGAACAGTTTGGAGCCTGTGAAGGGAATCTTCATGAGTGCATTCTTTTGAGCTGCCTCCGCCTTCCAAGGCTTAAGTGCTTAAGTGCTGCCTAGCCGCCATGAGGCCCCAGCAGTGGCAGCCAAAACACTAAGGGAGTCAAAAGACAAGTCGGACAAGAAAAGCAACTGCTGCACCAACATAGTCAAGGACTCAGAGGGTTCCTTCTCCTGAAGCAGCTGCTCCAAGATACCTTGACAGTCTTTCAGTAGCGTCTGTACCAGAAAACTGGTATATGCCGTAGATCTAACAGCCAGATTGGTTGCCACAAAAGACCTTTTCAGAGCCCCTTCAACCCTCTTATCCCCAGGATCTGAAGGTACCGCTTCCTCCGATACCACAAGGCTCTGTGAAGAAAGGCCTGCCAACAGGGAATCAACCAACACAACAGAAGGGAACTCACCCGAAAAACCTTGTAACGGATTACGTTTAGCCAGGAACTGGGGAAAGGCATGCTAATCTACATCCCCTTCCAGCACATTCTGGACAGACTTATGGATAGGAAGACATTCAGGCTCCTGTCTTTGATAATCGGCAAAGAAATCTACAGACTCCTCCGCCTCCAAGGGATTAAGAAACCACAAATAGTCCTGCACATGTTGCAAAATACTGCAAAGGTCAGCCCCATGAATAAACTGTCCTTTTACCTCTTCAGTCGGAGCCAGGAGGAACAGAGGTATCCAACTTCTGCTTCTTTGCCCCCAGGGACTCCCTAACCTGAAAGGCAGCAGAAACAGATGCCTCAATCATCCTTTGAGCATCCGCTAAGGAAGGAGCAGCAGAAGTCCCAGCAACCATCTCCTCCTTCAAGTGCTTACACTTCTCTGACCTCTTTACCCCATCCATGACGAGTCAGAATCCAGATGAAGCAACTCTTCCTATATACATCAGCTAATTGGCCTGTCAATCAGTCCAATCAAAACCAAAACACCTTTGTCTAAGACATCCACTGTCAAATCGCTACTTAGCAGGAGCACCACTCTGCCTGTCAATCATAGTGCACGTCCCACTCTGCTGTCAGAGGGAGAAAAAAATGGCGAGTGTCATAAAATAATCACAATCAGGCCCACCCGTGATTCGCGCGGTTGACATATAGCCCTGAACACCCGAAGAAGGCGAAATACCCTACCGCTTCCGAAGAGGCCAGGTCCTCAAAGGAAACAGCTCAGAGCCTGCGGCTGTCCCTTTATCCGGGACACCAGCCGCGCCTCGCCTTCAAAAGAAGCCCTCGCATACTGTAGATGAGGCTCTCCTAGACCAGCAATGCGCACCACCACGCCCCCGGCATGCCGGTCGCCTACAATGAAAAACGGATCCGAGGCCGCGGCTGTCCAGCCACACCTCCAATCCATGAGAAACACTCCTCACAGCACCCCTTCATAGCCGAGGAGGCGAATAAGCTCTACCATGCCCCAGGCATGCCGGGTGGTAGTGCGGCATGTCAAGAAAAAACGGATCGGAACACTCGGCAGTCCAGCTACAGCAGGGACACATGCCTGCCTCCGATCCAAGTGGTGCACCCCTCCTCATACTCGTTTAGAGAAGGTTTAGCCTGCAAACCACCATTCGCACCCTGCCACCCCAGGTGCGCCGGGCATGCTACCCCACAGTACCATGAACAAGCTATGCCTTCTGGGCTCAATACCATGACACCGACCAGACCGGATCAGAGCACTGAGCAGTCCCTCTACAGCAGGGACTTAATCTAACAAGAAAACAGCTGCTTAAGCAAACCACCCACACTCAAGTTCCAGCCTGTTCTTCAGCCGCAGAAAAAAACAACAGGATGTTGGAAGGTAAGGTCAGGGGTTATGTGCCACAGGATGTAGGCATGGCCTGGAGGGTAGGGATGGGAGCAGAGGAGTTTCAGCTTGGGAATGTCTGTGGGAAGGAGCTATCGCTCATGTATGTAAGGACTGTGACGGGGAGGTCTGGCGAGGAGGTAATTAGGTCTTCACGTTTCTTGCCAAGATTTCTCTTCTCCAACCTTACTATCAAAATCTAATACAGACCACAATACTTCTTTTCTCTAGCTAATGAAACCTTGAGAATGCACCTGCAAAGGTAAGAACATTCTAAATAAGCAAAGCATTTTTCAAAATCACAAAACCTTTTCTTGGTCAGGATACCATTAGCTAAACATTTAAATGTGCACTTCAAATAGAGGGTTAGACTTGTGCACATCTCAATAACAGATGTAAATGTGAATTAAAACATACATGATTACTCTTTCGAATATCACTTGTCGAATAAATGCAAATGCAACTTAAAATATAAATGCTCCGTGAATACAGAATACATCTTCGTGTTAAACTGAACATTGGTGCACACATTTATAAAGATTCAGTTTCTCAGTAGTTACATTTCATTTGTGTATATGTTCACACACGTTAATTTTATTAAGGCACACAGTAGATATAATTTCAAATATAAATTCACATCGTGTATTGATGACGTGTAAGGGATGGAGTCTAAATTGCGCTTCTCCAATCCCCCCTCTGTTGGAGGAAATAACTCCAGGAATAACGGGATCTTGTCCTGCCAAAAACAGAAGCCAAACTCCTACATACTCCAATATATGAGCAGAATCACTTTTACCCAGGAACTTAGTAGTTATGCCTGCGCTACTTCTAGATTGGAAACACAAGGGGACGTTGTGTGTGAGTAGTGATGAATCGACTCTTAATACTAAGTCTCGATGTGTCGCTTCCTCTGTATCCCATTGTTCTTGATATTTCTTATCCTTTCCTGTTTTCTCCCTTTCCTTCATTGCCCTTTTCCTTTCTTCATCTTCTCAACCTCAGTTAAAGAACATGTCAGATTGTGTCTATGAGCATAAGTCATGTCAAATGCCATTTTCGGTCTGAGAAGGATGTTAACTGTATCCGTCATTTTAGCATGTAAATGTCTATTCAAATGCTTGAGCAAAGGAACTTCAGAAAGTACCAAATAATAATTCAAAAAATAATATTGGAACTGTCCCTTTCCATAAAACAGACTCAACTGAAGGCTACAGGTAACACCATACGTAAGCGGAATATGGTGATAGGCAATTCCTTCTGCTGCGGACTCAGGTAAATGCGTGCAGACATAGTGATCTCTGCATCCATGGTGTCATCAAACTCATAAAGCAGCTTAAAATAAGCACTTGAATAATAATCTCCACTAGATGCATTCCCATGCAAAGCCTTATAATCTAATTTATGTAAACTATTATCTGTAGGACTCGGGCCTTAGGGGCAACACTAGGTTTAAGCTAAACTACTGTCGAAGATGTAGGCAAGGATAATCCGACAAACAAATAAATTAGCACTACAATTATAGCTATTAATACGCCTGCTAACATGACTTCTCTAGAATCAGACTATTAGGCAGAGAATTTGCAGCAAGCAGATTTTCTTCAGTGTGCATCACTTGTGTAGATGACAGAGTCCATAAATCATGTGAGGAAATTATTTGCAAAGTCTTCCTGAGTCTTCCCTAGCCCTACTCCATGTTCTTCTACATGAAACCCTGGAACTCCTTCAGCAGGCTTGGGCCTAGGTAATCTTCTTAATTCTTTTTAACAAAGTCTATTCAACTGTCTCCATTCAAAGCCTATCCCAAAGTTCAGTCCAGAAATCAGACTAATGATAATCTGTGTCAGGCTTTTCTGTGGCAAGGTAAAGTCAAAACATAGTTTAGCTACAAGGTTCAGCTGGATTTGCACTTTTATTCTGAAAATCCCAGAGCTCTCATTGTCCTTCATTTCCAACAAAGTATGTCCATTCAGGTGATGAGTACCCCCAACTAGGTACTCTACCTCTTTTTGTTCTCCTGGCTAGGGGTTGTTCACTATCACTGTCACTCAGACTAGAATCCTCAGTGTCCTCCAGGAGAGTAGTCAGTTCTCATTCCGCAGGCAACCTTACTCTCGCTTCTTCTTGCCTGCTTGGCCAACGGTCCACAGTTTCTACTCGGCATAACACAGCACTAGGCTCTTCATCAGGGTCTGAGTCTGGTTCAGGAAGCCGTTCAGGCCATGACTCCCCAACTGTTAGTTCATCAATACCCGTGTCAGGCAGGGGACTGACTGTCATAGGCTCTTGCTGAGTTTCAGTACTCTATAAATCATCTTCTTGCTCTTTCTCAGTTGTAGGATGCACTTCAGGGAAGTGTTCTGCCACATCTTCAAGAGGACACTCCACTCTACGAGTGTGGGCAGCATGATTCCAGTTGGGAAGCCCTCACACATAACAGCAGTTTTCATAACTAAGATGACCTATTACGGTCCAAGCCACTTAGATTCCAGACACATTGTCCAAATGTGTTTCTTCAGCAAGACCCAGTTGCCAGGACTAAAGTCATGTCACTGCTCTAGACGTGGAGAGGCAGCAACAGCTTCAACCTGGTGGGACACAGAATGGACCACGTCAGCTAGTCCCTTGCAAAAGTTAAGAACCATGTCATCTGTAATATTCACAAGCGCATTTGAGGGCATTGCAGGCAGTCTCATCGCTCTCCCCATGATTATCTCGTGGGGAGATCATCCTGTTTTTTGATCAGGAACATTTTGAAGACTGATCAGTACAAGAGGCAAAGCATCTGGAGATTTCAGGGCCGTTGATGTACACACTTTGGCCAATCGGGCTTTCAACTTGCCATTCTCCTGCTCCAGAATGCCAGAACCCTCTCGCCGATAAATGCAATGCAATCTTTGCTCCACTTGCAATGCTGCACACAACATTTTCAGGACCTCATAATTGAAATGAGTTCCTTGGTCTGACTCCAGCAAAGTCGGGAAATCAAATCTTTGTATGAGCTCCCTCAACAAATATTTAGATACTAAAGAGCTGTCATTTTTCTGATTGGGTAGGATTCAATCCAACTCGAGAAGATACACACAATTACCAGGACATATCTCAGCCTGTTGCACACAGACATTTCGATGAAGTCCATCTGCATTCTGTTGAATGGCTCTCCCGATCTTTCTATATGACCCAGTGTCACTGGAGTTCTTTTTCCTACATTCATCTGTTAACACACA
The DNA here is from genome assembly GCA_963921515.1 of Calotriton arnoldi. NCBI lineage: Eukaryota > Metazoa > Chordata > Amphibia > Caudata > Salamandridae > Calotriton > Calotriton arnoldi. The sequence continues at coordinate 504,226 of CAWUFW010007909.1, read as the reverse complement.
ACACATCTATGGCACAATTCTTCAGTAACCAAACTAAATTGTGGGTTAAACCAATGTTGCTTAAGCAACCAAACCATGGCATCCCTCCCAATATGAGAGGTCCATGGAAATGACTGGCCATTTGGGACAACATGCTATCTGTTAACACTGGTCTATCATCCATATAAACCCATATATCATCATCTCATTTCACACTTCCTGCTCAGATGCAACCCTGCTGCTCTGCCTCTGTCACCTTCTCCTGATATCTCTTCACTTCGTCCCAGGTATTGTCGACAATAAAAGATTATAGTTGTTCTCACCTTTTGACTCATTTGTGTATTCACCATTGAATGTTCATGACTCACAAGCACAGTATCGGGCGAATTTGTCAGCGTAACGATTGCCCACTGTCACATAATCATCACCACTGCGGTGAGTGGGGCACTACACAACTGCAATGTTTGTAGGCAGCTGTAGGGCTTCAAGTAGTCTCTTGACATGCTCCCTATTTTGAACGGGGGATCCAGATGAAGCCATAAATCTTTTTTGAGATCATAACTGTCCAAGGTTATGAACAACACCAAAGCCATACTGACTATTTGTAAATATAGTCACTTTTAGCTGTTCAAAGACACAGCAAGCTCTAGTAAGAGCTATCAATTCAGCAACATATACAACCACACCACTCAAAGCAAGTAGGCTCTGATTACCCCTGAGACCGTGCAGACTGCATATGCAGCTCTCAGGTTTCCTTCATTGTCCCTTAGACATCACCCATCCACAAACAGTATGTAATCATTTTCTACTAGTGGCTCATCTCGTATATCTGGTCTTGGCTTAGTGCAATGTACAGTGACATTGAGACACTCAAGCTCAACCTCCCCCTCATCATTTTCATTCACCGAGAGAGGCAACAAAGTGGCAGGATTCCAAGTAGCACATCACCTAAGGGTGACGTTGTCCGGCACAAGTGTGATCTGTTCGTACTTGGTTAAGTGGCTGATGTCAAGTGCCATGTGCGGGTACATCTTAACAAAATTTCAACTGAGTGGGGCACAAGAACAGTTAGCGGATGTCCCATTACAATACTTTCACACCATCCTATGCTGACGCAAACCGCTGCCATGGCTTTAAGGTACCCAGGAAGCCTTGCTGCTACAGGATCAACAATAGCAGAAAAGTATGTCACAAGTCGTCTCACATTTCTGTGCATCTGTGTAAGCACTGAGAGAGTGAGCCCTCTCTCTCACTGCAGAAAAGAGTAAAAGCTTTATTGCAATCAGGCATTCCCAGTGTGGGGGCACAACAGAGACTTTTCTGTGAGCTCTAGGAAGGCAATCAAGCTGTTGTTATCCCATGGTATTGGATCAGGCACATCTTTGTGTGTCAGTCTCTGTAAAGGCTTGGCCACTATGGAAAAGTTGGGTATCTACTGTCACAGTAGCCCACCATTCCCAAAAACATCCTGACTTCTCTCTAGGTAGTTAGTGAATTCATTTTAAGAACCGTTGAGATTCTTTTTTGTGACACCTTCCACACTTCTTTCTCAACGTGATGGCCGAGATACAGGACTTCTTTCTGTTAATACTGCAACTTGCTCGGGGACACTTTATATCTATTCTCAAGATAAGTGGTTTAACAATACAATGGTGTCTCATTTGCAAGCTTCTTTAGTATTCAACGCTACAAACAGGTCGCCAATATACTGAATTAGGACAGAATTACAGGGCATGATCAGAGCCGCAAGATTAATTTTGAAGATCTGATTGAAAATTTAGGGACTCTCCGTATACCCTTGTGGGATTCAGCATCATGCCTAACACGGTTCTGGAACCAAAAAACAATGAGGTATTGGCTTTCCTCATGCAAGGAAACAGAAAAGAAGTCCTGACACAAATCGATGACAGTTAACCACACAACCACACAACCTCACATGGAATGTGAAAGAGAATCACAGCTGGATTCAGTACCACGGGACAACAAGGAACAACAATGCTGTTAATCCTTCTCAGGTCCTGCACTATGCAGTACTTACTGCAAGGCTTCTGTAAGGCCATAATAGGCAAATTATATGGACTTCCTAATTATCTCCTTCAAAATGTATTGTTGTATCATTGACTCAATCACTGGAGTAATCCTAGCAATTGTTTCAGGGGTCAGCTTATACAGTGGGATTCTTGGGTACTAACATTGAGCTTTACTTTTATGCGAACAGGTTCGACTCCCTTTATGAGACCAAAATCTTTGTTCTGAAAAGTCCCAGACCTGAGTCTTCAATGTATCCCAGAGGTTCGGTGTTAAGTCCTCACTTGTCATCAAAGGGTACAATCCAGTGGTTGGCCCTTGGCTAGCCAATTTAAAGGTGATGTCTTCCTCATGAGTTTGAAACTCCACTCCCTTTGGCATACAATCCCAGCAATTGTTTCAGGGGTCAGCTTATCCTGTGGGATTCTTGGGTACTCAACATTGGGCTTTACTTTTATGTAAACAGGCTCGACTACCTTTATGAGACCAATATCTTTTTCTGAAAAGTCTCGGACCTCAGGCTTCAATGTATCCCTGAGGTTTGGTGTTAAGCCCTCACTTGTCATCAAAGGGTAAAATCCAGTGGCTGGCCCTTGACTTGTTAATTTAAAAGTGATGTCTTCATCATGAGTTTGAAACTCCACTCCCTTTAGCGTACAATCAATAGTGCAATTTAGAATACACAATAACTCTCGTCCTAGTAAGCTTACAGGACTCAAATCACAAACCACAAACTGGTGATTCATCTAAAAGGAGGATCCCATTTTAACAGGTACTTCTTCTGTTACTGGGTTTGTCATTTGCTTATTTGTGACTCCTACAACTTGGATTCTTTTTCACAAGAGGGGTATGTTTGGAACTTCCACTATTCTAGCGGTGGAGTGGGTAGCACTAGTATCGATCAAGAGTGATACGGGGTGACCATTCACCTCACCTTCCATAAATGGACCACACTGTACTAGCTTTAAGACTGGACCAAGTATGCAATCTTCCGCCCCCCCCAGGTACTGTCATTGTGACAAGTCGGAGCCGTAGCCCTCAAGCAAATAAAACATTGAAAATTGCTGAAAAGCTTTCTGATTTTGAAAGGAATTCTGATTCAAATTTGAGACTTGATTTGAATTAAATCTGGGACAAATTTCCATTTTGCTGCAGCATCGGGGCATGCAGAACCTTCATCACTGGAGCTTGAGGCACATTACATTTTTGCATTCTCTGTACATTTTGTGACTGTACGGCATTATTACTCTGGGGCTGTGTAAACCCTGAATTCTGAACCTGACTCTCATTCACCACTCTATTGGCATTATGATGACATTCCTGCTTCCAGTGCCCTAACTTATTGCAACATTGACAAGTATTCAATCTCTTCAAACTTGCCAAATCAATCCCAATACTCGGTTCAACTGGAACACCACAACCTCTACCTTGTTGCAGGAACCCATTTCTACCTTGCATCACAGGAGTCCCCTGCTGATACACTCCTTGCCAACACCAACATTCCCTACAAAATGTTGACTCTGACTTCCTGTTTGTGCCACTTTCATCTTGGCCACCATCAATTTCTCCTTCAACTGCTTCTTCTTCATATCCAATTCATCACTACAATATTTCAAATATCTCAAAATCTTATCAACCAATTTGTTCTGCCATTGAAGAAAATGCTGCTGAATCATCAAGCTAATCTCAGGTCTCAATGCCGTCAAAAACGGAGACACAAAATTTCCCGTATCTTTAGATTCTCTCCCATTGAAGATGGAGGTAGCTCTTTCTTTGTTTACATTTGCTCTGCCTTCTTTGCCTATCTGCCTTCCCACGTATCTAGAGCACTCCTCTTTCGGATGCTACCATTTAACTCCTTAATCTGCAATTTCATTCCTGTTGTTCTCATGCTAGTTATGCCAGTTCCATTACAACATACACAGTAACTATTCTGCTGAGATTTGGTCCTATTCAAAACAACCTCATATTTCTGAGCTAATTCAGACAGCTTTTCATGAGCCTGTCCTGCACGTTTGGTAACATCTGTGCACATGAATACAAATTCATTCTCTTGGCAGGCATCTAATCGGTAACTATCAAGGCTTCCTTGTATCATCTCATCCAGTTCTAACTTTAGTTTGACCACATCTACTGCATTCTCCCTCATGGGGGCTGAATTATTCCTTTGCCTAATCCTGAACCTTCACTTTCTCTTGGGGCCAATTGAAAAACCTAATCCAATCAACAAATTTCTGGGCACTAAGACCATTATGCACTACTGGAGTATTAGGCACTGTCCCTTCTCTGGGACTACTGTGGTTAATATTCAGAGGTGAATTCCAAATAGACATGTCAGAATTTGGTGATCTTTGAGCAGACCCTCCTAGAGGAGTAAATCCTGTCAGATTCATAGTTGATGTTGCACCGGCAAAAAAAGGGTTATTCAGTTGAGTCAAAACTAAAGGAGTTCCCCCCATTCCTGGAACCATAGGAGCATTAGCTAATGTATCTACTCCAGTACGGACTGTCAACATATGGATAATGTTTCCTGATGACTCTGGTCTATAAAAAGGAACTACGGGACCAATAGTGACTGGAACAGGGAATGAAATTAAATTAAATTTAAAAAAAGACATATAGCGCTCTAAACCCAGAGACATTAAGGTGCTGAGTCCGAAAAACTCCAAACCTCTCCATGGAAAAGCCTACTGCAGGAACATAAGAACTCCAAACTCCATCAGGGAAAAGCCCACCCCGGGAGTCATCACTGCCTACTGAAGGATAGACAAAGGAGGGCCTTAATCAGAGGGGCCAGGAAAACAGAAACTAACCTAAGAAGTAAAAAAAAAAGTTTTCAAGTTTTTTCTGAAAGAGGCAAAAGAGTTGATCTCTGTAATGTGGGTTGGCATTGTGTTCCATAGCCTGGTGGCTGTGACAAAAAAGGAGCATGCTCCCCATCTAGACTTTCAAAATTTTGGAGCAGGGACTTTCCTACTTGAAGCTGATCTTAAAGACCTGGTCGGTCTATACCAATGAAAGAATTACTTAGTAGCTAATGGGACCATATAGTGTAAGGCTAAATAGACTGTGCTCAGTGCCTTGAACATCACCTGTTTCTTGACAGGAAGCCAGTGAAAACTACAAAGACCTTCCCTCACTGAAATACATTTCAGGATGTTCAGTATGAGGCGTGCAACTGCGTTTTGAACCATCTGGAGTTTGTTCAAGGAGATGTTTATGTTGAGGTAAAGTGCGTTGCAGTAGTCTTATCGTGAGGTGATCAATGCGATAGCCACTTAGTTGCGAATTTCCTCAAGAATGAACAGGAAGATCTTCTTAAGGGATTTAATAATGAAGAAGCAGGTACTCATTGTACGGTTTACCTGCAGATTGAAGTTAAGAGAGGTGATGAACAGAATCCCTAGATTTGTTACAGAATCTATGGGCACAGTGAGGGGTCCACAGGATTCTGACCACCACAGCTCTGACCAGATAGAGTGCTGGGTTTAGAAGACCATGACTTTGGTCTTTTCAGCATTAAGCTTAAGGAAGTTATCCTTCATCTAGCTACTCACACCAGCCATACAAAGTTTAAATGTTGCCGCCATCTCAGATAGATTGTTGATGAGTGACACAACAATTTGTGTCTTGTTGGCGAATTACAAAACCTAGAATCCAAAGAATCTCACTTTAGCTGCAAGTGGGGTGATGTACAAGTTAGAAAGAGTGGGACTAAGTGAGAAGCCCTGCGGCACACCACAAGGTAAGCTGAATGCCTATGCCCTAAACTGACCGCAGCTTACTATCTAATGCCTCTCAACCTGAAAAGAGTGAGGCAGTTTGAGCGCCTGAGCCCCTACCCTTATTTGCTGTAGCCGTTTGACCATGCATGTGGGCAAGACAGTATTGAAGGCTGCCTATAGGTCCATTTGGACCAGGACAGCAGTCCTGCTCGGATCAACCTACATTCTGATAGTTCCTGCAATAAGTGCAGACTCTGTGCTATGGCTGCTCCGGAACCCGTTTTGAGAGAGGTCCAGAAGGTTATGGTTAGTGATAAAATTAACTAACTCTTGATTTAGGTGTTTTTCGAGAATTTTTGATGGGGTAGGGAGCATAGAGATCAGACAGTAGTTCTTCAGCTCTTCAGGATCTACGTTGGGCTTTTTAGGCAGAGGAATAATGATAGCTTCCTTTCAGATCCCGGGAAAGACTCTAGAGGTCAAATTATGGTTGAAGGATTTTTGCAAAGACTCTGCTACTGGATCAGGGTCCAGCTGCAGAACTGTAGGAGGACAGGGGTCAGTGGGAGAACCCAATTTAATACTCATTGGAATCTCTTTGTCCTGGCTTACTGTAATTTGTGAAAAAGCCTACAGCAAGAGGGCCGAAGAGGGTACCTCTTGCGTTATGTTCGGCTCCTCATCGGGCTCCGCGGCACTAAAGTCCAAATATATGTTCAGGATTTTGTGCCTGAAAAAGTTGCAAGGTTATCCCAGAAAGATTGGGAGGCATTGTTCTGTTGCTTGCTGGGGGGATTAGACAATCTTTTGACAACTTTAAGGAGCTTGTCAGTGGAATTGCTGGCTGACCTAATTTTCAGTGTGTAGTAAGTAGACTTATCCTCGATGATCGTAAGCTTCTTTGTGGCTAATAAGGCTTTATGCTTTTCCTTCTCATATGGATCTAGGCAAGCGCACCACTTCCACTTCTGCCTGCGATATTGCTGCCTCAGATCTCTGAGTTTTTCAAAGTACCAAGGCGCTGATGTTTTATCCTCATTGGTGCTACCTAATCTAATGCTTAAGCCAGCTGGCGGCAGCTTCCATCGATTGGTTCAAGTCAAGGTCTGCATCAGATGCTGAGGTGTGAAGAGCTTGACTTGAGGCCCATTATGTGGTTGTTTCAGCCTGCTTGTTAGGGGGGAGAGAGAGGACGTAAAGAGTACAGCCTGGTGGTGTGACCAGCTATGGTGGAGAGTGTATTTAACATGACAGTCAGTAGTTTTGGTAAAAACGCCATCCAGGGTGTGTCCTGTACTATGGGTAGGAATGTGAACTATCTGCTTAAAGCCAAAATTGGCCATAAGCTACAAAAGCAGGGTGGATTCTTTATTAGAAGAGTCTTCTAAAGGGAAATTAAAGTTGCCTAACTTGGTAAAATTGGGGTGTGTGATAAACAGTTCCAGAACTTGTCTCCTTGTGGTAAGGAACTTCATCTGTGGACCCGGTGGGCAGTAAATCAGAAGGCCAGCAAAGGTGGCTTTAGCATGTGGGTTTAATCTAAAAAGTGCAGCTTCACAAACCTCATGGGGAAGATTTATTGTCTGCTCAAACGTGCAGTGCACAGATTCCTTGCTAATTATGGCTAACCCTCTGCCTATCCGGCCAACTGCTTCCACTAGGTTTAGGCCCGAGTCTTCTTTTGCATAGGTTTCCATAAGGAAGAGGCAATCTAGGGCCAGATTTTGATTAGGTCCATAACTTTATGTTTGATCAATAAGCAGGAGTTAATTAGTGTGCCCCCTATGTCCTAAGTTGTTCCCACTTTCCGAATAGGTGCTTTACCATGAACATCATTCTGATTAAAGGTGTTGCAGTTAAAGCAAGTAGGGCCTATCATACTGTCAGGAGGGACCACAGAACATTTTGTAAGCTTACCAATAGGGCGTAACTTGACTGATTGGGTTCTGGAATAGGTAATTCTGTCAGAACCAGGTATTCTGGATTGGAACGGGCAGCATCCCTGGCGCCTGGCACAGTCCGGGTGTGGATAGGTGCAGACGGGTTTGCCATTGGCGGCCCACTGCACGAGCACTCTGTGGCCATGTTTAAATAGCAGAGCTCATCGGCTAGAGCATCTCCACTTGTTTCCTGATGGACACCGTTAGAGTACCTACCTCACAAAATGACAACTCTAAGTGGCAACCAGGATGTGGAAAGAACCAAGGAACGTGGTGCGAGTTTTTTAAGAAAGAAATCTCAAAAATAAAAACAGCGTTGTGCAAGAAAGGTGGACAAGTATAAAAAATGTAAAAACATGCCCGTTTTACAAAAAGTCTGACAGATTCAAAGTGCAACAGTGTTCATTCATATTACTAAAATTCAGTGCGAATATGCAAATAGAAAACCCCCTCAACATACTTCCTTACTTCTTATTACAGTACTATTGCAATTCATCCCTTCCTCTCCTTTCTGACTTTGCCCCTATCACTCAGAAGGAAGCACTGGCAGCAATTCTGAACTGCAAGTCTGGCTCACCGGAAGATCCTTGCCCTCCCAAATTGTGGAAAGAGTTGGCTAATTCCACGAACGAGGTGCTGGCCAAAATCTGGAACGCCTCCCTTTCCTCTGGCACCTTCCCTGATCTATGGAAGCATGCCACTCTACTCCCCCTAAAAAAGAAATCTAACATGGACTCAGGGGAACTGAACAATTACGGACCTATCTCGTTGCTGTCAGCCCCTGCTAAGATGCTGGAAAAGGTAGTGCAGCGACAATTGGCTAATTTTATCGAAAACAATAATATCCTGCACGACACCCAATCCGGCTTCCGAGCGGGGTTCAGCACTGAGACGGCGCTTCTTGAGGTAGCGGACTCAATTAGAATGGCACTGGACTTAGAAGCTTCAGCTATGCTGGTGCTCCTGGATCTCTCTGCTGCATTCGATACTGTGGACCACGCTATACTGTCGCAACATCTTCAGGATAGCGGGGTCAACGGCACAGCTCTGGCCTGGCTAAAGTCTTTTCTCCACCTGCGCACTCAAAGGGTGGCCTTACAACCACATCAGTCCACCCGCAAGCACTTATGGTGCGGGGTGCCTCAGGGGCGGCTCTCAGCCCGCTCCTTTTTAATATATACCTGGCCCCTCTATTCACCTTGATAGCCAACTGGGGAGTGAAGGCGATTTCCTACGCCGACGACACCCAACTGGTTTTCTCATTTAATGATCAGACTGAAGACTCTTTTAAGTGCTTCAAAGGCTGCTTAAAAGACATCGCAGGATGGATGAACAACAACAAACTCAAATTGAACGCCAATAAGACTGAAGTGATGTTTTTTGGCAAATCCAATCCTCCAGCGGCAGCCCTTTGGTGGCCTGAGGAAATGGGTCCGGCACCGGTTTCTACGAGCTGTGCCAAAAATATGGGTGTTAAATGGCAGGACGATCTGTCCTTCTCTGCCCAGATTCAGCAGGTTACAGCGGCCTGTTTCTGCCGCCTGAGAAACCTTCGGAAATTTTTACATCTGCTACCTGAGAGCTGCCGCAAGACCATTATCAATGCCACAGTAACTGCCCGCTTGGACTATGCAAATGGCCTCTACACTGGCCTACCGGCCTACTAAGTTAAGAAACTTCAAATGGTTCAAAATGCGGCGGCGAGACTAATTAAACATGTTCCTTTTCGGCAGCACATCTCTCCGCACATCAGAGAACTACACTGGCTCCCAGTAGCCATTTGTATCAAATTCAAGGCCTTGACCCTTGCTTTCCGGGCAGTTCATGGATCTTGCCCTGTGTATTTAAAACAGAGGCTAGGTGTCTACACGCAGCCACGTGTGCTGAGATCCTGCTCTCAGAACCTACTATGCACCCCTCGAGTGAAAAAAACTCGGTTGGGTGCCAGATCTTTCATGTTTGGGGCATCAAAACTGTGGAATTCCCTTCCTAACTCTTTGCGTCAGTTACCGTCTGAAACCCAATTTAGGAAGGCAATCAAAACTTGGCTTTTTAACCTGGCTTAATTTACGCTGTTGATCTTGTCGCCTCCCCGTGAGTCGCCTGTTGCTTTAGCGCCGGGACACCTCCTAGGAGGTAGCTGTTCGCGCTCAACAAATGACAGTATTATTATTATTATTATTATCCCCTCAAGAATTATAGAGTTCACATTTCATTAATTTCAGGTTGGGCCACATCATATGGAGGTGGATGTTTTGATGAGAACATATCTAGGAAATCATCACTAGAAGAACTATCTCTATCTTTGCATGTACCCTCTGGGTTTCCTATATTTTCCTCCTTCTTCTTCTATTTCTTTTTTTTGGGTTCTGCACTCGTCAATGCAAAGTGTGTTCTTCTTCCCTCTATTAAATTAGTTCTCCATCGCTGTTGTTTGGCATTCCATCTAGCATCAGCACAGATACGCACTGCCTTTCAGTCCTTTCCCTGATATTTTTCCCTTAGCCTAACATGAGCTACATGTTCCAAAAGCATCTAGTGCTTTGTTCTGTGCGGGCCTAGGAGGCGGCTTCATTTCATACAATACCCTCCTTAAATTTTCAATAATTATTTAATTAGATATGCCATAGCGTGGAAACATCACTGCACTTTCTTTCTCTGTGATCTTATGCCTTTGACACACAAATACATATGTGAAGGCCCATATTTATGACCATATAATGGCCTAGCGTGCCTTTGTGTGGCGCCTCTTCTCCCTCTCAAACAGGTATTCTCACAGCTCCCCTAATGAGATTTCATATTGCCTTAAAGAATTTCATTTTCAAACAATAATGTCAATAATTACAAATAGAATTTCATTTCAAACTAGGAAATATTCCTTGACCTACAATTCTCATTCAGTATCAATAACCAATAATATCGTGGCACTCAATGACATATCAATCAATAACAGCGGGGTGCTAAAGCCAACCTTCCAATCTTAGTACGCCATACTGTGATGACTTTCTCGCTCCTCTCAGCGGCTCAGCCTCCTTTACAGTTTTCTTAAGTGCTGCAAAGCAAGCAAAACACACTGCCAAGCAAGCTCAACCACTTTTTCTACTCCACTAATGAATTGATAGTATTCAATCACACAAGAAATGGTCTGGAGCGACACTTTCCAGCCTGCTCTGGCTCACACTCGAGTGAAACCTCGACCAGCAAAGAATCGCCTGGATTAGTGCAGCTTCACACCTGCACAAAAGGATCCACCACACTAATCACAGCTTACTCTCACACAAAGATAAATGTCCCAATCTCAATTGTGCGATCAACAGTACTGATGACGAGCACCACAAAACTTAGCAAACAATCCCAACACAGTATTTTCTTCACTGATAACTTATTACTATTCCAGGATCTTAGGCTACGTCAACCCCTAATAACCACTTCAGCTTCTTTACATTAAGCGCATCCACATCTGCACAACAACTTGAAACATCACCGCATGACACCACGCAATTTCTGCAGGACACCGCAAGCTAGACATAAGCAATTGCAACATGCAACCCTATTACTGTTGTGCTGTGCCCCCCGAGGATGATAGCAAATCATGCAGGTGACAATCTGTGGACTCCTGACAATTACTACTCATTCCTCCACTGTTACAATTCTCTTCCAGATTTCCAGAACACCGCTACTCCTCCGAATCGGGATATGGGCTTTGGTGTCCTCACTGGGTTTGGGCAAGACTGGGCTCTCACATGGATATAGTAACTCCCTATATCTCAATAAATGAACCATACAACAAGCTGCCATCTGAGAGCAAGCAGGAGCATGATTTACAATCTCTCCTTTGATGGATCTTTTTAAGTTCACTGAGACAAAAAGGGAGTTAACAATTATAAAACAATTCAACTTTTGTGACACCCATTCAGCCCCACAATAAGGACTAGGAATCAGTGATTGAATTTAAAGGGTTTATTGCAAATTAATAATCAAACCAATATATATGAATATCAAAAGAATATTAAAAAGATACAGGATTACAGTTGATAAACTGAAATCTTGCATTAGGTTCAGTCTCAGAAGGATAAGGTATGAAATAATCACAGCCACAACAATACAGAAAACAAGAAACAGAAATAGGTGTTCCAAAAAGAAACTCCGAAATTCCCTCATAAACATGACTATATTCCAGAGTCATCTAATCGAGGTTCTAAGTCTAAAGTAATAATGGTTTCTAGAGTGGGGTTGAAGGAAATTCAGAAATGTGGGAAGGTGGCAGCATAGTGAAGAAGTCTTCCAGAATTTAAATAAGTGTTTAGCCTGAAACTTCACACTTGCAATAATAAAACAAACTTAGAGGTCTATACCCCTCCGAGCCCGAGGGAATCTGCTCTAACCTCTAACAATGTGAACACTAATTAAATCAAACAGAAACTTCAGCAACAAGCGTATCTCTTCCCACCCCTCCAGAGACCAATCGTCTCCATCCTCATATTGTGCATTTTGCAACATTGCCAGACCTTCCCATCCCACAAACTTCGACAGATGCTGCAACCTTGAACATCCCTCCATTCCTAGTACGCGATGAACAGGAGGCTTCATCCACTCATTAGGTCTTCACGTTTCTTGCCAAGATTTCTCTTCTTTGACTGTACTATCAAGAAACTAATACGGACGAAAATATTCCTTCTCTCTAGCTAATGAAACCTTGAGAACGCACCTGCAAATGAAAGAACACTCTAACCAAGCAAAGCATATTTCAAAATCACAAGGCATTTCCTTATTCAGCTAAACATTTAAACGTGCACTTCAAATACAAGGTTATACTTGTGCACATATAACTGAAGAATAGAATGTGAATTAACGCATACATGATTACTATTTTAAATCTGACCAGCAGAATATATGCAAATGTAACTTAAAATATAAATGCAAAGTGAATACACAATACATTTTTGTGTTAAACTGAACATTAGTGCACATGTTTATAAAACTTCCGTTTCTCAGTAGTCACATTTCATTAATGGATTTATATGTTCACACACGTTAATCTTATTGAGGCACAAAGTAGATATAATGCCAAATATAAATGCAAATTATGCATTGATGAAATGTAAGGGATGGAGTCTACATTGCGCTTCTCCACAGGCCTTTGTTTAAAAGTACCAAAAAACATATATGGATTCAAATGACCAAACGCAACAGTTTGGAAAGTCAACTGTAAATGTGTTCAAACCATTGCACATCTATGCAGAGTCCAAATCTGGGAGGTAATTTTGAAGGAGATGATGGCCCCAATTACGCCTAAAAGGTCTTCAGAAGCCAGAGTTTTAAAATGTAGAGGGCCGGACTGGGATAGCAAACCAACCCAGGCAATTAAGTCCCACCGGCCGGGGGGTGGGTGGGTGCGGCGTGCGGGCAGGACCACTTCTGCTGCGCTTTTGTTACAAGGGGCTGGCCACCAGTAACAAAAACGACCCCCACCATTCAAAAACCAGCCCCCGCCCTTCTGGCCCACCGGAGAAATGGCTGATGCCCTCTATGGCCAGTCCGGCCCTGAAAATTTACCATTTTGGCCAAAGTCCTGCTTTTATATCTTTTATTAGGGAAATTCTGCTTTTGATTTTGAATGTCTACACACCTAGCCTATGTTTTGTATGTTGCCATATTACTTTCCTGCTCATTAGCAATAATATATATTGGAAAAAGACTAATCATTTCCTCGTCAGAACCCATTGTGGTTCAAAGCTAAACTTCACTATTTTTCTCCTTATCACCACTGTGTCTACATTGGAGACTACATTGGAGACAATGTCCTGGCTTCAAAGGACTGCACTACAATGTTTATTCAGAAAGGACATGCTCCACATCCAAATTCCATCTCACTGTCAAAGGGGGCTAGAACAATCACTCCTCGTGTTTGTAAAGGACCTCTGAGTCACAGTGACCCCTTCAAGCATGGAGCGAAGATCACCTGTGTCCTGAAGGGGGTAGAATTTTTTTTTTATCCCTTGGAGGCAAGAGTTACATAAAATGGTCACTGAACATTCGTTTTCCCAACCCACAGCTGTGAACTTAGGGAGGTGGAGGTCACATAGGTTGGAGCTTGATTGCCTAGAAGAAGACTGGTGCGATATACTGGTGATGTATAACAAGAACCTACAAGAAACCCAACTCACGTTTAGCTATTTTAGGATGTTGCATAGATGTCATTGGTCCCAATATAGACTGAGTAGGGCAGGCTTAGGAAGAGACTTGAAACGTTGGAAATGCTTTATCTTGACTTGCGACATCTTACATATACTATGGCAGGGGTATTGAAACATTTTTGCTTTAAGCCTCCCTAAGCAAAATGTTTTGAAGCTATGCCCCCCTTGAAAACTTCATGGCAGAACTTAAGAGTGTGGAAAGGGAGGGCTGAGTAAAAGGTGTGGGGATTATGAGATCATTTCAGAGGTACTTTTTTGTAGCTCATAATCCACACTAAATGTGAGACTTTTAAAAGAGCAAATGCATCAAACAAAAACAGATATTGCCCCAAAACACTACTCCACACAATTGGTATGTTGTGGGCACCTCACACTCCTGGGGCTCAATGCAACTGTACCTGCTACACTAATATTAGCGGTGGCCCTGAGTAGCAGGCTGTCTACTGTATATCTTTCACCCCTTCCCCACCATGCCTGGCCTGCACTCAGATCTTCAGACATACTCTCTGTCCCTTTCAGAAAACAAATGAGCTGCCACAAGTTGTGCGATTATTTGCAGCAAGGATGCCCTCAGCCCTAATGGTAGCAAAGAAAATGAGCCTTCTTGCCTCTCTTGCAGTGGACTCCTCACATTCCTGGGCCCAGTGGCACTGCACCTGCTTCACTAATGAGAGCGACTAATTTGAGAAATGGCCAGTCTCCTCTTTCCCTTTTTGAAAACATGAGCCTCCAACTTGCCCCATCCCCACTATGCCATCTCTGTGAGGCCTAAGGTAAGGTTTCTCCTCTGCTTCAGTTTTTCCCTCACTTAAGCCATTGGTCCAAGATCCAAAGCAACAATGGCATAGTAAAGGTGCACTGGTGTAGGAAAGTGCCTCTTTTGACATGGATAGCCCCTACACTTTGCCTGGAACATGATGTGATTTCGACTGAAAGTGCACTGGGTCCCTGCTAACGAGGTCCCCAGTGCCAGATCTCTTTCCCTAAACTGTACCTTTTTACACAATTAGCACAACTTCAGCACCCTTGTAAGTTCCTAGTAAATTGTACCCCTGGTATCTAGGGCATTGGAACTGAAAACTGTCCACTAGCGCTGTAGTATGTATTGTGCCACCCTAGGGACCCCTCACCAAGATCATGCACATTGCCAGTACAGGCTGTGTGTCTTGGTATGGAGAAAACTGAAGAGTCTACATGGCACACATCCTTGTGTGCCAAGCCCACACACACTGCATGAGATATAGGCAAACCACCCCTACAGCAGCCCTTATAACCCTAAAGCAGGGTGCACTATATCCCATGTGTGGACATATCTGCCTGAGTGGATATGACCCTACAATATCCAAGTCCATTCTTGGAAATTGTACGTGCACAGAGAAGCCATAAAGAGAACATAGGCTGGATACTTGTGAGAATGTGTTCCCTAGCTCTATAATGGATTCACTGTACCGACAGGTGTTTGGTACCAAAGATCTTGTCTTAATAAATCCTCACTGGTGCCAGCTCTGGAGGGTCAGATATGTCTCTCCACCGCGTGTGAAGACACCAGTACCTGCTGGAGCCATGCAGTAGCAATACTTGGGGTACCGGACCTCCTGCAACCTACATCGAGATGAACAGTTCAATCTGGACTCCAACAGCCCCGGAAGAAAGCACCCATCAAGGGATGTCAAGACCCCTGAGACCAATTCCGTGAGTGGCCCAGCTGTCCTATAATCGTCCCTGCAACCTGCCTGCCCCTGGCCGCGAAGACCGCCTTGACGCAAAGAGCCCGGCTGACCATCCTGCTCTGCACTCAGCCCACCCGGCATGGGTACTGATGAACCAGCTGTGCTCCCATGCTCCTGAGGCCCTTGTGACCTGATCCCTCATTGGGGATCACTCGGACTTGCCTACATTTCCCCTGTGCAGCCTGTTTTTAGGTGCCCCCCCTACTTCGGAGCACACCAGCTACCAACAACTCCAGCACCCTGCTCCCGGACAAATCCAGGATGCTCCTGATGATCCACTGGTGGAACATTGGAAATTGGCCTGCTGCTACCCTAAACCTTGAAGGTGAACCCCAAGAACCGTCTACACAATTTTCTATACATTTATGTGTTTTCTCCCATAGGCATGCATTGCGCGTAATTGCGCTCAATTGTGAGTTACTTTCCGAACTTTGAAAATTCATTACAAGAAAGCACTTACCTGTGAATTAAGTTCTTGGTCTGAAAAATTATATAAAATGAAGTGTTATTTTTGCAAATTGGTCTCGATTTATTCTTTGATTGTGTGTCTTATTTTTTGCCTCTGTGAGGCCAACACATGCTTAGCACTACCCTCTGATAAGCCTAACTGCTCCCCCACACTACTACAAATAGAACGTTAGTATTGTCTACTTTTGCCTCTGTATACCAATCTGGGTCTCACTGGACTCGCTACACAGTGTACTTCGTTTTAGTGCACTGTATAGAGAGCCAGTTTCTTCCCACTAGGCTCTAATGCAAGCAAAGATAAAAAGTAAAAGATCACTAATTGAGGTTTGGCTGGAGCCTCACACCTCTGCCACTGTACCTGCAGCACTTATAATATCTACTCCTCTGCCCACTCCATTGGGCCATTACTCCTAGACATGAGGTGCAAGCAGGCTATCTTCCCTTTTGTGCTTGGGGCCTGTTCCTTGCTCAGCAAGGGAGACCTGGGTCCTCATACTAGAAAGGAAAATGTCTCCCCCCCTTTTTGCTAGTAACAGACATAAGGTAGTTGCTTCACACCATTGCCTCAGTGCCCCTGTGCCTGCTACACTAATGGTAGTGATGGAAATTTTAAACATGAATGAGCCCACATATCTCTCCACCTTCCTCAGGGCATTTCTCTGAGAAAGCTGTCTCTGTTCACTTGTAAACAAAACAATTATCCCCCACATAGTGCCCCCTCCTCTGGGCCATCTCTTTGATGCTATTTATGGATCTCACACCATTCTGCTGTCTCCTGATTCATAACTCTGAAGCCTTAAGGGTATGGATTATCAGGGCTCAGTGTCTAAATATGACCCTACTGGTCTCCTTCCAATCACTCCCTCTACTCATCTAAAACACCATTTGCATATAAACATACGTGAATATAGGTGGGGTGTATGGAGACAGAAGTGTGTATGTTTGTTTCATTTTCCAACAACAATTCCCATAATTTTGTTAAAAACAACCATTCCTGAATGGGTAATGGAGACCTTGAGGTGCCTCTGGATGAAAGTGATAATAGGGGTCTAAAGTAAAGGCAGATCCATTGGACTTATGTGATCCTGTGACTGCGTATTTGTTTGCATATTTATGGATTTGCCACTTTCACCACATAATCCATCATCTGCTGCATAATCTGCTGATTTTAACAAAAAAGATTTGTTTCTAGCTAAAATGGATTTAAAGTTACTAAAAAATAAGACAACTCATGTTCATGCACGCCTGAAGGCCCTTCGCAAAGCTTGACTGGTCATCTTTCAGTTATTTACTACTATAGTTGGGTAGTAATTTTTTGCTAATTAGATGAAATATTTTCCTATACAGTGTTTCAGGTGTAAAAATGACTCAACAAAGCAGTTTTATCAAAATATGTGCTACATTACGCCACATAATTTCCCTTTCTTGCTGCACAATTTAATCCTACCGCATAATCTGGTCCTCCACTGCAGCATAATTCCAGTGGCCCTGAGTAAAGTCGATGGAGGAAAAGAGAGCTAAAGAAGAAACAGACCTTTCCCATTCAGGTCCCTGCTACCTAAAAGAAATTTAAATTTGTGCTATTGATTAATCAACAAATGTAAAGGCTGCTTGGAAGCAAGCATAGGCTTTAATGTAAGGAGTCAGTTGAAGCTTCATAGTGACAAAGATGTCATTCTTTTTTTAGAGGAACGCAGCCACGGACCCCTGGGGGAGGTGCCCCACAGTTTGAAGTCCTTGGTAATATGGGAAAGCACTATCCTCTACAGATATTGGCACGGAATACAGTCAAGAAGGGCTAGTACTGTGGCGATAACAACTCCATTAAATATGAGGGCGCTGCATTTACACAACATATCCTGAAATCCCTGACCCTGGGGCGGGGATGGGTCTTGACCACACTTGGAACTGCAAAAAAATTGTAGATTATGACATGGAAATTGAATGAAACTCCGACCATTGACACATAGTTAAATGAGATGCACTGAATCGTATGACATGAAGAGCTCATTTACAAAGTGAAAGTTTGGCTTGACATGGAGATATGAGGTACTTCTTAGCGGATGGAGGCTGCACAAAATGTATATTGACCAGAAAGTTGCCTGCCACCATATCTAAAGGACTACATAGGTACTTTCAGGGGATACTCTGCGGAGACGTTGATCTTCAACAATAATTTAGCTTTTTTTTAATTGGTGAAATTTATTTTTTAATCAAGTATAAGCTACGAAGGAGATCACGCCATGTTGACTCCTGGTTAGAAGAGACAAGAAAACCCACCTCAGATGAAAGTTTAGAGATATATTTGGGTGAGTTAATTTCTCTTTCTCTCCTTTCTGTTGGCTTATTCTCTGCAACCTATTGGATGTGCGATATCCATTCAGTGTTAAAAATGTGCGAACATAATTGCTGTTTGTGTTCTGCGATGTATAATGATGTGCGAGACATGTCCATATTTTGTTGCTTTTACTTAATGGTTAATAAATGATGGCAGAGAGGGTTGAGTTTATTTTGTAACCTTTTCTTTGTTAAAAGCATGATTAATATAAAAAAATTAACTGCTACGAAACATTGGCACCGCCAGTGGCGTAGCTATCAGGCGTGCAATGCCCATATTGGGCAGAAGGAGCTTTAGTCTCCGTCATCTGCAGCAGCCCGGGCTTTGGAGTGCACAGGCAGTTCTTGAGCTGTCCTGGGCTGTTGCTGGGCAGGTGCTGACGTCTCAGACTCGGCCTCATCCAAAATACATTGCAGGTCTTCAAAAGATCAGTTATCAGTTCATGAGTCTTTAAGAGAGATTTTCAAAAAAGTCACGCAACGCAGCGCAGCTCCCCGTGAGGCAGCGCTGCGTTGTGCGACATGGAGGGAGCAAGAGAGCGCCATATCTTCAGAGATATGGCTCTCTCCTCCCATTTCCCTTGTGCCGCACTGATTTCAGCTGCCATGCAAGCCGTGTCATGCACACACCTTAGTGCTGCAGCGCTAGGGTGTGTGCATGAGTGTAGCATAGGTTTTGTACAGGACGGGTACCCTTCCTGTACAGAATACTATGCTAGGCACCATGCATAGCTTTTCCCACTTTGCATACGTGCTGCACAGTGCAGCACTCATTGAAAGTCTGAAAAGCACGGAGAAATGAAAGCATTTCTCCTGTTAGCGCCTCCTTTGAAGGGGCGTTAACTTTTGGCGCAAAACCATGTTTACAAATCTTTGTAAATATGGTTTTGCTTCAAAATGCATGGGTGGTTGCATGGGAACTCCCATGTACCGCCCATGTAATGCCCCCTCGGCGCAAAGTAATGCAAAGCAGTGCTTCGTGCTGCTTTGCGCTACTTAGAGGGTGCTTTCCAGCGCAAAACAAGTTTTGCGCTGGAAAGATTGTAACTAAGTAAGTAAGTAAGTACAGTTTTATTGTTTAGTTAATCAAAACCATAACAATTTTACTGCATATGTCAACTTCGATTTAAAACAGACATTTAAAATCAATTCAGCAACCCAATACATCACAATGCAATATCACACAGTTATAAAAATTATTCAATTGCCAATTAATACTCTCTAAAATCCTGTAAAGTGGTGTCTAAGACGTGTAAGACCATTGATTCGTTTGGGACAGATGGGTGTAAAACCATCAATTAACAGGTGCAAACTTATTAGCTTCTTTTCCGGCAGGAATAGGTTAAAAAACTAAATATTGGAGTCTCTGAGTATCCTATATTACTGGGTTTAAACAATCATTGACCCTGTGCGGGTCGTGTTTGTTTCCAGCCTGGCGAATGTAGCAATAGGCTGCGCACAATTCTGTCCTCAAGATGGCAATCGAGCAGATCAGTTACGGCAGGCATGGTTCCTTCAGTGAGTGGACCCTCGCGTAGGGTCTTAGACTTCACAGCCTGATCGTGTATGTGAAGGAACTTAACCAGTTTGCAGTTCATCTGAGGGTCAGATGGATCAAGCCCTTTAATAATAGCGGACCTGCAGGATCGCATTCCTCTTTCCAGGAAGGCTTTCCTTAGTAAAGAGACATGTGCTGGATGAAGTTTCTGGCAGATACATATCAGGTGGATAAGATCTTCTTTTTGACTGCCACACAGGGGATACATTTTTGAGCCAGTGTTTTTCCACCTTGGAGCATCTAAAAGTGAGAGATATTTTCCAAAGTGCAGTGCCATTAGCTGTTTTTTAAGTGGACCGAAAAAGGTATATCTAGGTGTGGAAAACTAGCTGCAATGGTTGTTAGCATCAGCTGAAGCCATTTTGTTTTTGGCAGCCATTTTAGTTAGCCATCTGCTCGCCATGTGCTTTCTCCCTCTTCACTGTTGCCTGCTCTTGTATTTCACTTGAGTCAGGAACTATAATTAACTCCTTCAGTACTGAGCCAGAGCACTGCACATGCTCAGAAAGGTCTAGCTGCTAGAATGCACCTGCTCTTAGAGTAACTGTCAGGCTATTTTAACTAATGTCAGTAACATTGTAAGCCCTCCCACTCTGTTGAGTAAGCAATTCTTATGTATCCTTATATGTAACTAGCTATTCATGTGCACACTTGTACCGCCTCTTTTTGAGTCTACATGCTAACTCAGCTATAAACTGGGCGTAAAAGACTCAGAGTGTTTGTACTCCTTAGACTGTCTCATACAGTGGCCTGAGGGTATTGTATTGACAAAGTCTCCCTCATGTGAGGTTAATAAAGTTGTTATTTTGATATTCCAGCTTCCGTGCCAATCTCTTCTTTGTTGGTTTAAGGACCAGGTGCATCAGTGATCCCCTAGAAAGCTTTTTTCTTCTACAAATTGGCGCCCGCCGTGGACCTCATCGGAGAAGCGGCTATCCAAGGGAGTAGTCTTGATGGAAGACAGGAATCTACTGAGGAGGTACCCTGCATGAGGAGACCCTTTGTCTTTGCAGACCAACGTATTTTCCGGTTTTCCCGATCTGACCCTCCAGGTGTTGGCCGCTCCCGACTGAGATCTTCTTTGGTGTGAGTATTTTAAAACGACCGTTAGGTCACTCAGAACTTGGCAGGTGGAGGTTGGAGACTTTGGTTTGGTAAGGTTGCTGTAGCAACACTTTTGTTTGGATTAGCTTGGCCAAGATTCTTGTTTGTTTGTTTGTTTGCTGCAGCAAATGAAGGCAGGTAATGAGGAGATTTTTCTCTAACTTTGAAAACTTGAACGGCACAAATTGTGTTAAGTGTCACTTGGAGTATAATATTATATATGCTATAATATTCTTGGCATGCCTGCTCCTAGCACACTTCGTAGAAAGTGTTGCTGTCTTGGAGGTACCAATATGGATTTAGGAAGTACTCAGCTGACTCCCCTAAGAGGGGATACCTAAATGGGTTTAGGTATATTAAAAAATGGTATTTCTTCCATGATGACTAGTACACCATGGAACAAAAATATATATATAAAGAAGGATCCTGATCTGCCAGCCCAACTGGTAATTTGGTGTATTATTAGAAAAGGCCTGAGGCGCGAGCCTGTCTTTTTGAACATGGCAGTCTTTTGGCTATTTGTCTTGGTGTAATCTCTGTACCTTTTTTTTTAGAGTCCTTTTGTTTGTAAATATGACTTACAATTGGTATTTACAAATGGTTTGCTTTGAGTACAGTCTATGGGTTGTCTCTTGCTTTTGTCCTAAGTGTTAATTTGTGGGTTAATTGTTTTTTTTGAGTGTCCATGTGGTTGTGGATTGACACCGGTGGTGCTGCTTGAAAATACTTGTTTCAGTAAGTACTGACTATGTTTTTGTGTGAGAATGGCTTGCCTTAGCAAGCAGTGTTGTGTGCTCTGAGTGTGTGGGCCCCCTTCTTGAAAATGTCTGGAATGAGCTCAATTTGTTTTTTTGTCGTCATTCTGTTATGCAAATGTCATTGAAAGAATTACATTTTAGAATTCAAGGAATTAATTATGTAACATATGCTAAATAGCTGCACGCTACCATTAGAAGTAAAACAGTAACAAAGTATAGATGTGTGAATTTTGCCACAATGGTAAAGAGAAATTACAATTAACACTCAATAGGAAAAAAATAGGCCTCACAGAAAGAAAAAAAACGAATTTGTGTGCTTACATAATTAGGACTGAATACCAAATGTTACAGCATTATCCTTAAGGTATTAATATTAAAAGGCATTCACATCATCTGAGTAAATTGGTTTCTGCTGAAATAAAAGCGCCTCTTTTTTTACATTACAAAACGATAGATTTGTGCCGGCTTGGAAGGCCTGTGTTTTAAATAGACTGCACCGTGCTCAAATTTCCAGCACTAGAAAAAGAGCTTTTAAAACAGCTGTTCAAAGCTGTCTGTACCGAAGGAAGCTGTCTGTCAAAACGGACGGAGATCAAACTTTTTTCAGGACATTACAAATACAGCAAAGGGTTTTTCTCCTGAAAAAGGTGTGGAAGTTGAGGCTTGCTGGTCGTAAAAACACAGCTGAGTAAACAACACATGGCTATGCCGGCCACAAGCTACAGATCCAACACGTGCGTTAAAGACTATTGATTTTAAAAGTTACAAATACAGCTTCATTATTTTGGATAAAATAGAAAGGATTAAAAGCAGGGATTTTCTTTCTTGTTGCTTTTCATATGTGGAAACATTAAAAGAGTTAGTGATCATTATTAAAAAAAATTATTAACAATAATTGCACTAAAATCGTTTTTTCTTTGGATCTTTATAATGTCTAATAGTCCTACTGTGACAAATATATAAGCTCCTAGCATCAAAGTTGAATTTGAGCAGCACTTTACCACAATGTGGGGAGGGAAATGTGAAATTTCACTTTACCCAGGCATATAAAAACTTATTTTAAAAGGGTGTACCTTATACATTTCTGATCCCCCACCCCTGGGATATCTAGGGGAGACCCTGGGGTCCCTAATATGCCAAAACATTGTAGGTTATTCATTTTTAAGTGCCCCTACCACCAAAGTCGAGTTTGGGCACAATTTACTTTTTAAAATCAGTCCTGGCACCCAGGGCTGTTTTCAAACTGATCTCAGGTTTCAGCAGTACACACATGCGACTGCAGAACAAGTAGCTGGCCTCTAAACTGCTAGAAAGCACATCACACACTGCACACAAATAAAAATTTGTATAAAATAAGCATCTTACCTTTAAAATTATTAGCTCACAGGCACGGAACAGGACTGCTTTTCAGCTGTGCTTCTCCAGAGTTCCTTTGAATTGGAAAGACCGCATGGAATAGCCTTACTGACAGGGGACAACAGGTTTAAGGGTCAAAGGCCAAGTTCTGTATTTAGAACTGACCAGCCTTACTGCATGTAAAAATTTCCACGCAGGGAGCCACTGTGACAGTATGTGATTTCTACATTACACTATGAAAGCTTGTAACGTTACAGAGTAGCTTAATAAACTGATTTTTTTGTATTAATTAAATATCCTGATTCTAAAATTGTAGGGTAAAACACTACAGGTAAATGTAAAATTTGCTCTAATGATGTCTGAGGCTATAATGTGCTTAGGGAAATTAGGGTGACCGGCCGCTGTGCACTCTTAATGGGAGCCAAAGGGGTCATCAAACCAGGAGTGTCATCTGTTGCTGCAAAGATTGCTGATCCCGGAAAGAAAATAGCAACAAAAAAATTTGCGCTGGTTAGCATTACTTTTGTGGCACTAAACCAGCACAAAAGGTTTGAAAATCTCCCCCTTTGTGTGTTTTAGTTGCTACCGACCCTCTTGCTGTCCCTGCTCTGTTGCTGCCAGATTGGGAGGAAGGATTTCATGAACAAAACAAAGGTAGGCAAGCAGCACATTAATAGTAAGTGCTGAGCCAGAGCCCAGCTAATGGTTTGGCTCTAAGCTCCAAAACAGGAATGGAGCCTTCTATGTGGTACATAATTCACCATTTTAAAATGTGCCATTTACTCACATTTCAAAAAGTATAATTCTTTAACTTGGAATTGTTTCACTTCAGTACACTAGAAGGAATTTCAGCATTGACTGTAATTTATTACAAGTCACAGTGTCTAAACGTAAACTTGGAAACGTTCAAGCCTCTGATGACAATGCTGTTATCAGAACCAATGGAATTATGCTATTTTGGGACTGCAGCGTTTTATAAATGATATTGGATTTGCCGCATTTGCCACATATTGTTTCTAACTCAAAAAGCTCAAAGGTTACTACGAACATGGCGATATGTGTATCTGCACTCTGGAAGGCCATTTGCAAAGGTTGACTGGTCATATTTCAGTTCCTTATTGCTGTATTTAGGTGTTAAATTGGTACTAATAAAGTAAAATATTTTCAGAGACAGTGTTACCATGTGTAAAAATAACAAAATAATGAATTAATACTATCCCCAAATGTGCTGCATTATGCTGCATATTAGGCCTTTTCTTGCCAGATAATTTAGTCAACACTGCTGCATATGTTGGTCCTCCCCTGCCACATAATTCCAATGGCCCTTGCTATTGGTGAAACCAAGAGGCTAGTCAGATGTAATGTCAAACCTGCTTATATTTTTATAACATATGGAGCAACACTAAAATCTATTAAAGTATATAAAAGTGAAGTTTTTGTAGAGGGCACATCCTAAATAAAGTTTTTAAAGCTACTCTTAAAAGGGATGATAAAAGACAAGGAGGCACAATGAAATAAGATAATTGCCTATGGTAAAATAGACTTTGTCTAGCAGGTAAATATCTTTGAACCAGGTTTCCTGGTTTTACGGTGCACAATTTAGCCACTAGATGAACGGGAAGGGGCTTGATGTCTGACATACTGCTGTAGGTGGCAGAAGCCACATAAAGTCTATGGGGCAGATTTACAAGAAGGTGCCGCAGTGGGGCACCGCAAGCCCTTTGGCTGCGCCACGCTGCGGCACCTTCAGAGCACAGGAATGCGACATATTTACAATGATATGTTGCATTCCTGTGCTCTCCCCTGCGCTGGCGCACAAACACCTGCCATGCGCTGGCACAGGCACCCTTGCACCATGGTGCAAGGATGCCTGCGTCATGGGGAGATTGTTTTTGTGCAGGAGGGGGCACCTTCTTGCACAAAAACAATCACTTCAGGCATTTTCCTCCTTCAATGCGTGTTGTAGAATGCAGCACGCATTGAAAGAGGAAAAAACGAGGAGAAATGAAAACATTTCTCCTCGTTGCGCCTCGCTATGCCACCCCTAGAGTGGCGTAGCATACTGACGCATTTCCAGGTTTACGAATCCTCGTAAATCTGGAAATGTGTCTTGTTCCATGGGTGTTGCGTGGGAACACCCACAGCAACACCCATGGAACGCCCCTTTCACGCAAAGTGCTGCGTGTAAAGGGGCCGTATTTACAAGGACAGGAAAAGCCACGCAGGGTGGCATTTCCTGCCCTTGTAAATATGGGGCAGTGAAATGTGCTGCCAGTGCATCACAAAAAGTGACGTACTGGCAGCGCAAGGGGCTTTTAAATCTGCCCCCATGTTTGAAGTTCCAAGAGGACTTTTTCCAGAGCTCAGCATCTTACTCTGCCCTTCAATGGCTCTCCCACCTCTAGCTAGAAAAGTAACTTTCATCATGTCCTAAGGGATGACATTATGTTGCAGGATCAACTTCGATAATCAAAGCTCAAATTAAACCTGAATCCCCACTTGCCAAATGTCAAGGACACAGCAAATTACTTAGAGTGTCTAGGGATGCCTGTTGCTGCATTACCACAGCTCACACTACACACACATTTTCTAAAGTCATCCTGCGCTCACACTGGCTCACCTTTTACTCTCCCATCCACTCACAAGAGCATGCTGGTCACTGAGTTTTCACATGGGCACACCAATCACCCAGCACTCATATCTCTCATCCTGCATTTACACAGGCATTTATTTCACCCTGCACTCACACTGATCACCCTGCACTTATACCACTCACAGTCACTCAGCACTTACACACCACACCTCTAATACAGCACACATTAAACTACCCAACACTTGTGAGCATGCACACATGCCTACAAATGCACCCACAGAATACCTGATCTTCCTGCAGTATGAGATGCCTATTCAGCTCTATTTGTAACTATGGGTACAGTGCAAGAAGGGACAGTGTACTAAGGCTATGGGATGATATGGGAAAGGAGATTGGAGCTGGAGCAACAAAGATGCAAGTAGCTCCCATTTTTATGCAGTCAAAGCAGATAAGGAATGTGGATTCTCTGTCTGCAATCTCGATACAGGTTTGAGGCGATTCTTCTGTCAATTGTGTTCTACAGGCACAGCCTTTGTGTAGACGGATGCTCTTCATAGCAGGGAAGTTTCCAGCCCAGAGTACCCAAAACAGAATCCCAAAGAGCCTTGAAGTTTCTGAAACTGGCTTTTAACCAGCCACACTGAACAGTGATCAGGATGAAGACAAAAGGGTGGCCATACCTAAAAGATCTCTCTCACCCTAAACAACAGAGACAAGAGTCCCATCCCGACCCCCTACCAAATGGCAGTATCCCAGGAAAACCAATCAACAGTTCCACTCAGCAGGAGCTGCTTAAGTAAATTTCTAAAGGTGTCCTGTCTTCTTCCTCTATTTTCAGGAATGACAGCAATACTCTTCCACTAGCTGTGAAAACACTTTCACCTACATCGTGTGCACAGGAGTAAGCTATGGGCTTCCAAAATAGGACCCGCAAGCCTCCATTACTTTGGCTCACTCATACACGTATAGCATGTACTACACAAGCCACAAGCACACAAAATCCACTTGGGATGTTAGTACTATAATCTAGGTTACGCATTGATGCAGAACTATACACAAGTGGGCCCGGGATCCCAGATAGAAGGTCTGGTCATGACTGTGGATTCGAAAAACACAGTATGCTGCCACCAACCCTGTACATACTAAACCCATGACAGGGGCAGTAGTCCACTGTCAGCAAAATGAGGACATGCATTGTGTGCCCCTCTGGGACACAGGACAGTTCCAAGATTTCATTCATGTGAGAGACAGGGTTAGAGCTCTGCACATGTTATATTAGCGTGAGCCTAGAGGCAAAATTAAAAACCGGTATACAAAGTAGCTGCAGTTGGGCACTCAGAACATGGCAACATGACTGTATACCTTGTAGAGAACATTTTCAGTCCAACGGCATGCTCAGGCAATATTATGTTTTTCCTAACATTAACGTAGCATATCTTATGGTCTTTTCACTACATGTATATTTAGTTGACTCCTGTAAATATGCTATTTTGTGTATATTAACCAAGTGCATATTTGTGTATCAATATATAATCATTAGTGTAAATATACATTATTTCCGATCATTGCCTGTCTTTACTCAGTGCACACAAGCACTCTAAATGTGGGTAGCTCGGATGTTTTGTTTTCCTTTTCTTCACAAGACCGATGAGGTTGTAGGAAGGAAAGCTGACTGAGCCAGTAAAGTTAAGAATCCTTGAGATCTGGTGTCTGTCTTCCTCAAAGAAGACCGGCCCTATGTCCTGGATAGCTTACCTATAGCCTGGAGAGCTGAGAGGGACCAAGAGCCCTTAATGGGGCAGAAGATTTGCATAGAGAGAGCGGTTGAGGGGCTGAAGACCTGATGAGTGGCATTAAGGTTACAAACCACAGCCCCGCTAGAAGATTTCAAAGGAAAAAGTGTCCACCAGCCATAATATCCTGATTCCTTGGCAGTACAACTGAAGGCCTCCTCACCAATGGCCCTTGCTGTTTGGAGGGTACACCTGCATTACTTTCCACCAACCAAATGTAGTCTTCTTGCATCCCTTCTCTCTGTTCCACCACAATTCCTGCAACTCAGTACAGTTTACCAGATAAAAAAACACTAAAACATCTATAGTCACTTACCTGTAATCTAATCAACCTGTCATCAATGTTGAAAATGCCTGTGGGCCAGCAGAATCACCTGCAAACCCATGTACTCATGACTAGCTATACAACCAATCCAGCGGGAATAGTCAACAAATCATTCAATATAAGAATTTGCCCAAAGTAACTCTAAATGCCTTTCATAAAACCCTCAGTAAACCTAAGAGGCTTTGAACCAAGAGATCCTTCCTACCGATGGCCAATAACAGACTGGTTTTAGTCAAAATGATAGAACGATTCCTTTCAGATTCTGATATGGCTGCGACACAGAAGCAGTAGTGATTTCCACATGGGATTAATTCAAAACTTCAGTTGATAAAAAAAGGGAGTACTGACACTCCTATTACTTGAACTCTCCCTTGCCTTTGATACTGTTCAGCATCCCAAGCTTCTGCAAAGACTGGACATCATCAGAGTGCAGGGCGCATAACTGAAGCAGATTGCTTCTTTTCTATCAGACAGACAATAATCGCACTTCTTTCTCCCTTCAGGTCTGCTCCATTCAATTCACAACTAATTTAACAAACATCTTTGCCCTCTCTTTAACATTTACCTTAGCTCTCTGTTGCATCCAAGCTCCTCTTTCAGTCTCAAGTTTAACTGTTAAGCAGATAATAAACAAAGCATTCCTCATTATGAAAACACATCTGACTTTGACTCATTCTCAATCAGAAAATGTCTCAAGAAGTCAAATAATGGATGATATCTAACCACAACAAAATAAACATGTCACAAATCGAAATATTCATATGCAGTAAATGGACCAAACACCACCCATCAACAATATGACCTCAGCAAGCAGGCCCGCCACCAAACATCTGAGCCCAAGTGAGGAATCAGGGATAAATACTCTCTAGTCTGTCAATCATAATACGATTGTATTTGTCCAATAGTTTAAACTGCAGTTTGTCACTTCCCTTCTTATTGGCTGTAAAGATATATCAGCCTTTATTTCTTGAAATGCTTGTCCCGGTCCACTGATTGGAGGAGTTAGCTTCGCCGAAATTTGGGTCTAGTTGCACCCCTGGTAACTATCAATGTTGCAACAAGTGCAGTGGCACTGGTGCCCAGGGATCTGAAGGGCCTAAAGCATGCCCATTCATTGCTGTCCTTTA
Source organism: Calotriton arnoldi (assembly GCA_963921515.1). Classification (NCBI taxonomy): domain Eukaryota; kingdom Metazoa; phylum Chordata; class Amphibia; order Caudata; family Salamandridae; genus Calotriton; species Calotriton arnoldi. The sequence continues at coordinate 475,208 of CAWUFW010007909.1, read as the reverse complement.
GTACTGATTCACGGAGCCTGTGTTAGGGCTCACCGGCGAGACCCTTGCTACGCCATATGACAGCACACTTAAATACATAATTGTGCGGTTCATGGGAGTTTTGCTAGACGTGCCGATTTTGTTATTTGCCTACCCGTGTTTGTACTGATTATTTAAACCGGCACTTTCTCCCGAACAAATGTAGATTGAAACGGGCTTTTGGAGCCTTCCATTAGTCCTCGAGTCAAGTGCACTCGACGACATACAGAATTTGATTTTCTTCCCATTTGCTTTCTTGTGCTTTGGTATACAATGCTGCCACGTGTTGTGACCGTTAGGTGGCAGCATTGGCTTAGGTACGTTACTACAATTACCAGTGCGTATGAAATTGGGCAGTTTACATCTTCTCCTTGTTGTCGATGGGCAAATAAGAGACAACTTCTTATTTAAGGATAGGCAACCAAAATCCATGTACTAAGTCTTGACGAAAGAGCGTGCTTAGGTCTGAAACGCTGACAATGGGGCATTTAAATATAAAACTGTCTAAATATGTCTATTTATGACGTGTCACTGAGGCGAGCATACCTATTTCAGCTTGTTACTTGCAGGGGACATGGAATGTGTTAGACCCCATGTGGAAACTGCATCTCGTTTTATTAGTATTACATTGCAATATTGCCGTGTCCGCTAGTATGAGAATATTCTTATGACTGCAAACGCATACAGAAAGGAAGAGGAGCCCAATTTTCAAGAATATCTTAATTACGAGGATCAAGTTACTGATCCATTTGGACGTTTTTTGCTATTTCCCGGTAGTAATTAAGCGCAAATATATTAGCACGAAGCGAAAAGACAGTAAGAGGCTTAAAACGCATGGTGCAGAGGGCTGAGAGTTTTTTTTAAAATACATTTTCTCCCATCCCCTTCGGAAGCACCTTCGGGCTCAAACCGAGTGGTGCTTGAGATAAGAATGGCCGCCATACCCCTAGCATTAGGACTGACACCTTATCGCTCTCATGTCAGGTCCAAAATGAAATTTCCAAATCCGATCCCTGATCTCACCGTGCCGTCGCAGGCCAAGGGTTCCCCGCTTAAGATACTGGCTGAATTGCTTGCTTCTACGTGCGGTCCCCTCGAGCCCCGCATTCACGACGCCGGACTACTTCCAGGCGCGGAATGGCTGCCAGCTGATGTCATTGTATCTGTCGACCACCAATCGAAGTACCGTGATGGGGCCCCGGAAACAACCATGCGAGTTTCTACTGCGAACATCTTTTCAGTTACCTCTCATTTCGTTTTTTAAAACGAGACAGCCCATCGAAGTCAGTGTCATCGTAGAAATTTTAGGGCCATGGAAAAGACATAGGGGCATATTAGCAAGGGCATTATCGCCGCTTTAGCAGCACTTTTTGCCGATAAAGCGGCAATATTTTTATCGCCCTATTAGCAAGCTGTCGCTAACAGCTGTTAGCGACAGCTTAATGGCGATAGCGGCCGTTTTGTTGCCGCTTTGCATGTCAGCGATAATTATCGCTAATGACATGCAAAGTAGGCGTTCCCAACTAAAAGCAACTGCAAACAGTCGCAAACACAATTTCCCCCTATTAGCAATGCCCGCGAAGCGATAAAAAAAGTCGCGCTAACCGCGGTTATCGCTGGAATTTAACACCTGCTAAAAACTTGACTTAACCATTCTTGTCAATGGGAGGTGGATTGTAAGGTTAAGTCCTCACCTGCCTATTAGCGAGCTTTTCATTAGCGCAGTGATTTTATAGCTGGATTTCTCGCGCTATTGCTGGTTTTCGCCTCTATCCCTGGTTTTTTTATCGCCTTGGAGATAAGCGTTGATAATAATGTGTTATCCCCGCGATGAAATCCAGCGATAGCCGGTGTTAGACCTGGCATCCTTGGCGTGGGTCTCCCTTCCATTTTTTCATAATGCCTCCACTGTTGCCGATATGTTTTTGCTGGACTAGATGCTCATGGGCACTTTGCCGCTGCTAATCAGTGCCAAAGTGCAAGTGCTCCCTATCGTTAATTGATACATGTATTAGTGACTCCATGATTGGATGATTGGTTTACTTGTCAGTCCCTAGTACAGTGCACTCAGTGTGCCCAGGGCTTGTAAATCCAATGCCGCTGGTGGGCTTGCAGCACTGGTTGTGCCACCCACAGAAGCGGCTGGTAAATGTGTCTCAGGCCTGCCATCGCAGAGCCTGTGTGCAGCCTAGGGCTGCCATGTCGACTTGGTGAGTACACCCACTTACCAGTCCCTAAAACCTTCCCTTTACTGCATGTTGGTCACCCCTAAAGTAGGCCCTAGGGCAGGGTGCATTGTAAGTATAAGGTAGGACATGCCCTGGTGTGTGTGGCATGTCCTAATAGTGAATTACAGCCATTTTCGTTTTTCACTATTGCAAGGCTACCTGCTCCCCATAGGCCAGAATGGGCAGACTGACTATTACACCTTATAGTCAGAACTGACCCAGGGAACATGGTAGAAAAACGAATTTAGTATGCCTGAACTCAGGATGATAAAATACATCTTTTAGTGAAGTTGGTTTTAACATTCTGTGTTCGAAAATACCACTTTTAGAAAGTGGGTATTTTCTTGCCTAACTATCCAAGCCTGCCTCTGCTAGGTTGTGTATTCCTTGTCTGGAGATTGAGTGACAGGGGCTGGGGGTGGCTACCGGAGACAGGGTGAGTCAGCGCAGGGCTGAATAGAAAGATCCGCAGCCAGAGTGGAGGGAGGAGTTGCACCTGGGTCTGAATAGGGCTGTGCCTGCCTTCCACAATGCTGGCTCCACCTCCTGCCGGGCGGCTGAGCACTCTGCCCCACATTCTGAAAGGAAAGAAGGAGTCAGAAAAACAAAGTGCTCCAGGACTGACCAGAACTGGTTTTGGACTAGGCAGAGGCCTCTCTGCCTCCAGAGAACAAAGAGAATCAGGGTATAAGAGGGGCACCCAGACCCCAGGAAAATTAGATCACTTTTGGGAACAAGAAGAAACCTTTACTGAGGAGCGGAACCAAGAAGAAACTGAGGAGAAACTATCCCTAAGCCTGAAGTGCTGCTTGGGGGATTGGCCTGCAGTGGTTTGCCTGACTGCCAAAGAGAGGAGAAAGGAACTTTTGCTTTGCTGTGACTTTCATCAACTTGTGAAGGATCTCCAAGGGCTTGGAAGAGAGCTTGCCCCTGACCGAAGTCCCAGGACCATTGGACTTCACCCCCTTTGTGAATTGCTGCTGGAAACTCTGTTTCAGTGGCTACAGAGGTAGGGAGCTGTGACCGACTCTCACGACCGACTCGGTGTCCTGCAAGCACCGCATCGAAGCACCGTCTCGCCCTGCAACGCACGGCCCTGGTCTCACCGACTCCGTCAACGAGCCGCTGCCTGCACCGCATCGAGGGACAACGCGTCCTGCAACGCTTCGCTACGCCGAATCGAACTGGTCCGACCGACACGGTCACTGCTGCTGAGTTCGAGTCCTGTGACCGCACCGGAGTTGGGCACCGCTCGCACGCTTTGCGACGCACCGCCCGACTCGCACTGCTGTCCGGACTGATCGACGCCAGCTCCTGAATCCGGCTCCGTCGCCGCACCGCAACCTGCCAGCACCGCATCGAAGCACCGTCTCGCCCTGCAACGCACGGCCCTGGTCTCACCGACTCCGTCTCGACGACGTCAACGAGCCGCTGCCTGCACCGCATCGAGGGACAACGCGTCCTGCAACGCTTCCATTTTTGCATCGCGACCGCGACGAACAGCCATCCGGCTCGCACGCCCGTGCCTGCCGCTTCAAGTAAAAGGTACTGTGACCGAGTCTGTCTACGCTGTGTTGGCCCGTCTCGACGCGGTCAGCTGGATTTGTTAGACTCTGTTTGTTCTCGACTCCGCCGTAGCCGGAGGAGGCTACCGACTCGCACAGAACCTTGAATTAAGCCTTTTGATCAGAACTAAGTATTCTTAACAGTAGTGTGGATTATTTTTGTCGTTTATGGTCTTGTGATAAATCTATATAAAGTATACCTATTTTTATAAATATATAACCTGTGTGGTGTCCATTTGTAGTGTTGTCACTTGATTACTGTATGTGTTCACAAATGCTTTACACACTGCCTCTGAACTAAGCCTGTCTGCTCGTGCCAAGCTACCAAGAGGGTGAGCAGGGGTTATTTCGGGAGTGTACCTACTTTCCCTGACTAGACGCAAGGGTCCCTATTTGGACAAAGGTACATACCTCTGCTAACTAGAGACCCCCAAATCTAACATTGGTGGTCAGCGGTGAGGATTCTGGACTTGCATTTGTGACTCATGTACAGTGATTGGTGAACACTACTTAGTGAGTGCAGACCAAAACGCAACCACATACTTTAATAGCAGTTTTTCTGGGATTTCCTATTTTTGCAAATGCCAAGTTCAGTCACTATGGAGAAACCAGCATCAGTAGCCTCTGTTGAATGTGATTGGGAAGAAGAGAGGCTAGAATGCTACACCCTTAAGCAGCTCAAGCAATTCTGCAAAAGTTTAAAGTGTCCATGACCGGGATCTCCAGGAAGGAGGACCTCCAAAAGGCGCTGAGGGCCTGGGTCGAATCAAGGAGTGCCCCTGTGGAGGGGGCTGAGAATGCAGAAGGGCAGCTGGAGGGGCTATTGGGTCTAGGGGCTAGAAGACCACCTTCCCCAGTAGGTAGCAGTGTTTCTGCCAGAGGACTGTCTCCAGAGGAGTTGGAGGACAGGAAAGAGAGTAGGGTGCACGAAATGGAGCTGACCAAACTCAAGCTGAATAAGCAGTTAGAATTCGAAATGCAAACAAGGAAATTAGCCCTAGAAGAAAAGAAAATGCAGTTTGAACATGAGAAAGTTTTGAGGGAGTTGGAATTGAAGGCCAAGAGCTTAGAGATTACTCCCTCTGGTGGCAGTGTACCGCCTGTGCCTGTTGAAGCTAGGGTGTATATTCCCAAAGATGTGGTGAAGGAGTTTTTAAAAATGACGACATAGGGCAGTGGTTCAAAGCCTATGAGGTAGCCATGTCTTCCCACCGGGTCCCTGAGAAGGATTGGGGAGCGGGGTTGTGGGGACGGTTCCTCAGTGAAGGGCGGGATACCTTGTTGGATTTGCCCTCTGAAGTCTATAATTCGTACAGCCACATGAAGGATGCCTTAATGACTAGATATGGTTTGACCCCTGAGCTTTATAGGCAAAGGTTCAGGAACTGTAGTAAGATTGAAAGCAGTACCTGGGTTGAATATGTGACCTTCTTTTGCAGAGCCTTGGATGGTTGGGTAAAGGGTAGCAAAGCGACTGATTTTCAGGCGCTCTTTGATTTGATTGCCTGGGAGCACTTGTCCGGTAATTGTTTTCCTGAGCTACGCCAGCACCTGATTGATAGTAAGCTGACTAACCCTAGGCAGCTTGCTGAGGAGGCGGACCGCTGGGTGAGTACCCGGGTCCACAAGGGTCACGTGGGAGACTCCGCCAAGGGTGGGCAGGGTCCCCAGCAGAAGAGTGGGGGGACAAGGGTAAACAGAAGGAGTTCCATAAAGGGCCCCAAAGTAGACCCCAAGGGAACCCAGGGAAAGGTTCCCAGCCTCCCCCTGAGAAGAAGCCAGTGGCCCTGACAGGCCCCCTGTTCACCAGGGACCACTGGTATGTTACAAGTGTGGCGCCCCTGGCCACAAGGCAAACGATCCTCGTTGCCCTTTGCATGGAAAACCAGCACCCACCAGTGCAGTCCCCCGGCAGTTGGCTAGTGTAGCCCTGGGGGAGGAGTTGGGTGCCCAAGGTGGGGGGATCCCACAGTGTTTTCCTTGTCTCATTAGGAGACTCTGAGATGGTCCCTAGGACCCCGCTGCCTGAGAACACTAAGAAATACAGGCAGTGGGTGACCATCAATGGCCATAGGGTGGAGGCTCTGAGAGACACAGGAGCCAGTGTGACAGCTGTCAAGTGTCACCTGGTGTCTAAAGAGCAGGTTATCCCTGATGCATTCTATCCGGTTGTTGCCGCTGACAACACAGAGAGTCACTGCAAGGTGGCTCAGGTTCCCTTTGAGTGGGGGGTCTCGGGTACTCTTCAAGTAGCTGTGAGGCCAGCCATGCCTGTTGACTGTTTGTTAGGGAACGATTTGGAGAGCTCACCTTGGGCTAAGGTGGAGCGGAGTGCGCATTTAGAAATGTTGGGCTTGCCTGATTGGGCATGTGTGACCACCCGGTCAATGGCAGCTAAAGGTGTTCAAGAGGACCTGGAGCCTGAGAGGGAGGCCCAGGTGCCTGCCGGAGAGAGAGGAGGCAGGGGCGCGGGAAACCGGCCCCCGAGGTTCCCACGGTCCAGGAGGAGGCAGACCCTGAGGGGGATGCCCTGGAGCCTACAGGGGAACAGGTAGCTGAACTGGGGGACCTACCTGAGCTGACCCATTGGCAGCAAGAAGGAGGACCCTCCAGGGAAGAGTTCTGCAAGGAGCAGAACACATGCCCTTCTCTCGTGGGTCTGAGGCAACAGGCCACAGACCAGGCAGCAGGTGATCAGTCTGGATCACATTGGGTTTACTGGGAGAATGGTCTCCTGTATTCAGAGCCTAAGGTTGCTGAGCCTGGGTCAGCCCGTGTGCTGGTGGTACCCCAGCGCTTCAGAGCCTTCCTACTGGGGTTGGCTCATGATGTACCGTTAGCGGGACATCTGGGGCAGGACAAGACCTTTGACAGGCTTGTTACCCATTTCTATTGGCCCCAGATGCGCAGGAGTGCCGCCACTCACTGCAGGACATGCCAGACTTGCCAGGCAAGTGGAAAGAGTGGGAGGAAGCACAAGGCTCCTCTCCAGCCATTCCCTGTGGTCAGCACCCCTTTGAACGGGTGGGTATTGACATTGTGGGGCCACTGGACCCCAAGACAGCCATGGGCAACAGGTTTATCCTGGTCTTGGTGGACCATGCCACCCGGTACCCTGAAGCCATCCCTCTGAGGACAGTGACGGCCCCCGTGGTGGGACGGGCACTGATGGGAATTTTCTCACGTGTGGGATTCCCTCAAGAGGTGGTGTCTGACAGAGGTACCAACTTCGTGTCCAAGTACATGAAGTCCCTGTGGCAGGAGTGCGGTGTAACTTACAAGTTCACCACTCCTTACCACCCTCAAGGAAATGGTCTGGTTGAGAGATTCAACCGGACCCTCAAGGGCATGATTATGGGTCTGGAAGAACCCATGAGGCGTAAATGGGACGTCCTCTTACCATGCCTGTTGTTTGCATACCGGGAGGTGCCACAGAAGTCTCTAGGGTTCAGTCCCTTTGAGCTCCTCTATGGACACCCGGTGCGAGGACCTCTGAGTTTGGTCAAGGAAGGCTGGGAGCAATCTCCCAGGAAACCTCCCCAGGATGTATACAGTTACATGCTGGCCTTCAGGAACCAGACTAGGCGTTTCAGAGAGCTTGCTGAGGCAAATCTGGAAGCCAGCCAGGAGGAGATGAAGCGGTGGTACGACCAGAATGCCACTCTGGTAGAGCTTCAGCCTGGTCAGAAAGTGTGGGTCATGGCCCCTGTGGAGCCCTGTGCGCTCCAGGACAGGTGGACCGGCCCTTTTACGGTGGTGGAGCGCAAGAGTCCAGTTACCTATTTGGTGGACTTGCAGTCTCCCAGGAACCCCTTGCGGGTCCTGCATGTGAACCGCCTGAAGCCCCACTTGGAGAGGTCCCAAGTGGGCATGCTCTTAGCTACAGATGATGGAATGGAGGAGGAGACCGAGCCTCTTCCTGACCTCCTGTCAGCCCGAGAGCAAGATGGATCAGTGGAGGGAGTAAACCTCTCTACCTCCCTGACACCTGAGCAGCAGGGTGACTGTCGCCAACTGTTGGGACAGTTCCCTGACCTGTTCTCCCTGGTTCCCAGTGTCACTCATTGGTGCGTCCATGATGTGGACACTGGGGACAGTCTTCCTGTGAAGCACAAGGCTTACAGGGTGACTGACAGGGTCAGAGCCTGCATCAAGGAGGAGGTCTCCAAGATGTTTGCGCTAGGGGTGATTGAGTCCTCTAACAGCCCTTGGGCCAGCCCCGTGGTCTTGGTTCCAAAAGCTGCCGCGCCTTGGTGCCACACCAGAACTCCGGTTCTGTGTGGACTACAGGGGACTCAATTCCGTCACCAGGACTGACGCCCACCCCATCCCCAGAGCTGATGAGCTCATAGATCGGTTAGGGGCTGCGCGGTACCTCAGCACGTTTGACTTAACGTCTGGGTACTGGCAGATCGCCTTGACTGATGGGGCAAAGAGAGGTCAGCATTCTCCACACCAGATGGGCACTACCAGTTCCGGGTGATGCCCTTTGGGATGAAGAATGCCCCTGCCACCTTTCAGAGGTTGGTCAACCAGGTGTTGGTTGGACTGGAGGATTTCAGTGCCGCCTACCTGGATGACATCGCAGTGTTCAGTGCCAGTTGGGAAGAACATCTGCGCCACCTCTGGGAAGTGTTGATGGCGCTGCGGAGAGCAGGCCTCACAATCAAGGCGAGTAAGTGCCAGATTGGGCAGGGTTCTGTGGTGTACTTGGGACACCAGGTTGGGAGCGGCCAGGTGGCGCCCTCCAACCGAAAATTGATACCATTCTGGCTTGGGAGCCCCCAAGACCCAGACAGAGGTGAGAGCCTTCCTAGGACTCACCGGGTATTACCGGAGATTCGTCAAGGGGTATGGCAGCATTGTTGCCCCTTGACAGAGCTGACTTCCAAGAAGCAGCCCAGGAAAGTGATTTGGACTGACGCCTGTCAAAAAGCTTTTGACACCTTGAAGACTGCCATGTGCACGGCGCCTGTGCTCCAGGCACCCAACTTCTCCAATGAGTTCATTGTTCAGACCGACGCTTCAGAGCATGGTGTAGGGGCTGTTCTATCACAGATCAATGAGGAGGGCCTAGACCAACCTGTAGCCTTCATCAGTAGGAGGTTACTTCCCGGGAACAGAGATGGAGTGCTATCGAGCGTGAGGCATTTGCTGTGGTCTGGGCACTGAAGAAGCTGAGACCATACCTGTTTGGGACTCACTTCCGGGTTCAGACAGACCACAGGCCCCTCAGATGGTTGATGCAGATGAGGGGTGAGAATCCAAAGCTGTTGAGGTGGTCCATTTCCCTACAGGGGATGGACTTTACGGTGGAACACCGCCCTGGTACAGAACACGCCAATGCTGATGGACTGTCCAGATTTTTCCGCCTTAGCGATGAGAACTCCCTAGGGGTAGGATAGTTCTCCCCACATTTCAGCTGGAGGGGACACGTGTTAGACCTGGCATCCTTGGCGTGGGTCTCCTTCCATTTTTTCATAATGCCTCCACTGTTGCCGATATGTTTTTGCTGGACTAGATGTTCATGGGCACTTTGCCGCTGCTAATCAGTGCCAAAGTGCAAGTGCTCCCTATCGTTAATTGATACATGTATTAGTGACTCCATGATTGGATGATTGGTTTACTTGTCAGTCCCTAGTACAGTGCACTCAGTGTGCCCAGGGCTTGTAAATCCAATGCCGCTGGTGGGCTTGCAGCACTGGTTGTGCCACCCACAGAAGCGGCTGGTAAATGTGTCTCAGGCCTGCCATCGCAGAGCCTGTGTGCAGCCTAGGGCTGCCATGTCGACTTGGTGAGTACACCCACTTACCAGTCCCTAAAACCTTCCCTTTACTGCATGTTGGTCACCCCTAAAGTAGGCCCTAGGGCAGGGTGCATTGTAAGTATAAGGTAGGACATGCCCTGGTGTGTGTGGCATGTCCTAATAGTGAATTACAGCCATTTTCGTTTTTCACTATTGCAAGGCTACCTGCTCCCCATAGGCCAGAATGGGCAGACTGACTATTACACCTTATAGTCAGAACTGACCCAGGGAACATGGTAGAAAAACGAATTTAGTATGCCTGAACTCAGGATGATAAAATACATCTTTTAGTGAAGTTGGTTTTAACATTCTGTGTTCGAAAATACCACTTTTAGAAAGTGGGTATTTTCTTGCCTAACTATCCAAGCCTGCCTCTGCTAGGTTGTGTATTCCTTGTCTGGAGATTGAGTGACAGGGGCTGGGGGTGGCTACCGGAGACAGGGTGAGTCAGCGCAGGGCTGAATAGAAAGATCCGCAGCCAGAGTGGAGGGAGGAGTTGCACCTGGGTCTGAATAGGGCTGTGCCTGCCTTCCACAATGCTGGCTCCACCTCCTGCCGGGCGGCTGAGCACTCTGCCCCACATTCTGAAAGGAAAGAAGGAGTCAGAAAAACAAAGTGCTCCAGGACTGACCAGAACTGGTTTTGGACTAGGCAGAGGCCTCTCTGCCTCCAGAGAACAAAGAGAATCAGGGTATAAGAGGGGCACCCAGACCCCAGGAAAATTAGATCACTTTTGGGAACAAGAAGAAACCTTTACTGAGGAGCGGAACCAAGAAGAAACTGAGGAGAAACTATCCCTAAGCCTGAAGTGCTGCTTGGGGATTGGCCTGCAGTGGTTTGCCTGACTGCCAAAGAGAGGAGAAAGGAACTTTTGCTTTGCTGTGACTTTCATCAACTTGTGAAGGATCTCCAAGGGCTTGGAAGAGAGCTTGCCCCCTGACCGAAGTCCCAGGACCATTGGACTTCACCCCCTTTGTGAATTGCTGCTGGAAACTCTGTTTCAGTGGCTACAGAGGTAGGGAGCTGTGACCGACTCTCACGACCGACTCGGTGTCCTGCAAGCACCGCATCGAAGCACCGTCTCGCCCTGCAACGCACGGCCCTGGTCTCACCGACTCCGTCAACGAGCCGCTGCCTGCACCGCATCGAGGGACAACGCGTCCTGCAACGCTCGCTACGCCGAATCGAACTGGTCCGACCGACACGGTCACTGCTGCTGAGTTCGAGTCCTGTGACCGCACCGGAGTTGGGCACCGCTCGCACGCTTTGCGACGCACCGCCCGACTCGCACTGCTGTCCGGACTGATCGACGCCAGCTCCTGAATCCGGCTCCGTCGCCGCACCGCAACCTGCCAGCACCGCATCGAAGCACCGTCTCGCCCTGCAACGCACGGCCCTGGTCTCACCGACTCCGTCTCGACGACGCCAACGAGCCGCTGCCTGCACCGCATCGAGGGACAACGCGTCCTGCAACGCTTCCATTTTTGCATCGCGACCGCGACGAACAGCCATCCGGCTCGCACGCCCGTGCCTGCCGCTTCAAGTAAAAGGTACTGTGACCGAGTCTGTCTACGCTGTGTTGGCCCGTCTCGACGCGGTCAGCTGGATTTGTTAGACTCTGTTTGTTCTCGACTCCGCCGTAGCCGGAGGAGGCTACCGACTCGCACAGAACCTTGAATTAAGCCTTTTTGATCAGAACTAAGTATTCTTAACAGTAGTGTGGATTATTTTTGTCGTTTATGGTCTTGTGATAAATCTATATAAAGTATACCTATTTTTATAAATATATAACCTGTGTGGTGTCCATTTGTAGTGTTGTCACTTGATTACTGTATGTGTTCACAAATGCTTTACACACTGCCTCTGAACTAAGCCTGTCTGCTCGTGCCAAGCTACCAAGAGGGTGAGCAGGGGTTATTTCGGGAGTGTACCTACTTTCCCTGACTAGACGCAAGGGTCCCTATTTGGACAAAGGTACATACCTCTGCCAACTAGAGACCCCCAAATCTAACAGCCGGCGATAAAAAAAACAGCGCTAAGCGCGCTTTGCGATAATTATCGCAAATCCTAGGTAATATGCCCCATATTTTAAGCACCCCACACCTTTGAAACAACTTTTCAAGGTGTTCAGCATATTCCCGCCTCCAGAATGCCAGACAATATTGGATTATGATGAAAGAAAGTGTAAGAGGCAACTATCTGCACCAAAGTGCACACAGACGACTCTATGGGGTCACTTTGCTCTTTAAAGATTTACAGGTGTTAAATGGAGGTTAGGCAAATATCTGTACATAGGTGACATTACATTTAATATGAGTTCCTGCACATTTAGGAAGGAGATGTGTTATGATTAGTCTTATCTGTAAAGTAGCACTCTTTCACTCCTCTTATTATTTCACCTTTTCTGTCATATAGGCCTGTTTCCCCTATTGGACTTTATGTATTTTATGGTATATTCCCATTTGCACACACTCCCCCTTTTCTGCTATCTTAGATTGTTCTCTCTGAAATGACAATTTAGAATGTTGGCTTCTCGCCTGAGAGGAAAGAAGTGGAATAAAAAAGTGTATTGGGGGTCTTTAAAAAGGGCATGGCCAATGTAATTAAGGGCTTAGACTAAACCAATAAACTGCATTTTTGTGATTCCCATAGTGTGCCACCAACAGGTGTTATGGTAAGACTCTGTTTTGGGTGATTTGGACAGACTACCTATTGTGAATCCCCTACCCCTCGTGACCCAACATGCATCCCCTGAGGCTAGCTGCAAGTGGCCAGTGACTACCATCGTCAGTTTCCCACCACCTGGCCCCCTACGATGCAGATTTCACATTCTTTTACCAACAGCCCGGTTTTATCTGGTGAAACTTCCATAGTAATCAACTTATTAAAAAATAATGCATCCCACACTCTGGCAGCGGTTTCCTGGAATGTGGCAGGTCTGAAATGCAAATTACAACTGCCCGATTGAATTGATTTCAATGAAAGATACAACATCTGCCTATTCCAGGAAGCCTGGAGCACAGAGCCTTTGTTTAGTGTCGGGTACACCAATGATTGGATCCCGGCTAAAACTAACCAATGTGGAAGGCTGTATGGAGTCCTGCTAATATGGCTCAGAAACTCATGAACTGCTCGACACACAAGCTGGCAACTGATTCCCCCGACAATCTGGGAATTCGCCTCTGGCCTAACGGGGGCTCTTTGTTGATATATACAATATCAATGCCAGAGGAGTCCAGGGGGTTAAAATGTCTGAGATGCTTCACACATTAGAGAGATACTGGGATGCAACAAATAAACACATTGGCATACTTGCCAGGGACTTCAAAACCACATTTGAGCCTTTAGATTGCGATGACACTGAATTGTCCTCTGAGGAGGACAAGTGTTGAGGTATACCTCAACTTGAACTACCTCTTACAAAAAGGTGGACGCAAGCCGCTTTGCAGCGGAAGGCCTGACTTTGGATTATGGACTAAGGGCCACGAATGGGAGAACAAAATCAGATAGCAGAGGGGCCTTTACATACCATAAACCTAATAAGGAGAGTCCATTGCTTATAAAATGATTGATCTAAGACTGTGGAATAAGGTGAATGATGTGGTAGTCACCCCAAGAATTGAGAGCGATCACAATCCCCTCTGTCTCCAACTATCCTTTCTTTAGGATAATATGTCCCTGGTCTCGCTGTTATATATGCTAACTCGAGGCCTCCAACAAACAAACAACAAGCAAAAACATAAGTGGCTTCATGTTGCAGCCTGGCACAATATTCTGTCCACCATCACTCCAGAGCTCATAACTGCCACCCGTAACCGTGATGCATCGTTAGCCAAAGACACAAATATTAAAGAAGCTTCTAGCATTCACACATGCTTCTTCGACCACCTAGTGCTTCATTTCCTAACTCCTTCTTCCCAAGCTTCTAGTAAAATCTGCAAGAGCAATAAAAACCAATAGCCGGTGCAATAAGGCTTATAGACAGGCAAAAAGGCAGCTAGCATCAGCCATTAGATCCAAAACTACGGAGCTGATAAAAAAACACATGGAAAATTTATAAACATACCCAACAACAGGCAAAAAGGGAGTGGGATGAGAATAGATGGTGTGACATGCTGAAATCATGTACCGATAAAGGTCATAGTAAGTTTGGGGCGAGGGGCTACATGGCAACCATTGAATCATATACCCCCATTTGCCTGGTTTGATTATTTCAAAGCTCTATACTTTGACAGCCCTCAAGATTCCACTAGTTTAGTCCTAATAGAATTTGACAACACCCAGGACGTTCATGCATTTGACTTAAGCGATATTAGATCTGTCCTTGATGCCATCATATGCGGTAAAGCTCCCGGACCAGATGGCGTTTCTGGCAACATTGTCATCAATGACAGGGACAATTGGGCTAAATACATATTAGCGCCATCTAATGCAATTGTGAGGGGTGCATGAATCACAAATTCCTGGAAAGGAGCTTGTCATGTGGCCGGTGGGGACATTGTTGACATCACTAATTTAGCAGGAGCCTTTCAGCCATGATTCAGCTGTGCACACGTTACTAGATGCTTTTATTTTGCAACGACTCTGTCCGTGCCTTTCACATGGGAACTGTTTGCTGTGTTCGTTCTCTGCCTGTTCCTGGAGTTTAGTCTGAACATTGTGAGCAAGGTCGATAAACAATGCTCCATGTTGTTCTGTTCTGGTCAGGCACTATCACTTAGACATAACATACCAATGCAGCTGGTGGGAGACTGGCATTTTGATATTACGGGGATGCACGCATGGGGAACGGACACTTGGAGAGGGATCTTTCCAGGGAGAAGAGCAATGCGGTTCCTATGATTTAGATCTACCATCTAGGCACTAAGGTATGGGGTCTGCTGACAAAGCCAGAGATCTTTTGTTATATAATAATATCTATTCCTAGCAAGGGGAGGGAGGTTAGGCTGAACTGTCTTTTCTCTATTGTCTTTTCATTATGATGTCTCCCTTCATGATATATGGCCTTGTTGCTATGCTGACAATATTTGTATTATGCATTTTTCTGCTTGTTGTGGCACGTATTCTGCATTATAGAGCACGATAGTTCAAATAAATATTCGAAACTATTTCGTGTTTCTGTCAGACTTTATTGTGGACAAAAACAAGAGTGTGAGCGAAAGGGTTTTGCCTCATTACCGCGATTCCTGAGAGAGTCGGGAGTGTTGTGTTCTGGAGTGTCTAATCATTTGCTTCTCTGTGAGTGTGTAGGAGAGCGAGTGAGGCAATGTTATATCCTCTTAAGTGTCATTATATGTAATCCAGCCTAGCTGTCTCCTAGCTGCTCAGCCACAGTGAGAGATGGCAACGGAATGTTGGTGTGACTGTGATGAATGGAATGCCTGGGTGTCTGTGTGGATGAGTGGTGACAGTTGGAGATGGGCTGAGCAGCAGGGAGGCTGCTCCTAGTGGGGCTGGAATAAGGGCTGGAGGGAAGGCTAGCAACTGGAATATGGACTGTAGTACATATTTACCTGGAACCAATAAAGAATTCTTCAAAACCCTAACTGGCTACCTGTGTCAACCTGTGTGTAAGGGCACAACAGTTTTGCCTCATTACCGCGATTCCTGAGAGAGTCGGGAGTGTTGTGTTCTGGGGTATCTAATCATTTGCTTCTCTGTGAGTGAGTAGGAGAGCGAGTGAGACACTATAGCTAGTCGGTCATGGGCTCCTGGGCACTAAGGTGGTGGGAATGCTTAGCCCCCATACACCGAGGTCCCATAATCCTGCGCATAGTTCTGTGTATGTGCAGAATCCCTGCAACAAGCTGAGGTTGGGCCCATCTATATAAAGGGGGATAGAAGCTTGCCCTCAAACTACAGACCTATAGGCTTAATAGACACCATTCAAAAGGTGTTCTATCAGGTGGTCTTGGGAGCAATCCATGATTGGATTGATGAAAATAGCATACTTTCTATGCTATAGACTGGCTTTAGGAAGAAAACAAGCACCAGTCCCTGGGGGGCTGTGAATTCGAGAGAGAGGAGGCCTTTCACTATCTAGAAATTAAGCTGTCTCCTAAACTGTCATGGAAACCTTACATAGATAGAGCCTTACTGAAACACAAACAAATTGCGGGTTTTATTTTGAAAGAACACTGAGCATCATTCACCAAGGCAGTAACTCCATCGCTACAACTTTATGATGCATAGACAGTGGGAACAGCCCTTTATGTGGCTGAGCTCTGGGGCTTTCAAAACATCGCTGGTTTAACTAAAGCTAAAAATAGGTTTCAGAGGAACTTAGTCATGCTCCCAGTTAGCACCCTGTTGCACCTATTGAATCTTGATATTGGTAGGAGCCTTATACTAAAGAAAGCAAGAATTAGACCTATCTTGTTTTGGAATAGGTTGAGGGCTACACTGGAATTATAACCCTACACTTAAGCTTTGCAAGAACTTTCAGAGCTGGATAGGTTCCACAAAACTGAGTGGCTAAATAACATAAAGAAACTGCTGTGTTCTCTGGGGCTACATGATTTGTGGGACTTTTCTCCAGCCATTTATCTCACCCCCAAAGGAAAAAACCAAAGAGTTATAATGGTTTTGGGTTGATCAGAATGAAGCTAATACGACAAATAGGGGCACATTGACCAATGAATTTATTATGTTCAAGACTTAGAGTGCCCTTGAATCCTATCTGGATTTTATCACAGACCCCACTAACAGCAAGCTTTATATCTAGTCTAAAATTTGGAACTCTACCCCTTACCACATTCACAGCCAAATGGTCAATATCTGCTGCATTGATTCTAACATTTCCAACCTGTAACTCTTTCACCTAAACTGTTTCGCATGTCTTGTGTGTTTACCCTACTTATATGCAATTGAGGCTGTCCTGGATCAAACCAGTTTGCTCTCAGATAGGCACTAGGAGACTTGCTGATGATGAGAAAAGAAAATTGTTTGATTGAAAGTAACGGATATTTGACAATGAATATACCAAACTAGAAATTGTCGTGTTGTGTGTGATTTTTTTGAATTTTTGTTTATGCATTTTTGCAAAACAATTCAGCACATTAGTGGTCACATTCAATCCCAAGGGATGTTAATTGCTAGTCTCAATTATTAAGACACTCCCCATTCTTAAAAAGGTTTCATTTTGTGACCGTTCTGCACTGGTGTTGATTATTCAACACTTTTACACAATTCTTTGCTAAGAGTTGTGAGACCCGACAGAACTCCTTGTAGTTTTTATAACTGTAAACCCAGGTTACGAGGGACACAGGGCAACCCCATTACATTTAAAGGACTATTAGCTATGTCAGCGGTTGTTACTTGTTTAAGATAAATGAGTAACAATAATTTTGTTGTAAATATTTAATAGTAAACATGTTTTAATTCCTAAATTGCAAGACTGTAAATTAAACATCACTGAACCCTGTGGAAGGCGTAGTGGTCTTCAGAGTGATTCCATCACTCCAATTATGTTCACTCTATAGTAGACATGTAAGCCATTTTTCTCTCCAGATCTTGTCCATCTGCCTATCTTACACCTCATAACTTTCCTCTTCAGCACCCTCTTTTCATTCTCTACTGAATGCACTTCATTGCATGTCTTTCACTTCACCACCACCCAAGCACACAACACTTTCTCTCACCTGTAAACACTACATTTACTTTTACTTTCACCTTGTCAATATTTGGACAGCTGTGTACCTCCTTCATACAAATTTGCACACAAGTGCACCTGAAATACATGACGATTACTCTGTGTGCATTGCAGAAGTGCCAGGGGATGGATGACCATGAATTCTGAAAACCTTTTTGACCCCCTGACAGGCACAGTGAGAGAAACTGACACTTCAAATAAAGAACTGTCTATTGTGACCCATTATAAACACCTGGAGGCGACTCAACTAAAAGTATGCACTACATAAGAGTAATATTCTACACAAAAAAATGCAGAAACACAACATCCTCGAAATAGCTAGCACTAGGAATGCAAGATGAAGTAAAATAAGTGAAATATAAACAAGAACTAAATCCCTGACATGGATTAGCTAAATGTTTTTTACATTAATGCTTAAGTAATCAATCAGTGTATTTGCATTACAGGTAAGTACATGAATATAGGGCCTATAGGGACCTGTTTCAATGTACTTATTTAATTACTAGTGGGTCTGAGACTGAGAGGGACCCAGTCTCCTTAAAGCAGAGAGAGCATAGAGAGATGTTGGAATAACAAATTATGTTACTGTTGGTGCGTGTGAACAGTATTACTTCATACATGTTATTATCTGAAAAACAGGAACACTCGTAAATGTGTAAAAACACAAGCTGCTCCGAGGTCTCAAGTCAAATAGTGCCAAAAGAAAGTTTGAACAAATATTTATTTTTGCACATGTATCTAGATTTGTTTTGGCTTGCAATAACAATATTTTACAATAAAGTCAGTGTTTAACCAGCCTGTGACTCTCATTGTAGAAAAGACACAGTAAAGGTGGTTTACTGGATGCTTAGGAGACTAGTGCATAATATTTAAATAAGACATATGCACATAGTACTTGAAATTATACCTTTAAATTCCAGGTGTTCATAATCGCAAAGAAACATCCCTTCTCAACTGGCATTCTCATTGAAATAGTGAAACTCAAAGTACTGCTCTGAAGGTTTTCACCGTTCAGTTGTGTAAAATCTGATAATTTTCTCCACAATTCTCTTACCCTGCCATGTCCCTCTTCTCCTTTTTCTATGAGCACAATTCTCTAGCTAGACAGTGACCTGTGGCTCTGCTGAGTAAGAGAAATAGGAAGTGTCAGAAGACAGAATAACTGAGAGATGAAAAGAATGGTATAGAAAGTGATGTGAGGAAGAAATAGAGATGAAGTAGAGACATAGTTGAGGTAGAGAGAGACCTGTGGTAAAGAGGGAAAGGCGAGGTAGCAAGAAAGAAAAAAGAGGTCTAAAGTGGAAAGAGTAAGTAGAGGAAGAGAGTTTGAGATATAGGTATGGTTTTAGGTTGGGATGGAGAGTAACAGAGAGAGCTACAGATAAGAAGAAGAAAATGTGAAGAGGTAAATGGGTAGGATGCAGTCGAGAGTAAAGAGGTACATATAGATAGAAAAGTAAGATAATGAGAAAAGAAAAGATGCTAGGTTCATAAAAACTGTCGAGGCAGAGAAAGAATGAAATCTGAAGCAGGGAATACAAAAGTAAGTCATGTAAAAAGAGCACTGTGGCAGATAGAAAGATAAAGAGAGGAGATGAAGTGTGGAAATATAAAGGAAAGGTTAAGGCAAAATAGGTGAAAAAAAAGACAGGGATGAGGTAGAGAAAGAGACGAGGTTGATACAGAGGTAAAGAGATGGAGCTAGAGAAAGAGTGGTAAATATCCACATTACAGATAGACTCAGAAAGGTGAGGTAGAAAAATATATAAAGAGAGATAAGGTAGTGAGGTTTAGTTGATATTAGAAAGTGGAGGGGATGTGAGTTCTCACCAAGTAATAATGTCACAGTTCCATATTAGGTCCAGTTAGGTCTCAATAATTTAAACCTGAGCTCAACTCTTGTAGCTGATGCTCAGAGCAAACAGGCTTAACTTATGAGAAATGTTTACAGCATTTATCAGTAGATAATACAACACAATAACAATCTCACTCCCATTTACAAAATAAAGTAAATTTTAATGAAAAATAGATATTAAAATGACAACAATTGGATGGAGGGAATCGGAGATATGCTTTTTAGAAGATATATGTCAAAATGGTGCCTAAAAGAGCAAAGCATCTGTTAGAAATTGGGTCTCAAGTTGGCAGAGGTATGCACCCGGTCCAAGTAGGGACCACAATCCTTGTCAGGGTAAGCTAGATACACACTTAAAGATAACCTGTGCTCACTCTCTGCTAGCTTGGCACAGAGCAGACAGGCTTATCTAAAGAGGCAATGTGCAAAGTATTTGTGCAACAGACTTACACAGTAACACAATGAAAACACCCAAAAAATACTCCACATAGGAAAATAGAGAATAATTTTAACAGTAAATCAAGACCAACATGACAAAAATCCAATGAGTAGAATTGTAGTAATGAGTTTTTAAAGGATAAATCAAAAAGTAGTGCTTAGAGCCAAATAGCACTTAGGAGTTACTTGAGGTCCCGCTAGTCTGGGGTAAATCCAAAGTTCAGGTCAACCACAATGGAGGGCAGGCCGTCTACAAGACCCTTTCAGGGCCCGCTGAAAAAATACCTTGAATGGAGCAAGTGTCGGCATCAAAGACTCAATGCTTCGGTTCCGATTCACGCAGTCGGGTCGATTCATTCTCATCGAGCCTAGTAGTCAGGTCACATCTTGTCACCGAACCCCTTACAATGCAGGCGTTGTGTTGCCATTGAACCTCGCAGTTAAGTCCTGTGTCTTCGTTGAGCCATGCAGGGATGTCGTTGGATCGGCACTGCGTCAGGGTTGAAGGGCACTGCATCGGTTCTGAACGGCACAAAGTCATCACTGCATCGCTTCTGAACAGCAGAAGTCAGCTTTCAAGGGCTCAGGACTAGTTTGGCACCACTTGGCAGGGCAGGACTCACAGATGGCAGAGTCCAAGTGCTGTTGCAGAGTTGCAGGAAGTCTTTGATGGCCCTGAGACTTCAGAACAGGGGCAAACCCTTGGAGTCGCACTGGGTTTAAGTGAGATGGGTCCAGTCCTTATCCTCTGCATTGCACAAATCTGCAGGCAGCAGGCAGCTCAGCAAAGCAGAAAGCAGTTCCTTCAGAGCAGCAGTCATGCAAAGTGGCAATCCATGTAGAACAGCAGTCTTTACTCCCAGCAGAGGTCTTCACAAGTCAACTAGTTGCCTTTGAAGTGGGGTGACTTCAAAGCAGGCCCTTGAAGTGCACAAGTACCTTTTTACCCAAGCCCTTTCTGCCAGGCTATCTGTAGGGGGTAAACAGCCCTTTGTGTTGAAAAAATGACACTGCCTATTTAGGTGTAAGTGCCAGCTCCCCCTTCCTCTTCCTGCTCAAGAAGAGCTATCAGAATGTAGATGAATGCAGATGAGTTCTCTGTCACACCCACCCATCCTGTGTTTGTGGCTGTCTAGAGGTAATGCACAAAGTGTAGCTGTCACCCACCCCAGACATGTTTTGGGGACAAACTTCATGGCACCCAGAACAGTAAGAGCAAAGAAATGTCCATTTTCTAAAAGTGGCATTTCCAAAATAGTTATGTTAAATCCAACTTTACCAGTAAAGAGGATTTATCATTACCATTCCAAAGACATGAAACATGGTGTAGCTTCTCCTTTCTAATCAGGAATTACAGGTTAAAGGGATTTTAAGGAATTCAATTCTAGCCTATGAGAGGAGTAGGCCTCACAGCTGTGAAAAATGAATTTAGCTGTTTGTCACTACCAGGACATGTAAAACATACCAGTGCCTGTACTACCTTTTACATAGTACATCAAGGAAGGGACTAGGAACTGATTATATGGTCCAGCACCCACTCTCCTAAATAATCGTAGTTGTGTGAAAGGGGGATGCTGTTCCTCCAGGAAGAATATAAGGAGAAAGAAAAGATGGAAAGCTGTCAGTTGGGACTAGGGAACTGATCAGAAGGATCCTCGAGGAAGGATCCGAGTGATCAGAAGTGATTGACCTCACACACCCAGATGGGTATCATGCTTCATCATTAGGCTGCTCCTCGTTGAGTTAGCACTGCAATGCGCAACGGGCCCTTCAAGGGGGCTCTTTATTGGTGATCTTCTCATTTTAGCATAATGGTGAGTGCAAGTGAGGATGTAAGTGTAGGGCCATGTACTAGGTGATTTAAAATAGTGTAAGGTTTTCAGAGAACTACTTTAATAAGATGGTCCCCTTGACAGGGATTAAAAAAGTAGCTGTCACAGGAGCCAATGTGCCTAGACAGCTCTAAAATAAGTGATGTAGGGTCAACATGTCTCATGCCTTATGGCCCAGGAGGATCTTAGGCATTCCTTCACAACCAGGTGTTGACGCCTACCCTACAACTGATTGGAAGCAAGGTGTATGAAGTGAATGTGCCCAATCAAAGTGTCAACTGTACCTGCTGTGAAACAGGACAGTCCTTCTGTAATTTCCACAGGTCCAGGTGTGTACTAAAAAGTGGGTCTCATGGTCCAATATTTATATATGGTGACAACTTTGAAGTGAAAGAAATTTCTAGACTTCTCCCCACACCTGGTTCTGGAATTTTCTACTCCTGCCCAAACCCCAAGATGTCTAGGGTGACCAAAGGCTAGTGTGAAGTTCTTTGTGAGTGCAGGAGAGAGCCCCTATTTAGGTTCAAGTGTTTTAGGTGACATCTCCGCCCCCACCGATCCCGTCAGGATGGCCCATCCTACCAACACCCAGTGACCCTTTGTGGCACTATCTGGAAAGAATACACAAAGGCCAACTGCACCTAGTCATGTGACCCAGGACACAGGTAGCAGGCACCAAATGGTTAGGGGAAGAAAATGCAAACTTTCTAAAAGTGCCATTTTCAAAATTGTTACTTAAAATTGGACATTATCATTAAAGAGGATTTTCAATTGCAATTCTTTAGAGACCAAACATGATGTTTCTTCCTGTTCCCAACCAAAAGTTATCACGTACGAAATGTAATAAGGTTCCCCAATGTGATCCTATGGGAGAAGCAGGCCTTGCAGTAGTGGAAAACAGATTTAGTTTTTCACTACCAGGACATGTAAAAACTAAAAGTACATGTCCAACTTTATAGGTACACTGCACTCTACCCTAAAGACTGTTTAGGGCCTTCCCTAGGGATGGCTTATATATATTAAAAAGGAACGTTTAGGCCTGGCAAAAGGTTAATTTTGCCAGGTCGAAATGGCAGTTAAAACTGCACACAGGCTGCAATGGCAGGTCTGACACATGCTTTAAAAGAGCTACTTAAGTGGGTGACACAAGAAGGGCTGTAGGCCCACCAGTAGCATCTAAAGTACAGTCCCTGGGTACAGGTAGTTCCACATTATTTGGGACCTATATGTAAATTAGATGTGCCAATTGGGTGTAAGTCAATTTTACCATGTTTTAAGGAGCAAGCACAAGCAATCTAGCACTGGTTAGCAGTGGTAAAGTGAACAGAGTCCTAAAGCCAACACAAAAGAATGTCAGCAAATAGGAGGGAAGAAGGCAAAACTTCATGGGTGACCTTGCAGGGAGGGCCAAGTGCAAGACTACTGATATAGAATGGTCTATGATAGTTTTTTCATCATTACTTGATTGCCTAACTAGTGCCAGCCTTCGATTTTGCAAATCGTGTCCAGGTTTATAGTAGATGGGTTATTCCTTACTTTCTCACACTCAAATTCTCTATAATATCTTCTTCATCTAGCATAACCAATGGCACTCTCTTTTGATTTCCTTTGTTTAGAGTAATCCCGGGCGGAGTACGCAGAGCGGAACTCCGTGAAGTGCAAAAAAAACTCTGCCGCCCTACACAAAGCTCTGCAAGCGGCGGAGTGCGTTAGAAAAATGCAGTTTGCAGTATTTTCAGCGCTGGGTGTTTGTCCACGCTGCGAAATCATCACGAACGCCATCATGCACAGCGCAAGCGGGCGCTGCTTCCTTTCTGCTGCTCGAGTAGATTTTCTACTCGAGCGGCAGCTTTCTCAACACAAACGGACGGTTTCTCAACGTGAGCGCTCGCAAGCATACGCGGCCACTCGCATTGAGAAATCCGGCTGCCCGCGTTGAGAAATCTCACCTGGAGGTTGATTTCCTTCGCTCGTGCTCGCCAACTTGACGTTGATGAGCGAGAATGAGGAAAAATCTCACCGGGAGGTGGATTTTCCTCGCTCGCGCTTGCCAACTTATTGTTGATGAGTACGAGTGAGGACAAAAACTCCGCTACGTGGAGCGGAGTTTTTTGGAACTCCACAAGCTCCACGTAACGTGGAGTGTGGAAATCTTCACAAATTCCGCGAGCAGAGCGAAATTCGCCACCCTTGGTTACCTTAGACCATAACAATTTGTGAACTGTCCATTGACCCGGCTAGTCAAAATAGATCATTCTTTCTAAGGCAGGTCCCGTAATCTGGGAGAATCTAAAGTCATTTTTGCAACATTGTTTATATGCAAGCTAACTAGTAATGGTGCCACTTGATAGATAGAAAACTTTATTCGGGTATTGCAACCATAAAAGTGTACATCCATAAAACATTTAAAATATATCACAATTTTATCTGGTAGGAGAAATGCTAAATGCATTTGTTTTACTTATAATGGTACATCACATGTTAAAAATAATTAAAAAACACATGACATATACTCATTTACTTCTAACAGTAAAACATTGTGACTAATCAAGCCATGCTAAATATAAAGTGACCTGTGCCTTCTTAACAATACAAGTATAAATAACACCAATATCACATTACTACTGGTACAATAAATAGAATAAGCCTCACACAAGTCTAATACAAGATTAGCTATAAAATACATATTTAACATTTTTCATCTACAAGGATGATCATGTACGCAATTAAATAGTAGCTTTTAAAATTATTTTTTGTTTATACCGGGCAGCTGCTAAAAATTTATTAAATTCAGAACAATTAAAAAAGAAAGTATCAATTTTAGATCACATAAGCCACCAGGAATACATTAAATTGTGATTTTTAGAATTCATTTTTGTTTGTACCAAGCAGCTTCTAAACATTTACTTACAACCAAAACAGTCTTAAAATAAGTAACAGTTTTTAAAATCCTAAGAGCTGCCTGATATCGAGTTATTCCCATTTCTTTGCATAAGGGCGAATCCACTTTCTTCAGGAAATTAAATACTCAGTGTAAATGAACAGTAAATGCGATTTGTTCTCGTCACCCTGACCTTACAAAGTGCAAGTCTTGGTTACTTGTTCTTTGCCCCATTTATGGGTAAATGATCTCATAGGTAGGGTGCTGAGACAAAATTGTAGATACAAACTCTTGGGTAAAGAAGATGGTATTTGGTCTGAATAGTGCTCAAAGGTTGGAATGAGTTTATATTCAAAGAATGCATTATATAATGAACCTATTGAGCTACTATTTACATACTCTTTGGTAATATATGCCCAATAACTAGCCTTCAATTCATTCATAACTACCTTATTGACTCCTGTAGGGTTGGTCCAAAAGGTATGTAAACCCAACTTTCCCAGCCAGGTGTATACAAATTTAACACAGCGAAGCGTCCGAGCACCCGGCATCCTTAGCAGTTCTGCAAGTCAATCCTTGTATTCAACTAGCTCGGGCGTGCTCCATAGGCGGACCCAATAAGCTAAAACTTTTAATGTCGCCACGTCTGCGATTCTCTTTAACCCCAGCTTAAAATATAATGGAATGAGGGGTGAGCTGGGCGGAAGGCAGACCAATTTTCTTACATACTTATTTTCAGCAGTAGCCAATAACCGGACATCCACATAGCCCCATATTTCAGCGCCATATAGTGCAGCCGCTTGGGCCTTTGCTCTATATATTTCCAGGGCAGGCGACACTACATGAGAGACTGTTTGTGTATGCATCCTAATGATTGCATTCACTCTATGCGCAATTAAAAAGCTGCTCTTGTTTAGCTGTCCCATCCACTTAAAATTCTCCATAAGTCGCACCCCTAAATAGTCAAAATTATCCACTCTTTATAGAGCCTCGTTATCAATATGGATGGACGGTCTTTCCTCGCACCCTTACCCAATACCATGTGCCACGTATCTCCCCAGTGGATCCCCCAATACTACTGGAAATATGCATGTCTGTTCACTAGATTTCCTGCAATGGATTTTTGTTGTGGTGTCTTCATCTAGATGGATTATACATTCAGTCAAAGAATCTGGCATTCCCACACCATCCAACACCAACCAGAGGAGTGGGAGATTCATAGATTCAAAAACTGATTTTTAAAGGAATAAATGGCATAAAAGTGAGAATTGTTTTAGGTAGCAGTACTTGGAATCAATTAAACATAACCTCAGTCATGTTGCCCTGACCCCTTTTATAAAGTCAGCATGGACATTGCTAAGAACGTTAATAGTATCTACCTATTTTTGAATGCAGTTTAAGAGGACAGTGCGATAAATTTTGTCCAACTCATCCACCAATGGTATTGGGTGATAATTTGCTTGATCGGAGTTGTTGCCCTGTTTGTGCCCTGGGACGATGGCTGCTGATCTCTGTAAGTCAGGCACTGAGCCTCTGTAAATGACAACAATTAATACAGAACTGTATTTAGTGATTGATATAGGTCTATCAGGAGCATATTTGGTCTGAGCCTTATATATTTTCTGCCTAGTCATTGCATCTACCACTTCAGTGGTAATTATTATAGTTTCAGAGGTCATGCTACCCTATGTTTTTCCATAGGACCAAGTTCCCAATGTCTTGACCTCACCACGTTCTATTGCATGAAGTTGAATACAATGTTTTAGCCACCCATAAGCTCTAACACTTGTTTCCTGACAATTCGATCTTCCTTGACACCCCAAGTTTTCAGAACATTTTACTGATCTTGTCTCATGCCAGTTGTCTCAGCCTTTCCCAAACTGCTGCCCTTGCTTCTTTTTGTTGGGTTTTAGGATCTTACAATAATTTCTGAGGGAGTGTAGAACCCAGTCATCAGTAGGTATCAGGTGTTGTGACCTTAATGCTCTGTGATGTTCAGCTTTCTTTTCCACACATTTCTTATACTATCATTCGTACTCTGGATTTCCCAAGTGAAGAAGGCATTCTTGCATTACATTAGTAGGTTTGCTGATGCAGGTGAGAGCCTTGTGGTCTGGGATAGTTCATCCAATTCTCCTGCTGACTTCTTCGGAAATGTTACTGAATTTATATCTTCTGAAGTGAGATACAAGAGGCCTGGCAGTGACTGGAGCAATTTCAAGATATTGCTCCCTATAGAGCATTGTGAGATCCACATACATTTTATAGAAGTATATATTCACAGTCTGGTTATTGATTGGTGAATCTCCCTGAACGTATTATATCTTTGCCACTTCTCTTGAAGTGATCTTCCCAGACTGTTTTTGCTTCAGAAGTCGGCACGGTTGAGAGCTTCTTATGAAGTGTTACTCCTTTTTTATTGTGCTCCTCATTAGGCTTACTTTGCTTGGTTCCCTGTATAGCTAGTTGTTTAATATACTCTGTCATCTCTGGCTTGGTTAACTCCTCAAGCTAATGCACTGCCTAATCACTTTATAGTTTTGGGTTGTTAAGGGTGCAGGTCAAATTTTAATCTACCTGGCCACAAGGAAACACATGGTTTCGTAAATTGAATTATGTGTATCAGTCAGTACTTATTCATAAATTCTAGATGGGTTGCTTTGTCAAGGGTTTGTTGTCTTTCAATAAATGGCAGTATGTGGTCAGTCTGTAATCCTGAGTCCATGGTAGTCTTTTTGATGTCATTTTTTGATTCCTGAATGATATTTGCTCGTCATCAGTTGGGCCTCTCTTTATATGCATATAAAATTTACATGTAGCACTGCAGATCTTTCCTTTCCCTGGATTCAGAATCTGAATCTGCATGCTCTTTAAGTTCACCACCTCATCTCACTGCTGTCCATCATGTTCACCACAGTAGTTGTGTTGCCTCTTTTCCCTTTTTTAATTTTTACGTACAGTGTTCTTCCACCCAGATAGATGATTCTCATTAATATTCATCATTCAATAATTGGTCCTAAAATGTAGATATGTTATAGCATGTATAAAGGGTGTACTATTAAATACTTTACACCTATGTATACATTTTCAAAAGTTTTGTGTGATACACACACACCATACACACGAGGACTCCCTTAAAAGATATTTTTCATCATCCCCATTTAGATATATTGATGTAAGTACATGGTAAGTGAGTGATGGTTAGCCTCTCACAATACACAACACAACAAGGGCTGGGAATGATATATTCTACCCAACCCCCTTGACCTTACATTTTTGGTGAATTGTGACAGCTATTATGTGAACCCCAGTACGCAGTAGAGTTGACATCTGCGGTCCTATCAAATTGCTCCAGTGAGGTGTCTCCTACATACTTGCATTTATTGTTGGTGTTTTGTAGGCATTGCCCTGCTAAATAGCTCTTTCATTAGTGATCAGTGCTGGGAGGATTGTTTGTTATCTGGGTGACTAAAATAAAGGGAGTAGTCCCCTGCCATGCAGCAGTGAGTCTTGTTTATTTTCTGTAGTGTGGCAACGTTCAAAGAATGCCAAATCAGCCTCATTTATTCATGTCATACCCATATTAGATCGACTATGCAGGGTCTTTTCGTACTCGTTACTTAGCTCTATTGAGGTTTTGCATTACACATTCAGGTTTATCATGCTCTCGAAAAATGAGCTTTCGACAAGAGGTGGAGAGATTAATTGTAAGTTACTGGGCTCCTCATGCATTTCACCTAGAAGCCAACTGCAGGACTTGTGAGTTCTGGGTGTCTCAGCTACCATCCTTTATTTCTTTGCTTATACCTGCTACTTTGACTTCTTTTCTGTCTATTCCAAGCTCAGCAGTGCATCTGTCTGTTTGCCACTCTTCATAAGATGTGCTTGGACTCTCACTTTTCAAATAATTAGTGATCTTGTTTATTTTTCTAGCATGTGGCTTTATGTTCTCCTGAGCAAACACAAGGAAATGATGGAAGTACCGCTGAAACTTTTCAGATACTCACCCCCAGTCACAGATCTGGGTTTAGATCGTCATCATTCTTTAGCTCACTTCGCCACCCCAGTTCAGACCCAGCCATATGCAAATCAGTCTTGACCGTATTCCTCATGGGAACAGTCCAGCCCGAACTCCCAAGCCAGGTCTTCGCTGGACCGGAAACAAGCATCCTGGGAACGGTTTTGGGGTTTCACCCCACATCAGGCAGGCTAACTTGAATCCAGTGGCAAAGTGAGGAAGGGACCCATGTCTGGGCATGCCCTGCCAACTTAGGGTGAACAAAGCAAACACAAGGAGATGATGGACGGAGTGCTGAAACATTTCAGATACTCTACCCCAGTCACAGATCTGGGTTTAATGCATCATCGTTCTTTAGCTCACTTCGCCACCCCAGTTCAGACCCAGCCATATGCAAATCAGCCTTGACCCTATTCCTCATGGGAAAAGTCCAGCCCGAACTGCCAAGCCAGGTCTTACCTGGACCAGAAACAAGCATCCTGGGACTGGTTTCAGGGATTCACATCTCATCAGCCAGGCTAGCTTGAATCCAGTGGCAAAGTGAGCAAGGGACCCACGTCAGGGCATACACAGTCAACTTAGGACAAACAAAGCAATCACAAGGAGAGGATGGACGGAGCGCTGAAACCTTTCAGATACTCACCCCAGTCACAGATCTGTGACTGGGGGTAAGTGTCTGAAAAATGTCAGTGCTCTATCCATCACCTCCTTGGGTTTGCAATATGTTCTCCTGAGTCAAAAGTAACTCGTCCAGTATTTTGAGTTTGGGCTAGTTTGCTTGTTTTTTGTTCTAAAAGTTCAACTTTTCACTTCCATCTTGAATACTATGACCTTCTTGCTTTTGGCCTTGGGGTGACTTGATCAACAATGCTATTCCTTGCACATGTTTGCTCTTCAGTGATCTTCTCTATTTTCCCCATCTTTTTGGTGGCATGAAGGGACTTTGATCTAGTCGCTCTCATAAAAGGACTTGGAGACTTTTGCCTGTGAAACCTTTAGAGTATTCAACTGATCTTTCAATTTATATTTTCAGGTGCTGTTCAGACTCCTCTGTTAGGTGTGATTTAGCTTTCGGATAAGCTTCTTCACAAACTACTAAAGCCTTCCTTGTGCTAACCCTTTGCATTTGCATACCGACTCTATGTACCACTATGAGGTTCTGTGAATGCCTCTCTTTATGCCTCTGTGGCACAGAGAACTGGGAACTGGCTGAGGTGCACATTGGGAAGGCTTGAGTTGGCTGGGCTAGGGTTGTGACAGAACAACATTATGTGCAATACAAGAGGGCAGTAAATAAGGTGCAATGTGCAGATTCAATGCAAACACTGAAGCACATTCAATGTGGGGACAGGTACCACAGCAATACAAGATATGATTTAACCCTCACAGGTTTGCAGCAGTTTCTGTGGGTTTTGACTCTCCCTCCTGGCCAAGTTACAATTCATTATATGAGTGCTGGATTAGTATCTTTAGACAACAAACCTCAACCCAGACATGGCTCGTAGGAGATCAAGAATCAGGGCTTATAGAATTCCGGAGGCAACACGAGGGAGAATGAAAGATAGTCTAATGGGGGTTGGCAGGCAATTATTTAATTCTCTGTGACTCCTCTAGCGATCTGCACCCCATTCAAGGCTGGTTAAAAGCACATCAAAAGTGTGTTAAGAGCATTTTAAAATCAATAAGTGGTGAATAGAGAGTCAGCATTTAAAGTCAGGCAAAGTTTAAGTTTGCTGTCTTTGAAACTTCTAGAAAGGTTTATCAGATGATATGTCTTGAAGTAGATAGGTATTGAGGCAAATGGAAAAAGACAGCAGTTTCCAGAGGCATCCGGGCTCCCAGACTAACCTCATTAGACATCTCTCAAACTATCACCCTGCCCTTCAGACTTGCTAAATTTCTCTTTCTTAACCATTGGCAGTAAGGCAAGACCTCTGCAGAACTTCAAACTGCGCTCCTCACCAACTTCTAAATGGAAAAAGCAGACCACTCTTCATAGTTCCATGAGTCAGCATCAGTGAACCATGCTGCTCGCTCACACCCGCAGCTCCCCGAGTTAGTGGGAGAGCAGGGGGGTGCAAAGAGGAAAATGATTGCCTGAAACTGACATGAGAGCATGTGCCCACGCTATTAAGGACACAAGGATCCTCTTCTGCAGAGAGAAGACAGAGAATGATAGGAAGATGCAGTCTGCCTCAGTTCCCAAACCATGTTAAAGACAATGAGGTCCATATTTATCAAGGTTTTGCATCACCCTTACACCATACAAGGGGGCGCAAGGGCGACGCAAAACCGAAATGAAGTTTATCAAGCCACTCAAGGCCAACTTGCATGGCCCCGAGTGGCTCGATAAAGCTAGAGTAACTCCACTCAGCGCAAAACACTGCCATGCGTTACTCTGTAGCAGGGAGGCGTTTCATGGGTGGAGCGTGGATGTTCCCACACATTTTCTCATGAATTCTGACACATTTCCAAATTTACCAAAACTGGTAGACCTGGGAATGCATCAGAATTGTATGCCTCCCCAACTAAGAGGAAACAGCAAGGTGAAGTATCTTTATTTCTCATTGCTGTTTCTTCTTTATAAGTGTGCTGCATTCTGCAGCTCACTTAGAGAGAGGAAAATGCCTCTGAGGATTGTTTTTGTGCAGGAAGGTGCCCCTTCCTGCACAGAAACAACCCTACCTGCAATGCATGCACCCTTGCATTATGATAGAAGGGTGCCTGCATTGGCGCTAGGCAGTCAAAAGTGCATCAGAGTTAGGAAAGGACAAGAAGCACTGTGTAATGGTAAATACGGGCCATTCCTGCCCTTTCCCTTTTAGGAAGTACAGTGCAGCAAGGTGGCGTGCTGCATTGCATTGCATGAATTTGTTTTATAAATATTGGTCCCAGTCCGAAAGGGCCAGGATCTGAATCTGTGGAGAAACTACCCATTATATTCTGTCTTGAAACACATTTCCTAAAAAATCAAGCCCAGTATATAGGAACTGCATTTACTCTGTGAGTCTTTTATTTCCCCCATCTCCGAAACGAAAATGTGTTTCATATTTTCATTATGTGGTTCCAAGTTAACAGCGACTCTTACTTTTGCAATAGTGATTATTTTAAAGTTGATATTTCCTTTTCCAGTCCAGGAGTGGCAAGGTACTATCAATCAAAAACATGCGTCCCTGAAACGTGTGTAAAATAGTTTCATGGTAGTTTATTACGAAAATAACTTCCCATTCAAATTGATTCAGAGTGTCCTTTGCAAGGCTAGGCCAAGGCGCAAAATGCTGCAAGCAGGCTAAGTAAATGAATTCCCTTCATACGAGAACTTCAGCAACACACTAATACATAATGATACATACCCAACACATACTGAATTTAATAACACAGTTGCAAATTGAAGTCTGTCTATTAAGCTATATAAAGGGGTTAAGAGACAATACACCTAAGGGATATAGCTCTTCTCTATCCATCATAGAGCCTGAAATTTGAGCTACAGTCATGCGTAGGTCCTACATTAAAGCAGAATATATCAGATGTATACACTTGGGTCCTTCTTTATTAGCAACCAGCTCAATGGGTGGTGATCAGATTCCAAGTACAGTCACCACAAGGCTATGCACTTTCCAGGGCAGTAAAATAGTCAGGGGAGGCACAGGCTGTTCATGGTAATTTGGAGCAGCTACCTTGCATCCATGCAGGAAGGTATACAGTTGTCTAGTCAGCAGCAGGTTGGACTACGGAAACGCCCTCTACGCAGGAACTTCGGCCAAACTCCTGAGACGGCTGCAACGCATCCAGAACGCCTCTGCACGTCTGATCCTTGACATCCCCCGCCGAAGCCACATCACACCCCACCTGAGAGACCTGCACTGGCTCCCCGTCAACAAGAGGATATCCTTCAAGCTCCTCACCCACGCACACAAAGCACTCCACAACATCGGACCAGCATATCTCAACGGACGACTCAGCTTCTACACCCCCACCCGCCAGCTCCGCTCCACCGGCCTCGCCCTCGCCGCAGTCCCCCGCATCCAAAGAACGACTGCCGGCGGCAGATCTTTCTCCCACCTCAACGCCAAGACCTGAAACACTCTCCCCACCCACCTACGGCAGACCCAAGACCTACTGACCTTCAGAAGACTCCTCAAGACCTGGCTCTTCGAGCAGTAGCAGCACCCCCCAACCCCCAGCGCCTTGAGACCCTCACGGGTAAGTAGTGCGCTTTACAAGTGATATGATTGATTGATTGATTGATTGATTCTACCTAGATGAGAGCATGCAAACACCATGCATACTCAATCAAGTGTACAGCAACTCTAACAGCCTTTCCACATAATCACAATCACTATAAACATGACCTTGTGTCAACTTAGCAGCTTCCACATTTGCTGAAGAAACATTCGGATACAGGTGTTCAACAATCTGACAACAGTGTCCTACCTCACATCACAGCACAGTTCAAACTCTACCAGGCAACTGTGGCAATGTTAAGTGATGCAAGTGGCCACTTGTATCATCACTTTGAAATGTTGTGAGGAAGTACCCTTCCTAATCATGCTTGTCTTCTTAGTCATGACAGTATTACCTACATGAGCCATATGGCCATTTACAGCACGTGTCTCATCATTCTACTCATTATGTTTACACTGTTTGTGCAGAACATTCTTCCTGGCTGAATCTTACATGTATCTTTGATGGACTTATTTTCTACTTAACTATCTTGAGCTGTTATCTGAATCTGGCACACTTCATTAGCATCCTACATGGTGAAAATGCCTTCAGGTCTGAAATTATTCACACAAGAAACTCACAACAGCATATTGCAAAGACTATTTTTAAGGGCACAGTAGTTTTGCTCAACATAATTTGGTTCAAAAACCATTTAGCTGTGCCCAATATTAAGTGGAATACTGGTGTTGTGTAGTTCCTACCAATCCGGACAACATAAACTAAGGGCTTGGTGTCAAGACTTATTCTGGACACACCCACAGGATATGTTGGCCTATAGACCAGCTAGCTCACACTGCCACCGTAAGCCCCCCTAACCTACCAGGGAGCACATGATTTCTAGCAATCACTGAACATGACAACCCTGACCCCTCAGGGATCGTGAAAACAGTACAGAACCTTTGCACTCAGTCACTCATGTTCACTTATACTCAGAGAAATATACAGAGACTATACAGTGGGACGTTTTCAATAATATTTATTGAACCAACGTTTTTCTTGCATAAAATACGTGTGCTGCAATGATTGGGAGACAGAGCAGATAAATGTGATTACAAGCACCAAAAGTGTAAATAGTAGATAAAGTTCTACCATGGTGCTGAAGCAATGCATATAAGCAGGCATATAAACAAGGCAGTAATCAGGTGTACTCCTACTATGCAGGCCCTACTCTAAGTGTACCTAGAGTGTATGTAGATGTGGAGCCAAGAATCCCCCCAAGGGCCAATTCAACCCCATTACCTGATGGGAAAGAATGAAGGACCCCGTCTTGGTCATGACCTGGACACCCCTCACGGGATGTCAGACCACTGCATGGTGATCTCTCAGCATGCACGGACCCTCTTTGCCTGCAGAAGTACCTCCTCTGCTAATATATCGGGATGCTCATCTTTTATAATAGAAAGCAGTCTTGGAATGCACGCATAGATTAGTGATGTTGTGGATATGTAGATAGCCCTGTCGCCCCGTGGATGAAGATAGTGATGACACTTGTACGTAGTAAGGAATGAGACCTTGTACATGATGTTCCCGGCATTGTGATAATGTTGTGTAAAGCTGGACGGAAAATAAGTTTAGTTTCAAACTAATCCAACATTGTTGTGCGTGCAAATGTATGCAAAAGGTCACAGCTTAGAAATGTTATTCGTGAGGATAATGTAAGAAATAAGTTGCTTCGCTACATGGGCCTAACTCGGGAATATAACACCTACTCCTTATACTAAGGGTCGACATCTAAAAAGCTATCTAAAAAGCCAGCAGACAGTTTTTAAAAATGTTAAAAACTACTCTTTAAAAGCATCTAAAGGCGGTCTTCCAAATAAAATATGTTACATTTTTATAAGCCATTATATTATTTGAGATCCAAGGCACTCAGAAAGCCATGGTGCCTAGAAAGAGAAAAGCTGTTTTGGTAGATTTTGTTCCCACATGAAAAAAGGCCAATTGTTTATGTGTTCCAAGTGGTAGATGCAACTTTATTGTTGCCCACATCCACACACGGTCCCAGTGGCGCACCTTGTAGCATGTTTATGGAGCAAAGGTGATTCCATCCAGTTCCCACAGCAGCTGCTGAGGGAGGCATTGTGTCCCATAAGTTGTCCACAGAACCGTCGTTCACATCACTAGGAGCTGAAGAATCCCCAGGGTGGCTCAAAGAATGCATTCATCATCAATGGAATACGCTGGGGACAACAATACGCATGGGCCTTTAAGGGGTCCATCAGTATTTCAATGTCCGCTGGCGCAACCAATTCTGATTTGGGACATTTATCCAAGACGCATTCTTGGCTGTAAAGCAGGCAGTGGAAGACAGGTTGAATGCAGTCAAGCCAGACCAGCCTGAACAACAAGAATCAGTGCTCATTTAGTTCTCAAAGCCAAGGTG
The DNA here is from genome assembly GCA_963921515.1 of Calotriton arnoldi. Taxonomy (NCBI): domain Eukaryota; kingdom Metazoa; phylum Chordata; class Amphibia; order Caudata; family Salamandridae; genus Calotriton; species Calotriton arnoldi. The sequence continues at coordinate 440,309 of CAWUFW010007909.1, read as the reverse complement.
TGCCGAAGCAGTGTATCATGCACTCACGGCAACGCAGCACCAGCAGTGCTGTCTCTATTACGGGTTGAACTGGGACATCCATTGCAGAGCAGAAAAAATAAAACCAGGATCCCCGCCATAAGTAGTAGGACAAGCAGGAGCCCTCCTAAAACGCTTCACAACTGAGTATGAAAGATGGTATAACTCCGAAAATCATCTGAAAGGTGCTAACCAAACCAGAGCTGATACATTTAAAAAAGTGCACTATTACCTTTGTATCAAACATGTTAAGAATATGATGGACCATCTCCCCATACTGCAGTCGGAAGTTAGTGTGAAGTAGTGTCTGTATCTCAGACGAAGACCTTGCAACCTACAGATCAAATGTCTCTTTGGCTGAAGTCACGGCCACATCTTTTTGTAAAAGCATGGCTTTCAGTTTGCTCAGCAAATCAAATTTAATGTCGGAAACATCTATTGAAAGCCATAGCGCTGCCTCCCTAACTGTGCGGGCAGGTGGAAACAGTACTTGTGTACAACAAATGACTATTGAATTAACTGCCACCAGATAAGCGATGCCCAGTTCCATTCCACAGCAACATGATCATTCAGCATCAAATAGCTCCCATTCGAGAGTAGCCTGAATACAGGATGAATCACGGCAGCTTGCGAACCCTTCAGATAACAAGACAAGTTTGCCATTGAAGCATTGCACGCCCCGTAGAGAGAAATGTCCTTGCAAACCAAGGAGCCGCTTAAAGCATCTTCACAGTCAGAGCCACTAAGAAAAACGTCTGTGTCCCCATTCCTGCATCTGAACCTGAACGGTAATTCCCAATACTCATGCACATATCCTTCCCCTAGCTCTTCATATCTGCCTACCTGTTGGTATTGGAGACAATATTGGAACTGAAAGGTCGTGACCGGTAGGGTGATGTAACCATGGAGTATCCAGTCAGTGGATGGTGTCTCATACACAGTGAAAGGTAATTGGTCTAATTTTTCAATGTGCAACATGGTATACTTCGCATCTCTGCGTGCTATTGTCATCTGTCTTTCTGTGAAATCGTATGCTGAAAACAGATTTGTACTGTTGATGTAACGCCATGGCACGTAGCTAGAACCTAATGTTAGCAATGTCCAGCTCAATATTACTATTGACCGGAATTGTGACTGTCCATGTTGTAATATAGACATGTCTTGCTGTATTATGTCAATTGCGGAAGACACTATGCTGCCCAGTGAATACATTCTGGATGAGAAAGTGGTCATGTCGCTGTCAACCACAGCCAAAGTCTTTTCTAGATTAACCCTATCATTCTCTCACAATCTCTCAGAAGATTCCTATTGAGAAATCTTCCACGGGCTCGATGCATATTCCGTACAAAAAGCTCTTTTGATGTGGGATCAAGGACCTAAAAAAAATCCCTGAGATCCATGTCATCAGAAAGAAGGGACAAGTGTTGTTTTACCTGGGAGAGTGTTGAGGTCTTTAGCCCTTGGAGGCATAACTTCCCAACAATATATGATGTCACTACCCCGAGTGTTCTGTTTCTGCATATCGTTGATCAGGACTATTGATTGTAAACCCTTCGGTTTTACCCAGAAATCTAGACTGCTAGACTGACACCCGTTTGTGTCCACAGACCAAGCCAACCAACCCTTCCAATTGGGCTCTGATGAATTGAAAGAACGTATCATGGTTTCTAATGTATCCTCACTAAAGTGTGTAAAATGCTGGCAATTCTCGAAACGTGAGAATGCAGAAATATGTGGCGTGTTCAAATACTTTATTTTTGCTATACCCAGACATAAAGTTTGTTGCACTGTCTTGTTCAGTAAAATCATTTGATGTGGTATGAGCCATGCTCTAAAAAAGGCTTCCATTCCCATAACCTGCCAATCCTCTGTCCCCCAGATAGATTTTGTGTCTATGGTGTCTTTCCAAAAGTCAAAACCCTATATAGACAATTGGGAAATAAAGGAAGCAGAGAATATCAGCTCGGTGTTTGTTATCATATTTTTCTTTTCAGGTGTCGGTGCAAACCTATAGTAATATGAGGCTAGGTCTGAAGTTTCAAAACCTGAAAAATTAACAAACTTTTGTGCAAAGGTCTTTGAACTACCTTTTGGCGTTGTTGGGCAGTGTTCCCAATGTGTGTAATTATAAGCAGCGCGTGGGGAACTAGCTTTATGAAAAAAATGGTGACCATAATGCTGGTAACAGAACATGTCTCCAAAAGTACTAGTGCCATCATACAATTCATCATTAGAAAATGCAGCTGATTGCTCTAAGTCTGAAAGCAAATTATGCACAGTTTCAATGTCCATGAGAAAGTACTGGATGTGATGATGTAATTTAAATAAATTTTAAACAAATATGGAATTTTCAAAAGTTCAGTAGGACCATATACATCATACGATACCCTGTCCCATATAATTCCTTCAGGAACTGGAACCGCTGTAATGTTCGCCAAGGATAAATCTCTTAGTTCACGGTGTGATGATGCATGTGGTTTAAGGACCAAGTTCACAAGAAGTACTGCAGAGCGTTCAGGGAGAACGTGTCCATTCAGAAGTAGGAAAAAGACAGTTACTATTCCAATCCAAAGTACCAGGAAAAGTAATCCAATTGTAATTCATAGATGCATCCAGGGAACAATGAAGTAAGTCTTTTTCAGCCAAAGATAGAAAGCATAAACTCGAAGCTTGAAAGAGAGAGGAGGTGTCGGCAGCTCAGATTCACCTGATGAGAAATTGTCATAATGCACGAAGTAGCCAGAAGTCATCCGGTCTACTCTCACCAGGTTTTGTGGAACTGGTGGATGACTTGATCTGTGGCCTGTTGATATAGACGTCAATTTTCTGAATTGAAATTTCTGCACTTGTTGACTGTACAGTTGTTGTTGTTTCAACTGGAAGAAGCATCATTTCATTGTCGTTCGTGGCTTCACCCAGGATCCTATGTGGCCTACTGTTGAGAATCAGCCACATAGTGTGGTTTTATCAGATCAATTGAGGCAAACCTTTTGTCTCGATGAGCGGCAAGGGGCGGAAGAAGGACAATTCTCATTCCTTCAACAGCTAGGACAGGTACAGGTGCTCTGGAAGATGGCCCAAATGCTTTCTTTTCCACAATTTTCTCTCTGACCAGGTCCCCGATCTTCAGGACCCAGGAAGGTCTTGCCGTTACCATTTTCACTTCCCCAGTGGCGGTGCGTTTCACTTGGATGTTGCTTTGTAAAGCTTGGTATTCTTCAAGGTCCTGTAAAACATCCAAACAATCATTGAGGTCAAATGGAGTTTTAGCCGCTACTGTGCTGACACTATTGAGGTCGGGTACCCACATTCTTGCTCCAAACAGGAGCTCATAAGGTGTACGACCTCCTAGGGATTTTTTTTGGCATGTTGTTCAGTGACCTCTGGACCCCATATAGGTGATTGATCCAACTGCCGCCTGAGCCTAGCACCCTTGCTGTTAAAGATTGCTTTAAGTCACGGTTTTTCCTCTCAACTTTTGGATTTCCCTCATGATGATAGGGGGAGGAGTACTGCAAGGCCACGCCCAAACTTCCCATGGTTTCTTTGTGAACCTGAGAGCTAAACGCCGGGCCCTGGTCAGAATGTATTGTGTCAATTGCGTATGTCCTGATGAAGACTCGCAAATCCTTTAAAACAGTTCGAGCGTGAGCTGAACGCTGAGGCCAAACCCACAGGAATCTAGTGTGTGAATCTACTGCCACCAAGATGTACTTGTAAGCCCTGTCTGATTGTAAGGGGTCACAGTGATCCAAATAGGCACATGAGAGTGGTGTCTGAAATCTGTAAAGGTGTTTGTGGTGGATGTGGTATGGTGAAACCCTTCTTCTGCTGGCAAATGTCACATTTAAGGACAAAGTCCTAGGTCTGTTTAGTAAGACCTACCCACCAATAGCGCTGCTTCAGTAACAAAACTGTAGCAGTGATCGCTGCATGAGCTGAACCCAGACCCTCATGTGCAGCTAGAATTAATCCCAATCTGCGAACAGTGTTTGGTATTACTCTATCCCCCACTCCTGGAATTTGAGCATACGGAATGTTTTGTGCATCTAACTTGTAGGAGTACTTGAGTGGATGTTGCTTTGTAAAGCTTGGTATTCTTTAACGTCCTGTAAAACATCCAAACGATCATTGAGGTCAAATGGAGTTTCAGCCACCACTGTGCTGACACTATTGAGGTCAGGTACCCACATTCTTTCCCCAAACAGGAGCTCATAAGGTATATGACCTCCTATGGATTTTTTGGGCATGTTGTTAAGTGCCCTCTGGACCCCATATAGGTGATTGATCCAACTGCCGCCCAAGCCTAGTACCCTTGCTGTTAAGGATTGCTTTAAGTCACGGTTTTTCCTCTCAACTTTTGGATTTCACTCAGGATGATAGGGGGAGGAGTACCGCAAGGCCACACCCAAACTTCCCATGGTTTCTTTGTGAGCCCGAGAGCTAAACGCCAGGCCCTGGTCAGAATGTAGTGTGCCAATTGCATATGTCACAATGAAGACTCGCAAATCCTTTAAAACAGTTTGAGCGTCAGCTGAATGCTGGGGCCAAACCCACAGGAACCTAGTGTGTGAATCTATTGCCACCAAGATGTACTTGTAAGCCCTATCTGATTGTAAGGGGTCGCAGTGATCCAAATAGGCACATGAGAGTGGTATCTGAGATCAATAAAGGTGTTTGTGGTGGATGTGCTATGGTGGAACCCTTCTTCTGCTGGCAAATGTCACATTTAAGGACAAAGTCCTAGGTCTGTTTAGTAAGACCTGCCCACCAATAGCGCTGCTTCAGTAGCAAAACTGTAGCAGTGATCCCTGCATCAGCTGAACACAGACCCTCATGTGCAGCTAGAATTAATCCCAATCTGCGATCAGTGTTTGGTATTACTCTATCCCCCACTCCTGGAATTTGAGCATAAGGAATGTTTTGTGCATCTAACTTGTAGGAGTACTTGAGTCGAAAGCCTTTCGGTAGGGCTGAGCTGTTGCGCGTGGCATTTACAGCTATCATAGTTTTTCCGTCTAACCTTGTGCTAGAGTGAGTTATTGCTGCAATGGCAGCAGTGCGTACTGTTGCCATGGGGGCCTCATCTGCCATTGAATTCCCTTCAACATGAACGCCAACACGTTGATGACTCAATGTGTGAATAACCTGAGCCCGTGGCAGGTCTTTTTTCAGCTTTGCCACTAGTTCCCAAAGCATCTTGTGCTTTACTGTGCAACCTTTGAAACCCCTAAATCCATTCTGGCCCCAATAATGTAAATATTAGTTGTAGGACTGGACACAATAGAATGAATCGCACACTATCAGTGTGGGAAATTCACGCTCCGTATTCTGTAGAGCCAGTATCAGGGCTTTTAGTTCCACCAGCTGTGCCATACAGTCTCCTAGAGACTGAGGGGTCGATTCCGATTCGGGCCGGAAAAAGCACCGACCGACTCGGATCCGGAAATTATACCGACCGACACGTACCTGTGGCGCCCGACACGCCAAATACGATGCAAGGCGTGCAAAATCCGACCGACACGTACCGAACCCAAGTCGACCGACCGAGCCGCACGGAAAACAGCAATCCGGTCGGAAAAACACGCAAATCCAACCGACCGACATGCACCCGGAACAAATCCGACCGAAACGTACACGCGAACTCCAAACCGCAAAGTACGATGCAAGGCGCGAAAACCACGAGCGAGTCGGACGGAGGCCAAGCCGTACGACCGACACGCATACAAAACCGAGCCGAAGCAACACAAAACACTGCGACCGACGCGTACGCAGCATAGAAAACTGCACATACACAGCGTGAACGAAACGGAGAAGACCGTACGAGACAAATGCAGGGTCCGACTCGGTCACAAGAACGTTTCTAACAGACAGTACAAAGGAAAAATCACCCAAAAAAAGGCCAAACAAGCAATTACCAAGCCAATAAATACTGGGGGGGTGGGGACAGAGAACAAAGACACACCCACAACTCCACCCATATAAAGGACACAAATCACAACCATGAGCCTTTGCAAATGCCATTCCACTGCCAGCACCCAAGAGAAAGCAACCACACACCCACAGCTCATCCCTCACACAAGCCACACACCATCAGCACACCAACAAATACCCACCTCACATACACCCAGCAAAACACACACTCACACACCCTCACCTGCACACCAACACACACATCACTCACCATCACCACCCACCACCATGCCCCCCAAGAAGAATCCCAAGTTCCTAGATTGTGAATTGGAAGTCATGGTAGACGAGATCCTCAGGGTAGAGCCACAGCTGTTTGGCACACTGGTCCAACAGACCCCCATCTCCCAGAAAACCAAGATGTGGGAGAGGATCATCAACAGGGTGAACGCACAATCACCATGTCGGCGCACAAAGAGCGACATCCAGAACAGGTGGTATGACGTGCGCAGGAGGGTACGGGACCTGCTAAAAAAAAGACTACATCAACAGCCAATAGACCGGCAGTGGCCCTCCTGCCAAGCCAATATACCTCAGGCCCTGGGAGGAGAAGGTGCGGGCATCCTTCCGCCAGTGAGCGTATATGGATTAGAGGACATCCCAGAGCCTGGTGAGTACACAACAAATGTACACAATATACTGCCACAAAACACACACACATCACTGTCAAGGGAGAGTCAAACCATGCACTCATAGCAATTACACAGCAACCAGAACAGAATCATCCCAAAATGTGTATGTCAGTCAGATAAACACAACACATGCCATCAAAAAAGTCACATCCAACTGTGCCATCACATGTAGAAACACAACTACAACTACAGCTAGGCAGTGGCACAAATAGAACTAACAAACACATCCAGACATGTAGCCACCACAACAACACCAACACACAGTAAAGACCACTCAAAGGAAGGAATTCTGTGTATGCTGGCCAAGTCAGTGTAGCCAATAGCATCATGGGAGTCGCAGTCACACATATTGCCCCCCACAACTGTCCCATCAACACCACCATGAACCATGCACACATCACAGGGAGTGGAGAAGGACTCACAAGATGGCTGACACTGGCAACTGCTGTGGGGAGCACAAGGCCCTGCTGGCAACTGTGCACCAACAAACAGCAGGACACCACTGACTGACATCCTGAGAGACAACTTCCACTCCCTGCAATGCAAGCACGTTCCATGGTGGGATAACTGGCTGGCTGGGTGGGTGGGAAGGAGGACTTGCAGCACTGACCATAGTCACAAGCACCTCCCCTCACACACACCCCCAACACAAACTCCACAGAACCCACCTGGTAGAATGCAATGCCCCCCATCCTAACACAAGATCCCACAAAGAACCACCACCCTGGGTTATGTTGTGTGAAGCACAGGGACACTCTTGGGACTTTTAGCCAAACAACTGCCAGGACAACACTCCCAGCCATCCTGTCAGCACAGCCAGCCCACCCCACAGGGAAGCAGAGTCAAAAGGAAGGAAGGATGGGCATGCTGGGAAGGGGGTGGAGGCAATAGCATGATGGGAGTCGTAGTCACTGATATTGGTCACCCCCACAACTGTCCCATCAACACCACCCTGAACCATGCTCACATCACAGGGAGTGGAGAAGGACTCACAAGATGGCTGACACTGGCTACTGCTGTGGGGAGCACAAGGCCCTGCTGGCAACTGTGCACCAACAAACAGCAGGACACCACTGACTGACATCCTGAGAGACAACTTCCACTCCCTGCAATGCAAGCACGTTCCATGGTGGGATAACTGGCTGGCTGGGTGGGTGGGAAGGAGGACTTGCAGCACTGACCATAGTCACAAGCACCTCCCCTCACACACACCCCCAACACAAACTCCACAGAACCCACCTGGTAGAATGCAATGCCCCCCATCCTAACACAAGATCCCACAAAGAACCACCACCCTGGGTTATGTTGTGTGAAGCACAGGGACACTCTTGGGACTTTTAGCCAAACAACTGCCAGGACAACACTCCCAGCCATCCTGTCAGCACAGCCAGCCCACCCCACAGGGAAGCAGAGTCAAAAGGAAGGAAGCATGGGCATGCTGGGAAGGGGAGTGGAGGCAATAGCATGATGGGAGTCGTAGTCACTGATATTGGTCACCCCCACAACTGTCCCATCAACACCACCCTGAACCATGCTCACATCACAGGGAGTGGAGAAGGACTCACAAGATGGCTGACACTGGCTACTGCTGTGGGGAGCACAAGGCCCTGCTGGCAACTGTGCACCAACAAACAGCAGGACACCACTGACTGACATCCTGAGAGACAACTTCCACTCCCTGCAATGCAAGCACGTTCCATGGTGGGCTATCTGGCTGGCTGCGTGGGAAGGAGGACTTGCAGCACTGACCATAGTCACAAGCACCTCCCCTCACACACACCCCCCAACACAAACTCCACAGAACCCACCTGGTAGAATGCAATGCCCCCATCCTAACACAAGATTCCACAAAGAACCACCACCCTGGGTTATGTTGTGTGAAGCACAGGGACACTCTTGGGACTTTTAGCCAAACAACTGCCAGGACAACACTCCCAGCCATCCTGTCAGCACAGCCAGCCCACCCCACAGGGAAGCAGAGTCAAAAGGAAGGAAGCATGGGCATGCAGGGAAGGGGGTGGAGGCAATAGCATGATGGGAGTCGTAGTCACTGATATTGGTCACTCCCACAACTGTCCCATCAACACCACCCTGAACCATGCTCACATCACAGGGAGTGGAGAAGGACTCACAAGATGGCTGACACTGGCTACTGCTGTGGGGAGCACAAGGCCCTGCTGGCAACTGTGCACCAACAAACAGCAGGACACCACTGACTGACATCCTGAGAGACAACTTCCACTCCCTGTAATGCAAGCACGTTCCATGGTGGGATAACTGGCTGGCTGGGTGGGTGGGAAGGAGGACTTGCAGCACTGACCATAGTCACAAGCACCTCCCCTCACACACACCCCCCAACACAAACTCCACAGAACCCACCTGGTAGAATGCAATGCCCCCCATCCTAACACAAGATCCCACAAAGAACCACCACCCTGGGTTATGTTGTGTGAAGCACAGGGACACTCTTGGGACTTTTAGCCAAACAACTGCCAGGACAACACTCCCAGCCATCCTGTCAGCACAGCCAGCCCACCCCACAGGGAAGCAGAGTCAAAAGGAAGGAAGCATGGGCATGCAGGGAAGGGGGGTGGAGGCAATAGCATGATGGGAGTCGTAGTCACTGATATTGGTCACTCCCACAACTGTCCCATCAACACCACCCTGAACCATGCTCACATCACAGGGAGTGGAGAAGGACTCACAAGATGGCTGACACTGGCTACTGCTGTGGGGAGCACAAGGCCCTGCTGGCAACTGTGCACCAACAAACAGCAGGACACCACTGACTGACATCCTGAGAGACAACTTCCACTCCCTGTAATGCAAGCACGTTCCATGGTGGGATAACTGGCTGGCTGGGTGGGTGGGAAGGAGGACTTGCAGCACTGACCATAGTCACAAGCACCTCCCCTCACACACACCCCCAACACAAACTCCACAGAACCCACCTGGTAGAATGCAATGCCCCCATCCTAACACAAGATCCCACAAAGAACCACCACCCTGGGTTATGTTGTGTGAAGCACAGGGACACTCTTGGGACTTTTAGCCAAACAACTGCCAGGACAACACTCCCAGCCATCCTGTCAGCACAGCAAGCCCACCCCACAGGGAAGCAGAGTCAAAAGGAAGGAAGCATGGGCATGCAGGGAAGGGGGTGGAGGCAATAGCATGATGGGAGTCGTAGTCACTGATATTGGTCACTCCCACAACTGTCCCATCAACACCACCCTGAACCATGCTCACATCACAGGGAGTGGAGAAGGACTCACAAGATGGCTGACACTGGCTACTGCTGTGGGGAGCACAAGGCCCTGCTGGCAACTGTGCACCAACAAACAGCAGGACACCACTGACTGACATCCTGAGAGACAACTTCCACTCCCTGTAATGCAAGCACATTCCATGGTGGGATAACTGGCTGGCTGGGTGGGTGGGAAGGAGGACTTGCAGCACTGACCATAGTCACAAGCACCTCCCCTCACACACACCCCCCAACACAAACTCCACAGAACCCACCTGGTAGAATGCAATGCCCCCATCCTAACACAAGATCCCACAAAGAACCACCACCCTGGGTTATGTTGTGTGAAGCACAGGGACACTCTTGGGACTTTTAGCCAAACAACTGCCAGGACAACACTCCCAGCCATCCTGTCAGCACAGCCAGCCCACCCCACAGGGAAGCAGAGTCAAAAGGAAGGAAGCATGGGCATGCTGGGAAGGGGGTGGAGGCAATAGCATGATGGGAGTCGTAGTCACAGCTCCACATCCCCCACCACATGGCCCAGCAAGCTCACACTCACGCATGCACATCCCACAGAGAGCGGAAAGGCCCATCAAAGATGTCTGACACTGTTGCTGTGTCGTGGGGAGCACAAGAGCATGCTGGGTACTGCACACCAACCAACAGCAGGACACCACTGTCAGCCATCTTGCCATTGCTCTCACACCCACACACACTGAACTCCCCACAAAAGCAAGTAAGTATGGGAATGCTGGGAAGTGGGGTGGAGGCAATAGCATGATGGGAGTCGTAGTCACAGACATAGCTCACCCCCACAACTGTCCCATCAACACCACCCTGAACCATGCTCACATCACAGGGAGTGGAGAAGGACTCACAAGATGGCTGACACTGGCTACTGCTGTGGGGAGCACAAGGCCCTGCTGGCAACTGTGCACCAACAAACAGCAGGACACCACTGACTGACATCCTGAGAGACAACTTCCACTCCCTGCAATGCAAGCACATTCCATGGTGGGATAACTGACTGGCTGGGTGGTTGGGAAGGAGGGCCGGCTGTCAACCAAACACAACCAATGCAGACCATGTTCACACCCCAAAAAATACATAGAAATGCCCAAATAATGCAGGACAATGTGCCACACCAATATCAACCCCTGACTGTGACGACTTAGGACAATGCAATGTACAGGCCCGCACCCAGAGGCACAGGCACAACTGTCATGTGTGTCAACCATTGATGCCTGCAGAAACATAACATACATTGTGTGTGTCTCCCAAAAACAGGTGATGATGGGGACACAGCAGCAGACGCTGAGGAGTCCCAGTCCCAGGCTCAAGAGGATGCGGAGCTCACTGGCGTCGTACAGCCTCTGTCCTCCTCGGACGATGAAGACCAACCTGGCACATCCGGTGCAAGTCTACATGCAGCACCAGCAGGACCACCAGCTGCAGCACCAGCAGGACCACCAGCTGCACCCCCTGCACCCACCCCTCCAACGACTGTCACCACAAATACCATCCCTGCCGACATGGACAGAACAAGGAGCAACACCAGCACAGGGACCCTGACCAACCTGGGGCCATGGACACCACCACCACCACCAACCCCCAAGGTGGACCAGGGTCATCTGTGTGTGCCACTGCACACACTGCACATGTCAGCAGGGGTGGTGGGAGGGGTGGGAGACATAGGTCGCTGCTTGCAGAGGTTGCTGGTGTGCATGATGACCCACAACTGGTACGCATAGCTGATGCGAACCAGTCCAGCACCGGAGACCTCAGCCAGGTAGTGGGGCTCCTCAGAGACATGAAACAGCAGCAGGCTGCCCATCATGCCCGCTTGGACTCCCACATGTCCCACGTGGAGTCACACATGTCCCGCGTGGACTCACACATGTCCCGCGTGGAGTCCAAGTGGGATGCACTGCATGAGATGACAGCGGTGCACAGGGACATTTACAATGCCTCCGCCAGATGAACAGCAACCAGTCCACACCTCCCTGTGTGCCAACAACATCTGGTGCCGAACAAACTGCAACTGCCACAGGGAGGGAGGATGACTCTGGCGGAGAGTCCCCTGCACCGCAGCAGCCTGTACTTGAGGTGCCCCCCCCAAGAAGAGGGGTCGTCCGAGGAGGGGCAAGTGAGAGGCCGATGGCCAAGCGCAACTCCCAGGAAGCCTGAACCTGTTCTGGATGTTCACCTTTGTGCACAGACTGTTCACCCTGTTGACGGCAACACTACTCCCACACATTGCATGGGGAGTACAAGTTGGACCAATGTGTCAGACAACTGTGGCCCCGATACTGGGGATTCTGTCTACCAGGACTTTCAATTCACCTAGGAACTTCGGATTGCAAGATTTATGTACAGCACTACCCATCCTATGCACTATTCACACAAATGTATCACAATAAACACACTAATACACCATACTTGCCTCTGTTGTGATTCCAACGTGGGTGCTGTTATGGGGATGATGAACTGCAAAATTACACTGTGTATGCGAACTGCAACAGCAAGGACAACACAGGCATGTGAGTAAAGGCAACGTGACACATATGAGGGAGACACACCACCAGGGCTACACAACACATACACACCTAGGCCATCTGACTCATTGCCTACACTGATGTTGCCAGGGAAGACGGTGCAATGCACAGACACCACACCCATTCCCAGTTGTAGTCAAGTAGCCCACAGGTGCAGTAAGCAAATGGCAGTCAAATGTGTGACCACAGACAACGCACATCACAAAGTGAAGCACAGGTTTATTACACAGTTGCAACATGTCGTAAACACTACAGATGCAAGGTAATCCCACCTGGCAGCGGGCACACAGTCAACAACTGTAGACGGAAGGAAGTCCATGGGTGTGGCGCACATCACCTGTAGGGACACAACAGCTACCAGCCTGGAAGTGCAATCACGTCGTCGGTGGACACAGTTGACCAAACGAATCTGAAAGTACCCTGTGAAGGACAGAAATGACACACAGTCAAAAGCAATGGAGTACAGGACAGAACAGCAAAACTCATGCACAATACATGTTACAAGATACCCACCCAGAACCAAGTTAGCATGTCAACACTGTTGGGGAGTACAGCCCACCTGTAAGCACACATCGCAACACACACCCAGTCAAGTAGCCCATGGACACACTCCAACAGCACCAGAGCACCACCTACACATCATGCCAACTCACATCATTGACATGACACCTCAGGATACTCACATTCAGCTAAAGAAGTTGGTGATGAGCTGTGTGCAGACATCACCATCATCATCATCATCATCATCATCATCGTCACTGGCATCGTGATCCAGGCCACGATCCTCCACAGGTGGCGGATGTTGGTCATTGTCATCCTGGATGAGAGGCAACTCCTTCCGCACTGCCAGGTTGTGGAGCATGCAGCAGACGATGATGATCTTGCACACTTTCGCAGGGGCATATGGGAGGGACCCTCCGGTCTTGTCCAGGCAGCGGAAGCGGCTCTTCAGGAGACTAAATGTCCGCTCAATCACTCTCCTGGTCCGACCATGTGCCTCATTGTAGCGCATCTGGGCTGGTGTCACAGAGTTCCTGAGGGGTGTCAGCAACCACGGCATGTTGGGGTATCCCGAGTCACCTACGGACAGACAAGTGCACATTAGCTGACTTGGAAAAGTGGGCGGAATACTACAGATCAGATCACACACAATGGCACAAAGTCAGTACACACCGACAAGCCAGGCACGCTGGTTCTGCATCTGTGCCATCATCCTGGGGATGCGACTACTCCTCATCACAAAGGCATCGTGTGCTGAACCAGGGAAATGGGCACACACGTGTGTGATGGTCATGTCTGCAAGACACACCACCAGTGCATTGACCGAGTGGTAGTGCTTGCGGTTCCTGTAGGCCTGCTCCTGGGCCTGTGGTGGTACCAAAGCCACATGTGTCCCATCAATGGCGCCAATGACATGCGGCATCCTCCCCAGGGCATAAAAGTCACTCTTCACGTCAGTGAGTCGTCGCAGTCTAGGGAAATAGATGTACCGGTTCAGGAATAGCAACATTGCCGCCAAAACATCGCGGAGCACACGGCTCAACATGGTCTGTGACATCCCACCAGCAGTCGCCACAGTATGTTGGAAGGTACCGGTGGCAAAGAAGTGTAGGGCTGCCATCACCTTCACCTTGGGGGTCAGCGCTGTAGGATACGGCCGGCCAGGCTGCAAATGTGGGGACAACTGCACTGCCAAATCCTCAATCAGCTGCCTGGTGAAGCGGTACCGTCAGATGCTGTCCCGTTCCACCATCGTTGCCAGGTCTGGGAATGGTCGATGGACAGCAGGAGCCCTGCAGTGCAGAGGAGAAGTAAGCAAGATTGTCAGTCACCCCACATATGCGGCATTGAACACACTCAATATCCCAACATACATCATTATGAGGCACAACTACATGAAGTGTGCAGTTCCGTAAGGACATGTATGGTACATACATGGCCAACATCTGTCAACACGGTCCAACAGGTGGCATCAATTAGTCCCAGGTTGGCCCATTGGATATCATGAGGCCGTGTCACAGTTCCCATCTCCTGCTGCCATGTCACAATCACCCCCCACAGTGACATGTGAGGACAGATGTGCCCCAGGCACCACAGCTCAACGACAGGTACATTCCCAGGGACCCTGTATTGCCACATGGACACTGGCATTACATGGAGTATCATGTATACACCACAGCAAAACAACCATGACCCCCACAGGTAGTGGTCCCACTTGCCACGGCAGGACAGACATGGACGTCTGTGACACACACACGCACAACATCAAAGTCCATGCACACACAACCTGGATGTGGAGACTGTCTCCCATTGTGCACATGAAATCAGAGACATTGTAAACACTACATGCACAAAGACTGTGGAGGACCATCACTATTGTGCCACTGGGACACCCTGGCTCAAACATACCATCCCACATGGGACTCACGGGGTATGTGACATGACATACACATACACCACCATGAAATGTGACCATGGCACATGCACAGATATGAACAGTTGCACATCACAGTGGTCATGTACACGTAACACCCAGGATCCTGTCCCCATTAACACGTGTACAGCCTGGGGGTGGCTGCCCACAGGTGACACCCACAGGACAACATGTACACCAACATACACACAATAGGAAATGCAGCCTTACATGCCTTATGATAAAGTTTGGACAGGCTGTCGTGATGTAGGTGTGCCCCTCACTCCCTGGGAGCTATCTGTGGCTGGCATATGTCCATCTGAGACAGGCATGCTGACATATGCCAGTCACATGTACAGTGATGCGTTGAACCGCAATGGACCGGTCGGTGCCCCGGCCGGCCCATTGCATTCAATGTGTGCGGGTACGCGTTGTACCCCTGTACGCGTTGTACTGCAATGGACCGATCGGTGCCCCGGCCGGCCCATTGCATTCAATGTGTGCGGGTACGCGTTGTACCCCTGTACGCTGTTGTACTGCAATGGACCGGTCGGTGCCCCGGCCGGCCCATTGCATTCAATGTGTCGGGTACGCGTTGTACCCCTGTACGCGTTGTACCCCTGTACGCGTTGTACTGCAATGGACCGGTCGGTGCCCCGGCCGGCCCATTGCATTCAATGTGCGCGGGTACGCGTTGTACCCCTGTACGCGTTGTACTGCAATGGACCGATCGGTGCCCCCGGCCGGCCCATTGCATTCAATGTGTGCGGTACGCGTTGTACCCCTGTACGCTTTGTACCGCAATGGACCGATCGGTGCCCCCGGCCGGCCCATTGCATTCAATGTGTGCGGGTACGCGTTGTACCCCTGTACGCGTTGTACTGCAATGGACCGGTCGGTGCCCCGGCCGGCCCATTGCATTCAATGTGTGCGGGTACGCGTTGTACCCCTGTACGCGTTGTACCGCAATGGACCGATCGGTGCCCCGGCCGGCCCATTGCATTCAATGTGTGCGGGTATGCGTTGTACCCCTGTACGCGTTGTACCGCAATGGACCGATCGGTGCCCCCGGCCGGCCCATTGCATTCAATGTGTGCGGGTACGCGTTGTACCCCTGTACGCGTTGTACTGCAATGGACCGATCGGTGCCCCGGCCGGCCCATTGCATTCAATGTGTGCGGGTACGCGTTGTACCCCTGTTCGCGTTGTACTGCAATGGACCGATCGGTGCCCCCGGCCGGCCCATTGCATTCAATGTGTGCGGGTATGCGTTGTACCCCTGTACGCGTTGTACCACAATGGACAGATCGGTGCGCACCCATTGACAATGGGCTTGCCTGGCAACGGACGCGTTTTCGAATTTCGAACGAGTCGGTTGCTGGAAAATCAGTTGGTCACCCACAACAATGTTGCAAAATCATGTATGTCATGAAATTGAAGATTTGAAGGATGCTGTGGGCGTGTTTTGGTGCTGCTATTCCATGGATTGGCCAGATTCAGAAGATGCAAACGACTTGGACCTATCACTTTGGACACAAGGGACAGTATCTGCCTCTCCAGCACATATATATTGCTGGCTGTTCCCCTGAGAGCTCACTTGCCTGCACTACATGCTCCAGGACGACATCTGCCACTGCACTGCTGCTGTCTCTGCCCCTCTGGACCCTGCAATGGCACGTACTGTGGAGAGAGCCCCAGCCTTCAGCCTTGAGGAGAACCAGGCCCTGCTGGACAGCCTACTTCCACAGTACAGCAAGCTGTATGGGACACCAGGGGAGCAGGTGAGTGTTCTGTGCACTGCCTTTCTGAATGTGCATATTGTCTGACTAGCAAGGCTGAAAGTCTGCACGCCACTGGCTAGCAGACTCACTGAGTAGTTGTCACCCCCCATAGTGTGTAGTGACATGCACTGGACAGGTATGGTGCAGTGACAGTGCATTTGAACAAGGTTTTACTTCCCATGCAATGATACCATGTAGTGACGTCTGGCAAACTGTCCATGGGCAGCTTTGCACAACCTGTGTACATCATGTGCCCCTGTGATTGAGACATGTATATACAACTGTGTCATGCACGGATATGTTGCATGTGTAGTAATGGCCTTTTCACTTTGTCATCCTGACAGGTTAATGCCCATCGGAAGCAGGAGATCTGGAAGGACATCGTCCGGCCGTCCGGGCCGTGGGGGTCTACAAGCGCCGGATCCGCAACTGCCAGAAGAGGTGGCAGGACCTTCGGGGCTGGACCCGGAGGATTGCACGGGTCCAGCTGAAGCTGTCGCCTCCTCGCAGGAGGGGCGGAACACGGACCCTGACCCCCACATGCTCCAGATCCTGGCGGTGGTGTTTCCAGACCTGGATGGGCAGCTGAAGGCCAGACAGCAGCAAGGAGGGGGTGAGTCAAAGACTGCACTGTGAACTCTGTATTACATGCTTTGTGCCCTCCTCTGGCCTGGTTCAACTGCCACAGTGCAGCAGTCATGTTGTCCAGGAGCCATGTCCCTCTATTGTGCACTGCCCACTGCTCATCTGATACCCAGGTGTGGCCCTTACATTCAGGGAATTGTGTCACTTGGGACTGTGTCCTTGCAGTTTGCTTCACTAAAGGTGGGGGACAGCATCTGTTTCCCTAACTCTGTTGTGGGCATCATGGGTGGGTCCATTGTTCACACAACGCCTGTGTTCGGACATGTAATCTGCGTGTTGCTTTGATATGCGGTCCACTTGCTGAGCTGAGCCACCACATGTGCCTGGGGTATGTGGCACACGCCCATGCAGCGGGTGGGAACAATGTTTGGGCCCCAGGAGTGTGCAGATTACGTGTGTCACACATACATAGCCAGCTATCCACTGTCCAGGGCTCATCCCTCATTCATGTGGAGCAGGACAGTCATGCCTACTCCAGGCCATGCAATGCACTCTGTACTCCCACTCCTGTGTATCAGCTGACACATTGTGCGCAGTGATTTGAACCCTCAGGTGTCTGCCTCTGTGTCAGTGTGCTGTGGATTAGTTGCCAGGACTGCTGGGGTGTTTCTTGGTAGGGGCTCAGCATGCCCCTGGAGATGTGACCATAGGAGACGATACTTGTGTGTCACATAGGTGTTTGATCAGCTGCCCGTGCAGACTGGGGTATGCGAATGTGAAGTTCAGGCAGCTGTTCCCCATTCACAGCAGATTGTGAGGGGCTCAGGTTCAGAGGGTAGTGTCACAGGTCTCCCATATGTCCAATAGGTATGACCTGGACAGATGAGGGTTAAGATGATGTGTTGTGTGGGGGATGTACATGTGCACTTGTGCAGCTCCAGGACTTGCATTCCCATGACCTACTATTGTGACACAGTGCATAGTGTTGTTGTCTGGCTGCCAAGTCATACATCACTGAGACAGTGATGTATGACTTAGCAGTCATGCCTCTGCCATGGCATGTGTCAACTTATTGGTGGTCCTGCAGGGGAGTGACATGTGCTACATGCACACCATTGTGGCGATGGCTATCAGGACATGGGTGCATCATGGTGTCTGTCGCTGGTATGCATCACATGCATTTCCTATTTGACTCTGGGAGTCCCTTTCATCCGGAAACCTGTACTGACTCAGTGGCAAGAGCTGTGATGTGTGCATGTCCACATGCCACACCGTGTCCTCTGCACTGTCCAACTACTGTGTACTTGGTGCATGTGTCCACACTGGGGTGTTGCAATCCAACAGACACCAGACAGATGGGTGCAAGGCCATGTGGGATGTGAGTGCCATGGTTGGCATCAGACTGACAATTGGCTTCTCCTGTTCAGTTAGGGCACTTTTAGCAATGTACAACTAATGATGCCAGGGCTTGCTCTGTAATGTGCTGTGCTCACAGTGGTGTGTGCGTTTGGTGCAGGTGACTGATGTCTGTCTGTTTCCCCATTGTTTGCAGATACATCCACGGCCACGGAAGGGGACAGCTCCATGGACCAGGAGGAGCCAGAGAGCCAGACTGGGTCAGCAGCCGAGGAGTGGTCGGAGGGACCCAGTGGCACGGAGGGCGAGGGGAGCCACACCGAGGAGTCCTCAGCACCATCCACCTCAGCTGAGGACCAGAGCAACTCGGAGGATGACTCCCTTATGGAGGCGGGTGTCAGCAGCCACCACACCCCAGCTAGTGTTGCTGTCCCTGCCACCACCAGCACCACCACCACCCTCCCATCGGCTCCCATTCCCCAGGTCCGTGGAGGCTCCCATGTTCGGGAGCGTGTCTCCTTTGGGCCAGGCACCGCACCCCCTGCCCCTGTGTCCCCTGCTGCCCTGAGTGAGGAGTCTGTGTACCTCCTTCGCCAGCTCCATGTAGGGCAGACAGCCATGCTGAGTGTCCTCCATGCGCACACCGCTCTGTTGACTCAGCTGGTGTCGTTCATGGAGGGCATCTCATCGGGCATGTCTGACCTACAGAGGGGCAATAGGTCCATGGACTCCTCCCTTACGGCAGCAGTGTCCCTCCTCAGACAGTCCCTCACCCCTCCTGCCTCTGCTCCATCCACACTCCCCAGCACCTTACCCGTCCCAAGCACACACACACTGGCACAGGCACACACCAGCACACACACGTCCAGCACACAGACACACACGCCACAAACAAAACGCACACGCACGCACAGTCAGGGGACTGAAACCAGACTCACGGGGGATGCGGCCCTGGTACACACACACGCATCCACGGGCACTGCGCAGTCCTCAGTTGCCTCTCCCTCCAAAGCACCCTCCCTTGCCTCACCTGCAACCCCAAAGACCCAGCGCCTCTTCCTCAGTGACCTCGGCCTCTTCCCCTCCGATCCAGCTGCTCCAGCATCCAGGGGGAAGAGGAAGCCCCCCACACGGAGCAGAGTGCCCCTCGCCCCCGGACACCCTCCCCCAGGTGCAGACAGACTGAGGCCCCCACCCGCAAGTCCCCCAGAGTGGTAAGAGCAAGACCCCGCCGCCGCCCTGCAGCTCAAGCACCAGGTCTCCTTCCTCCATCCCTCAGGCCCCCACTCCACAGGTGCCCCCACCACACCCTGCCCCAGGTTCCCCCACCCACAGATATACCATCCCCAAGAGGATCGGGCCTTCTCCCCCTGCCACTTGCTCTCCCGGCACCACACCCCCGCTGCGCTTGTCTGTGCCACTGATGTGGTGAGGGTGTCCTCCCCCTCTTTCCAGCCCAACTTGCCTGTTCCCCATTCTCCTCCCCTGGTGGTAGGCACTGCAGTGGAGTCCACTACCACCCTGTCTGACTTGGGCACTGCAGTGGCGGACCTGTCCACTCCATCTGCAGGGTCCACTGCAGTCGTGCCGGCACCCACAACCTCTGAGCCATGCCCCCAGTTGTGCCGGCACACACCATGTCAGACACCTCCACTGCAGTTGTCAGTGGCTCTCCAGCACCCACCACCCCTTCCCTGCTTCCTCCTGGTGAGCCCTGATCCTGTCCCTGCGGTGCCTGGCCTACCCCCGGTTGCCCCTCCTAGTGGATTGTCCCTGGTTTTGTGCAGGCATGTGTAGGGTGGCATCTGCCACTGTCACCCACTTGTGACTTTGTTGATGGACTGGCCATTGGCCTTTGTTTATTTTCTACTGGACTTCTACTTTTAATGCCACATATGCTGAATAAAGCAACTTTCTGTTCTCTAGTGCTTTTGCTTCTGATGTACATGATGTTGATGATGCTAACCATGCCCTTGCTGCAGTGATGGTGATATTTGGTCTCATGATAATGAAGTGTTACTGTGCAGGAACCCATGTGGTCCAGGGGAATGTGTCCTATCCTGTGGTGTATCCATGTCATCCATAGCAGCATCTGAGGGTGTCATGTGTTCAGTATTTGGCAATGGGATTTCCTACTTAGATTGCCTATTTCACATCTGTGGCTTCCACCCCTGCACATCTGTTGTGCCTGCCATTGTTCAATTCGTCTACTTCCCTGACCGTGTGGCCATCTCCAGTGGACATGCAGGTTTGGGCATCAATGGGGAAGGACTCATCTGTGTTGTCAGTGCAACATTGCTATACAAGTGTGTTGGATCTGTGCTGATGATTCCGTTGGCACTTCCATGACCAGGCTGATGTTACGGGAGCCCTCATTTGGTGCTAATTGTTGATTGTGTGACCAAGTGCTCAGCTGACATGATGGGGCCCTACTGAGGCAACATATGGCACAGCTTTCCTCACACAGGAGTGGAGTCCCCTCATGGCAGTGTGTACTCCTGTGACATTGCCTGCGCCCAAGGTGTGTGTTGTATGTGCATGTCTGTGTGTTCACTTCCGTTTAGCTGTGCATGCTGTGATCCCTAGTGTTGTACCTGTTTGTGATGCTAGCTGAGTTGACCTATGTTCCCCCAAAGTCTTCGCCCTGGGTTCTCTGTGATGTGGGTGCATGGCACATTACTGGTCATCAGGGTGTCACCCATAGGTGTGTTTGCTGTCAGGGCTGAGTTTGTGTGCAGACGCAGATGGGTCACAGTCAGGTTTCCCCTTGGCACTTGTTGTTTGCCCCTGTCATGTGATTTCCAGTTTGTGTTATCTTTCAGTGATTGTGACACGTTGTGTGTGTGACTGCTGGCACTCCTCAGGGTCCGGGCTGCAATGTTGGTTGTTGTCTATGTGTGTTCTTTGTGGGTGACCTTGGCTTCTTCATTGGTGTGTGACTGTGGCTGGGATCCCATTGGTTGGTGTGGTATTGCCGTCATGTCCATGTACAGCGTAGTGTGCAGTGTGTCAGACATTCAGGAGTCTTGTTGAGTGGCCATGTGTGTTGTGTTTCTGCACCTTGGTTCCCACCCACCACCCTGGAATAGTCATGGGTGCATGTGCAATGTCACCAGTGCATGTGTGCTTCACTGCTGCACATTGTTGGAGGTCGAGGGGTGTGGTGTTGAGTGTGTGCAGATGAGAGTTGTTGCCCGGCTAGGCCCCTGCCTCCATGTTGGCCTTGGCTTACTGGCCATGCTGTTTGATTTGTGCTTGTGTAGGTGTGATGGTAGTTAGTTGCTCAGGACACATGACTGTGGTTCACAGTGTGAACCACATTTAGCTTTGTCATCACAGTGGGATTGTAATGCAGCCCAGGGTCACCACATTGTGGGGGCCCTGGGGTGGTGCTGTGGTGTGTCTGTGTCTTGCTGTGTCAGTTGCTGTCCCTACGTGCCTGTGTGACATGTGTGATTTGTGCTCCCTCTCATCTGACAATGCCTGCTTGCCCACATAGGGGATTTGGATCCATGAGTTACCTTTGTGTGGCACTGTATGCACATCTGTATGATTGGTATTCAGGTCTCCTCATGTGTTTTGTGGTTGCCTGGGGACACTGGCACCCCCCTCACCTGTTGTGTATGATGTGCAGTGTGGGACTGCCTGTTTGTGTTTGTGCATCTGCACCACTGCATTGGCATATCTTGGGTGTGCCATTGGCTGTATGTAGTTTGGTGGGTTTCCCCTGCTGTCCCTGGGACTCCTAGGTCATCGGTCAGCACAATGATCATGGTTTGTGTGTCCCATTGCTGCCATGGTATGGTATCTGTTCACCTCACATCTGCATTCTCCACAGGGTATCTGCATGTGTGTGCCCATTGGTGCATATATGTGGGTCTGCATTCTGATGGTCACTTCTGTCATTGTGTCATTGATGATTGTTGACGGTGTCAGCCCCCATGGGTGTTGTTTGTCTGCACATGGCCAAAGGTATGTCTTATTTGCACTGCAGTATTTGGCTCCCCCAATTTATGTTGCAATGGGACACATACACTACTTTGCCACTGATGTGTTTGTTGTTCTGTGACCAGGAATCATCCATGCAGTTTGGCAGTTGCACCTCTTTCTTTGTCAACACTTACCTTTTGGTCACTGTGATGATGGGGGTTTGGACCCCATTGCCACAATGTTCAAAATGTGCTTCAGCTATGGACCCCACACTTACATTTTGGTCACTGTGATGATGGGGGTTTGGACCCCATTGCCACAATGTTCAAAATGTGCTTCAGCTATGGACCCCACACTTACATTTTGGTCACTGTGATGATGGGGGTTTGGACCCCATTGCCACAATGTTCAAAATGTGCTTCAGCTATGGACCCCACGCTTACATTTTGGTCACTGTGATGATGGGGGTTTGGACCCCATTGCCACAATGTTCAAAATGTGCTTCAGCTATGGACCCCACACTTACATTTTGGTCACTGTGATGATGGGGGTTTGGACCCCATTGCCACAATGGTCATGGCCTGCTTGCATTGTGGGTGCCACACACATATATGTGTGGCACATGTGCTAGGGGGTCACATTGTATGTTCAAAGTCATGTTCGGTGTTGTAGGCATTTGACACAGTCTACACACGCTTGTCATGGTGTTGGGGGATGTCTTCTTCTTGCATTCCCTAGGTTGTGGTGTGCTGGTTGTGTCATGCATTGTCCATCCTATGAGTGGGGGTGGTAGTAGTGGTAGGCATCCAGCCCCCCTGGCTAAGGGTGGTAGTAGTGGTAGGCATCCAGCCCCCCTGGGTGAGGGTGGTAGTAGTGGTAGGCATCCAGCCCCCCTGGGTGAGGGTGGTAGTAGTGGTAGGCATCCAGCCCCCTGGCTGAGGGTGGTAGTAGTGGTAGGCATCCAGCCCCCCTGGGTGAGGGTGGTAGTGGTGGTAGGCATCCAGCCCCCCTGGGTAAGGGTGGTAGTAGTGGTAGGCATCAAGCCCCCTGGCTGAGGGTGGTAGTGATGGTAGGCATCCAGCCCCCCCTGGGTGAGGGTGGTAGTAGTGGTAGGCATCCAGCCCCCCTGGGTGAGGGTGGTAGTAGTGGTAGGCATCCAGCCCCCCTGGCTAAGGGTGGTGGTAGGCATCCAGCCCCCCTGGCTGAGGGTGGTAGTAGTGGTAGGCATCCAGCCCCCCTGGGTGAGGTTGGTAGTGGTGGTAGGCATCCAGCCCCCCTGGGTGAGGGTGGTAGTAATGGTAGGCATCCAGCCCCCTGGGTGAGGGTGGTAGTAGTGGTAGGCATCCAGCCCCCCTGGCTAAGGGTGGTGGTAGGCATCCAGCCCCCTGGCTGAGGGTGGTAGTAGTGGTAGGCATCCAGCCCCCGGGTGAGGGTGGTAGTGGTGGTAGGCATCCAGCCCCCTGGCTAAGGGTGGTGGTAGGCATCCAGCCCCCCTGGGTGAGGGTGGTAGTGGTGGTAGGCATCCAGCCCCCTGGGTGAGGGTGGTAGTAGTGGTAGGCATCCAGCCCCCCTGGCTAAGGGTGGTGGTAGGCATCCAGCCCCCCTGGCTGAGGGTGGTAGTAGTGGTAGGCATCCAGCCCCCCCTGGCTGAGGGTGGTAGTAGTGGTAGGCATCCAGCCCCCCTGGGTGAGGGTGGTAGTGGTGGTAGGCATCCAGCCCCCTGGGTAAGGGTGGTAGTAGTGGTAGGCATCCAGCCCCCCTGGGTGAGGGTGGTAGTAGTGGTAGGCATCCAGCCCCCTGGCTAAGGGTGGTGGTAGGCATCCAGCCCCCCTGGGTGAGGGTGGTAGTGGTGGTAGGCATCCAGCCGCCCCTGGCTGAGGGTGGTAGTAGTGGTAGGCATCCAGCCCCCCCTGGGTGAGGGTGGTAGTAGTGGTAGGCATCCAGCCCCCCTGGGTGAGGGTGGTAGTAGTGGTAGGCATCCAGCCCCCTGGGTGAGGGTGGTAGTAGTGGTAGGCATCCAGCCCCCCTGGGTGAGGGTGGTAGTAGTGGTAGGCATCCAGCCCCCCTGGGTGAGGGTGGTAGTGGTGGTAGGCATCCAGCCCCCCTGGCTAAGGGTGGGGGTAGGCATCCAGCCCCCCCTGGGTGAGGGTGGTAGTAGCGGTAGGCATCCAGCCCCCCCTGGGTGAGGGTGGTAGTGGTGGTAGGCATCCAGCCCCCCCTGGCTAAGGGTGGTAGTAGTGGTAGGCATCCAGCCCCCCCTGGCTAAGGGTGGTAGTAGTGGTAGGCATCCTGCCCCCCCTGGGTAGGGGTGGTGGTGCGCATTCAGGCCCCTGTGTGCATATGTGGCATTGGTGATGGGCATCCCGCCCCTATGGTGCTGCTGTTGCTGGTGTAAGTATATTCTGCATCCCTCTGTGTGTGTGTGATGTGTCGTGTACGTGTTGTATGTGTTTTGTGGTTGGTGTCTGGCTTACCTTCTGTGCCGTACACGTCCGTGCCTGTTCCGGTAGTAAATGTAGAATATTGGTATGATCGGGACAAAGGGATTCATGGTTGGTTCGTGTCGTTCGTCCTTCTCGTTGCTTCGCGTCGTCCTCGTCGCTTCGCGTCGTCCTCGTCGCTTCGCCTCGTCCTCGTCGCTGGCGTGTTCGTCTCGGAGCCGTGGATCGTGTTGTGGCGCGAATCGGAGCTTATGTGCGCCTCTCCCGGATGCTTTGACGTGCCGTGCGTAGCGACGGGTTCGGCGCGTATGGAAAGCGCATTGTACTCGTTCGGCCGGACGGAGCTGCATTTTTCCTTCCGTGCGACTCGATTCGGCGTTTCCGGATTCGCCTCGGTCGGGGAACAAGACCTGGTTTGGGTGAGTACGGCTCGGCCGGATTCTTTGCTGTTGTGCGCATCGTACTTACTCGTTCGGTGTGCTGTACGGATCGGTCGGGAAACAGGCTTTCGCATGGCTTTTTTCCCGACCGAATGCTATTGGGTGCGCCTCCGACCGAGATCGGAATCGGCCCCTGAGTGTGTGTTTTTCTGGACAAGAACTTTCCATCCCGCATGCACCCTTTTACAATTGCACATGCTGTAGAGTATTGCTGCTTTTTCCTACGGCCAGCTGGGCAGATCCATTGGTGTAAAAGATACATTCACATCGATCAAGAGGCATTATTAAATTCAGCAGAGGATATTCTTGTTCATACTGGAGGAATGCTTGTGTTTGCAATGTAGGATCAAATCTGTAATCTTCATCAGTTGCATTGAGAGAGTTAGCCCTCTGAATCCATTGTGGATGTAATGTTTTAGCATTCAGGATGCTTGCCTTTGTAACGCCCTCTAGGGTGGCTACCGGGGTCATGACAATTATGCATTTCCCCTGTTCCAGGGCTCTCTCTCTCACTACAGTGGTCTTTACTGCTGTTAGTATCTTTTCTATTGGTGCAAAACGCATTTCAACGTTTGTGTATAAATGTGATTTATATGGATAGGTACTGTATCATCTTCAATGAAAGTGATGAAAGTGTACCCGGTAGGTCCAGCGACCAGGCGGATCACCAAGTTAGTTGTGTTGACACGTGTAAGTAAATGTTTGGAAGCTAACTTGTCAGCTTTTACAGAACATTGGATATCAGTATGTTCCTGTGTCCAAAGGTGTACTGAAAAATCAGGTCTAATTAAATCGTAGAAAGTCTTTACCCTTTCTGCGTAATCCAAAATGTATGTTCTGCCTTCAAGAATCCTAAAATGGATGTAGTCTTTTTAGAGTCTTGGAGGTTGGAGCAGTGCACATTATTCTAAAAATTGTGCTGCCAGGCTTTTGCCTTCAATTGACAATTCGTATCCTGAAAATAGGACACTGAGGTGGGCGATTTTTGGTTTGTAAAAATTAAATTTGTATCCCAAGTGGGCGAAACCAAGAATTATGTGGTTCACCCTAGCCAAGTGTTCCATTAATTTGTTGAATTTCAGATAGATGTCATCTACATAAGACAATGCCTCTTCATCAAAATTTTGAAGTAACTCTGTTACCTTGGCTGAGAATAACCCAGGGCTGTTCATATACCCCTGGGGTAATTGACAAAATTGGCATTGACAACCTAGCGCTGAGAACGCTGTCAAATATCTGCCCCCAGGTGCTATGTTTTGGCAGAAAAATCCATTTGAGATATCCAGTGTTGTGTTGTATTTTTTCCTGACAATGTCATTCATTAGTGCGCCACTATGTGCATTCTGTACCACAAATGTGCATGTGGATGCGTTTAAATGTCTGTAATCCAAGACTAGACGATATGAATTATTGGGTTTCCCTACAGGAAATAAGGGATTATTCATAGGTGATGTGCAATTTTCTATCACACCCTGGTATTCAAGTTGATCTAAGATCTCCCTGACATGTTTATTTGCCTCATGTTTAATCAGGTATTGTCTCTGAGGTTGAGAAATGTTTTTTAATGGGATTTCATGATGAGGTGACTTATCATCCCACCCAACATTGACCACGGTAAAGTGCAGGAGCAAGTGCTAACGCCCACTCCTATGTGTATGGATTTCTAACTCATTCTGGTATGAGGTCGGAAAAAGCAGGTAAAATAACTTCTTCTCCCATTGGGCAATCCATTATGAAATCAGGTGGCCAGTCCCTTTTCGGCCAAAAGAATGTTGTAACTGTATGTCAGGTTTTCCCAAAAGAGACCCTTTACTTTTTTGGGTATATCCCCCTCCATTTGGAGAATTATTTCATATAACCAATGTAGGACACTCACCCTTGCATCCGGTGTTTCCACCATGATATGCTCACTCAGCCCTACTACCCCCAGAACGTCCATCAGGTTCTGGCGAGCTATGGTGACTTCTAAAGCGCTGTCCAGCATTGTCACTGCCCATTCCCCATTCAGAAGCAGAGTCCTCAGTAACCTGGGCATGTCTAATTTTATTCCTGGCAACCTTCTTCTTTTTAAATTGAGGTTTTGAAGTCTTTTGTTTATCTTCCTGTTCAATGATGTGGTCAGAAGTGGGATGTGCCTCCCTTTTTGGCTTGACTCGCTCTTCCGATCTGTACTCTGACCGTCTGTCTCTCTCTGAATGCTTTTCAGATGGCTCCTGAAAGGAACGAGATGAATGTGTATCAGTATCCTGCTAGCTCTCAGACTTTCTAATATTGTCATGGTTTCGCAGATTATATTTTCGTTCAGTGTGGTCCTGTTGAGGAGACCCACCCTGTGACTGTCTTTTGTTTTGTTTATGTCTTTGTTTATTATCCAATTTTTTCTTTGAAGAATCGGGTGCTTGCCTAGAGTTATCCTTTTCAGAACTACTCTTAACCATTGGTTTCCCAGGTTTGGCTCCCAGATTTTCCCTGCCTAAAGATGCATATGCTTCTTTGATTATCCTAGGTAATTCCTTCAGGCATTGGCGTATAGCTACCGCTGCTGCCTCTCTTTTTATGTTAATCAGCATAATTGTTGATATTTGGGCAAAGTTGCTCACCAGTTTCATTCCCAGATCTAAGGCAGGCTCTGCCCCGTACTCATTCTGAATTTGTTTCAGTACTTCTGGTATGACTGCTATTGAGGGGTACCATGTGTTCTGGTATATACAGAAGCGAAGACTATACCCCAAGTGACACAATCTGCTATCGGGGGAGCCATCCCCATTGGCAAGCAAATTGTCAGTATTCTGTGTTTCTACTGCGGGCCTGTATTGGGAAAAAATACTTCAAGCTGAGCTGTTTTTTGTGCTATCCAGAACGGGATTTGCTCCCAACTGGCAGGAAACTTTCCCATAATTGCATTTAGTGCTTGTGGGCTAATACCTGTAGTAGCCATGTGTGGCTGTGTAGCATGAGCAGCCCCCGCAGGTTGTACTTGCAATGTTCTCATTACATATTGTGTTAGATTTCTGTAAATGTTTACCAAATCTTTGTAAAGTTTGTGCATTCCTGCTGATGATAAGGCAGCAATGTCTGAATGAGGTGTGTATGAAGCTAAATCCCGGCCATGTCGTTCCTTCTCTGCTGAGTGGACACATGTTCTTTGGTGTGGGGTAAGGCACCTTTAAACCAATTAATATGCTCTTGGTAAGTTAACGGGACTTCTAAGCCCACATAAGGAAATTATTCATCAGGTGGTTCATATTCAATATATTCATAGAATAACCATGTGTGTGCGTCTGCAGGTGGGAATTTAACCCAAGAATAGAATACCTCTGTTCTGAATGCTTTGTGCGCCTCACACACAAAGGTAGCTTCTCTACCCTTCGCCGGGAGGCCATGTTGTAATAATTTCATTGTAACTCCCTGTCTGTAATTTTCTGAAATATTCAGGGTATCTATCTGTTCTCCAATGTTTTCGTTCTGTTTGGTCATTATTAGAGAAGTATTACTTAGCCAAATTTTTATAGAGATATCGTTTGCACAATGTTGGAACTTCTAATCCTTCAAGCTTGATTTAACCAACAACCAATACATAGGGCATATTTACTCAGCTGAGGCGGATTTGTTTCCCTTCCCACTACGGACATCTCCAGTTAAAATGTCAGTAGGGGTCTCTGAGAAAGCACAACTGAGCAACTCAGATTTGACCATTAAATAAGTGCATAACCAACGATGGCGGCGCCATGTCCTGTAGTTCCTACCAATCCTTAGGACCTGTGCATTGTTTGGACAACATAAACTAAGGGCTTTGTGCCAAGACTGATCTGAACACTCCCACAGGATATGTTGGCCTATAGACCAGCTAGCTCACAGTGCCACCGTAAGCCCGCCTAACCTACCAGGGAGCGAATGGTTTCTAGCAACCAGAGAAACGAATCCAACATTGTTATGCATGTAAATGTATGCAAAAGGTCACAGCTTAAAAATGTTATTCGTGAGGACAATGTAAGAAATAACTTGCTTCGCTACATGGGCCGAACCCGGGAATATAACACTGGTTTGTATGTGCCTGAGACTTAGCAATCCTTCTTTAATACTAATAATGTAAACAGTAATTTCCGCCTCAGCTCCTAACCTGATGTCCAAGTTGCCTTGGTATTTCCATCCCAAGGCATGTTGTCCTCTATTGGTTATGTAGGCCGTATCAAGAATTTTCCTTTCTTGATAATATGGGGACAACAAAAAATATCCCAGCAAGTCCACACTTACCTTACCAAACCCAAAAACATTGACATCAGTCTTTAGCCTAATGTTTTACCAATTAAAACAAAAACAAGAATCAGGTAACCATGAGAGCTGACACAAAATTAGCCAGTACTCCCAACACTCATTCATCAATAGATATCAAACATTTACATGCTGTTTATACTTCTTCATAAAGACCACTTATGTGATTAGCAGTGACATTTCACTTTGCACTGGTAACTTCCGAATTCATAGCATGAATTAACAAAACTATACTTAATTTAACAGGTCTTGCACTAGATTCATTACATTTTTGTTATTATATATACTAGGAACATGTTCTACTTTATCACCTTCATAGTATTAATTTCCCATGTCAGGATTACTGTTTGGCACATGGGATTTCTAGCCACACTTAAAGCATTTGACATTCCCACTAGACCTTAAACCTTTAATGGAGCACCCTGAATATCAAACACTTTTGGTCGCACCAACAGTTTTACGTAGTGTGACTTGTTTATGGTGCCAGTAACTGTTCTTAAATCTTCTTATTTGCATATTGCATAACTATTTGGTCTCAAATATATTGATTAACGATATTTACAAAATCACATGTTGCAACTAAAACATATAATACCCTTACACATTTTCAGTGAGCACCATGGGATATTGATGTCTAGTATGATATTGTTCTCTTCATCACTATATGTACCTCTTCAGAGGACTCTGTAGGAATGGAATGGTTTATAAAAAGGGTTTCTATCACTTAATGAGTGATAGTGAGGTGACTTTACCAAATAAGATGAAGTGTACCTCTTGTCTTGTCAATGTTGAAATGAAAGATAAATTTAGCCTGTAACAGTAGCCAGTGGTGCACAAAAAGAAACACAATTTCTGCAGATGATGCTTCTAGGTCTATTTGGCTTTGAGTAAAACTGTCCAGCACTGTCCAACTGATTGTGAATTGAAAAACTGTATTGACCACTTTGCTTGACTGGATTTCCTGTTTATATACAACAGTATTAGTTAAAAATTGGGTCACCCATACAGGACAATGGCAGTAAGTGATGCTCCTCCACTGCCAGTAACATCACTCCACCTTTCTGGAGGAAGAGACCAAAATTCATTGCGACTCTGGAGGCGCTGGAACTGATGGTTGGTGCAGGCACAGGGTCAATGAGAGGTGTTCATTGCAGACGTCAATGGAGTCATCAGGGAAGAAGAAACCTACATTGTGAGTCCATTAACACTTAATATATGGAATGAAAGAGGCAAGAACTGGGCAAGCTATTTACAATTATGATGCCAACATTCTGGCAGTCGTCAGATTCAGATGCAATTTCCTTGAAATGATTAAAGTATTTCTCTTGCCGGGTAAGCTTTTCACCCCAGGTCAGTGTTTAACATTCCCATGACACTAAGGCACACTTTCCTTTGTTTCTCTGGGTGTTGCTGCTTTATTAGGGGATTTGACTATACTTATTACTTTGTTCATGACCTGTCTATCAGATTGGCTGTATTCCTGGGGATCACCACTATACTCAAGAGGGCCTACCTTCAGGCATCATCTACTCTGTGTAGTTTAACAGTTCAGAGTATCAGAGTGGCCAGACGATTGCAGGCTAGTAAGGAAGGGAACTTCAAGGAAGAAAACCAGGAATGACAATGGAGCAAAGGTAACTAATTCTGATCTCTTATTCATTGTGTCAATGTCTAAGGGTGTAACGATATTCACCTTGACCTTTGTTTCTCCTTAATTCCCACTCCTGGTGTCTTAGGTTCACTATAGGATAGAAGGTTGCGTTTTGTTCTATGGAAACAGAAAGACGAACAAAACATTGATATAAATGCAAGTCGTATCTTCCCTTATGAAAAGACTAAGTAGAAAAAATGCCTACCAGAAATATATGTCATAGATGTTTCTATTTGACAAGTTCCAGCAGTCATTTCCTTCATTATGCTGCTTAGGAACAATAGGCAGTGCTTGGAGCCAAAGTGTTGAAATTCACAGTACAGTGTATCTGAGTTCGAGAAAGAGGTTTAGTAATCCTGCAGTTGTCAAAGCACCCCAAAAAAGAATTTCATATACAAAGTGCTAGTCCTGACAAAAATGTCAGCCACAAATGCAGAAACTGCAGCTCACAGTGTTTGGTGAGATGCTTTAGAACACACTCAAACATAAAGTATCAAGAGCCTCCTGAATACTCCATCAACGGAGTAACCCATTTCTCAAGATCTAAGGGCCTGATTACTAGTTTAGCGGTAAGTGAACCACCATCGAAGCGGCATTGGAAACCCTGCCACACAGATGGCGGTCCACCAACCATATTACGATGTTGGCGGTTTGCTGAACGAAAGACCACTGGAGTACCACCTCTACTGGCAGGCATTTGCTGACTGCCTCAACTGCAGTAGGGGAAAGCAGATGTCAGAGGGCAGTATGGAGATGTTCCCTGCCATCCGAATTAAGAGTTGCGTTTTTGACAATCCAACTGTGGCAGGAAGACCGCCTGCTTCAAGTTGACAGAATCAAAGGAATTGTGGTGCCCAAAACTGAGGGCCAGGGGGAAGGGGGGCATGCTACAGGCCCCCAATGTCCCTTTCAGCCAGCCTTTTCATGGGGGGTAAACCGCCATGCAACTGCCGGCGAGGAGGGACATCATAATCCCTACGGCAGTGCCTGGCATGCACCGCCAGCATTGTAGGGATTCAAGTTCCCTCCGGCGGTCGCGACCGCCACCCATCCACCCACCATCCTAATGTGGCGGGCGGGAATCTTCAATGCGATCAGTGGTGGTCCCACCGTCGTCGTAATCAGGCCCTAAGTTCCTGAGCACTGCCCAGATAGTCATCCTGTCAGAGTAACAGAATACTTCCCACACACAAGACCTTTGTCTCAGCTCATCAACGAGATATTCAGCTCCAGGGTGAGTACCCTTTGTAAAATAAGTTGTACAAATTCAACTTTTCCATTGGATTGCATTTGTAATAAATATTTTAAAAAGTCAAAGAATGAATTTTTCAGGTGGTTCTTAGGATGAGTTAAAATTATTTAATTTTTAAATTAACTACCAAAACTTTTCTATAGAACTACTCACTCTGCTACAGTGAAAATAGCTTTTGGGGCCTTATTAGAAATGAGGGTCTCTAGTTGGCAGTGGTATGCACCCTGTCCAAGTAGGGACCCCTCCTTCTAGTCAGAGTAAGGGAGTTACACACCCAAGATAGCCCCTGCTCACCCCCTTGTTAGCTTGGCACGAGCAATCAGGCCTTTCCCAGAGCCAATGTGTAAACGTTTGTACAAAAAAACCAAAGTAACACAGTGAAAACACTACAAATGGACTCCACACCAGTTTGGAAAAATAAACAATCTTTATCTAAACCAAACAAGACCAAAACGACAAACATCCAATGTACAGAACTCAAGATATCACTTTCTAAACGTTTAAGCAATTCTGTCCATAGAATACTACGGATGCATTGATTTTAGCAAAAAGTACCTTTGATGCGTCAAAATTCAAGATGAAAAACAGCTGCAAAGGAGAGAGGCATTGGAAAACGCAGCAATGTGTTGATTGTGGAGCCCCAGGGGAATGGAGGCATCAGTTTTGCTGCATGCAAGTGTTGCGTCGAATTCCTTACTGCAAGGAGAAACGATGCGTCGAAATCCGAAAGCGACTCTCGTTTGCGAGGCAATGCATTGGAAACTTGGTGCACAGGTGCGATGCGGTTGATGCGGAGAAACAGCAGTTGCGTCAATTCTTCCAGCCATGTACCGAGGATGCATCAATGCATTCTGCTGCACAGCAGGGCCTGCATCGGAGTTGTAGTGGGTGACTCGGACGTTGGAGACATGGTGCTCTGGACTCGGTCTGCGGCACTTCTTTTGGCCACAAACAGGCGCTGCGTCAATTTTTCAGCTGCACCTCTGCGACGCATTAGTTTTTTACCAGCACGGCAATCTTGCAGTGGTAAAAATGGTGGAAGGGCGATGGCGTGTTTTTTCAAGACTTGAAGCAGCAGAGCCACCTCCAAGGGCCCAGAACAGGAATTGGCACCACTTGGCAGGTCAGAACTCCCAGTGGAGTTCAGGGATGCTGCAAATGAAGTCTGATGACCCTGAGACTTTTTAACAGGAGGCAAGCACACACAAGCCTTTGGAGAATATTTTCAAGCAGGATGCAAAACAGCAAAGTCCAGTCTTTGTCCTCTCCAAGGCAGAAACAGCTACTGCAGGCCAACCCAGCAAAGCATCACAACAAAGGGGCAGTACTCCTCCTGACAGCACTCCAGCTCTTCCTCTTGGGAGAGTCGCCTCATGGTCCAGTAGTGCTCTCAAAATGTGGGGTTACAGGTCCAATACTTATACCCCTTTTGGCGTTTGAAGTAGGCATACTCCAAAGGATACTCTTTGTAGTGCACAGATCCTGCCTTGCTCTTTCTTGGCTCCGGACACACTACAGGGGGGTTGGAGACAGCTTTATGAGAGGCCAGGCACAGCTCTTTTCAGGTGTCAGTGACAACTCCTCCCACTACTCTAGCTCAGGAAGGCCCGTCAGCCTGGTTATTGGAAATCAGGATATGCAAGGCACACCTCAGCTCCCTTTGTGTGAGTGTCTAGAGTGAATGCACAAACAGCCCAACTGTCAGTCTAAACCAGACGCTGATTTCACAGTCATGATGGAATAGCAATAAAATGCCCATTTTCTAAAAGTGGCATTTTTGAAACACATAATTTAAAATCCACCTTTACTAATATATGTGTTTTTAATCCTGAGCTCAGAGAACCTAAACTCCAAATCTCTAGCTCTTCCTAATTGAAAGTCACACTTGTAAGATGTTACAAGGCAGCTCCAATGATAACCTATTGGAGAGCTAGTCCTTACAATAGTGAAAAACAAAATTGGCGGTATTTGACTATCAGGACATGTATAACCCACTCCCACCTTTTTACATAAACTGCACACTGCTCATGGACTACCTTGAGCCTACCTTAGGGGTGCTTTACATGTAGAAAAAGGAAGGTTAGGTAGGGCCTGCAAGTGGGTGCACTTCCCAAGTCGTCAGTTTAAAACTGCACTCACCAACACTGCAATGGCAGGTCAGAGTCACGTTTACTGTGTTACTCATGTGGGTGGCACTACTAGCGCTGCAGGCCCACTACTAGTATTTGATTTACAGGCCATCGGCACACACAGTGCACTTTATGAGGGACTTACCAGTAAATCAAAAATGCCAAATATGGACAACCAGTCATAATCCCAATTTACACATGGAGAACTTGCACTATAGCACTGATCAGCAGTGGTAATGTGCCCAGAGTACACAGACCAGCAAAAACGAAGTCCAGCATACAGTCAAGCATACAGCAGGTAGAGGCAAAAAGACAGTGGAAACCACGCCAAGGATACAGGGTCTAACAGGCCTTGCCACTGTAAAGACATGTTTTACATTAAACATTTACATGTCATACCTTCAAATACCATACACACTGCCTTGTTAGGCATTATGGCCTATTTAGGGGTGACTTATTAATGTTCAAAAGGAGGGTTTAGGCCTGTAAAAAGGGTTTATTCTGGCAAGTCAAATTTGCAGTTTAAACCTGCACAGCCATATTACTGATGGCAGGTTTGCAGTCATTTTTTTGCATTGTCATTCTAGTGGTGGAACAATGTGTGCTGCAGTCCACTAGTGAAATTTATCTTACAGGCACTGAGTACAATTTACTAGGGACCTATCGGTAAACTAAATATACCAAGTAGGAGTATAGCCAATTTTGACATATTTTAGGGATCAGAGCAGATGCACTGTCCCAGAGTGCAAAGTCAAAAAACCAGCAGCATCAGTCTGAAAATTAACAGGGGTGCCCATGCATAAAGAGCTATTTTCTTACTACTGTTGTGAGAAATTAGGTTGTTAGCTGAATGGGGTGACCCCTGTTCAAGCAACAGCCACAATACACGTCAGGGTGAACCATAAAAGTCACTAAATTAACCTGTTCTCAACTCTAAAGTGCCTTGGCACACAAGCAGTCAGGCATAACTTAG
Organism: Calotriton arnoldi; assembly: GCA_963921515.1. Classification (NCBI taxonomy): domain Eukaryota; kingdom Metazoa; phylum Chordata; class Amphibia; order Caudata; family Salamandridae; genus Calotriton; species Calotriton arnoldi. The sequence continues at coordinate 404,661 of CAWUFW010007909.1, read as the reverse complement.
ACGCAATGTGTAAAGTATTTATGCAGCACACAAACAGGAGTAAAGTGAAAACACAACACAAGAATGTTTAGAAAAATAGTCAAATGTAATAAATTATTTGAAACCAAAACAACAAAAATCCAATTAGTAGAACCAGAGTTATGAATTTTTTAATATTAACTCCTTCGATGCTCATGACGAGCCCAGCTCGTCATGCTGCGCGGTAGCGCTATGCGCATGACGAGCTGAGCTCGTCACGACCCCACCCGCGATCGGAATGTCCAGCACACGAGCGGAATTCCGATCGCGGTCAAGGGGTTAAAACAAAAACTAGCTCCTAAAAGATCGAAGTGCCAACTGCGGACATCTAGTAGATCCAGACCGGGTCAATGTTGAAAAATATGGCTGACCGACATGGAGCGCAAGCCAGATACAAAAAATGGATTGGGCCTGGTCGGCGCTTGTTTCGGATTTAGAAGTAATTTAGAAGAAAAGTGTTCTGAGAAGGTAAAGTTCAGCAGGATAAGGCGGCAGGTGGTGTCCGAGGAGGAGGTTTAGTTGTCCGGGAGCTGCTGGACAAAGTTGTGGTGAAGATTTCTAAGTTTGGACTTATTCTCTTTTTTGGAAGTTGAAAATATCCAGCGGGCTGAGGCTGAAGGATATAGCTGACTAAAGTTCCATGATGCCATACACCCCTTTGGCGAAGGACCACTGAAATGGGCTTGCTGCTGCACAGAAGAATTTAGCGGGAGCTGCCGTGAAGTCAGGCCGACCAGCGATGCACCTTTGAGCACATAGACGAGCAGGTTCGTCCAGATCTTCTCTTCATTCTCAGAGCAGTTTTTACCCAAAAACTTTTTAAGCCCCAAGTTTTGGATTTTGGCCATCTGGGCAACTTAGTAGTACCACCAATGGTCCAGCACTTGGAGGGCTAGGAATCACTCAGGCTGGGTCCAGGTGTGGGTCCAAGATGGCTGTATCCTTTTCTGTCCCTGAGGCTCTAATCAGGAGGACAGCCAATTTGCCCTTGGCATCACTCTGGTAGTCTTGGGCTTAAGTGATGAAACAGAGCTCATGCAGCAGGGCAGGACCCTGCGGATTCAAGGCAGGCTTCAGGCAGCACAGCAGTCCTCCCAGGTACAGCAAAGCAGCCTTGTGGAGTACACATCAGGCCACAGCAGCAGGCAGTCCTTTGAGAGTCCTTCCGCAAGTCCATAAAGTGAACTGAAGAGTGCGCCTGAGGGTCCTATTTTTATACCTGGTGCCTTCTGTGAAGTAGGAGGAGTTTCTAGAGAATTCCCTTTGAATTGCCTGAAGTTTTCTGACTCTCCTGTTCTGTCTCTAAGCTGGCTGCATGAACAATGAAAGGGTGAAAAGTCCTTTGTGTGAAGGCAGTGCACAGCCTATTTAGTTGCAAGTGGGGCTGTGCCCAGCTCTGCCCCCATCCTGCCAGTTGATGGCCTATCCATCACACCTAATCCGTCTATTGTGTAGCTGTCTGGGAGGAATAAACAATGTACAACTGCCAACTACATCTAGTCAAGGACCCAGTTAACAGGCTGCAGGCACCAACTAGTTAGGGCAGGAAAATGGCTTTCTGAAAGGTGCATTTTCAAAATATTAACTTAAAATTCAACTTTACCATTAAAGAGGATTTTTTATTACAAATTCTCAGACACCAAACATGAAATGCGTACCTGTTTCCAATGAAAAGCAAGCACTTATTAAATATTATAAGGCAACCCAATGTTATCCTATGGGAGACGTAGGCATCAAATAGTGGAAAACACATTTAGGATTTTTTCACTACCAGGACATGTAAAAAGCAAAAGTACATGTCCAACCTTCTAATTACAGTGACATCTATGTAATAAAAGGGCAGTTAAAGGCTTGGCAAGGGACTTTTATTGGCAAGTCGAACTAGTAGTTTAAAACTGCATTCAGGTCGCAATGGCAAGCCTGGGACACGTTTTAAGGGGATACTTAAGTGGGTGGCACAATAAGTTCTGTCTACAGGTCTACTAGTAAAATTTAATTTACAGGCGCTAGGTTTATACTATACCATTTTACTAGGGACTTATAAGTAAATGAAGTAAATAAAATACTCTAAACCGGTGTCAGCCAATCTTACCATGTTTAAAGGAGAGAGCACAAGGACGTTAGCACTGGTTAGCAGTGGCAAAGTGCACGGAGTCCTAAGGCCAACAGAAACAAATTCAGCACAAATAGGTGGAGTGAAGGCAAATTTTGGGGTTGACCCTGCAGAGAGGGCCAAGTACAACAGCTTTCCAATGCCATTCTGGATTTTGTGAACTGACCTCTTAACTCATAGATCAGTTTGCAAAATACAAACGCATTTGGTAAAAGTCAGTGTGCAATTTGCAACCTTTTTTTAGTACATGAGGTTCTTTGTGTAAATTGCTGACTGGAGGAGTCATGGGCAGTAGCGGCTTGTGGAGGGAGTGCCGCGGGGCGGTTGGGCGGACCGGGGGAGGAGCAGGGTGGGGGGTAGTAAACTATGGCATACGGCCGAACAGAGGTAAGTAAACAAATAAATAAATAAAACAAATTTCGTTGCGCGCGCTGCATCGCATTTGGCAATGCAGTGCGCGCAAAGAAATTCGTTTTATTTATTTATTTGTTTACTTACCTCTGTTCGGCCGTATGCCGTAGTTTACTACCCCCACCCTGCTCCTCCCCCGCCCCGCCCCACCGCCCCGCGGCACTCCCTCCACGAGCCGCTACTGGTCATGGGAACAGAGCGAGGACATACATTTGTAGACTGCCCCTCAGACAATTCAAATATAAACTTTTTTTTCTAAATTATAGTCAATAATTTGTAACTTCAGTGGGAATTTCGTGTGAACAAACCTTAAAAAAATCTATGCTAATTTCTCCTTGCTGAATTATTAATGTAGTCTAATTTTCAGATTTGTGACAATTTCAAGATCTTTTCACCAGTTTCCAAACTAATTTAAAGGAGGGGAAACAACACTACCACGTAAACAAATAAAATTAAATAATAGCGCAAAAATATGTGTATTCCCTTCAGCCCATTTCAGAAACATCAGGGGCTGTGTCAGAAAATCGTTTTTTTGCACTGCCCTAGGGCAGAAAGTGACTATGCACTTTTTGGCATCTTGAGTGCGTATATTAACTGGAAATATGTCTGAGTTAATGCATTTTTTTTGACAGAAGAACGCGTAAACACAAAGAGGAAATTTCTGGCCAGTGTTTTCCGAGCTGTGCTGTCAGCAAAACATGCATTAATTCAGTGCTTTCGAGTTAATGTATGCACACAAGACGTTAAAAATAAGCTAACAGATCCATAAAGTGCTGGTGCAGCGCAGAAAACAGAATGATCATAGGGCCCCAGAACAAACTCTTTGTTCACTTCAGATTTTGTTGGTGATATTTCCCAAAAAAAAACACACAGAACTTTTCTGTCGTTGTTTAAATAAAAAACAAGAACTCATTTGAGATGTTTTCTCATACTTCAGAGTAATGTGTACATAATGGGAATAATTACAATCTGAAAAATGTTGAAAAAGGATGGAAATTTGGCACACGCATAACACAATCTTAGGAACTACTGGCATAGGATGTCAAATCTTTTACCACTTTAGAATAGGAAATTGATCCTTGTATTCAAAGCTCATTATCAGAAAAGTCCATGTAACTTTAACATAGGCATAGCCCATGCATCGGCTGCAGGTCGTTCGGAACCTCGGGAGGCCCAAAAGCAAGGGTTGACAAGACTCAAACCAAACCATCGTGTTTAAAAGCTGCTGCTGATTTATTTAAAGCCTTTTTAATTCCATTTGTAGAAATCTTGCAGGGCTAAAGAAAAGCGCAAGGCTAAATATGTATGGGTATGACCAGAATCAACCAGCCTTCTTTATGTGTTTTCCTGAAGACATCATGTCCCCATTGTTCAAAAGTTTATGCAAGAAAAATTAAGAATGCAAACGTCTATCTGAATCTCAATCCCTCAATCTACTGATCAATTATTACCTAATACCAAGCAAAGGTACACCTCTAAGTAATGATCAATTTTCATGCCAGGTTTGGTATAATTCCATTGAGTGTTTTGTTGTTGTAGTGGTCTGCAAAGTTTCCTGCGTGAACTAACATTGAAAACAGAAACATTTTGAACTGCTTTTTACTCTTTTCCCCACTCTGATGGAACTGTATTAAACCTGGCAAGCCGAATCTTTGGAATTTACAATTTTTTTTAATGGTTTCGAGCATATTTGTCAAATGGTGCCAAATTTATAAGCAAAACCAAAAATTATTTCCTATGGAAGAAAATCCTAACAATTAGTGATTTTATGTTTTCAGAAATAAAAATGGGTAACCAGGAATTATGGTTGTTGTATATTGCCTTGAGGGGTTCTTGTGACATCACAAACCACAAGGTTTAGTGGATTGTAAATGTGACCAGAACCCTCAGATGGCAATGTATGATCAAATTACATGTTAGCAATTATGTATTTACTGTATTACTTGCTTATTTTAGGGTAGTTGACTTGAAAAATGTGTTTTTTTCCCAGAGGTTTTTGTTTTATTTGAAAAGTAAGAAACTGGACTATTTGATTTGATTGTCTGTAGTAAAAAGATGAAAAAAAGTGATGCTATTCAAAGAATTTTAGGAAAAAAAATCACACTTTGCGTTGTCAAAAAAAGAATTGACCGTTCTCTCCAAGGTGCAGTTGACAATGGGCACGGATTAAAATTAGAATGTTGAAGTTTTGTTTTCCTTTCAAGAATCGAATGTTAATCAATCAACTGACATGGATGCAGGTCGGCAATTTTACTTTGGGGCTCAAAATACATGGGCAACGTGAAACAAGGGGTTTAAGCTGCTGCACACAACTTAAGTGGAGAGGAAATTGAAAAGCTAGGTTTGTGGATGGTTTAAATTAGACAAGGATGAGTATGTTTGTGAGTGTGTATGCCCTATAATTCCCTCAATAAGCTTCTGGAGCGAGACCTAAGTTTAAATACTATTTATGCAATTATAGATTTTTTTCGGTGTTGGCACCTAATGGTATTTCATGAAGCGCTAAACTGAGGATATCAATAATAGGTTTATTATGGGCATGATCAGATTATTCTAAATAATGTCATTCTGATTTTATGCCAATGCGTGATAGTTTAGTTTTTATTCTGAATTACATCTTCCCACATTTTGGGTGGTAAAAATGAAATTTCATCCATGTGAAATCATTGCTTTAACTTGTCTCACACTCTAGCCTCTGCCCTGGGTCATGAGCAAACAGTACTACCTTCCATCCCCACGTATCCTCCTCCCTCCCTACATACTTCTTGGTAGTGCTTATCTTCCATGGCCACCATTTCACATGTATCATGGTGAGAGATGGACGGGGACTCTTACAATCGTCTCAATGTCCTGTCTTCCTTGAGTACATCTCTGCGACCACTAGCAAGGATGCTCGTGGCACTCTGTGTCTAGCCTCGCCTCCCCAATTTTCCACTTCTCATACTGTGTTCATTATTTCAAGTATTTTCCTATTCTTTCACAATTTTGTGTTACAGCACTCTTTTGAGTTATGTGTGTTCTCTAGAAAACGTATTAATCTCACCAAGTGGAGAGGTGTGGTGCAGCGGCCAGGGCAACTGACTTCGGAGCAGAGGGTTCACGGTTCGATCCCCGGCTCCGGCGGCAGCTCTGCTCAGCACCATGTGACTCTGGGGAATAGCTCACTTAATTTCCACTCCTGCCCCCAGCGCCTTGAGACCCATAAGGGTGAGTAGCTGCGCTATATAAAAACGGACTTACATTTACCAATACATACAGAGAGTCAGATTTACAAAGAGTTCGCAGTGCTGTACATAAAATTGATGCATTGTGTTGTATGAATGGCAACAGCAAAACTGTGCCATATCTATTAAGAAGTGGCTCAGTTCTGCTCTATCCCTGTGTTGACCCAGTTTTGGCAGCCATGCGCCCACGCACGCACCCTTACACCATGGTGCAAGGGTGTGTGCAATGTGGTCAGCATAGTTTTTGTGAAGGAAAGGGTCCCTCTCTGTAAAATATCTATGATTTAAGGCAATTTCCTCCTTGTATGTGCACTACAGAATGCAGCACCACACATACAAAGAGGAAAAACAAGGAGAAATGAAAACATTTCTCCTCCTTATGCCTGACTTGGGGAGGCGCTGGATTTTAGTGCAAAACCCTGTCTACAATTATTTGTAGATAGGGATTTTGGTCAAAACCAATGTGTGGTTGCATGGGGGCACCCACACACGACTCAAGGAATGCCTTCTTGACACAAAGTAACGCAAGGCAGCGCATTGCTCTGTGTTGCAATATTTTGAGTTATAATCCATCCCAAATCACAATTTGCCTTAGATTGTATATCCCACAAGTAATCTTTGCATCACATCTGTTTATAAAACTTTATTTTGATTAAAAATATAATCATAAAAGGTGGACATACATACCATACATATACAGAATAAATGATTAAAATGACCAAGGTGATATAAAAATACAAAATTTAAAACTAGGTAGAAGCAAAGTATTTCTAGAAGGGTTGGTAGGGAAAAAAGACCGGGGGTTACAAGGGGACACAGAGAGTGTGACCATTTCATTGAAACAGGTGGCAAGTGTCAGTATCAATGAAGGATCATCGGGTTCACATACCCTAGTGTTACAGACACAAAGAACACAGAGGTGACTAAGGTGGGGCTTTGTGGGTCTACAGTTTTGTTTTAGTCACCTGTAGCTCTCTTTACAGTTGCTACCGGGCCTACAGTTTGCTGATTAAATTTACGATATACATAATAAATAAAAATTGTGAAACTTATATTTAGAGCTGTGTTCTCTGGGTTCAAAGCCGCGATAATTGCCTGCCTGCAGGACCGAACTCCCAAACTATTCCATTCTGGCCTCAGTTTTAATCTGCGCTGAGTCAGCAGTGCAGGGCAGAGGCATACAACATGCTCCATAGATTCCACCGGGTCCCCACAACCCCTGCACTGTTGGCTGTCTGACGTGCGACGCCAAATGGGTAAATGTTTCAGCAGGTGCCATTCCCCCAGTCTAAGTGCCATAAATCGCAGTTTTAGATACAAGGGATATGTACAGGGCAGATATGATGACGGTGTAACCAGCTGGTAAGAGTTAATTACTGCCCATGCATGCTTGCGTTTGGCGAGAACAGCTTTGTCTGTATTGTGGGACAGCATGCGAGTGCGCTTCTTGATGCTTATTTTAAAGTCCGTTTGGCTGGGATTTAGATTCCAAAGGTCGCTTGCTGAGAATAGCTGTGCACAATCACGGAAGTGCTTACTGTAAGTCCCACTTAGGTTATTAAAGCTAATGTCCATCCACAACATTGACTCAAGGGACCCGCCTTCAGCCTGCCTTAGCTTGTGGCACAGGTTTAAATAGGCACCTAGGCTGGAGATTTCATAATTTAAAAGGCCCAGTTCTAATCGAATCTGTGCGGCGGAGGCAGATTTTGGCATGTGAAAAACACTTTTATAGATCTTGGTCACGTGTTGATTTAATGTTGTGCTGATTTTTCCCCTAAAAATTTCGATACCGTATGACAGCGTGGGGCCGTCTTTGGCTTTCATGACTTCCATCATTGGGGTTAAGCTCGGACCCATGAGTTTTTTCGAGAGTTTTGAGAAATTCAGTCGGAGGGCTGTGGCTTTCATTGAAATATCGCTACGATGTTTGGCGAAGGTGCCCCTGGAGTCAAAATTGACCCCCAGGTATTTATAGGATTTTCCTACAACAAGGCTGGAGTCGCTGTACGTCCAGCCACCACCTCCGTGAGGTTTTCTGCCGAATATGACTACTTGAGTTTTCTTTAGATTAACCTCTAGGCTGTTTGTAACGGTGTAACTGTGTAATTTATTTAACAATCGTTGCAGCCCTACTCGGGTTTGACTAAAAAGAACAAGGTCATCGGCATACAGAAGATTACTTAGCTGCACACCACCAATCTTTGGGGGATGACTGTTTATCTCATCCAGTTCTGCTGAAAGGTCAGCAATAAACAAGTTAAAGAGCAATGGGGCAAGCACACACCCCTGTTTCACTCCTCTTGTTGTTGAAATTTTTCGAGACAGGTGTGTGCCAGTGCCAAGCTTAACTTGTATCCAGGTGTTGGTGTGTAGTTGAACGATGGCCTCCAGTAGTTTGACCGGGATTCCCCATTTCGTCAACTTTGCCCAAAGTGCTGCCCTGGGGACCCGTTCGAAGGCGGCTTTGAAGTCAACGAAGCAACAAAAAACCACCTTTGATGAATTGAGCGATTTATCAATAAGTATTGATAGTGCCAATAAATTGGACAATGTGCCCGAGTTTGCTGTGAAGCCCGTTTGGCTTTTTGGAATCAGGCCTTTCTGCTCAGCCCAGGAACTCAATTTTTCAAGTAAAATACTTGCAAAGTGCTTTGCCTCGTTGTCCAATAAGGCTATCAACCTATAGTTATTTGGGGACGAATGGGCACCGGACTTATATATTGGGTGAATTACTGCACCTCGCCATGAGTCCGGTATGGCTGAGCAACTCAGTGCGGATCTAAAAAGGATTGCTAATTGTTGTGTCCAGAAGGGAATGTTTGCTTTGAACAGGGCCTGTGGCAAGCCATTTGGACCTGGCGTTCCGTCTGGTCTCGCTTTTGATAATATTTTAGCCAGCCTTACTTGAGTGATAGGGATCGTCTTGCATTGGGGCTGCGAAAACTCGTGGGAGCGGTCCTGGCGCTCCAAGGGGCCGTTTTTAATCAATGCGGAGGTGTTTACTGCTAGGGAGTCTACACCTCCATTGGCCTTGAAATGATCAGTCAAGAATGTGACCCTTCTGCCTCCGCAATGTTTGCACTCCCCTGTCTGGAAGTTCCATTGATTTGTCTGTTCAGTAGTGCCCAAAATTTTCTTGAGTTGTGGTTTTTGCTTTCCCAGAGAAGTTTGCACCAAAATTGATCAAGATGGAGTTGTTTATCTTTTTGGTGCGCCTGTCTATAGTTTTTTTGAGCAATTTTATAATCGTTCAGGCAATCGTTGGATTCCGGATGCTTCCTGGTTGCCCGCAGGGCGGTGTTTCTGATCTTCTTTAATTTCACTGTTTGGCTTGAAATAGGAAACTGGGAACTGCAGGTGGTCGAGTTGGAGTACGGATGAGATGGAAACAGGATTAGCATATGGTGGCAAAAATTTGACCAATCAGCAATGTGAGAAGCTGTGGAGGAGGGGCCACCAAGTGTGAGAGACAAACATTCCTTCAAGATGTTGATACTAAGTTCGTCGTTCCATATTAAACGTTTTAGATTTTCTGAATGGACTCCCTTGTGGGTTATTGGGGCTGAGTTGTGGAAAGCTGAATTAGTGTTGATGATGACGACTTGTGGACGGTGATCGCTCTCTGATCGAGCTTTAATGCTGAAATTTTCCAGGTGAGAAAACAGGGATAAGTTACAGATGGTATAATCTAAAAAAGAGAACTTTCGGCCATTTGTCCATGACCAGTTTGGAGGAGTGTCCTGTGTGAACCTGCCGTTCATTACAATGAAACCTGCACTAAAGAATTGCAACACACAGAGCTCTCCCAAAGCACAGTGTGATTGATTTGGGGGTTTGGACTGAGACTTCAAAACCGACAACGACAATGAGGAAAGACCTCCCAAATCCGACGGATTTCCCTGAAACAAGTTAGTATTAAAGTCCCCAGTGAGCAAACAGTCGGCATAAGGAAAGGCCACAGCTAGGTCGCATAAAATTTTAAACAGGCGGTTTAAATGGGTCCTTTTTGTCTGTACGCTTGGATTGATATAGACATTAAGCAGCAACAGGGGGCGCTGTTGTCTCCACGAGCTAACTTTAACTCCAAGCAACCAGTCCTCTTCGAAATTTACTAGCTCTGTTGGGCCCTTTAGGCTACATGAAATGTAAATTGACAATCCTCCCTTAGGGCGGCCGTATTTACGGTCTCTGACAGCTGATTTCCAATATTCAATAAATCCATCAATAGGATAATTGCAGGTAGCCCATGTTTCCTGGAGGGCAATTAGATCATGACTAAAAGTAAAATTTCGGGTCTCTAGTGAGGACATTTTAAGATGAAGGCCGCTAATATTCCATGAACACAAGGATAGGCGAGGCTGCAGCTGGAGATTTGTGAGGTTTATAGATTTAGGCTGGGGAGTGCTAGGTTTAACAGCCTCCAAGGGGTTCGATTTTGACGAAGATTGTCCGAATGGTCAGGGTAGATTCTTACGAGACAAAGCTGCTGATAGCCACCCCCAGTCTTGAATTTCATGGCAGTTCAAGGGTACGGACCGTAAACTTCCTGTTAGAGATGCATCTCCTACTGCATTTTTTAAGATTGAATATGGTTTGCTATTGTCGCTGATCAAGGTCTGACACACACTTGCCTAAGTGGCCAATTGCTTGGCTAATACCATAAGGTAGCCTGGGTTAGAGTGGGGATAGATTTTGATTCCCCATGACCGAAGGGTATCTTTGCAGGCTAGAAGAGCTCGTGCCCAAGTTGCAGATTTAAATGTCACCAAGGTTACTTCAGAGGGTTGTGACCCTCTTGGCGGAAGAAATTCTATATATTCAATGTCATCAGATACCAATGTATCAAGACCCGGGACTCCTTTCAATAATGTGATGATGTTTGCTCTATTGAGGACGTCGTGATAACCTTTTGATTTGTATTCAGGGACAAGAAGGATTTTGGAGCACTGGGAATCACTGACGGCACTTAATTGACAGTGACCCTTGTCGTTTAAGATCTTTTTTTTTTTTATCAAAGAGTCGCGAACTGTTCCAGGATTTGGTAAAGGAGTGCCTCGAAGCCCATCCGGAGTTGTCAGAAAATCATCAGATGGCTTTAATGTGTTCTTAAAGATTACTTTTGGATGATAACCTCCAGTGCTTGATGGAACAGTTTGAATACGGGAGTATAGAGTGGGTTGAGTTTGAATAGTCGTTTCAATAGGCAAATTTATGTTTACAGCTTGTGGTTGACCAGTTACTTGGTCCATGCCATTTAGGAACTCTTTTGGTTTTTCAGCGGCCGCAACTTCATGAAGAATTTGTTTGGAGCTTCTTCGGCCGGAGGAAGGATCAGCTTGGGCCTGGTGATGTGCGGGAGTGGACTGCTGGAAATTTAGCGATGATGGGGCTGTTGTGATCAGCTGGTCCTGATTTGATGGAATGAGGCTCGAAGCTCGTTCGTTGTCCGGGTTCTTAAACAATGGAAACAGTTTGGAGGATGCAGCCGCAGATTTTGTTGTTAGTTTATTTCTTTGTTTGCGTTGACGTTTTTTCTCTCTCTTGCTAAGAAGGTGAGGCGATTGAGAAATTGTCTTAGAGGGGAGTGGAACCAGAGTGGATGGCTTAGAATCAGCGTCTGCATTGGGAGGATCGACTGCTTTTGTAGGGCCGTTCGCAGTTTGGGCGTTCAACAACAAGGGTGATATCAACTTGGCTGGCGTTGTCAACCCGTGGGCTGTATGGTACGGCTTAAATGCTGCAGAAAATTTCACCTCTTTGCTTTCTGGGATCCCGTCGTCCTCTGGTGTCAATGTCTTGTCATTTATTTTGACGAAGTCTGTAGACTGTGCGTGCTCCTGAACCTGGCACTTACTGACACTGCCTCCTGATAGTTGTTTAACTTCGTCTAAAACTAAGGGTGGGCGTAGTTCGCGAAGTAATGCTTCGCGAAGCTACGCAAAGTGCAGTTCGCGCTACGCAAGCTTCGCGTAGCACTACGCGAACTGCGTAGCGCACTGTTCGCAATGATTGCACAGTGCCGGATGCTTGTCCGCACTGTGCAATCATTGAAAACGGCAACTTGCACAGTGCGAGCTGTCTTTTACTGCCGCTCGAGTAGATTTTTACTCGAGCGGCAGCTTTCTCAACGCGGACTGGTAGTTTCTCATCGCGGCGGTCGCAAGCATACGCGACCACTCGCAATGAGAAACCTGACCTCCCGCGTTGAGAATCTCGCCGGGAGGTTTATTTTCCACGCTCGCGATCGGCAACTTGATGTTGCTGATCGCGAACGAGGAAAAGTCTCGCCGGGATGTCATTTTGCTTGCTCGCGGTCGCCAACTTGACGTTGAGGACCGCGAGCAAGCAACAATGACCGCGGCACTACGCTACGCTACGCTACGCGTGTTCGCACTGTGCTACGTGCAATTCGCGTTGTGCGAAGTAGCGCAAACTTCGCGAACTACGCGAGCGTAGCGTAGCACTTCGCCCAGGGTTATCTAAAACACAGTTTAGAAAAGCTGGAAGTGCTGAGAGGCTGTCAATGATGGGTGAACAACAGCAGACTGACTGGACCAGGTTTGAAGATGATTGAGCCCTTATTATTAGGTTGTTTAAGTTCTCTAACTTATTGTCGATACCTGCAGTGAACACAGCTAAGGTGTTTAAAAGGTCGACTTGCATATCCAATTTATCGGAGTGATAATTTAATGCCATGACTGTGGATTGAAAAGTTTGCAACAGTTGTGGCCAAATGTTAGACATGGATGACAAAGGAACGGCTTGTGAGTCGGATTCTTGTTTCGTGTCAGGTAATTTATCTGGATCTTTGAGAAAAAAGATAGATCCAGTAGCAGTTGGTCTTTTGAATCTTTTGTGTCAATTCCTTGTTCGAACTTTGCAGGAACTGTGGCTGCGGCTGTAGTCGTGGCCGTGACTGTGAGTGCTGCAGTGGCTGCCGCTACGTTTTGCAGCGGAAACGGTGTAATATCCTCCTTCGGGGACCTTTCCCGTTGGACTACGGTAGGACTGCTTAAAGGTTGATTGTTTTGTGCAAGTAAGGGGCTTGAAGACAGTTGTTGTATTGACATGGACGTGAGAATATCTGATTGTTGTAGCACAGCATTAAGTTTTCGTTCAATTGTTTCAGTCCGAGAATGATTTTTTAAGGCAGGTGACATACAGCTTTCCTGAGGTGAAGATGACTGACAAGGTGAAGACTGCTGAGTGACCGGAGAAGTTGCAATGTGAAGCGCAGGGGGCGTTTTCGAATCGTCCTCAGATAGCCTGACGCTGGGGTTAGCGCTAAAGGTAGCCATTGATGGTATGGTTTTATTAGTTGGTGACATATGGATGATTGCCTCGGTTGTTTGTTTGGAATTGCTAGCCCTTGGCGCCACCAATGTTTGTAGAGGGGAAAGGGGCTTAACTGTTCCGGGTGTTTTTTTAAAATACTCCAAAATCGAGAGAGGTTGCATAGTCTTGTGGCACAACGGAGAAATGCGGTCTCTATTACCAACAGGGTCTCGTCCACAAGGGGACGAATTCAGCAAGTCCAATGAGGACGAGGACATCAGTTGGTTAGAGGCATTCGCTGCTGCTCCCTCTACTGCTGCTGCCAACTGTTTTAGTTTTTTTTGTTTTGGTGATGAAAGCACCTTCCTTGTTTTCCCGGATCTCATCACTCTTATTTGATTTGACTGCGTTACCGGTGAGAAGCTGGTTCCACCTCTACTGGTTTTGCAATGGGCTCGCTTGGCTGGTGGCTACGAGCGCTGCTTCTTTGACACCCCCCCTTTCTTCCACCCCCCTCCTCCCCCTGCCCACACTAGCCTGCCTTACGACCGCTGTGGCCCTTGTACCCCCTACCACCTCGGTCAGTTCTATAAAATAAACTGAGATGATATTGCGCGTATGGGGGATATACGAGAGTCCCAACAGGAGGCCAGTAAGGTCAGTATAGAGATGTGGGCTGGGATGTCGGATGGGTGACAGGGCTGGTGGGAGCGAAACCGGACCGGGCCGGGTCGGGCAGGGCAGAGCAGACACTGAAGCTGCACGGGGCGGAAGTGGGGTGATCAGGGCTGGAGCCAACCGTGCCAGACCAGGTGGGCTGGCAGGTTTGGCAACTGCAGTTCAGGGCAGAGCAGGGCGGTTCAGGGCAGTGCAAGGTAGCGCAGCCACGCTATCCGCTGCCCACGGACCAAGCACCATAAGTGGCATGATCCAAGGGAGGCGGCGAGGCAGAAACGGCGCGGCGCTGCAGGCTGTTGTTATACAGATGTTATACAGGTGTTACGCTGGTGGGCGGGAGTTAGAGACCTGAGACACCGTGGGTCTCCATAGGTCTCCGGGGGGTCTCCGGGGGGAGCGGCGGGGGGCTGAACCCACAGAGGGGAGCTGCTAGGGCTGCTAGGGATCCCAGAGAACGGAAGACTCACCTTGGCAAGCCTCGCCGATCCGCAAAAGGAACACGGGAGCCCCTGCAGCGTTTCCTACCACCGCCTCCTCACCTCGCCTTCACACCTCGCCTCCACACCTCACTTTGTCCTCCGGACCACATGCAGCGCCACGGCCACCGCCACAAGCCACCAACACTGCCAGCCGGCGATACAACCAGCCGGCGATACAACCAGCCGAGTGGTCCGCTACCACCACCGCTACCACCGCCGCCGCTGCTGCTGCTGAGGCTCCGCCCCCTATGCACCACGCACTAGCGCACACGGCCTGCTCCGAGCTCTGCTCCGGACTCTGCGCTCAACTCTCTCGTCTGGCCGTGTGTCAGTTCTCTCTCTGTATTAGAAAAGTAAGGCAAACCTGACTCAAAGTCCCTGTACATCTGGGCCAAAGATCCTTTGAATGTACATGAAGTTTCATTCATGCTAATGTACATTTTTAAATTTGAATAACAATTTATATTGTACAATTATCACTAATGTTGGCTAATGTCAACAATGGAAAAAGAAGTAAAGCATTTCTTCTTTTCTGTCCTAAAACAGGAAAAGGTTTTTTGTTGGAGTCTGGACATATGAATGGCATTTTCCTTCTGTACCAGATGTTTGATAAACTGCTGACATCGTTTTCCAGTATTCAATAAGTATTTTTTCGTGCACATTTATCTGCTTTCAAAGAAAAGAAAACCTTGAATCAGATAGTCCTTTCAATTTCGTTTATGTCGTTTGCCTCGTGCTTCTGAAAAGGATGAATCCGCTCAGAAATAGGCAAGGAATTAAAAAGCATGTGTACAATATGTTCCTTTTTATTGCATACAGACATTTGGCAAATTTGAAGCTGAGGTTTGCTAAAATGCCAACTTTCTCTATTTGTTCCCAATGTATCTGCCAAGAGGCCTAATTACTCCTCAGTTTCTGGTACATAAATCAGCAGCACCTGGTTCAATCCCTATCCCTGAAGACCTGGAGACGCGTTTTCCAATAGTAAACACTAGCAGGGAAAATCATTTAATTACACCATTCAACAACTCATCTTCTGTAACGCCATAAATGAAATAACATCACACACTGCATGGATAAAAAAGGTGGCTAGACAAATAAAGATTTGGAAAGCCAACTGAACCCAGTGAAATCTCAGAGAGGATGACAATAAAATAATATTTATAATTGTAAGATTTAAATGAATTCACCAATCTGTGTAAATTGATATACTTTAAATTTCAGAATATTGAAGAGTTAAGGAAAATAGAGGTAATTTGTTATAAATTGTGCTTCACTTCCATTCTGCCCCACCCAACAAGATGAAGTTGTTGCTTTTTGTTGTATGTGTATCAATATTTCCCATTTGGGATTTGTACGGTCGGGACAGGAAATGGTTGGGAGACCAAACATATTACAAATAGCTTTACACAGGCATTTCTAATCTCTCTTCGGTACCACTTAAAGCACAGCTGAATTCTCTATAAAAACCAGGGACAATAAATGTTATCACATTATCACATTTCCTCAATCCTTGAAAGTATATATAGCTTTCCATTGCAATGCAATGGCTGTAAAGTATTCAATGCTTACTAATTTCTCAAGTAACTATAATGCATGCTGTAAGGTAACTATAACTTGCACCCTCGCCATTCACTGATAAATATCCCACTTATCACATCTCCTATGACATCTTCTATGACATCATTGATAATATCACTGCAACATTTGCTGAAAAAGTTATGATGAGAAGCTGTGCATAGCAGAGAGTTATAGTTAACTGAGAAAACTATAACTATAACTATAACTGCTGAATTTCTATGGTGTTGTGTGTGTAAAATCTGAACCTAACTATAACGTCCCTGTAACCTTTGTTTTTTAGTGAATTCTGAGGGGGTATGTGGTTGTAACTATAACTGCTGAATTTCTGTCATTTTTTTAGTTGAAAACATTAATGTTGTCACTTAGAAATTCACCTAACTATAACATTACTTTAGCCTTTGGTTTAACCTTTGGTTTTTCAGTGAATATATATATATGTCTTTGTGTGTGTGTGTGTGTCAAAAAGGTACTACAGTTTGACTAATTTGTGAATGGAAAGTTTCAGGTTGATCCGTCAAGAAGGGGCCGAGAAAAAAGGGGGGTACTAAAACACAAAATCTCCATGCATTTTCCATAGATTGTTTTAAGAAGGGCTACAGCAAAAACTGCCAAATGGAATTATACACAATTTGACAGGAAGACAGATCAATTCAATTCAAATTAAGTTTTATTCGATTTCTTCATAGGAAACCAAAAAAGCATGTACAAAAAGCAAATTCTATTAAAAAATTAAAAACAATATATGTTCCATACAAAAAGCACAAACGTTTTTACAGCACCATAAAATATTCCTATTAAAAAGGTCTTTTTACATCAAATCACACTCTTTAGAAACCTTACCATAGGTACAAACATTTTATAGCACAATAAAATTCATATTAAAAAACAATTTCTATATCTAATCACATTTTTTAAAAACCTTGGCATACAGAAACATATGTACTGGTTAGGTAGAGACTGCAAAAATAAGAAGGCAGGTCAACATTGTAAATTTTTATTCCATTTCATCAATTGCAATCTCTCTTCATGTGCCATTCATAAGTCTCAAGAAAGGAGCACTTATGACACACCAAAACGCTGTGTTGTCTTTAACCATATTTGCTTCATGCAAGGCCTCCTATGCCTCTTCTCTCAACCCCTTTCTCTGTTCTCCTAACGCTTGTTTATGATCCCATCTAGGTACCTTTATTTCATGCCTGCACTTCGGTGATTTATGTGGGGAATCTTTCAGTTTCTTTTGTGCCTTAGTGCATCTCATGTCAAACTATCCATGCTTATATATATTTTTAGTTTTTTACATTGATCTATACACTTTTATGAACATACAGCAATAAGTGGAAGCTGAATTGGTGCTTAGTTATGAATGGCAGGCAGATAACTCTTTTATGTGATTTATTCAACTAGAATGCTGTGCCATGTACAATAAGAATCTAGGCTATATATAGGGTGTACATAACAAGTGGCTTGCCTTGCTACTGCCCTCTGTGTGATACTTACAGGACTGCTGGAATTGGAAAATCTTTTTTCTTTCTTTTCTTTTTATTAGGTTTCCAACATTACAACAAAACAGAAGTGCAAACAAGAAAAAAAGGGGGCATAAAATGCAAGCATTTTCATAGTGACAACTAAAGCCTACTCAACTCACATAACATTCCATCTTGGGTTTGGTTACATACGCCGGGGGACTGCGTAGTGCAAAGCTCGCAATTACCCACAACATGAGCACAATCTATGCACCTTGACTACTGCCATGTCCAGGATCTTCTGGTATGGATTGTAGATAGGGCGTAAGTGGACCCCAAACATCCTTAGGACTTGACGCTGCTGGTAGTTCTTCAGCATAGAGCTCTAAGCTTTCTTTACAATATGACATATCTCTAAGCCATTGTGTTAATTTGGGTGCTAAACCTTGGCCCCAGACCATGGATACTCTCCTTTTTGTAAGTAAAAGTGCGATAGCTACAAACCTCCTGTATGTTACCTGTAGTGGTTTGATATATCCCAGTCGACACATTTGTGGTCTGTGGGGTACTGTTTCTGATATCATATCAGTGAGGGCCCTTGTGACCTCCGCCCAGTACTGGTTAATTCCTGGACAGGCCCACGCTAAGTGAAGGAAATCTGCCTCCCCTGCGCCACACCTACTGCAGTTCGCAACTGACCGCAATCCATATTGGTGTAGTTAGGTCGGGGTGTGATAAGTCTGCTGGAGGTATTTCTAGTGAATTATACGGAGGTTGAATTTGGAGGTGAGCTTGCCGGTAAGTGTACAACAGTAGTTCCATTCTTCCTGTGTGAGATGTCTGTCTAATACCCTGTTCCCCCTCTCCAGAGCCCCCGTCGATCCTCCCCTCTATCTCGAAGTGCGGCATTATATAGTATAGTGATCAGACGTTTTCGAGTGGGGGTGGTGAGTGGGGGTTGTGAGCAATGCCTGGAGGGGGCCAGAGTTTCTGGCTCGGCTGAAAATTACACAAACAATTGTTTTAGCGCACTTTGTAACATATGTGAACATCTTAATGGGGGAACCATGAAGGTTCCCCATGGTTGTGCAACCAGCCTCCCTTAATAGTGCCTTTGTCGTGCGTGACTGATATGTCTGGGTGATGAACAAGTGGGAGCGCTAGCGCATATATCGGTGTCTTTCGTGCATAGGAGTTTCGTTTTTGCCAAGCTGTAGTGGTACACTTGACTGTGTTAATTTCGGTGTTACGGATGTCTGCTCTACATTGCAGTAGGAGGGCAGATAGCGGAAGAGGGTGTGCGTCATCTGCTTCGATCGCCACATGCGGTACGTAATCATGGGGGTGGTACCAATAGTGCGTGAAATGCGCTTGAGCACAGAGGTAGTAAAGATGGATGTCTGGGGCTCCGTAGCCCCCTTTGGCATAGGGGAGAGTGAGCATCTGCCATTCAACCCGGGGTTGTTTGCCTGCCCACACCAGGGTTATCATGTGTGAGCGTACAGTGTTTAGCATGCATGAAGGGTAGCACAATGGGGATATTCACAAACAAATAGAGAAGCCTGGGGAGAATTTCCATCTTTTGGAGTGCTATCCTATCTGCGATGTACAGTGGGAGCTAAGGGGCCAGATGTACGACCCTATTTTGCATGCGCAAACGGGTTTGCGACCCGTTTGAGCATGCAAAATATCACAGGGCAATGTACAATTCCTAAAAAGCGAGTCACAATTTATTTGCGACTTGCTATTTAGGAATTGCGAGTCGCTATTAGGAGTGGGCGTTCCCTTCCTAATAGCTACCCCAAAGCCATATATGAATGTTTTGCAACCGCAATTGAGGTCGCAAAACACTCGCAAATTACCACCCTCTTCAAGAGGGTGGTAATGCACTCGCAAAAGGGAAGGGGTCCCCAGGGGACCCCTTCCCCTTTGCAAATTCAGGGGAAAATATTTTTTAGGGGCTGGCAGTGGTCCCAGGGACCACTGCCTGCCCTTAAAAAATGAAACGAAAACGTTTCATTTTTTTTTTTTTAAATGCATCCCATTTTCTTTTAAGTTAAACGGGCTGCATTTAAAAAAAATCTCACCAGACATGGTGGTCTGCTGAGCCCAGCAGGCCACCATCCCGGGGAGTGCCAGCCATTCCCAATGGGGTCGCAAATTGCGAGTGGCTCATTAATATTCATGAGCCTCGCATTTTGCGACCCCATTGGGAATCGCAATCAGTGTCTCTGACGCTGTAGTACATTGTAAATTGTGCCTCGCAATTTGCGCCTCGCAATCGAGGGCAAATTGCGAGGCGCAATTTACAAGGGTCGTACATCTGGCCCTTAATCCATCAGGCAATCCGTTCCTCCAGCTTTGTGACAGCCTGTCCATAGTGCTCTCTGATAACCGTTATTGGATCTCTATGTACCCAGACTCCCAGATACTTAACTGGGTTGTCACTCCAGCCTAGCGGGAACTCAATTGGGAACCATTGTGTCGCTGGAGTTAGCGGCATAATGACCGACTTTGTCCAGTTGATGCATAGCCCTGCTTAGTACTTGAATCGGATATATTCTCTGATCAATGCTTCTAGATAGGTAGATAGATCTCTTACATACAGTACCATGTTGTCCGTGTACATCGAGATATGAATCGGCCTTAGTCAAAATCTCAAAGCCGATTTTTTATGTTTTTGGCGAATTTTGCATGCTAGGGTTTCCAGCGTAAAAATGGACAGTAATGGGGACAGTGGGCATTCCTGTCAGGTGGCCCTCCCAATGCTCAACCGGGTTGTCACTGTGCCGGTTATTTTGAGCCGTGCATTTGGGTCCGTGTATAGCAATCTTATCCATTTAATGAATATTTGGGGGACACCCATGTGCTGTAGTACCCCAAAGAGGAACGCCCAATCCTATAGTGTTGAAGGCTTTAGCTGCGTCTAGCAGGACCTCCACAGCTGACATTGAGGGCTCCGATTGATGAAACAGGGCAAATATGGTGCGAAGATTATGTGTCGTCGATCTGGCTGGCGTGAATCCAGATTGGTCTGGTAATATTAATGCATGCAGCACTGGCTGCATTCTAGTGGCTAGGATCTTCGCTAATATTTTTTAATCTGTGTTTATTAGGGAAAGAGGCCGATAAGATCTGCATTGCTCTGGGGATTTGTCTGGTTTGAATCCATAATGAGTAATGCCTCTCTGTGGGGCAGGTAGCATGACTTTAGTGTATGCCTCGGAGTACATGTTAACCCCTTCGCTGCTAGGTCTTTTCCCCCCCTGTGCTAAGCCTTTTTTTGGCTATTTGGGGTAGTGCGCGCTTAGGCCCCTGTAACTTTTTGACCACATAAGGTATCCACGCCAAATTTGCGTCCTTTTTTTCCAACATCATGGGGATTGTAAAGGTACCCAGGGTTTGTGGATTCCCCTGGAGGGGTCCCAGAAATTAGCCAAAATACAGTTAAATTTTGGGGTTTTTGGGAAAAATGCAAAAAAAGGGCTGCAAATGAAAGCGTCTGGGTTTTTCCCTGCAAATGGTATCAAAAAAGGGTTTGTGGGGCTGAAATCACCATTTTCCCAGCTTTTAGGGAACGACAGACTTTTGTCAGAAAACCAACATTTTGTACACAGTTTTGGCATTTTTCTGGGACATAGCCTATTTTTGCTATTTTTTGTGTTTTCAACCTCCTTCCAGTTCATGGTAGAAATGGGTATGAAAGCAATAATGGATCCTAGACAGCTATACATTTTAGAAAAGTAGACAAAATTCTGAATTCAGCAAGGGGTCATTTGTGTAGATCCATCAAGGTTTCTTTATAGAAACTAACAGTTAAATATAGGAAAAATTGAAAATTAGTTGAAAAAAACAGCCTTTTGTGTCAACGTTTTCACCTGTAACTTCTTCTAATTATGACAGCTCTTTAAAAGCAATATACCGTTACATCCGCTGGACCTTACTGGTTGTGGGGATATATAGGACTTGTAGGTTCACCAAGAACCCGACGAACCCAGAGCCAACAACTGAGCAGCGTCTTGCAATGGTTTTTATTTTGTACCGGGTATATAGCAATTATTGTGGGAAAATGTATACATGGAAAAATCGGTATGAAAGACACCTATGTATTTCTGAAATGGGAACAAAATATAGAGTTTAGAAACAGTAGATATTTGCACATTTCCGAAATTGGGAATACTCATACTAGCATGAGAATTATCAGTCATTTTTTAAAATTACTTCTTTTTACACAATGTCTTTCATTTGGAAGGCAGAATGCATCGAAAGTCAATAGGTAATAACAGTTGCTTTACAAATCTGAATTACCCTAAGTCTCCCGATAAAAATGGTACCTCACTTGTGTGGGTAGGCATAGAGCCCACGACAGGAAATGGCTCAAAACCCAACGTGAACACACCACATTTTCACAATGAAAAATTACCCTTTTTTGCAAAGGGACTAGCTGTAGTTTTTGAACCCTAGCTCTGCCGGCACCTAGGGAAACCTAGCAAACCTATACATTTTTGAAAACTAGACACCCAGGGGAATCCAGGATGGGGTGACTTGACTGGCTCCCACCAGGTTCTGTTACCCAGAATCCCTTGCAAACCTAAAAGATTGATAAAAAAAACACATTTTCCTCACATTTCTGTGGTGGAAAGTTCTGGAATCTGCGTGGATCCACAAATTTCCACCCACTCCGCGTTCCCCAAAGTCTTCCGAGAAAAATGATACCTCACTTGTGTGGGTCGGCCTAGTGCCCACGACAGGAAACGGCGCAAAACGCAAAGTGGACACACCTCAATTTTGCAGTGAAAAATGACCCTTTTTTGGCAAAGTGCCTAGTTGTAGTTTTTGAACCATAGCTCTGCCGGCACCTAGGGAAACCTAGCAAACCTATACATTTTTGAAAACTAGATACTCAGGGGAATCCAGGATGGGGTGACTTGTCTGCCTCCCACCAGGTTCTGTTACCCAGAATCCCTTGCAAACCTAAAGGATTGATTAAAAAAACACATTTTCCTCACATTTCTGTTGTGGAAAGTTCTGGAATCTGCGTGGATCCACAAATTTCCACCCACCCCGCGTTCCCCAAAGTCCTCCGAGAAAAATGATACCTCACTTGTGTGGGTCGGCCTAGTGCCCGCGACAGGAAACGGCGCAAAACGCAACGTGGACACACCTCAATTTCGCAGTGAAAAATGACCCTTTTTTGACAAAGTGCCTAGCTGTAGTTTTTGAACCCTAGCTCTGCCAGCACCTATGGAAACCTAGCAAACCTATACATTTTTGAAAATTAGACACCCAGGGGAATCCAGGATGGGGTGACTTGACTGGCTCCCACCAGGTTATATTACCCAGAATCCCTTGCAAACCTAACAAATTGTCAAAAAATATACATTTTCCTCACATTTCTGTGGTGGAAAGTTCTGGAATCTGCGTGGATCCACAAATTTCCACCCACCCCCGTTCCCCAAAGTCTTCAGAGAAAAATGATACCTCACTTGTGTGCGTTGGCCTAGTGCCCGCGACAGGAAACGGCGCAAAACGCAACGTGGACACACCTCAATTTCGCAGTGAAAAATGACCCTTTTTTGGCAAAGTGCCTAGTTGTAGTTTTTGAACCATAGCTCTGCCGGCACCTAGGGAAACCTAGCAAACCTATACATTTTTTAAAACTAGACACTCAGGGGAATCCAGGATGGGGTGACTTGACTGCCTCCCACCAGGTTCTGTTACCCAGAATCCCTTGCAAACCTAAACAATTGTAAAAAGAACACATTTTCCCCACATTTCTGTGGTGGAAAGTTCTGGAATCTGCGTGGATCCACAAATTTCCACCCACCCCACGTTCCCCAAAGTCTTTCGAGAAAAATGGTACCTCACTTGTGTGGGTCGGCCTAGTGCCCGCAACAGGAAACGGCGCAAAACACAACATGGACACTCCTCAATTTCGCAGTGAAAAATGACCCTTTTTTGGCAAAGTGCCTAGCTGTAGTTTTTGAACCATAGCTCTGCCGGCACCTAGGGAAACCTTGCAAACCTATACATTTTTGAAAACTAGACACCCAGGGGAATCCAGGATGGGGTGACTTGACTGCCTCCCACCAGGTTCTGTTACCCAGAATCCCTTGCAAACCTAAACAATTGTCAAAAAACACATTTTCCCCACATTTCTGTGGTGGAAAGTTCTGGAATCTGCGTGGATCCACAAATTTCCACCCACCCCACGTTCCCCAAAGTCTTTCGAGAAAAATGGTACCTCACTTGTGTGGGTCGGCCTAGTGCCCGCAACAGGAAACGGCGCAAAACACAACATGGACACTCCTCAATTTCGCAGTGAAAAATGACCCTTTTTTGGCAAAGTGCCTAGCTGTAGTTTTTGAACCATAGCTCTGCCGGCACCTAGGGAAACCTTGCAAACCTATACATTTTTGAAAACTAGACACCCAGGGGAATCCAGGATGGGGTGACTTGACTGCCTCCCACCAGGTTCTGTTACCCAGAATACCTTGCAAACCTAAACAATTGTCAAAAAAACCACATTTTCCCCACATTTCTGTGGTGGAAAGTTCTGGAATCTGCGTGGATCCACAAATTTCAACCCACCCCGCGTTCCCCAAAGTCTTCCGAGAAAAATGGTACCTCACTTGTGTGGGTCGGCCTAGTGCCCGCGACAGGAAACGGCGCAAAACGCAACGTGGACACACCTCAATTTCGCAGTGAAAAATGACCTTTTTTTGGCAAAGTGCCTAGCTGTAGTTTTTGAACCATAGCTCTGCCGGCACCTAGGGAAACCTAGCAAATCTATACATTTTTGAAAACTAGACACCCAGGGGAAACCAGAAAGGGGTGACTTGACTGCCTCCCACCAGGTTCTGTTACCCAGAGTCCTTTGCAAACCTAAAAAATTGTCCAAAAAAACACATTTTCCCCACATTTCTGTTGTGGAAAGTTCTGGAATCTGCGTGGATCCACAAATTTCCACCCACCCCGCGTTCCCCAAAGTCTTCCGAGAAAAATGATACCTCACTTGTGTGGGTTGGCCTACTGCCCGCGACAGGAAACGGCGCAAAACGCAACGTGGACACACCTCAATTTAGCAGTGAAAAATGACCCTTTTTTGGCAAAGTGCCTAGTTGTAGTTTTTGAACCATAGCTCTGCCGGCACCTAGGGAAACCTAGCAAACCTATACATTTTTGAAAACTAGACACTCAGGGGAATCCAGGATGGGGTGACTTGACTGCCTCCCACCAGGTTCTGTTACCCAGAATCCCTTGCAAACCTAAACAATTGTAAAAAAAAACACATTTTCCCCACATTTCTGTGGTGGAAAGTTCGGGAATCTGCGTGGATCCACAAATTTCCACCCACCCCACGTTCCCCAAAGTCTTTCGAGAAAATGGTACCTCACTTGTGTGGGTCGGCCTAGTGCCCGCAACAGGAAACGGCGCAAAACACAACATGGACACACCTCAATTTCGCAGTGAAAAATGACCCTTTTTTGGCAAAGTGCCTAGCTGTAGTTTTTGAACCATAGCTCTGCCGGCACCTAGGGAAACCTTGCAAACCTATACATTTTTGAAAACTAGACACCCAGGGGAATCCAGGATGGGGTGACTTGACTGCCTCCCACCAGGTTCTGTTACCCAGAATCCCTTGCAAACCTAAACAATTGTCAAAAAAACCACATTTTCCCCACATTTCTGTGGTGGAAAGTTCTGGAATCTGCGTGGATCCACAAATTTCTACCCACCCCGCGTTCCCCAAAGTCTTCCGAGAAAAATGGTACCTCACTTGTGTGGGTAGGCCTAGTGCCCGCGACAGGAAACGGCGCAAAACGCAACGTGGACACACCTCAATTTCGCAGTGAAAAATGACCTTTTTTTGGCAAAGTGCCTAGCTGTAGTTTTTTAACCATAGCTCTGCCGGCACCTAGGGAAACCTAGCAAACCTATACATTTTTGAAAACTAGACACCCAGGGGAAACCAGAAAGGGGTGACTTGACTGCCTCCCACCAGGTGCTGTTACCCAGAGTCCTTTGCAAACCTAAAAAATTGTCAAAAAAAACACATTTTCCCCACATTTCTGTGGTGGAAAGTTCTGGAATCTGCGTGGATCCACAAATTTCCACCCACCCCATGTTCCCCAAAGTCTTCTGAGAAAAATGGTACCTCACTTGTGTGGGTCGGCCTAGTGCCCGCGACAGGAAATGGCGCAAAACGCAACGTGGACACTCCTCAATTTCGCTGTGAAAAATTACCCTTTTTTGGCATAGTGCCTAGCTGTAGTTTTTGAACCATAGCTCTGCCGGCACCTAGGGAAACCTAGCAAACCTATCCATTTTTGAAAACTAGACACTCAGGGGAATCCAGGATGGGGTGACTCGACTGCCTCCCACCAGGTTCTGTTACCCAGAATCCCTTGCAAACCTAAAAAATTGTCCAAAAAACCACATTTTCCCCACATTTCTGTGGTGGAAAGTTCTGGAATCTGCGTGGATCCACAAATTTCCACCCACCCCACGTTCCCCAAAGTCTTTCGAGAAAAATGGTACCTCACTTGTGTGGGTCGGCCTAGTGCCCGCAACAGGAAACGGCGCAAAACACAACATGGACACACCTCAATTTCGCAGTGAAAAATGACCCTTTTTTGGCAAAGTGCCTAGCTGTAGTTTTTGAACCATAGCTCTGCCGGCACCTAGGGAAACCTTGCAAACCTATACATTTTTGAAAACTAGACACCCAGGGGAATCCAGGATGGGGTGACTTGACTGCCTCCCACCAGGTTCTGTTACCCAGAATCCCTTGCAAACCTAAACAATTGTCAAAAAACACATTTTCCCCACATTTCTGTGGTGGAAAGTTCTGGAATCTGCGTGGATCCACAAATTTCTACCCACCCCGCGTTCCCCAAAGTCTTCCGAGAAAAATGGTACCTCACTTGTGTGGGTAGGCCTAGTGCCCGCGACAGGAAACGGCGCAAAACGCAACGTGGACACACCTCAATTTCGCAGTGAAAAATGACCTTTTTTTGGCAAAGTGCCTAGCTGTAGTTTTTTAACCATAGCTCTGCCGGCACCTAGGGAAACCTAGCAAACCTATACATTTTTGAAAACTAGACACCCAGGGGAAACCAGAAAGGGGTGACTTGACTGCCTCCCACCAGGTGCTGTTACCCAGAGTCCTTTGCAAACCTAAAAAATTGTCAAAAAAAACACATTTTCCCCACATTTCTGTGGTGGAAAGTTCTGGAATCTGCGTGGATCCACACATTTCCACCCACCCCGTGTTCCCCAAAGTCTTCTGAGAAAAATGGTACCTCACTTGTGTGGGTCGGCCTAGTGCCCGCGACAGGAAATGGCGCAAAACGCAACGTGGACACTCCTCAATTTCGCTGTGAAAAATTACCCTTTTTTGGCATAGTGCCTAGCTGTAGTTTTTGAACCATAGCTCTGCCGGCACCTAGGGAAACCTAGCAAACCTATCCATTTTTGAAAACTAGACACTCAGGGGAATCCAGGATGGGGTGACTCGACTGCCTCCCACCAGGTTCTGTTACCCAGAATCCCTTGCAAACCTAAAAAATTGTCCAAAAACCACATTTTCCCCACATTTCTGTGGTGGAAAGTTTTGGAATCTGCGTGGATCCACAAATTTACACCCACCCCACGTTCCCCAAAGTCTTTCGAGAAAAATGGTACCTCACTTGTGTGGGTCGGCCTAGTGCCCGCAACAGGAAATGGCGCAAAACGCAACGTGGACACACCTCAATTTCGCAGTGAAAAATTACCCTTTTTTGGCATAGTGCCTAGCTGTAGTTTTTGAACCATAGCTCTGCCGGCACCTAGGGAAACCAGGATGGGCTGACTTGACTGCCTCCCACCAGGTTCTGTTACCCAGAATCCCTTGCAAACCTAAAAAAAAAAACACATTTTCCCCACATTTCTGTGGTGGACAGTTCTACAATCTGCGTGGATCCACAAATTTCCTCCCACCCAGCATTCAACCAGGTCTCCCGATAAAAATGGTACCTCACTTGCGTGGGTGGGTCAAGGATACGCGACAGGCAGGGGCCCAAAAGCTATTGAGGCGACATCAAAATTACCTATCACAAACCAACCTGGTTTTGCATGGGGGGTCCCATGAGTTTTTGGCCCGGGGCTCGGCAGCCATCTAGGGAAACCTACCAAACCCACACATTTCTGGAAACTAGACACCCGGGGGAGTCCAGCGAGGTATGGCTTGCGTGGGTCCCCCATCATTCTCCTACGCAGAATCCCCTGCAAACCTCAAATTTCGCCGAACAATTCACTTTTTTCTCATATTTCTGTGGTGGAAAGTTCTGGAATCTGCGTGGATCCACAAATTTCCTCCCACCCAGCATTCCCCCAGGTCTCCCGATAACAATGGTACCTCACTTGCATGGGTGGGTCAAGGACCCGCGACAGGCAAGGGCCCAAAAGCTATTGAGGCGACATCAAAATTACCTATCACAAACCAACCTGGTTTTGCATGGGGAGTCCCATGAGTTTTTGGCCCGGGGCTCGGCAGCCATCTACGGAAACCTACCTAACCCACACATTTCTGGAAACTAGACACCCAGGGGAGTCCAGCAAGGTATGGCTTGCGTGGGTCCCCAATCATTCTCCTACCCAGAATCCCCTGCAAACCTTGAATTTCGGCAAAAAATTCACTTTTTTCTCACATTTCTGTGATGGAAAGTTCTGAAATCTGCGTGGATCCACAAATTTCCTCCCACTCAGCGTTCCCTCAGGTCTCCCGATAAAAATGGTCCCTCACTTGTGTGGGTAGGCACAGTGGCTTCAACAGGAAATGGCCCAAATCGCACTCTGGAGACTTCAAAATTACCTATAGCAAAACTACCTGGTTTTGGGGGGGCACCTGAGATTTTGGCCCCGGGCTCGGTGGCCATCTTGGGAAAGTACCAAACCCAAACATTTCTGAAAACTAGACACCCGGGGAGTCCAATGAGGTATGGCTTGCCTGGATCCCCCAACGTTTTCCTACCCAGAATGCAATGCAAACCTTAAATTTAGCTGAAAAAACCACATTTTCCACATATTTTTGCGTGGAATCACCGTGCCGGCACAAATGTCCTACCACCCAGCGTTCCCCTTGTTCTCCCGAGTAAAATGATACCTCACTTGTGTGGGTGTCCAAAGCAGAATTGGCTAAAAACGTATTTTAAAAAAATTTAGCGCTTAGAATTCTCGGTGCTATACTATAAATCCCTATGTTTTGGGCTCTTCCTAGCCACAGGCCTTTGGCCCACCCACACAAGTGAGGTATCATTTTACTCGGGAGATCAAGGGGAACGCTGGGTGTTAGGACATTTGTGCGGCATGGTGATTCCACACAAAAATATGTGGAAAATGTGGTTTTTTCAGCTAAATTTGAGGTTTGCATGGCATTCTGGGTAGGAAAACGTTGGGGGATCCACGCAAGCCATACCTCATTGGACTCCCCCGGGTGTCTAGTTTTCAGAAATGTTTGGGTTTGGTACTTTCCCAAGATGGCCGTCGAGCCCGGGGCCAAAATCTCAGGTGCCCCCCAAAACCAGGTAGTTTTGCTATAGGTAATTTTGAAGTCTCCAGAGTACGATTTGGGCCATTTCCTGTTGCAGCCACTGTGCCTACCCACACAAGTGAGGTACCATTTTTATCGGGAGACCTGGGGGAACGCTGGGTGGGAGGAAATTTGTGGATCCACGCAGATTCCAGAACTTTCCATCACAGAAATGTGAGAAAAAAGTGAATTTTTCAGCAAAATTTGAGGTTTGCAGGGGATTCTGGGTAGGATAATGATGGGGGACCCACGCAAGCCATACCTCGCTGGACTCCCCGTGTGTCTAGTTTCCAGAAATGTGTGGGTTAGGTAGGTTTCCTAGATGGCTTCCGAGCCCGGGCCAAAACTCATGGGACCCCATGCAAAACCAGGTTGGTTTGTGATAGGTAATTTTGATGTCGCCTCAATAGCTTTTGGGCCCTTGCCTGTCGCGGGTCCTTGACCCACCCACGCAAGTGAGGTACCATTTTTATCGGAAGACTTTGGGGAATGCGGGGTGAGTGGAATTTTGTGGATCCACACAGATTCCAGAACTTTCCACCACAGAAATGTGAGGAAAATGTGTTTTTTTATACACATTTTGAGGTTTGCAAGGGATTCTGGGTAACAGAACCTGGTGAGAGCCAGTCAAGTCACCCCATCCTGGATTCCCCTGGGTGTCTAATTTTCAAAAATGTACAGGTTTGCTAGGTTTCCCTATGTGCCGGCTGCGCTAGGGCCCAAAATCCACAGGTAGGCATATTGCTAAAAACAAATCTGGTCCTAGTCGGCTTTCTGCCGCCCTGGGGGGGATATCGGGGGGTGGGGTTGCCCCGATATGCCCCCAAGGGGGGCAGAAACTCTGTAGCTAATTTTTTGGGGGTAGGGGCATTGGTATGCCCATTCTGAGCAGCCCCCACCCCCACACATAAAAAAGCCAGTGTAATCGTTGGCGTCTAGTGGGCTTTTGCCCCCTGGGGGGCAGATTGGGGGCTACTGCCCCCATCTTCCCCCAGGGGGGCAGAAAGGCTGTAATTGTTGCGGGTGGGGGTGGGGGCATTGACATGCCTGTTTTGGGCAGCCCCCACCCTAATAAAAATTTGCCCCAAAAAATCCCTGGTGTCTAGTGGGCTTTTTGCCCCCCCCGGGGTGGGGGCAGATTGGGGGCTACTGCCCCATATGCCCCCCAGGGGGGGGCAGGAAGGCTGCAATTTCTGAGGGGAGGGGATGGGGGCATGGGCATGCCCGTTTTGGGCAGCCCCCACCCTAATTCAAATTTGCCCAAAAAAGAATCCCTGGCGTCTAGTGGGCTTTTTGCCCCCCCGGCGGGGCAGTTTGGGGGCTAATGCCCCCATCTGCCCCCCAGGAGTCCACTAGCCGACAGGGAGTTTTTTGGGCAAATTTTAATTAGGGTGGGGGCTGCCCAAACCGGGCATGCCAATGCCCCCACCCTAATTAAAATTTGCCCCAAAAAATCCCTGGCATCTGGTAGGCTTTTTGCCCCCCCGGGGGGGCAGATTGAGGGCTTCTGCCCCATCTGCCCCCCAGGGGGGGCAGGAAGGCTGTAATTTTTGCAGGGAGGGGGTGGGGGCATGGACATGCCTATTTTGGGCAGCCCCCACCCTAATTCAAATTTGCCCCAAAAAACTCACTGGCGTCTAGTGGGCTTTTTGGGATTTTTTTGGCAAATTTTAATTAGGGTGGGGGCATTGGCATGTCCGTTTTGGGCAGCCCACACCCTAATTCAAATTTGCCCCAAAAAACTCCCTGGCATCTAGTGGGCTTTTGCCCCCCGGTGGGGCAGATTGGGGGCTAATGCCCCATCTGCCCCCAGAGGGGCAGGAAGGCTGTTATTTTTGCGGGGGAGGGGTGGGGCATGGGCATGCCCTTTTGGGAGCCCCCACCCTAATTCAAATTTGCTCCCAAAAACTCCCTGGCGTCTAGTGGGCTTTTTGCCCCCCGGCAAGGCAGATTGGGGACTAATGCCCCCATCTGCCCCCAGGGGGCAAAAGCCCACTAGACGCCAGAGAGTTTAGGGCAAATTTTAATTAGGTGGGGGCTGCCCAAAACGGGCATGCCAATGACCCCACCCTAATTAAAATTTGCCCCCAAAAATCCCTGGCGTCTAGTGGGCTTTTTGGCCCCCCGTGGGGGCAGATTGGGGGCTACTGCCCCATCTGCCCCCCAGAGGGGGCAGGAAGGCTATTATTTTTGTGGGGGAGGGGGTGGGGGCATGGGCATGCCCATTTTGGGAGCCCCCACCCTAATTCAAATTTGCCCCCAAAAACTCCCTGGCATCTAGTGGGCTTTTTGCCACCCCCGGCGGGGCAGATTGGGGGCTAATGCCCCCATCTGCCCCCCAGGGGGCCAAAAAGCCCACTAGACACCAGGGAGTTTTTTGGGCAAATTTTAATTAGGGTGGGGGCTGCCCAAAACGGGCATGCCAATGCCCCCACCCTAATTAAAATGTGCCCAAAAAAAATCCCTGGGGTCTAGTGGGCTTTTTGCCCCCCCGGGGGGGCAGATTGGGGGCTACTGCCCCATCTGCCCCCCAGGGGGGGCAGGAAGGCTGTTATTTTTGTGGGGGAGGTGGTGGGGGCATGGGCATACCCGTTTTCGGAGCCCCCACCCTAATTCAAATTTGCCTCAAAAAACTCCCTGGCATCTAGTGGGCTTTTTGCCCCCCCCCCGGCGGGGCAGATTGGGGGCTAATGCCCCCATCCGACCCCCAGGGGGGGCAAAAAACCCACTAGATGCCAGGGAGTTCTTTGGGCAAATTTTAATTAGGGTGGGGGCTGCCCAAAACGGGCATGCCAATGCCCCCACCCTAATTAAAATTTGCCCAAGAAAATCCCTGGCGTCTAGTGGGCTTTTTGCCCCCCCGGGGGGGGGCAGATTGGGGGCTACTGCCCCATCTGCCCCCCAGGGGGGGCAGGAAGGCTGTAATTGTTGCAGGGAGGGGGTGGGGGCATGGGCATGCCCACTTTGGGCAGCCCCCACTCTAATTCAAATTTGCCCAAAAAAAATCCCTGGCGACTAGGGGGCTTTTTGCCCCCCTGGCGGGGCAGATTGGGGGCTAATGCACCCAATCTGCCCCCAGGGGCAAAAGCCCACTAGACGCCAGGGAGTTTGGGCAAATTCTAATTAGGGTGGGGGCTGCCCAAAACGGGCATGCCAATGCCCCCACCCTAATTAAAATTTGCCCCAAAAAATCCCTGGCGCCTAGTGGGCTTTTTGCCCCCGGGGGGCAGATTGGGGGCTACTGCCCCATATGCCCCCAGGGGGGCAGTAAGGCTGTTACTTTTGCGGGGGAGGGGGTGGGGGCATGGGCATGCCCGTTTTGGGAGCCACCACCCTAATTCAAATTTGCCCCAAAAAAATCCCTGGCGTCTAGTGGGCTTTTTACCCCCCTCGGAGGGGCAGATTGGGGGCTAATGCCCCCATCTGCTCCCCAGGGGGGGCAGAAAGTCCACTAGACGCCAGGGAGTTTTTTGGGCAAATTTTAATTAGGGTGGGGCTGCCCAAAATGGGCATGCCAATGCCCCCAACCTAATTAAAATTTGCCCATAAAATCCCTGGTGTCTACTGGGCTTTTTGCCCCCCAGGGGGGGCAGAAAGGATGTCATTTTTGCGGGGGTGGGTGGGGGCATGGTCATGCCCATATTGGGCAGCCCCCACCACAAATTATAATTTAAAAAAAAAATCCCTGGCTTATAGTGGGCTTTTTGCCCTTCCGGGGGGGGCAGAAAGGCTGTAAATTTTGCGGGGTGGGGGCATGGACATGCCCTTTATGGGCAGCCCCCACCCTAATAAATTAATTGGGCAAAGAAAAATATCCCTGGGGTCTAGTGGGCTTTTTGCCCCCCCGGGGGGGCAGATTGGGGGCTACTGCCCCCATCTGCCCCCCAGGGGGGCAAAAAGTCTAAATCGCACCAAAAACAAATTGGGGGAGCAAAAGCCCTTGCCCAGGGGCCGCTCCCCCTCCCTGGTGTCTAGTGGGTGGATCCCTGCTTGGGGATCGCCCTCCTGGGGCAATCCCCAAGCAGGGATCCACTGGGAGGGGTACCATTGGAAAGGGAGATTCTCCCTTTCCAATGATACCTCTCCCGTCTTTCTACATGCCCGGGGGCTGAGATAGCCCCCTGAGCACATAGAAAGTGAAACTGAAATGAGCCTAAAGGCTCATTTCAGTTTCGTTTTCTGTGCAATGAGGACAGCGCGACGTGCGCGCTGATCCTCATGGCACAGAAACCAGGAGGGGGCCTCGGGAGCTGGGGAAGCAATTCCCCAGCTGCCAAGGTCACAGGGGTGAAAGAGAAATCCCTCTGCTGTCTGCAGCAGAGGGATTTCGTGCCCCTGGCCTCATGACGGAATGGTTCCGTCATGAGCACAGGGGCACCGATGCTCGTGACGGAACCATTCCGTCATGAGCATCGAAGGGGTTAAGCAGATGGGGTACCAGTAGATCACTGAATGCTTTATAAAATTCTCTGGCCAGTCTGTCTGTTCCCGGAGCTTTACCATTGGGCAATGAGCGAATTGCTTCTTGGACCTCTTCGGGAGTGATAGACTTTGTCAAATATTCCCTCTGACCCGGGGACAGCCAGGCCAATGCTATGTCATCCATGTATTCTGCAATTTCCATGGTTGTGGCGGTCACGTGTGATGTATATAGTTCAGCGTAAAATGTTTGGAAGGTTTATATTATGGAGGGGGTGTCATGTACGTGTTCCCCTGAGCGTCTTCTGTCCGTGCTATATATGCGGGTGCACAGTGGGTTCTAAGTTTGTTGGCTAGGTTGCAGCCAGGTCTCCCTCCCTCACCATAGGCTCTTGCCTCCTGTCATCAACTCAGGTATTTAATTTCTTTATCAGCCATTTCTTGATTCACCGACAGTTTTTCTCTGATGTCTGCTAAGGTCTGTGGCACTGATATCTGTTCGTATTGTCTTTCTAAGCCTTGAATATCTCATTCTATTTGTTTTAATTGTTGGCATATATCTCTCAGTATGCCTCCCTGTTTGCTGATACAGACACCTCTTATGGTGACTTTAAATGCCTCCAATAGTATGTCTGTGCCAGGCACCGTGCCTGTATTGAACTCAAAGAACTCAGCGATAGCTGTGTGGACTTCCACCTTGAAGACCTTATCCAGCAGTGCTGACGTAGGGAACCTCCAGCTAAATCTTCTCTGCATATGGGGAGGGATCGCTAGGGTTAGTTTAACCAGAGCATTATCAGAGTACGTCTTGGGCATATGTCCCACCTCCCTCGTCCATGCGTTGACCTCCGGGGTGGGTAGCCACTGGTCTAGTCTCGGCCACTTAGCATGTGTCGGTGATGAGGATGTTCCTTCCCTCCCATAAGGATTGCGTACTCTCCATAGATCCAGCAGCCCACTTTCGGTCATGTTATCCCTGACTATACGTGCTGCCTGTTTCCTGGGCCAATCTTTGTTTTCAGATCTACCCAAAGCCGGGTTGAGGCAGATGTACAGGTCTCCACCCCAAATGACAGCCAACGAGGGCAAGGCGTGCAACCTAGACCATACCTATGTGAAGAACTCAGGGTCATCTGTGTTAGGGCCATATGTATTTACTATAGTTATTAAAGTGTCACATAGTCGGCCCTGCACGATGGCGTACCTGCCTTACATGTCTATATCTGAGTGTAGAACTACTAATGGAGTCCCTTTCTTAACTAGTATGAGTACTCCTCTGGAGTATGAGGAGTATGAGGAAGCCACTTTTATCAATGCCCATCGTACTCCCACTCTGCCCTCCGTGTGTTTGGTGAGGTGCGTTTCCTATAAGAGTGCAATCTGTAAAGCGTGTCGGTCTAGGTATGCTAGCACTTGTCTGATCTTGCAGGGGTTAATTAAGCCCGTACATTCCATGTGATGAATGATATCTCATTCAGTGTCATATTTCTGGATGCTGCGGCAGTGTTATCTTATGTTGTGTGTGATGATGCCCCAGGCATATTCAGTGTATGTCACACCTTGCTTTCGTTTTGGTCACGGTGACTACATTTTGACATCCCATGTCCCCCGGTTCCCTCCCCCCACCCACTTCAGCATCCCAATCATGCTAAAAACAACCCTTTTAAGTAACATTCCCATTGGTACTAACAGAATCAGCAATAACTGTGTCCCTAGTCCTCGGGCTATCTTCAATTTGGCTAACATTTGGAGATTACCCATAGGGGGTCAGCTAGAGTCCCTTCAGACCTCCTGATGTAAGGGAGGTGCCAAGATAGTTTATATTGTTCGATGCCCTTGGTCAGGTTCCACTACACAGCGTGTTCAGGGCGTACCACAGAGATTCCCCCGTAGTGACCGCCTTCACATGGAGAGGGACAAGAATACACATGGTGACTCACCCAGTGATATACAGCTTACTAAGTCATTTGGAGCCCCATCGGCAAGGTGGCATGGGGGGGAAAGGTTCGCTCATCCAATGTTTATTAAGCATATCGGCACTTCCCTTCCTCACTCCCCCACACCAGTCAGGTGGTGAACCGCAGCTGGCTCTCTCTATTGGCAGTCCATGCTATTGCCTTGTTTAATGTCTTCATCATTCTGTAGCAGATGTCTCGTAATCTTCATCAAGGCCTTGTTTTCTTGCCGTTATCTCTTTAACATAATCCATTGACCTTTTAGTTGATGTAAAGATCTTGGTGTTGCCTCGGTGTTCTACACATAGGCGTGCCGAGTACAGCATGGCATAGGGGATCTTTGCAAGTTGAAGCTTTTTCTTGATAGGAAGGAATTCCTTTCGGGCTGCCTGGGCATTCACAGTGAAATCAGGGAAGAAAGACAAGGAGTTCGCTTGGTAGGTAATATCCTGCTTATCTCTGGCCATTCTCAGAACCGCATCCCGGTTTCTATAATTCAATAGTCTTGCGCACAATAGGGCGCGGGGCCCCCGGCGGTGGCCTGGCCATAAGGGTTCTGTGCGCCTGCTCCACAACCAGTAGAGATGAACAGCTATTGGTCCCGAAGATTGCTGTCAGTAACATTTCAACATAGGTTTCCATTTTACCTGGGTTTGTGGACTCCAGGACCCCTAGGATTCGAACGTTGTTAAGTCGGGAGCAGGCTTCTAAGTCTTTGTTCTTGTCCTGGATGATGGCCAGCACCTTTTCCATGTTGAGGCATTTGGTGCTAACTGTTTGTAGCTCATCTTCCGTGGAGGATATGCGGTGTTCTGCCTCAATCAGACGTGTTGTGTGTTTCTCCAGTGTCGCAGTAAGATGGTCCATCTGGGCATTTAGTGTATCAATTTTTCCGTTTATTGACTGGCGACTCGGCTGCATGGCTTGCAGTGTGGCCTCCAGTGTGGACGGTTCGGCTGGGGGGCTGCATCGCTCCTGTCCTCCAGCGTAGTGTGCCTTTCTTCCCCTGTTCTTTTTTCAAAAGGTAGTCTGGATTGGGTTCTGTCTGTTTTCCCCATATTTCTCTATGTTGTCAGCTATGTGGCCTGGGCATGATTTGCTGGCGCTCTTTCCTCCTTCAGCTCCTTGGGTGCCTCCGTCAGCTAATAGGTCTCCTGGAGGGTGGATGCTCTATGCATGGTCTCCGTTGGGCCTTTGCTCTCCTTTGGCCTATGCAGTGTTTAGTTGCCTCCCCCAAGCTGCTAACCGAAGGCCCCGGGGCTGTCACCTCAGCCTTCACCGCCTGGAGGCACCAACCCCTCCCTCTTTGCATTTGCCCCGGTTCGTTGTAGGGATTACTGAGGTCTCCAAATTCACTAGGTGCAGCTCCTTTAAATTCCTCCAGTCTGGGGGGGAACACCCACCCCACTCCTCACCCAGCCACAGTGTGTATTGCTGCCCTGGCTCTTCTGCTTAATTGACCCTCCAGCTGCGGCGTACCTATTCTCAGCCGACGGCCATTGGGGCTGCTGCACCACAGTTGTCAGGATCAGTCTCCTCGCGCCTGCTCTGTTTTTCCCCCGGCGTTTCACCATAGACACCTTTCCGCTGTTGTTTGTCTCCGTCCCTCTGCAACGGCGGCCCGGATTTCTGATATGGCCGAAAGGGAGTCGGGCGCATCAGTCCAAGACCCCTCTGGTACCCGTCCGCTGTTGTGACAGTTGTGGACAGACGGGTATGTAGATGACTTCTACTGGCACCCTGGTACCAGGGCCAATATGTTGCGTACGTGCTAGTCATCAAAGGCGTACATCCACCAGGCATCAGTCTCCGATGTCTGTAGCAATGGTTGTGCAATAGCGATGGTTTTGCCCGTTTACACAAGCATGCCGCCTTGCTCTTTACCCAGCCCACAGGGTGTATTGTGGCCCTGGTGCTCTCCTCTTGATCACGCCCTCCAGCCGTTGTCCCCCTGTTCTCAGCCGACGGGCAGGTATGGCTGCCGCACCGCAGTCACCAGTATCTCCTTGCTTCTTCTTTGTATTTCCCCTGGGCTTTTCGCCACCGCCACCTGTCTGCTGTTTTGTATCTCTGCCTCTCTGCAACAGAGTTCTGATTTGGCCCTGGGGGGTCTGGGTAGTAATCCAAGCCCCCTGCGCTCCCCAGCTGCTGGCGTGTCAGTTGTGGCCAGGCGGTTGTGCAGATGTCCTCTGCTGGCACCCTGGTGCCGGGGCTGATATGTTGGATGCATGCTAGTGGTCAGAGCACGGCGCCCCTCACTGCGGCCTCATACACTCACCAGGCCTCAGTCTCTGCTGTCTACAGCGATGGGTTTGTCCGATTTCACGAGCATACTGCCGCCCGTGCCATATCCGTGTGTTGTTCGCCGTACCCAGCAATATAATTCTGGGTCAGGATTGGCATCAGTTTGTAGGATATTTGCAGTATTTTGATCTTGGCCGGCAGAGCTACACTACCGTGCAGCCATTTTGCAGCGGGCTCTCTAGCGCCCCCCTCAATTTTTTGTTTTTCTATTTAGTACAGATGAGCCCTCCTTAATCCCTGTCGTAATCAATTAGAAGGCTTCTAAAACTTTAGCATGATCCAAAGTGTCATCCAGACAATCTATAAATACTTTATTGTATGTGATCACTAAATGTTTGATGAATTTATCAGGATCGACTTTAGACCAACACAGGGAGTAGCCGTTATTTCTGTCAAGTGTGATGTCATCAATCAAATATCGGTTATTATCCCTCGTTTTGATTACTTCATCAGACAATGCAAGACATACACTCTGGGGGAAGTGATCGCTTAAAGGAATACTATGTGTGATGAAACCCTTAACGCTGGTTGAGTGTCTAGTTGATATTAACACATAATCTATAACGGTATTTGCGATTCTCCCATTGAAGGTACAGCCAAATGGAACCGGCGGAGTGCATAATTCATTACTAAATGCTAAATCAAACATAAATAGTATATTATTTAGGCTGTCCCCATAAGGGGTGTGTTGGAAGTGGGTATAATCAATCTTTTCATTTGATGTTAGGCCACATGTTTTCCCCGTGCGGTTTAGGCACAGACTGGTATTAAAATCCCCACCCCAGGGTATGATCGTATCCTTAGCAGTACCACTCTGAATATGCCTAAAATCTTTGCCCAATTGTTTACGGACTAGGCATATCTCCTTGGATGGTGCATTGTTATAATAGTTTACCAATGCTAATAAACAGTCTGGAGCTAGTTCGATAGTAATAACTTGATAATAAACGTTGGCTACTACCAGATTTATCTTGGTACAGTTCACTTAGTTCAAGATATAAGTTCATAAGCTCCCTTTAGGTCTTCCAGATATGGACAATATTGCCTAGGTATGGTATGTTTTGTATCCATTAATGTGTAATGGTTCCACCGTCCAAGATTCTTGTAGACAAAAAATACTAACATTGCTGACAAAATCTACCCACTCTAATGTGGTAGCCTTAGAACGCAATCCTGCAACGTTCCAGTATAAAACCTTAGTTGGGGCACCTTGTCTATTGTTTATAGCTGGGCTAACATTTGGGAGTAGGGCAGGATTATGTATCAATATTGGGGTTTCTACAGGTAAAGTGTTTTCAGTTGTCTCACAAGTTCCTATCAATTCTAATTAGTATTTTCTTCGGCATGATAACCTTTGGTAGTTTACATCGCATTCAGTGCAGGACCATCTGTTTCGACACCACCATCCTACCGGGAAGGTAGATCTTGGATGGCAGATTGTGCTTTTTGTGATTTTGTGTAAATCTTTTCAGTAGTTTTTTAGAAATTAATGCCCAAAAATATTTGTATATGTCTATGGTTGAATCCGCGAGAGGCTTGAGAGACACTCGCAGGAGCGCCAATAAAAAAATGGAGTGTTCTGATTGGCCCAGGGCGATTTTTTTCCCTTGGACCAATTCACTCCCATCAGAGTCAGACTCCCGCTGGAGCAAGCGCTCTGATTGGCTGCCAGCAACATGAGAAAAGTTTTGCTGGCAGCCATTACAGTACTCGGGGGCTTAGGGCTAGATGTACGAAACATTTTTTGGGTTCGCAATCGGTCTGATTCAGAGTCACATGGTTTATGAATCCAAAAATGCCTTTTACTGATGTAGAAAGCCCAAATTGCAATTCGGTAACCTATTACTGAATTGCAATTTGGATTTGCGAATCAGTATTTGGAAGGAGCGTGTTTAGGGCGTCCCTTCCAAATACGGATTTGCAGTGGTATGTATGACTATTTGATGACCAAAATGCGATTGCAAAACATTTACACTTTACCGCCAACTCAAAGTTGGTGGTAACCCATCTGCAAATGCAAAAGGATCCCCTAGGGACCCCTTCCCTTGTGAGAATGGTAGAAAAATATTTTTTAAGAGCAGCCAGTGGTCCAAGGGACATTTCTTTCTTTTTAAACGTAGCCCATTTTCCTTTAATGAAAATGGACTGTGTTTAAAAAAATTGCTTTATTTAAAAGCAAACACAGATATGGCAGTCTGCTAACCCGAGCAGGCCATGATCGATGTGATGGCAGTGAATCGTAGTGGGTCATTAGAATTCACGAGGTAGGTCTATTTGCGACCCAATATGAATCACTATTTTAGGAATAGGGGCTAAATAACCCCTTAGTACATTAGTTATAGTGATTACCAAATAACGATTAAAAAAATGTTATTTGGTAATCACTATTACCATTCTTTGTACATCTAGCCCTTAGTCCCCTATCCTGACGTTTTGTAGGAAAGTCTCCTTTTGCCCTGATCACCCCCATTTATTTTTGACTGATATTTTTAGTTCCTGACTCTGAAAGTGCCCTGGGCTCTGCTGACCAGACCCAGGGCCAGTGCTCTGTCTTTAAAAGGTATATGGTATTTGGTGTAATTATATTTGGCCAAGACAACCTCCCTGGTATATGGTAGGGCATGTAAGTGTAGAGACCCCAGTGGACTTAATGCACTTAAGTGTGCACTGCTGTGGTGTCTGGTGTCATTTTAAAGCCAGCCTGCCGACTAGTTATAAAATAAACCTGTGTCCAAATTCGATTTTGGAATAAAAAGTACTTCCAAAGTCCAAAGCTACCTTTTTATTACATAGAAGGCACCCCTAAGATCTGCCCTCGATGCCCCAATGGTAGGGTGTCTTGTTATAAAAAGCAGAGACATTATAAAGTATGTTTTATATGCCATGGTGGAGGGAAAACAACCAAAGTTGTTTTCCCCATTGTAGTGCTGCTAGCTCCTTAGGCTAACATGGGAATGCTTTATTAAACTTTAATAGAGTCTAGCTTTTGATTGGAAGTAGCTAGCAACACAATTCAAATTATCAAAATAATAGTTACAATAAATCCAACAGCTTGCCAAGGTCAAATCTATTACAACTATTGCAGGAACGTAGTTGTAGAACTTACTATCCTGACGTTATATAAATCAGCCTTGTGTCAGCCTCTTCTGATTGGCTAGCCTCTGACAGCTTGAGTCAAGTTGCTGCCTAAATAGGTGTGAAGAGGCCTGGGACTGAAACAATACAGCTGTTTGGTGGGAGGAGATTTGCTTCCTGGAGAAGCCAGGGACAGGAAAAGGTCTGGAGAGATAAACTAGATTTCAAAGGTAGAAGAACTGATGTCACAGGACCCAGGCCAGCCCCAACTTCCTTGATCCTAAGCCAGGTGGGAGCCCCATAATTAGATTAGGAGAGGGGCTGGAACAGGAGTGTAGGGAAAAGTTAGCCTCACCTTTGGGTTGGGTTAGCCAGGCCTTCACTCCAAGAAGATAATTTCTCCATTTTGATTTTTGGTGAAATGTGTATTCTGGGACAACATCTGCCACATTTCCCAGGATGTTGTCATAGCACAGGGTGGCAACTTGAACCCCATTAGTTGGAGTGTCTGTAGTGGCCTGTGTGGAATGTTCATCCAGGCCTGAGCTCATGGAAGCTTGACCCAACAATGTCAAGATTCCATGTATCTTACAGTGGCTTGGAATTGGTGACAGTGGAAGATCGTTGTGTGCCACCTGCAGTTTGCTGTGTTATGACTTAAATAAAATGATGTTCAAATCTTACCTGAGTGTCTT
Source organism: Calotriton arnoldi (assembly GCA_963921515.1). NCBI lineage: Eukaryota > Metazoa > Chordata > Amphibia > Caudata > Salamandridae > Calotriton > Calotriton arnoldi. The sequence goes on along the minus strand of CAWUFW010007909.1, from coordinate 363,396 downwards.
GCCCTCTCGAATAGTACAGACTTTTTTAATGGCGACGAGTGTTGGGCAAGCTGGTGACACGAACCAATGCATCCCAAAGGTGGAAGCTGTCCTTCAACGCCTCAGTGTGTCACGGTTGCGCACATTCTACGACGAGGCAAGGTGTTCATCTGACAAAGTGGCACGCAGTGTTTATAATGTATGACGTTTTGATCTTGGATGAGCCAAAGTGAGTGGGCGAGTAGAAATTGTGGTTGTGATGTGTACAAGCTGTGGAACGCATAAGCCTGACACACATCGTATAGAGTGATCTCCCGACAAAATGCAGCGCTAACGTCATGACATGGTTGACGCGTGGTCGGCCATTTTGAGGAAGACAAAAGCACGTTGTGTTGAAGTGTTAGAGCACTAGTTTTTTTTCAGTCCATAAGATATTGAAGTTGATTGCATAATTGCATCACGAAGAGGTGAATGTGGTTGCAGAAGCACACCAACAAGGAGAGGAGATCTGTGCTTTTGTTCATGAATGACACCAGGGGTAATCAGTAAGGTACTGAGCACAGTACTACCGGTGCAGGTGTATTCGCTGATCATTGTGTTTCACCAGTAGTTTGCCATGTTCCGACTTAAATTAAAAAACATTCAAATTTTGCCCTTTGGAATACGACAGTGTCCCCTCCTCTTGCCAGCCCAGAATGAGGAATAAATATGGGAGATATGCAGGAGCCCCTCAGATCCCTGCCTGAAACATCTGGAGATGAAGGACTTCCCTGCTGGACCCTTGAACTGCACTACAGATGACTGCACTCAGAAGGACTGTACCTGCTGCACTCTAAAGGCTTAAAACAAGAAGGACTATGCCCGTCTTAAAGGATAAGGAATCGACTCCCTGAGCTTCAACAGGTAGAAAGTGCTGAAAGAAGCCACATGCAACAGCCCAAAGAGAGGACTACTCCAGCTGGCAAGCTACACCTGGATTTTCCTGGACTGCACAGGTGCATTGTGGGAGATTGAGTCCAAGCCCCCATGTGGCAATCCAGAGATTCTGAAACCTTGGCCAGCACTAGAGGACACTGATCTCCACAAAGGACCCAAGAACCAACAAAACTATAGCTCCTGGACCCATCTGCAAAGAGTTTCTGACCTCCAGGAGGCACCTCTCAGGTCATGGGACTTTGGAGTGCTTTCTAAGCTAGTAGATTCAAACTTTTGGGCTTTTTGCAAAGGCGAATGGGTCAGTTTGCTTCAAACCGTGGTGCTCACACAAAGGATCATCATGAGCAGGTGCAAGTTCATCTATTTGCACTACAAGTATTGTTGCTCGTGACTGCCAGGCTCCAGCCCGTCTGTCAACGATGCCCGGGAGCTCTTCCTGCTTCGTGGACCACCGCCAGTGAAACTTTCGTTGCTCCAGTGACCCTCTTCCCCACGAACGGTACTATTGGCACAATTCTTGAGAAGGTAAAACTTCAGCAGGACTGATCTGGGACAGTATCCTACCCGCGCTCCATCGCAGTTGGCTTGAACTTTCAGATTTTACCCGGTCCAGCATGACTAGACTGCCTTAGAATGAATAAATGAATGAAATAATTTTGTAAAGCGCGCAATACCCGAGGGCGTCTTAGGGCTAAGCGAATCAAGACCCGGGGGGCCATCAGCCGGGAGGATCTAAGGTGTCGCACAGTGTAGTGGGAATAGCCAAGTCTTCAGCTCCTTCCTGAGTCGCTGCAGGATGGGTTGTGAGCGAAGTAAAAGAGGCAGCGAATTACATTGCTTCCCACCGCAGTATGTGAGCGTTGTTCCACCCCATCTTGCTCTGTTAATTCTTGGGACCATGACCATGTGCGCAGAGCTTGATCTAAGGTTCCTGCTTGGCGAGTACCAGGAGAACCGATCTTGAAAAAAAGATGGACCGGCTCTGTAAAGGGCCTTGTGGATTAGACACAGAGCTTTGAAGGAGATCCTCTTCTCCACCGGCAACCAGTAAAGGCCATACAGTAGGTGAGAAATTGGTTTGAACTTGGGGACCTTCAGTAGTGTTCTTGCTATAGCATTCTGTAAGGATTGCAGTTTGTTTATCAAGTATTTGGAGGTACCTAAATAAAGGGCATTGTAATAGTCCATTTTCGAGGCGATGAGAGCCATAATCACCATTTTTTGTAGTTCAAATGGAATGAACGGGAGAATTTTTTTAGAACCCTCAGCTTAAAAAAACCAGCTGAGGTCACTGCATCAATTTGAGCAGAAAAACATAGTTTGGTGTCAAAAATAACTCCCAGGTTTCTTGCCTTGTCCATTGGCTGAGGAAATGCGCCCAACTCCAAGGGCCACCAGGATGCATCCCAAAAGGAGGTCTCTTTCCCAAAAAGCAGAACCTCCGTTTTGTCAGAGTTTAGCTTGAGACAGTTTCTCTGCATCCAACCAACGACTGCGGCCATGCACCTACAAAAGTTGTTTGCATCTTTTTGTACCTGTGATGAGATGGATACAACCCGCTGTGTGTCATCCGCATAGGATAATACGGCCAGGCCAAAACTATGAATAAGCTTTGCCAAGGGAGTGATATACACATTGAAAAGGGTGGGACTGAGCGCAGAGCCCTGAGGAACCCCACAGGGGAGAGAGAATGGTCTAGATTTTGCATCTCCCACCTCAACCCACTGTTGTCTACCTTCAAGGAACGAGCTCAACAATGTTAATGCAGTATTCCTAAAGCCAAGCGAATGAAGACGTTTCATAAGAAGTACGTGGTGAACCGTGTTGGTTGGTCCTTTATGCTTTTAAGTGCTGTACACAGTTTATTCTACAAAAATTCATATCTCTGGTTCCCTATACTTGATTTTTGTTTTGTTTTGGTGTTATTTACAAATGTTCTCTATTTCTTATAAATTGGTGTTGGATTTTTATTGTGTTGGGTCTTTTACTTATCTACTGTTTTGGTGATATTAAATGCTTTGCAAACCTGTCTCCTAAGTTAAGCCTGACTGCTTGTCTGCCAAGCTGCCAAAGGTTGAGCAGGGATTCATTTATTGAGACTTGAGTGGACCTTATTAGTGATTGTGGTATTATTACTAGCTGTAGGTACCTACCTGCACCTACTAATAACCCACCTTCCTACAAATGTTAAATAAAAAAATATAAGGGGGCAGCGTAGGGATACCCTTCACCCTTAAGCCCCCCGGGGGGATCCAAAGGTATCGCTCTAGGGCCAAAAAACAAAAAAGAAAATCAGCAAATTTTGCCACAATCCCATGGGACTCCAGCGGAACAAAAAGAACATGGCTGCCGGGGTCGCATTGTTCAATTATAGGTCCCAGGGAGCCCTCCCCCTGGGCCGTATTCAATAGGGGGAAGGGAGCCACGTGACTGCTCCCCGCCCGAGCCATTATAGGCCCAGGGAGCCCACACCCGGGCCAAAATAATCAAAAATTAGGATGGGGCTGTGCGGCCCCCGCTCCCCGAGTCATTAAAGTGCCTGGGGAGCCCACCCTCAGGGCTGAAATTTGCATAAAAGGGGAGGGGTCTGCACAGCCCTCTCCCTGAGCCTCCAGATGCCCCAAAGACCCCATCTTCCAGGGCCAATTTCATTAATAAAGAGGAGGGAGGCAGTGGCCTCCTCCCCAAATATTTAAGTAGTGGCCCTGGGGATGGGGTCCTCAGACCCTTTTCAAAGCATGTAAAGGGGGGCTGCAAAGCACACTCTCCTTAAAAAAAGCATGGACCTGGTCCCCTTAAATATCCTGGAATGTTCCCATGAGGCACAGGGTCAAGACTGATTTGCATATAGCTGGGTCCGAACTAAGGTGGCGAAGTGAGCTAAAGAACGATGATGGAGTCAACCCAGATCTGTGACTGAGGGTGAGTGTCTGAAAGGGGCCAAAATAGGGTTGCGGAGGGGGGCCTCTTGGCCCCCTCTACTAAAATACATAGGGCCCTGGGGGATGGGGTCCCAGGGCCTAATGAGGCCCCGTACCCTTTAAATGAGATATGGCCCTGCAGGACAAGGTTCCCAGGGCCTTTTAAAGGCTCTTAAATGGGGACCACGCGGCCCCCCTCCCCTTAAATAAAAAACAGCCCTTGGGGATGGATTTTCAAGGCCTAAAAAGGCTTGGTGAAGGGTCCACTTGGTCCCCCTCTCATTAAAAAACATAAGGGCCTTGGGGATGGGGTCCCCAGGGTCTAATGAGACTCGGGAGGGGGGCCACATGCCCCCTCCCCTTTAAGAAATAAGGCCCTGGGGCAATGAGGTCCGCAAGCCTTTTAAAGGCTTTGGGATCCCAGGGGAGGGGGGCATGTGGCCTTTTACAGGCTTAGGGAGGGGAGTGAGTGGTCCTCCCTCACCTTAAAAAAAACAGTTCTGAGGAATGGGCCCCAGGGCCTAATAATGCTCTGGGAGAGGGGCACTTGGCCCCCATCCACTTTAAAAAAAATAAGGGCCTGGGGGATGGTGTTCCCAGGGCCTCATGAGATTAATGAGGCTCGGTGAGGGGGGCCACATGGCCCCTATCCTGATTAAAAAACATAAGGCCCTCTGGTTGCGCGCTGTGGGGGTTTGACTTTATGTATGGTAATAAATGTCATTTTATGTTAAAAAAAACAAGAAATTCACTGAAAAAAATAAAGGTTAAAGTAACGTCATTGTTAGGTGTGATATAAGGATGTATTTGAGAAAAAAAAACCTTAGAAATTCCTTGAATAAACCAATGGTTATAGTAACGCTATAGTTAGGTGAATAAGTCTGTAACAACATTACTGTTTTGAACAAAAAAAAACTGAATAAATTCACCAGTTATAGTTAGCAGAGCTAACAATAACTTGCGCCCCACCATGCACTGCTTATGAAATCATACATTACATCACTCATGACATGCTCTATGATGTATTTTATGACATCACTGATGACATCAATGATGATATCATCCAAGTTTCTTTCATACACATTGCTCTATAAACGGGAATAGCATTAGAGATATGAAAGTAAGTGCAAAATTGCTCAGAATAATATGAGCATTATTACTGCTATCATACATACAACCTCCATGGGTAAAGCAAGCTTGAGTTATGTGCAACATTGACCCTATACTGTATAATTCATGGGTAGCAAAGTTCATGTTGATTATGAACCACAAATGAAAGGGTAACCTATCCTGCACACGGTGATCAACCTGTGTACAACTGTTCAGGGAAAACCAAGTTCCTCCAGATGCTCAAGCCTGTTACATAATTATGGCCCCACTACAAACAGTATTTACCTGTATCGAAATTGAACCCCTGACAGTCATTGAGAAATGAAGTAGATAAGGGTAGTTATGTTGGTACTGTTAACATTGTTTACTCTATGGAGAGAGATTACTCTGAACCACACTTTTGCAGACAGTGAAACTCTCATGAGAAATACACCACAGAGTATTAAAAAGTATCTACTAAGAACAGTGTAAACTCTATGCAAAATGTGTCCAAAGAGCGACTATTCACTTAAAATAACCAAGGTCTGAAGGTGCTAAAGATCATATTACTTGCAGCCTTCATACTGTGGTGAAAACTTTACAGATAACCTATCTTCTGAAGCAAAACAAGCACATGTACATAGGTTAGTACCTGGCACACACAGTCCTCTAAGTTATGTAGAAATTGTGAGGCTGAGATGGATGCAGTGCATGGATGTTTGAAAACTGCTCTTTTGCATTGTGGCTTGTGCTGCAGCCCTTTTCTAAGGCCGCAGCACAAGCCACAATGCAAAAGAGCAGTTTTTGGACCGCCTGCATGGTGGTCTCTTTGTAATTGGGCAGTTGGAACCACCGACATGTAGTCGGCTGGACACATGCCCGATATGATGGCGGTCGGACGCTCATCCGACCGCCATTGTAATGAGGCCCTTAGTATCTACTACATAGAAACTTTGCCCTGTTGGAAACTTGTTGGAAAAATGTCACTCATGACATGTTCTACAACAAAATGTTTGACACCACTGATGACATCTCAAATGACAATATTGATGACATCATCAATGACATCATCCAACAAGGGTGCTAGTTTTTTAATCGTAAGCTTATACTAATATGAAACCGAGTATGTAGGGACATGACTGGAAAAATAAGGGAACTTCCTCAAATATGTAATGGAAATACCTACAGTTGGTGTCAAACAGTATTCCCACTGTGTATAATTAAAAACAGTACATGGAGTACTTGCTCTGTGCAAAAAGTGATGGGCGCAATGATGGTAACAAAACATTTCACCATAATTTGCAGATTATAAATATAAAACCTCATTTTCAAATACTTTATATGATTCTAATTCAGATAGCATATTGGAAACAGTCATAACATCCCATTCATCAGAAATGAAGCATGGGGTAATAACGTCATCCATAGCAACTTAAAACTCATAAGGAATTTGCAATGTTTCTGTAGGACCAAAAATGTCATATCCCAAACACTACCATCATGGACAGGGAATACAGGAATGTTCACAAGGAAAAAGACTCGTCGGACCTTATGTAATGAAGAATGCGACATAAGCATCTCAGCTGCCAGTTCTTCAGATGTACAATCATGGAGATAGTGAAAAATAATTGTAACAAATCCAATCCAGAGGAAGAGAAAAAAATAATGAAAGAAAAATCCAATAGTAGGACCAAGGACGAATCAGGTAAGTCTGTTTCAGAAAAAAGAACAGTGCATGCACACCACACCAGGAGGTATGCGTAGAGTCTGAAGAAAAATCATCACTGTTGACAAAGTAACCAAAGGCAGTCTGAGTAAAAACAGGGATCTCATCAAGCAAAATATAGCAGTTAGGCTCCTCCAAAGGCAGTTGCTAACAATGCAATTTCATTGCAAAGAGTAGCAGTAGAAAACTTCAAACTTACATTAGAAATAAATCCTGTGTTTTCATCATTAACTGGTATGATTGAAAGTTCGGCATCTGAAGACCTGAGCTGGGGAGTAGCAAGATCAGAACTACTTATAAAATGTAAAGGGATTTCCTGCAGGGTAGGGAGAGGTTACAAGGAACTGCCCAGAAAGCACGTTGCCTACTATGGAGAACTGGCTAATAGTGTAACCTGATCAAACAAGTGGAAACTTGTTTTTTCTGTTTACAACCAGCAAGCATTGGCAAAATCACAGTTTGAGTAACTTGGTTGGCAAGGACAGGCACCGGTGCAAGGTAGGATGAGCCAAACTCTTTTTTAACTGTAATCTTCACTCTGATTAGATCTCCAACTGTAGGAATTTAGCCAGAAACCGCTGGTTGCCCCTTCACTGCGTCAGTGGCAGAACGTTTAGAATTTAAATTCAAGTGTTCATCTCGGAAGTCTTGTAATTCCTGTAAGACAGTGAAATGTTCTTTGATGTCAAAGGGTGCATCTTCTACCACTGCACCAGAGTTATCAAGATCTGGTACAATCATTGGAACTCTGACCACCCAATATCTGTCTATGCAGAAATACAGGTGATAAATCCTCCAACGACTAGAACCTAATACTCTTGCTGTTAAGGACTATTTTAAGTCACGGTTCTTCCGTTCCACTATCGAATTTCCATCAGGATGATAGGGGTGGAATAGTGCACAGCAACACCAGGGTGCCCACAGTGTCCCAGTATGCCTTAGAGGTAAAAGTCGTTCCTGGTCCAAGTGGAATGCTGTCTATGGATATGTACCGATAAAGACATCCAAATCTTTAATAACAGTTCATGCATCAGCCAATCGCTATGGCCACACTCATAGAATTTGAGAACAAGAATCAACAACCACTAAGATACACCATCCATATGGGGTAGTCTGCAGTGATATACATAGATTCATTTTAATGGCTTATTTGAAACTAAAGGTGCTGTCTGCGGTGGGCGTGCAACAGTGGAACCTTTAATTTGTTGACAAATGTTGCAGCAAAGGACACATTTTTTAGTATGTTTATAAAGATCCTGCCACCAGTATTGTAATAAAGAAACTTTAGCCGCCACACCAGCATGGGTAGACGCCAAACCCTTGTGAGCAACCATTATTAATTCTAACCTGAGGTCCCGGTTGGGTATCACTCGATCACCCACCCCAGGAATTCGGGCAAAGGGAACATTTAGAGGACTCAATAGATAGGAGCTTTTGTGCTGAATAACCTTTAGGTAAGGGCTCACCACTAGCTGAGGCAGTGACCTGAGCCATAATGTCATCATCTATCTGCGTATGTGAACGAGTAATCAAAGCTACTAATACAGTCTGAACAACCACCGTGGCAGCTTTATCAGCCAACAAATTACCTGCATCTTGCACCCCAACACGCTGATGACTCAATGTGTGGATCACATGAGCTCCTGGCAACCTCTGAATCCATTCAAGTGCCAACAAGGTAAATTATCTTTAAACGATTGGATGTAGTAATAGGAATCACACACTATAAGTGTAGGGAATTCTGTATCCGTATTCTGCAAAGCCAGAACCAAACCTTTCAATTCAGTGAGCTGAGCATTACAGTCACCCGAAGTTTCTGTATATGTTCTTTGTGCCTGAATTACACCATATTTCATGACATCCTTAACTTCGGCACACACAGCTGAGTACTTGTACCAACCGCAGTATAGATTATGAAAGCATACTCAACTAGAGGCAACATTTCACTAGACATGGGGTATTCCTGCTCATACTGGGAATATTCCTGTGTTCTCAAAGTTGAGTCAGAAACATAATCTACATCAGTTGCTGTCAAGGAAGAGGCCCACTGGATCTATGTTGGATGTAAGGCTTTTGCGTTAGGAACACTGGCCTTGGTGATGGTCTCTGAGGTCGGAACAGAATACACCTTCAGTACAGTAGTCTGAACTGCAGTCAAAACTGTTCAGTGGAAGCAAAATGCATTTCTGCATTGGAATATAAATTTATAAGCAATCAGCACTATTTCTCCTTCATTAAATAAAACATATATGTAACCACTAAAACCTGCAATATGCGGATCTCTAAATTGGCAGTATTAACACGAGTATGTAAGTGTTTCGATATAAGCATGTCCGTCTGCAAATTTCAGAGAATAGTAGCATGTTCAGCAGTCCAATATTTATTAGAAAAGTCAGGATGAATTAAATAGTACAACGGCTCAACCCGTTGTGAATAATCAGGTACGTAAGCTTTTTTAAGGTATTCAGGGGGATATTCTCAAGAGCGTGTGATAACTACCGCAAAAGTAGCTTAGCGCAACTCTCCACATCGCAGTCTATCGCAGGAAAATAACACCGTGGTAACGCGGCATTCCCAAGCCGGTGGCACCATGCGATAGGCTCACAATAACGCATCAAATGTCCGCGATGAAGTCAACGCGACGCCGTAAAAATGCGAAACACGAACGCAAAAAAAGCAGCGATGAGGCCAAGCGCGATACAAAAATCAGCGAAAACCAGCCACAGGCCTGCAATTCCCATGCGTCATGCGGGAAAATGCACTATAAAAGGAAAAAAAAAGAACACACCAAAACCAAATCAAACTGCGCAGCACCATGGATGCACCCGGACCGCGTGCAGAGGACAACCCGAACCCCACAAGCCCCATGGAGGACCAGCCAGGAACCCTGTGCCCAGGGAAGGGCAAGGAGAAGAGGAAGCGGAAGACGGGGTTAAGTCCGCACGAAGACCGGATCATCGTCACGGAGGTGATAGTACACTACTAACAACTGTTCACCTCCACTACGTCATGGGCAACACAAACGAAATATGGCAGTCCATCGTCAACAACGTGAATGCAGTTGGAGTGTCGAGGAGGTCAATGGAGGAGGTCAAGAGGCGCTGGCATGAAGTGCACAGCCAAACCAGGGAGAAACTCGCTGCCAACAGGAAGGCAGCAAAGGCGACTGGAGGTGGGACTCCTGCACCACAGGAGGAGCTGCATGAGCTGGAGGAAATGGTGGCCACAGTCATCAGTGCGTAGATTGTTCAAGGAGTTGGTGGACTGGACACAGCTCGATATGACCTGACCCAACAGCAACAGGGTGAGTAACGACCAGGGCCTGGGGGGAAGGAGGGAGATGGGCACAATGGCACACATGCACAATCATGCGGAGCACACTGCACACCCACAATGAGTGTGGAACATGTCCCTGATACCCTTGACACACTGCAGCACACATAGAAACACCAAGTAGGCCCCCGTCCACTATGTGCACAAAGGGGCCCCCCTCCATATCACCAATGCCACAACCTACTCATGCACATGTGCTGAATCCAGAAAAGCAGCGGCTCTGTGAGCCACACAGACTATGCAAGTGACACTGCATGACAGATTGCATGGCTGCAGTCACAATACATGACATGGTGCACGAGACGACTTTGAGGTGGCTGAGTGTGGACCACATCCGTAAAGGAGCAGGTCACACTCTGACACATCCACGTGCACCTACAACCCATGACGTCAAAAACACATCTGCAGACAAACAATGCACAAGAGTACAAAATATGTCCAAGAGCACAAATGACCCAAGTCGCAAACATCACAGCACCCAAAAAGCACACAAGTCAAAGGCACACCAACTCAAAGGGATGAGGGGCCGCCAAATCAGAGCTGCAGGGCCGACTCGCCAACAATGCAGCACACACACATAGCAATCACAGCACATCAACATTGACGACAATGTGGTACAAAGTGCAACACTTACACAACAGGACAGAGGACACAACTGGTGCTGCTCGTGCGTAGAAAATGGCCAATCACATCTGGCATTGCATGACACTGTGAGATGATAATGTACGGGTACAACCTCACATCCGTCATGTAGTCGAAATGTCCACTGTCACCCATCAAATAGCCAGTTCCTCCAAAACAGTCACAATGTACATTGTCATGCAGTCTGTATGTAAACATGTACAATGCGTGAACATACATGGAACACACTGTTAACCTGCATCTCCCTGTTACATTGCAGAGGGACAATCAACACCTACTGCAGAGCAGACCACACATCTCTACAGTGATGATGAAGAGGACACCCTGCACATTTGCCCAGACACCCTCCAACGGCTCGTGGACAGCCTCCGCACCCCATCCACAGGAGCAGGGCAGCCCAGCTGCATTGCGGTGAGCCCACACCCTGCACAGACCACACAGCAGGAAGCACACACCACCACGGCTGGCCCACAGGACCCACACGACCAACACATGGAATTCCAATGCCGTGTGTTAGTGTGCCAGGAGGAGTTGGCTGATCTGCTGCAGGTGGGTTTCGACCTCGTGGCAGCCAAACTCGATGCCATACGTGGGTGTCTGAGTCCCATCAGGGACCACGTACAGTCCCTAACGGACACCCCCTGTCCGCACCATGCTCACTGACAATCCCTGGCTGACCTCGCTGGGGCCATTACTCAGATACAAGAACTGTCTAGTTAGACAGGCTCCAGCGATGACAGCACAGAGTTGGCACAGATGCGGAGGACAATGGAGACCATGGAGCAGATGCAGGCTGGAAGTAGGGCTGCCACGGCTGTACACCAGCGACATGTATCTGGCATCTTCCAGGCCTTGCAGATCCTCATCTTGCCATTGCTGCCACAGAGCCTGTACCAGATGACTGCTGCAGGAACTTCAACACACACATCTCCACCCCCTGATGTGTCATTGGCACACAGTGATGCGGCCATTACACCACCACACACACCTGACACACCGGACACAGAAGACGTCTCAAAGGAGTAAGATGTGGAGGGTAATGACTGTGTGAGGAAGGAGGCAGTAGCATCCGTACCCGCCACATGGCCTGTCCCTGCATGGTTCAGCCCTATGCATCATGCCCTGGAACAACACCTCCCACTGTCCCCCCGGAACACTCTGCGACATTCACCTGGACCCCGACATGGACTGCCATATCTGCTCTTGTACCGATGACACAGCAAACACAGCAAACCGGCTGAGGACTGTACTCTTCCTCTTCAGATTAACTTTGCATTCCCCCAAGGACTCTGGTTGGCCCACTAATGGGCAACCACTCAATGTGGGCTTGAACTGGCCATGTACCCCTCCAGCTCCGAGACTCCCCAGAATGTGAATAAACATTCCAAATCACACAGATGTGTCATGTCTATGTTCACTCACGTGTACAAGTACGGAGGAATATAGGGACGTTGATTGCACTAAAAGGTACACCCTGGTAAATGTCATCAATGCGCATGTTTGAGCCTGACCCACATGGCCAATTAGTTGAATGTGAAGGTGTGAACTAGCTGTGGCCTCATTGCACATGAACAACAATCTCGCATCCCCCAACGTAGCCCCATGTCCATGTATCATATAGGACTGTGTGTGTAAATGTCAGAATCGGTAGCCCGCCTGAAGTAGTGTCCCCCATCGCATGTGGCTACAGAACATCTCTTCGCATGACGTACTCACACACATCAGTGTGGACACAGTCTGTTTGAATGGATCATATTGATCCACATGGCAAGAAGTTGGACACCATACTCACATTGCTGAAGACACATAAGAGCACAGGTCTACCAGCAACTATCTCAAACACAATGTCTGGCTCACAGAGGTGGAGCTGCCAATAGGGATCCACCACCTATGTACTAATCAACACTCATCACAGTTGTACACTGGTGAAGTTGCGTAGACTTTATTAGCATGTGCGTGTCAGTACGGGCAAGTGATGGGCCACAACAGGCAGACAAATGGTTAAGACACTTACAGGAAGAATGGGAACATGTCGAGGTGCAAGGAACGGGGTGGCAAAAATGAACACATATCCTTACGGTTGGCAACGGTCTCAGCCCACCTTGCCTTGCTGATCGAGTCATGTGATGTTTGGCGTCTGCTCATTGCCCCGTGTCAGGGGACATGACTCACAGCCCATGGGATCTGCATGGAGCTGTACCACCGGACTGTGCCGACTGTGTGCTCTGCTGACAGTGAGCAGGTGAAAGGGACCAACAAGGTCACATGTCGTGCTACATTGCCATGTGTGTAGTCTCCCTCCAGCAGTATGTCAGATTTAGGAACTTTGCCAAGCGACGCTGTGCAGCTCCGCCCATGGGGCTGCAGCACCTTGCACAGGTATGTGACAACACGCGTAGGTGCACGCACATGCATTCTGAGTCCGAGCGAATGCAGGCATGTCCACTGTTGTACTGGCTTATGGGACCATTCCTCCACAACGCAACACGGTGTTGGGACCTGTGCTCTCGGTGTCAATCAGTTGTGGCTGCAGGAAGGTAGTTATTCGTCCATGAATGCGAGCGCTGCTTTATAGGCAATCAGTTCCTGAAATACGTTGTTCTCGAATTCAAGGAACACGAGGGAGAGCCAATCCATTAACTGGTCCGGACAGAAGTGCTCCAACCACGCAGTTTCACCAATCCGCAACACAGCCCAATAGGGGAGCGCCTCGATGTGGTCACTGCACACGATGACTTGTGCAATCTCCCATCCACTGCTGCCGGCACAGACACCACATATCAAGGCATCCCATGCCCGGGTATCCCGGTTGCACTCCTGTTCGTGGGCCAACAGGGGGCGCACACACAAGTCGTAATCCAGTTCAACTACCGTTGTGTTGGATAGGCAGACCTCCATGGGCCACTCGAATGTGCATGATCGACAGTGGAACCATGGCTGGATGCATGTGACGTACGCAAGCCTGAAACTCAGACGGTAACTGATTCGAAAAACTGCCATTGGCAGAGCTCCCAACAGATGCAGCATTCATGCACGGTACAGGTCCACGTGACTGGGGTTGTGCATGTGCCCAGGATTGCCTGCCATTGCATTTGTTGGTCTCGTACCACCGGCTCTCCTCAGACCGGCGGCAGTTCTGTGGACGATATGCCACAGCTCGGAGTAATGAGTCGTATGTGTGTTCAACGTTTGGACGTATGGGTTGTCTTTTTTACCGATGTGTTGGGTGCATGCCATGCAGGTGTAGCTCGAGCAGGGACAAGTGTGTGTGGGGTGTGGACATGTTGCTCTTTCATTAGCGCAGTTCGTGGCGTGGGAGTCGCCAGAGTCTGGCATGGTATCTCACTCAGGGGGTGCCGGGCGCATTGGAGACCAAGGTCGGAGGTTCGGATGTCCTTCCGCCTTGTGTATTGAGACAAAGGAGCTTTCATGCCTGATTTTAGTTTGACTACTGCTTGCATTTCTGAAATGTGATGTGGCCTTCGCGCTGAAATTGTTGCCAGGCCTTAAATTTTGGGTGCACCAATTGCGAGACACACGCAACAGTTGGCATGTATGTGCCAAGGGCCCGATTGTCCTTGCGCTCCTTGTTCAGTCTCTCTCTCTCTTTCTCTCTCTCTCTGTCCTTTGATGAGTGCCTGACACACCTTCTTATCTGGGATATTGTCTTGCAGGCTGTCACTTACGGATTGTCCAGGGATGACCAGCCATGACTCTTCCAAATAGTTGTTTGGTGTGAAATTTGATTGTGATATTTTGTTTGAACTCTCAATGGTGAATGATTGATTCTGATTTTTCTGTACTCACGTGACTGTTAGTTGTTGTGATTCTGTGGCATCAGGCGAATTATTTTGTTCATGATTTCGTGACGTTGATGTGCAATCTCTTGGTCCGGGGGAGGTGGGGGTTGCCCGGGGTGGGGCCCGGGGGGAGGGGTGGTACGGGGGTGGGTGGCGGTGGGTGTTGTGGCCCTCTTGGCTGTCCGAGCTGCATGATCATTGGCTCCATGGCATCTGTTGTTCTTCAGGTGTGGCTCTGGGCTGTGCTACCTTTGATGGTGCAGGTTGTAGTCCGACTTTGCACAAGGTCAGAGCTGGTGTTAATCTCCTGCAGCTAACGCGCCTTATCACATGTTTTGTGTTCTCATCGCCGATCTGGCTGGTCTTTGAGAATGTTGAGGTGTGGTGTTGTCGCGGCTTTTTGCTCGGGAACGCCTACTCTGCATCTCATTAGCGATAGTTGCCGGGGTCATCGGTGGCGATGTTTTTTGCGGCTGCTATCACAGGTACACTGGTGGTGTCGGCTGTTTGCACCAGTTTGTGAATGGGGCGGGAAATTTATTGCGACTTTGGCTGTGATAAAGTGCCGATAACTAGGCTATAGATCCTTGAGAATATGCCCCTCAGTGTTTTCAGTAGAGCACATTTCTTTATGAAATGGGGTGCTTCGGCTTTTGCCTTTATTTGATAATTCATATCCCAAAAAATGGGCACTAAGACAGGCAATTTTAGATTTTGAAAAATGTAATTTATTGTCATCGTCAGCGAATCCCAGAATAATATGATCCACTATGGCCAAATGTGCGTTTAAATCATCATCTGTGATGTAAATGCCATCAACATAGGACAACGCTTCTGAGTCAATTTCTTGTAAAATTGACAACACTTGGAAAGCAAACAAACCTTGACTGTTCTTATACGCCTGTGGCAGGACAACAGAACCGCCGTTGTGTTCCTAAACCTGAGAACACTCTCATATTGCGGCTTTCATGCTCTATATTTTGACAGAAAAAGTCATTGGAAATTTCCAATGTAGTTTTGTATTTTTTACGAACTATATTATTTATCAAACATTGCAGTGGGTATTCTGTTCAGCAAAAGTGCGTGTGTGACTGTTTAAATGTTGATAGTCTAAGACTATATGATAAGAATGATCAGGTTTTAGTATGGGAAATAATGGATTATTCAGAGGGGAGACACAAGGCTCAATTACACCTTGAAATTCTAATTGTGATAGAATCTCCCTAGCAGATTTTTAAGCTTCATGTTTAATAGGATATTGTACTTGCACCTGCGGGTTGGACCTTATAGGTAAAATATGATAAGGTGAGTCAATAAATAAACAATCTTTATTCGGCATAAGCCTTAAAAGCAATTAAAAGAACATTTCTGTGTACAATGATCTTAGGAGAAATTCACATATAAAATTACAATAACTGTAATCAAAGATGTCCTGGCAAAAATCACGAGGCATAACATACAAGTAAGGAAAGTCATAAAAACATCAAATACATGGGGCTTCCTCGCAAGTACATGGCAACTTGCGAGTTCCCTTAAAATGTAAGCCATACATAAGAAATGTCTTGGTATCAAGTATACTATATAGATTCAATACAATGATATCATCATATGTATAAAAGTTCATAGCGTTTTCTGCCAACTAGTGCACTCTTGATAAATTTTAAAACAGCATAGCAGATATCTAGAGAAGAATTCCAGGCCTAGCTGAAAATGTCTAATCTTTGTCTTAAGCAGCATGGGGATTAAAAAAGAAGATCTTAGGGTTGAATATAAAGGACAAAACAGTATAAAGGGGCATGCACTCTGTTTTGGAGTGTTCTTACAATGACATGGGCATGGATTGTACTGCCAGACACATTCAGATGGAAAATCAACTTTAAAATAAACTAAATGTAACCAAAATAATGTAAGATACAACCTATAAATAGGGTTATCAATCCACAATAAATAGGGTTCGATACTTCTAACAGTTGATACCTGTAAATAATTCTCAACAGTCTGCATTGTTTGTCTCTCAATAATCTATCATGCAGGCAGCACACAGAGAAATGTTGCTTTACCATCTCCTTACTCTTTGCGCCAAGATTTTGAGGTTTTATAAACATTCCCTTAAACCCAATTTATGAAAGGTACTTATTAAATATGCAAACCAGGTGTTGGACTTGGCCCTTTTTGGCAAGTTCACCCCTAAACTTTTTGCCTTGTATGTTAGTAGTTTTAAGTCTTTGGGCACTTTAGCACTGTGGTCCAGTGTAAAGTGCGTGCGCGCTGTGTGCATGTGTGGTGAGACTGGCCTGCCCTCCCATAGGAATGCATTGAGGATGAGTGTGTCAGTGGTAATTCCTGTTATGAGAGGTGCAGCCTGGTCAAGTCTAGTATGTCTGAATTCGTGAGAATAAATGCTGTGCAATGGTGTGCGCAGATTTATGGTGACTGGTAGCGAAATGCCACTTCTAGAAGTTGGCATTTCTGTGTGCTCTGTGTCTGCCTGCCTGATGTGAATTGCATGTCTGGCTTGTGAGTGACAGGGGCTGGGAGGTGTGTGTGGCTCCAGGAGGGGCAGGGTGAGTCAGCGCAGGGCTGAATGGAGAGATCTCCATGTAGATGGGTGGGAGGAGTTGCACCTGGGACCTGAATAGGGCTGTGCCTCCACCTCCTGTGGTGTGTCTGATGTCCCTAGCCTGTCCTGTGAAAGGAAAGAAGGAGTCATCATAACAAAGTGCTCCTGAACCAGTTGCATCTGGTTACTCCATGCCCTGCACTTTGTAGACAAAGGAAAATGGTGTATAAAAGAAGGGGCTGTGACCCCATGAAGAGGTTCTTGTTCTTGCCAGGGGCGTGCTGCTGCTGGGGCCCAGGGGGCTGCCATGAGGGCTTGCCTCCTGGGCCCTGCCTTGCCCCTGGACCTGGAAGACCTTTGGGACCCCTCTGCTTTGTTCTTATTGCAGGACCTTCTGCCTGCTTCCAGCGCCTGCGAGCGCTGTCTTTGAAACTGCCCAGCTGATAGAGAGCCTGGGGGCTGAGCAGCGCTGAGCTGCAGCCCTTGCTGAGGGAACCCCCCCTCGTAGGGATTCCCCCCTCCTTGTGTGCTTTGCGGTTGCCCACCCCGCTTATGTCTTTATTTAGATCGCGGGTGCCCACCCCGCATTCTTTTGATGCTCGCGGGTGCCCACCCCGCTTATCGCACCGAAGAGAATTCACCGCCGCGGCCCATCGGCGAAGGCGGAAGTCAGGCAACGATGTGCCTGGCAGCAGGCGGGACTTCCGGTTTTGCGGAGAAAGTCCCACGCACGCCGCCGCCGCCGGAGAAGCCGCCCGGGTGAGGAAGATGGCACCTGCCTGTGCGGGGCTCCCATGGCTGAGGGAGAGCGCCGCGGGCGCCAGCAAGTGAAGAGTGAAGGCGGAGGGGGCTCGAGGCACATTGCCGGTGTCTGCCCCCACCGCATGTGAAGTGGAGAGGCCACCGATGCCTGACGGGTCTCCCGTAGTGAAGAGGGAGCCCCGCGTGCAGCCACCGCGTTGCCGCCAGAAGGAGACGCCGCCGGTTCCCCCAGCGAGGCTCTCATGAGTGAGAGAGCCCCGCCCGCCGCGCTCGTGAAGCAGAGACCGGAGCCGGCAGAAGAGAAGTCCCCCTGCGCAGGAGCCCGGTGAGTGAGGGCTGGGCAGGGGACATGGCTGCATTATTGCCTGAGTGGCCCCCGCCTGATAGGGGGTCACTCCACTGATGGGGGATGTTTGTTCTTTCCCCGTGTAATGCCCAGGTTTGCTTAGAGTGCCCGTGTGCTCCAACGTGGGCCCCGTAATTTAGGGGCCCCTGAGGGCCACAGTGCTTGGGGACATGATTTGTTTACTGAGCCCCGTGTGGCTCCAACGTTTGGCTAGTTGTTTCCAGAGCCCCGTGTGGCTCCAACGAAGGGGGCACAATCGTTTTAAGGGCCACTGAGAGCCCATGCCGCATTTTAATATTCCCAGCTGCCCAGCAAGTAGTGGGCAGCTGCACCGTTTAGGTTATTCATTCCTTGGGGGCATGTTTGAAGTTAGGAGTGAGATGCACTCCTCTGCCCCAGTACTTTTCTTCACAGCTGCGCAGCACTTAGTGCCAGCTGCACCGCCAGCTGCACCGTTTAGGCCTGCGCAAAGTGCGCACCCTTGACTGTCGCTGCATTGGCAGCGCGCCCTGACTCTTTTGGACCTAGGGCATTTGAGCCCCTTAGAGATGGCCAGTTGGCCAAGGGGACTGTCAGATTTATAGGGCACCAGGCCCTAATGTGATTTATGCCTCTGCTATGGTTTCTACTGTGAGGTATGTGCTAATGTGATTTCTGTCCTAAAATGTGGTGCTAGGAAATGTGATGCATTTACTATGGTTTACGCACCCTGTTTCATACCTCTAAATGTATTTCTAGGATTATGAGGTTTTGCATAATGTGTTTATGCTTGTGAGTTTATTATTTCCTAATGCGTTTAGGTTGTGAGTTATTCTCTACTGTGGGCTATGCCTAAAGTGATTTATGCTTAGGATGGTAGTGTCTAATAGGTTTAGACTTATGAGATGATTGCATAATGTATTTATGCCGGTGAGGTTGGCGTATAATGTATTTTGCACCTAAGGTGATACTGTGCATAATGTGGTTTATTTTACAGGCTGATGCTGAGTATAGTGGTTACCAGTGATTACTGGTTGTACGTTTATGATATGTCCTACATTTATGATATGTTCACTAAGTGATGGTTCTGACAGTGGCCCACATGGCCCTGTCATGTGTAAATAATCCCTTGTAGATATTGCCCAGTGCCAGTTGGCACCATGTGTATTATGTGAATACTATTCTAATGTATTATGAGAATACAAAGGCTATTTTTGATATACCCTTGTGTGGAGTTCCTTTTTGTGGTGTGCATAGTATGTTGTTGCTGGGTGTGTGTTGCGCAAACGCCTTACACATTGCCTCCGGGATAGGCCTGACTGCTCGTGCCAAGCTACCAAGGGGGTGAGCAGGGGTTATCTTGGGTGTGTAACTCCCTTGCCCTGACTAGAGTGGTGGTTTCTGCTTGGCTTTGGCGCAAGCCTTAGCCAACCAGAAATCCCATTTCTAACATTGGTGATCAGCGGTGGGATTAGGACTTGCGTTTGCGCGGTAACACAGCGACAACTGGCTGCATTACAAAACTCTGCATTTTAGATAGTCACATGGAAAGGGATTATTGTTTCTGAGTTGTTTTAAGTGTCATTTCTTTTTGAGATGTGTGTTCTGGTTGCACTATGAGTTGGGTGTCCTGCCAAGGACAGAAACCAGAGAAGCTGAAGGAGTTTTGTACTGCCCTTGTGCAGACTGCTATTTCTTGGGTTGGCCTGAAGCTGAAGGAGTGTGACTGCCCTTGTGCCATCGTGCTATTTCTTGGGTTGGCCTGAAGCTGAAGGAGTTGTTACTGCCCCTGTGCTGTCTGCTATTTCTAGGGTTAGCCTGCAGTGGTTACCATTGGACTTGAAAGAAGAGGGAAAAGGTTCTCTCAATCACCCAAGGGCTAGGAGAGAGCTAGCCTCCTGTTGAAGTCTCAGGCACATCAGACTTCACCACCAGCCTCCTGATTCCTCCCAGCGAGGATTTCTATCTGCAGGTGAGGCTCCTGTGAGTTCCAGGGCCTCTAGTTCTACTACAGAGAAGAGAGTGCTGAAATCGTCGCTAACGCACGTTTGCGAGCCGCCGCAGCCGAGAGCGCCCGAAAAATCATCGCGCCGCTGCCGCCGAGCGCTCGCAACCAAAGAGATCATCGCTTCATGACATTGCAGCGCGGACACCGGGTGTGCGCCATTTTCATCGCATCGCATCCGGATCGTCGCTCCCTTGCGGAGCGCCATCGCATCACAACCTGATCGCACACGCAACAGGATCGTCGCATCGCCTCCTCCCTCGCGGCAAGGAGTCATCGCATCGGCGGCCTAGCGTGCAGAAGTTGGTCACATCGTCTCCGCACGCATCAGCAGATCGGCGCATCATCCTCCCTCGCGGCAAGGATTTAACGCATCGCCCGCCTCGCGTGCAGAAATTCATCGCTACAACTTCTTTGCGACAATTTGTTGATTTTGCTACGAAATCCAGGTACTTTGTAAGTAAAAGGGTCGCAGAGACCACTGCTTTGAACTGAACTCCTCTTTGCACACTTGGAACTATTTTTACAACATTTCAAGAGTAATCCTATTTTACAGTATTGTAGCTTTTTGGATCGTTTTAGTTTTCTGGAATCCGCAGTAGGGTGGGATCCAGTGGTGGCAGCAATATGTAGTCCAGTGCAGGAAGTCCCATTCCCAGTTCCCATAGTATGGTACCTGGTTCCCGGTTAAGAGGGGGACAGGTTGTGTTTCAGGGGCAGTAAGATGCTGTCTCACCAGTCTTGTGGGGGGAGTGTGGATGAATGTTGTGATGCACTGGACGTTTGGGTAAATGGTGTTAGTGTGTGAGATCTTTGATTGTAGGGAGCTTGCATTGGGAGTGACCCTAGAAGAATGGTGCAGGTATCTCCAACCCTTGCGGCGTAGATGGTTCAGAGTAGCCCAGCTAAGTGACCTTATAGTGAGGAGGTTGTAGGGACTCACATCCTGTCTCGCAGGAGAAGGAGTGAGATTGGGCTGTGTCCCGAAGTGCCCGCACCTCAGTCTCCAGTACTGGTTGGTTCCATGAGGGAACACCAGGTAGGGAGCCTAGTCTGTCCTGTTGGACCGTTCTTCGAGGTGTTTTATTTTCCCCATTTTAGGTGAGCTGGGAGTGCCTGTAATCAGACCTCCAGCAGTTCTAGTGTCTGGCAGTACCGCTCCAGTTGGGAGGGTGCAGAAGTCCAGAGTGAGGGGTGAGAGGGGGAAAGAGTCCCCAGTGGAAGAACCAGTGGGTCAGGGGCCAGCCAGAAGGGCTGAGCCTCATAGGATTGGCCATGGTGACGCCACTTCTGTCCTGGGGCATCTTCATGCACTGTCAGAGGGACAGGAGGTCGTGAGCTCTGTGCCAGGCAGACTGTCACACGACACGCTAGGTATGTGTCACCCTCAGGAAGTCCTGGTTCGCCGGGCATCTGACCAAAGGGTATCGTCCCTGGGTTGGGGAGCCAGGTTCAGGTGTTTGCCTGTCCTGGACAGCAGGGCGACTGTAGTCAGTGTCCTGGCTGGTTTGCCTTCTAGGGGTACCCCTGTGAACACAGGTGGGGCCCATCTTAAGTGAAGAGACCCTGTGTTTCCCAGAAGGGGTGGTGCAGGCCTAGCCGGGATCTTTAGGGTCCCTGGCTGAATGTGGTAGTACTACCCTGAGAGCAGGTGGGGCCCATCTTAAGTGAAGGGACCCTGCTCTACAGTGGGAGGGTGCAGAACTCTGGAAGGGGGTGCAGAGGGAGGGAGTCCTCACCTCTGACCCCGGTGCATCCGGTGAATTTGGATCCCAGGTGGTAGACCAGTTGATGGAGAGAGGTCCTGAACTGGTGGGAGAGTTGTGTTCTGGTGGGTGCTTCCCCTGGGAGGGTGCGTAACCCCAGAAGAGAGGTAGGGTGAGGAGATGCTTCGCCCGTGACCTCTGGTCAGCCTGAGGGTGTGGACCCTAGGTTGGAGGATCAGTGGTAGTTTGGAACTACACTGAGGGAGAGTGGAGAATGGCTATTGGATGCCAGGGGTTAAAGCCCCCCACTCTGTGGATTGGCAAGGACCAGTGGCATCTGGGTGGCCTAGGGCCTGGTCCTGGCCGTGGACAACTAAGGAGTACCGGTGGGGTAGCCTAGTTGGTCCTGAGTTTTTTTTTTGTCTCTTAGATGGATTCCATGGGTTCCAAATGGCGTAGGACCGGAGGGTGTCCCTGCAGTGCGGGCCCGCGTCCGTGTTCTATCGCCCCAAGAAGGGAAGCCCATCACGTGGTGATTGGTCTACCCTGCGTTTTGGCTGGAAGGGGGTTGTGTTGGACTTGGCCCTTTTTGGCAAGTTCACCCCTAAACTTTTTGCCTTGTATGTTAGTAGTTTTAAGTCTCTGGGCACTTTAGCACTGTGGTCCAGTGTAAAGTGCGTGCGCGCTGTGTGCATGTGTGGTGAGACTGGCCTGCCCTCCCATAGGAATGCATTGAGGATGAGTGTGTCAGTGGTAATTCCTGTTATGAGAGGTGCAGCCTGGTCAAGTCTACTATGTCTGAATTCGTGAGAATAAATGCTGCGCAATGGTGTGCGCAGATTTATGGTGACTGGTAGCGAAATGCCACTTCTAGAAGTTGGCATTTCTGTGTGCTCTGTGTCTGCCTGCCTGATGTGAATTGCATGTCTGGCTTGTGAGTGACAGGGGCTGGGAGGTGTGTGTGGCTCCAGGAGGGGCAGGGTGAGTCAGCGCAGGGCTGAATGGAGAGATCTCCATGTAGATGGGTGGGAGGAGTTGCACCTGGGACCTGAATAGGGCTGTGCCTTCCCTCTACAATGCTGGCTCCACCTCCTGTGGTGCGTCTGATGTCCCTAGCCTGTCCTGTGAAAGGAAAGAAGGAGTCATCATAACAAAGTGCTCCTGAACCAGTTGCATCTGGTTCCCCCATGCCCTGCACTTTGTAGACAAAGGAAAATGGTGTATAAAAGAAGGGGCTGTGACCCTATGAAGAGGTTCTTGTTCTTGGACTCGAATCTGCCAGGGGCGTGCTGCTGCTGGGGCCCAGGGTGGGCTGCCATGAGGGCTTGCCTCCCTGGGCCCTGCCTTGCCCCTGGACCTGGAAGACCTTTTTGGGACCCCCCTGCTTTGTTCTTATTGCAGGACCTTCTGCTTGCTTCCAGCGCCTGGGAGCACTGTCTTTGAAACTGCCCAGCTGATAGAGAGCCTGGGGGCTGAGCAGCGCTGAGCTGCAGCCCTTGCTGAGGGAACCCCCCCTCGTAGGGATTCCCCCATCCTTGTGAGCTTTGCGGGTGCCCACCCCGCTTATGTCTTTATTTAGATGGCGGGTGCCCACCCCGCATTCTTTTGATGCTCGCGGGTGCCCACCCCGCTTATCGCACCGAAGAGAATTCACCGCCGCGGCCCGTCGGCGAAGGCGGAAGTCAGGCAACGATGTGCCTGGCAGCAGGCGGGACTTCCGGTTTTGCGGAGGAAGTCCCGCGCCCGCCGCCGCCGCCGGAGAAGCCGCCTGGGTGAGGAAGATGGCGCCTGCCTGTGAGGGGCTCCCATGGCTGAGGGAGAGCCCCGCGGGCGCCAGCAAATGAAGAGTAAAGGCGGAGGGGTCTCGAGGCACATTGCCGGTGCCTGCCCCCACCGCATGTGAAGTGGAGAGGCCACCGATGCCTGACGGGGCACCCGTAGTGAAGAGGGAGCCCCGCGTGCAGCCACCACGTTGCCGCCAGAAGGAGACGCCGCTGGTTCCCCCAGCGAGGCTCTCATGAGTGAGAGAGCCCCGCCCACCGCGCTCGTGAAGCAGAGACCGGAGCCGGCAGAAGAGAAGTCCCCCTGCGCAGGAGCCCGGTGAGTGAGGGCTGGGCAGGGGACATGGCCGCATTAATTCCTGAGTAGCCCCCGCCTGATAGGAGGTCACTCCACCGATGGGGGATGTTTGTTCTTTCCCCGTGTAATGCCCAGGTTTGCTTAGAGCGCCCGTGCGCTCCAACGTGGGCCCCGTAATTTAGGGGCCCCTGAGGGCCACAGGGCTTGGGGGCATGATTTGTTTACTGAGCCCCGTGTGGCTCCAACGTTTGGCTAGTTGTTTCCAGAGCCCCGTGTGGCTCCAACGAAGGGGGTCACAATCGTTTTAAGGGCCACCATGCCGCATTTTAATATTCCCAGCTGCCCAGCAAGTAGTGGGCAGCTGCACCGTTTAGGTTATTCATTCCTTGGGGGCATGTTTGAAGTTAGGAGTGAGATGCACTCCTCTGCCCCAGTACTTTTCTTCACAGCTGCGCAGCACTTAGTGCCAGCTGCACCGTTTAGGCCTGCGCAAAGTGCGCACCCTTGACGGTCGCTGCATTGGCAGCACGCCCTGACTCTTTTGGACCTAGGGCATTTGAGCCCCTTAGAGATGGCCAGTTGGCCAAGGGGACTGACAGATTTATAGGGCACCAGGCCCTAATGTGATTTATGCCTCTGCTATGGTTTCTACTGTGAGGTATGTGCTAATGTGATTTCTGTCCTAAAATGTGGTGCTAGGAAATGTGATGCATTTACTATGGTTTACGCACCCTGTTTCATACCTCTAAATGTATTTCTAGGATTATGAGGTTTTGCATAATGTGTTTATGCTTGTGAGGTTATTATTTCCTAATGCGTTTAGGTTGTGAGTTATTCTCTACTGTGGGTTATGCCTAAAGTGATTTATGCTTAGGATGGTAGTGTCTAATAGGTTTAGACTTATGAGATGATTGCATAATGTATTTATGCTGGTGAGGTTGGCGTATAATGTATTTTGCGCCTAAGGTGATACTGTGCATAATGTGTTTTATGTTACAGGCTGATGCTGAGTATAGTGGTTACCAGTGATTACTGGTTGTACGTTTATGATATGTCCTACATTTATGATATGTTCACTAAGTGATGGTTCTGACAGTGTCCCACATGGCCCTGTCATGTGTAAATAATCCCTTGTAGATATTGCCCAGTGCCAGTTGGCACCATGTGTATTATGTGAATACTATTCTAATGTATTATGAGAATACAAAGGCTATTTTTGATATACCCTTGTGTGGAGTTCCTTTTTGTGGTGTGCATAGTATGTTGTTGCTGGGTGTGTGTTGCGCAAACGCCTTACACATTGCCTCCGGGATAGGCCTGACTGCTCGTGCCAAGCTACCAAGGGGGTGAGCAGGGGTTATCTTGGGTGTGTAACTCCCTTGCCCTGACTAGAGTGGTGGTTTCTGCTTGGCTTTGGCGCAAGCCTTAGCCAACCAGAAATCCCATTTCTAACACCAGGGTATACTAATGGCCTTATTTAAAGATGGGCAGTTGGTGATACTTGACCTTACTAATGCCGCCTCCGAGTTCTGCCACAATTTTATGCACAAGAGGGGTGGGGCTATGCTGATTTGATCCTCCATGTAAGGTAAACCCAATTCTTCGTGGCAAACAAAATTTGCAGATTTTCTTGTGATGGCTAGCAATCTTTGTATGAAACCATATTCCAAGCATTGGAGTGCCTCTACTTTGTAATACCACCAAACACCTGCACCGTACATGGCTGCTGAGATACATGTTGTTTTATAAAGGGCTATCATCTCAGCTATCAGTTTATGTTTTAATGTCGGTGCAAATAAAAAGATTGCCTAAATGTTCCTGCCAAATTGTTGTGTTTTCACCAGGAGGAGAGATTTCCACAAGAAGGTTGAGCTAAAGGTTAGCCCTAGATAATTAAAAATCATTGTCTTCTCTAGGGGTATACCCCTCATTTTTAAACACTTTGATTTAGTCTTAATGGGCCCACAGGTCATTGTATAGGACTTGGAGTAATTTACTTTTGAGTCTAACTCATTCATAAAGCCTCAAAATGATCCAATAAAGGTGAGTCATTATCCCAACTCGCTTTATTGTGATATAATGCTGGGGCCTGTGCAAGAGCCCATTCTGCAGCATATGCTGCTTTCAACTCCTCTGGGACAAGAACAGAAAAGGAAGTTATTATTATATCCTTCCCTTGTGGGACTTTTCTAACAAACTCTGGTGGCCAATCAACCCCAGCCAAGAGAATGTTTTATTCTATTATAAACTTCTGCAGGATTATTACTTTGATAGAATGTGGTTTGTCACCCTCAATTTGTATGTCCAAATCATAAAGTGTATCTTGAGGGTCCACCCTCTGATCTGGAGTTTTAAGCTGTACATATTCATCAGTTGGTCTCGCCACCAGAAACTCTTGAAGAATCTGGTGAACTATTGTTTCCTCTGCTGCGTTCTTGAGAAGAGTTCTCGCTCACGTCTTGTTCTGAAGAAGAGGTCTGAGGATTTTTTGCATATTTAGTAGAATTCCCTTCCACTTTCTCTTTTTTTAATTGAGCTTTTGTTGTGGGAGTTTCTCTTCCTTTTTTATGACGACATCAGAGGAGCGATGGGAGACCATTTTTGGTTTCACATACTCTTCCCCTTTGCATTCATCATGTCCTCCTCTCTTTGACTGCTTGTCTGTAGAGTCCTGCAAGGAATGAGAAGGACATGGATTAGAATACTGATACCGATCAGGCTGTTTAATTTTATCATGGTCACGTAAATGATAGCATTTCTTGGATCTCTCCGGTTACGGAGATTCAGTCCGTGTTTTAGTTTTAGCCCTGTCTCTATTTTTATCCCAGCGCTTTTTAGAAGACTCATGAGTCTGCTTGGAAATTGCAGCATCAGATTTGCCTTTAAATTGTGGCTTATTAGTCTTGGTTCCGAAACTATCTGGACCTATAGATGTATAGTTTTCAGAAATTATTTTAGGCAGCTTGTATTCCTGATCTACAGAGATAACTAAAGCAAGCCAAATAAGCTGCCTCCCCCTTGATTTTTTTTTTTTTTTAAACCAGATTTTATTGGCATTTACTATATCAACAATTTACATACTGTTCAGTCCAAGCATTGCTTACAGTATTCTCAGTGTATTGCTGCTTCATTAAATTCAAACTCCCCAACTGGTGCCCCCTTCCCTCCCTCCTCCCTCTCTCTCTCTTGAGTTGCATCAGTTAGTTACTCTCTTTCCTCTGATGATAATTGGCGACTTGTACCTCCCTGAAGTTGGATCTATTGAGCATGTGTTCCACCTGCTTTTTGCCCGATATGGGGTAAAGGGGGGATCTTCCCAGTGGGGTCCTGTCTCCTCTCTAGCTGCCCTGTACCTCATCTGCCGCTTGGTTTCGCGGAGGGGTGCCGTCCGGTGTTGGTTGTTCCTGCTCTTGCTCAGGTGCCGTCAGGTCATCTACTAACTGCCCAATGCTCTGGCTCTATCAATGGTGCCTATGCCTCTCTCTGCCTCTGCCAGTAATAATCTTCCTTCCGCACTTGCCCATTTTTCTAGTTCGCGTCTCCAGGCCCCTACTCTCGGTCCCCTTGCTGATTTCCAGTTCCTGGTGATCTCCCGTTTGGCTAGTACTAGGGCTAGGTCCTGGAATTTTGTGGTCATTTTAGTCTTGGCTGTGTGTGTGAACCAGCCCAGGATGCAGTGCCCCAGGGTGCGTGGGATTTCCTTGTCTACTACCGTCCCTAATGCATGGAGGACCTCTTCCCAGAATGGGGTCAGTGTGGGGCAGTCCCAAAACATGTGCAGAATATGTGTCTCCCTAAACCCACATCTAGGGCAAGTCGCCTCCTCTACCTGAAAATGTTTCCTGATACGAACTGGCGTGAGATAGGCACTTTGCAGGACATAGTAGTTGATTAGTTTAAATCTTGCATTCCTGGTTGCCTTTAGCGTTCCCTCAACCATACCCTCCCAGGCCTCTTCTGGAAGCAAGATTCCTAAGTCCTCTTCCCACTGCGCTCTCAATTGCTCCATTGGTTGCTGGATATCCTGGCTCATGGCTCTGTATAGACAAGAGACTGTTTTTATCCTCCCCACCGACGTGGAGACATATCTGCACCCGTCCAGCGCCTGGGGCTCTACTGTTCGGGTCCCCCAATGTTTTTGCATGCTCTTGGTAAGTGCCCTGTGTAGTAGAAAGTGGCCCTGGGGCAGATCATATGCGGCCTGGAAGTCCTCAAAGGGGAGCATTTCTGAATCACAGTACAGATCTCTCGCTCTCCGCGCACCAGCCTCCTCCCAGACATCGACACCCCCCCAGTTCCCCCTGTGCGGGAGGCCCCTAAGTATCTTCAGTGGTAGCTAGGGTGAGTATGGGAGTTTATGATTTGCGCGCTGGAGGTACCTAAACCAGCATTTAGTGATTACTTTAGTTTCCATAGTGTCGTGGGCTGTCTGTCTTCGCACTCGTAGCACCAGTTTTACCTGTTCCGCTTCTGTTGGCGTAAACGTGTATTGTGTTCTTTCCAGGTCTCGTCCCGCTGCTAACCACTGTATCAACCAGTTGAGCTGCACCATCAAGTAATACAGCTCTAGATCTGGTACCGCCAGGCCCCCTGTCGCCAAAGATCTCTTGAGTGTGGTGAGATCCACTCGCTTGCGTCCCGTTCCCCATAGGAACAACGTTATCATGGAATCCAGATCCTTAAACTTTGCCCTTGGTATCCATACTGGGAGGGTGCCAAAAAAGTACTGCAGTCGGGGCAGGGCCACCATCTTTAATAGGGCCACTCTGCCTGCCACCGACAGCGGCAGGGTTCCCCGGCAGCCCATGGTTGCTCTCAGCGTGTTGATCGCGTTGCCTACATTGCCCTCTATCAGATCCGCTGTTTTGTGGTAGATTCTTACCCCCAGATATGACAGGCATCGGGGCTCCCATTGGAATTTGTCTAAGGCTGGGAGTGGAGGTGCGTTCGGTACCACAGGAAAGAGCTTTCACTTCTGCCAATTGACTTTAAGTCCCGACAGATTACCAAACTCTTCCAGCATGGCCCTGTAGGTCTCCCTCCATGTCCCGGAGGAAGATCAGAAGATCATCCGCATATAGCGCTATTTGATGCTGCACCTCTCTCACCTGGAGGCCTCTGTAGGCCTGCCCCTGTCTCGCCCAGGAGGCCAATGGCTCCATTGCTAACGCAAATAGTAGCTAGGAGAAGGGGCAGCCCTGGCGTGTTCCCCATTGGATCTCTTGCTTTTCCGATATCCTTTTACCCGTGCGCACTCTCGCCGTAGGATTGGTGTACAGTAGCCATACCCATGCCACGAAACCCCCTCCCAGACCCATGGTGTCCAGTACCACGTATAGAAAGGACCATTCCAGGCTGTCAAAAGCCTTTTCGATGTCCACCGCGAACACCGCCGCCTCTGGTAGGCCCGGATCCCAAGAGTCCATGACAGCTAGAAGCCGCCTTATGTTGATCACCGTGTTTCACCCCGGGATAAACCCGGCCTGATCCGGGTGTACTAGCTTAGTCATATGGGGCAACAGTCGGGAAGCTAGGATTTTACTTAGTATTTTGTAATTCATATTTAACATGGATAAGGGGCGGTACGCTGTGCAGTCGTGTGCTGGCTTCCCTGGCTTTAATATCGGCATTATGAGTGCTTCTCTAGAGCTCGTTGGTAGGACTCCGGCCTCACGGGCCGCATTATACAGTGCAGTTAGTCAAGGGGCTAATTCTTCGTTGTATGTTCCGTAGAACTCTGCTGGCAACCCATCGGTGCCGGGGGTTTTGTTACGTGCAACGTTCTTCATGGCCCCACAGACCTCTTGCTCTGCAATATCCTCCTCTAGTTCATCCGTCTCTTCCGGTTCTAGCCTAGACAATTGTGCCCCCTCTAGGCATTCCCTTGCCCCAGATCCATCTCTCCCTGCCGGGCTGTGATAGAGTCCGGCATGGTATTGCTCAAAAATTGTGTTAATTGTCCTCTTGGGTAAAGCATCTACTGCCTGTTTGGTCCTCCAATTCTACTATCAGTGAGTTTCTATTACTAGGGTTAGCCAGCCATGCAAGCAAAGTTCCCGACGTGTCCCTCCCTGCATGCACTCGGCTCAGGTATCGTTTGTAGTCGAAGCTCCGCAGTCGCTCCGTCTCCTTCGCTACTTCCTCTCTGGCGTCCTGCACCTCTGCCTGAATCTCTGGCTTCCCTGGGCGTTCTTTCTCCAGGTCTCTAAGGATCTGTTCCGCCCTATCGATTTCCAGGAGGAGTGTTCGCCTGATTCCCTTGCACTCCGCTATGCAGTGACAGCGCAGGACTGCTTTAAAGGCGTCCCACTCCGCCATTGGGGAGGAGGCCGTCCCCGTATTTTCTTCAAAATATTGTGTGATTTTCGCCCGGATCCCTTCTCTGAAAACCTGGTCGTCCAGTGTCTCCGGGCGTAAACTCCATGTTGGGATCACAGGCTGTACCTGCACCCATGTGAGTCCCAGTAAAACTGGGTTATGATCCAATATTGTTCGGGCCAGGTACTCAGACGAGGTGACCGCGCTCGGCACCTCCGCTGAGCACAGGAAGGTATTGAGTCAAACATGGAGCTCGTGCATGGGCGAGAAATAAGAATAGTCTCTATCGTTCGGGTGGAGTCTCCTCCACGAGTCCCCAGTGTGTCTGCCAGGTCACAAATGCTCGTGCAGTGCGTGTAGTCACTGAGTTGCGCAGCGGGGGGTGGGACCTTTCCAATCCCACATCCGCTATGCCATTAAAGTCCTCTCCCATGAGTATAGGGCCAGTCAGGTACGGGACTAACCTGTGGGATAGCCTCTCTAAAAATGCTGGCTGATCCATGTTAGGGGCAGATACACTTATTATGTTGAGGTCCCGTCCCTCTAGCCTCCCTCTTATTGCCACATATCGTCCCTCAAGGTCCACAAGGGAGTCCACCACTTGAAAAGGGACTCCAGCCTGTACCCAGATCAATGTCCCTCGAGCTTAAGCTGAATACGTGGTGTCGTATGTCTGACCCCTCCATCTTCTCTGCAGCGCCCTCCCCTCTTTCTGGTTGAGGTGGATTTCTTGTAGGAGTGCTATTTGCACTCCTCTTCTTCGGAGATAGGACTGTACCTTATAACATTTTGCCATCGCCTGCATTCCCCGGATATTCCATGACATGCATTTATATGTGTGAGTCCCCACCATCTATCCTGTTCTTAAATAGGGCACTCCCCGATTCTCCCCCCCCGTTCCCCCATCTGCCCCCAGGAGCTTTCCAGTCCTTCCATCGTGACTCTGGTAAACAGCGCAACTCAAGATCCCCAGAACTATTTAACAGTACAAAACCTCCCCAACTCCCGCTCCCCAGGATAAGTAGGTGTATGCCTCCCATCCAAACCACTTAGCATCAACTGGCAGCAGCTCCTACGCTGCTCGGTCCGTTAGAGGGTGTGGCCCAGTGCTTGCCTAGCCCAATTCCCCCTTGCTTTGTTGCGGAAGTAGAGGTTACCCCCCTGCTCTCCCTTGGTCGTCCCCGTCTCCTCTCTCCTGATCTGCAGTTGTGTCCATCCTCTCAGCATGCCCCCCTCTATCTGACCTCAGATTATGTCATCTGCTGTTCGTGGGGTAACGTGCGGAAGTTCAACACTTGGGACTTCTGATGCTGTGGACGAACTTTCAGAGTCCGATTCTTGTCTCTGTACTTCACTCTTCCGTGGCGGCTGCTCCCCTCCTCTGCCACTGATCAATGCCACCTCCTCTCCTTCACCACATTCTGGTGCTCCATTTGCATTTCTTCCCGCGAGGGCATGGGCAGGTCTCCTTTGTTCCGTCTGCCCCTGGATCTGCCGCCGCGCGTCCTTCTCTCTCTCGGTTCTGGAGGAGGGATATCCCCTCTGCTGCGTTCCAACCAGTCCCAAGCCTCTCGCGGGGTCTGGAAGAACTCCACACCAGCCTCTGCAACCACTCGCAGCTTGGTCGGGTAGAGCATCGAATATTTGTACTCCAGTTGGCGGAGCTTTTCATTCACTCCTTGATACGCTCCCCTTTGCTTCTGGACCTCTCGAGAAAAATCTGGGAAGATTCTCACCTTTGCATTGTTCACTTGGAGGTCCCCACTGCATCTGGCTCTTGTCAGGATATGATCCCTGTCCCGATAATGAAGAAGCTTGGCAATTACCGCTCTTGGTGGGGCCCCAGGTGGAGGTGGTCTCACTGGCACTCGGTGTGCTCTTTCAAAGGCGTAGAGGCCCTCCGGGGCCACCTCTGTGCGAATCCAGTGTTCGAGGTAGTCCACCATGGTGGTTCCTTCCACTTTTTGTGGAAGACCTGCTATTCTTATGTTGCTTCTCCTTGATCTATTTTCTTGGTCTTCGGCCCTTAGTTCTAGCGTGCGCACTTTGTTTTCTAGTGTCGCCATCTTCTTTTCTAGGGCGGAGATGTCCGGGGACAGTTCCATCAACACTCTCTTGTTCGCAATCACCCTCTCACCTAGTCGCTTGTGATCATCTCTTAGGATGCCCAGGTCCACTCCTATCAAGTCTATTTTTGTCTCCAGGCGCTCGCTGGAGCTTGTGATTGCTTGAAGGATGTCGTGCAGCATTGGGGCCGGCAGGCCGTCCACCTGGGTTGAGGTTGTCCCATCTCCCTCCATCGCCATCTCCTGCGGGGTTCCCTCAGTGCCCTTCTTCTTTGTAATCTTCCCCATTTCTCGCTCTTCGTCTGCGTCAGGTCTTTGAGTATGTCTTTCACCAGACCTATGCAGTTGCGGTCTGTTCTCCAAAGCCGATGGAAGGTGGGGGGGTTCTCCCCTGTCCGTGTTGGAGATCCCCTAGCATCTGGGATCCCTTGCCCCTCTGGGCCGTGGGGGTGCTGATCTCCTTCAGAAGAGGGACACGCTCCTCAGCTCAGTACTGCAGCTCCTGGGTTCTGGGTTCAGCGCGCCTTCAGGGGCAGTTACGCTCTCCTCTTATGTGGTGCTGTGCTCACCTTCAGCTTGTTTTTGGTCCTTCCGCTACAACAACACTCTCTATGAATGGGGGGTTTTGCGGCTGCTTCCCACCTCTCAGCAGTTAGGTTAGGGTTTGACCATGCTCTCGCCTCCAGCTCCCTTGTCAGTTACTACTGTAGGGGGTCGTGCCTCCTACTCGCGTTGGGAGCACCGTGTGTGCTGTGCTGTGAACTTGATCCCTGCTCTCTGCTGTGTGCTGGGAGCCTCAGGGCTCCAAGGGGCTTTGCGGCGCTCTTCAGGAGCCTCAATCAGTGAGGTCAGGCTCCGGTCCGTTTTCCCGCCTCTAGCTCTGGCTGTTTTAGCAGTGACTTGCCTGCCCTGTATCTTCCCCCTTTTTTATTGCTTTCCTTTATTTCCTTTATTGGGGGGATTACAAGTGTCCCTCGCTGCCCCCTCGCACTCTCAATGTCTGTGGTCCTAGGGGGTGGGGGGGCTCCGGCCTTCCCCACTCTTTTCCCCCACTCTGAGCGTTTCCCTCCTGCTTGTAGCTGTGCCACGGGCAGTGGGGTGCTGTTACTCTCTTTTGTTGAGTCCCCCAGGCTCCCGCCTTCTTCAGTTGGTCTGAGCATCCCTGCGGGCCTAAGCGCGTTCGCCACCATCTTCCGCTGCTTACAGGTGAGCTGCCATCTTGGGTGAGGCAGCTGCCTCCTCCGCTCTCTAAGTGCTGCCAGTAGTCCCCCTCCTGGGCCCTGCCGCATATGCTTTCTATCGCACCACAGAGGGGAATTTCGCCGCTGGGTCCACCGTGGCTCTCCTTCTGCTCCGCTGCTCCCGGTCCGCAGGGCACCGCTCCTCCCTGTCTCCTCAGCCGCAATCCTCCTCTGCACCACGTCGTGATTTACTGCAGGCCGGTTTTCGCCCTCTGGGCATCCCACTCAGCTCACCGACTTGATGTGAGGTGGACTCCGTGCCTCCGCAGCACCTTGTGGAGGTCACGCTGCTTCTTCCAGCCGCGTTGCCTTTTCACACGTTCTCTCGTCTTCTTTTCTCGTTTTCTCTCTGCCGCAGTGTGCTCCCTCACTTCGGGGGGGGGCGGGACGTGTGTGGGGTCCGGTTCAGCCCTCGATGGGGGTCAGGATGGACCGTGATGGCGGTCGGCTGGACTGAGCTCTGGAGTTTTGCTTCTTACTCCATCTCCGCCAGGCCACGCCCCCCTGCCTCCCCTTGATATTGCTTAGAATAATTGAGGACACTGTGGCAAAGTTGCCAATGAGTTTCTTCTCCAAATCCAGGGCAGGGGCCACTCCATGTTCAGCCTGATTCTGCTTAAGGACTTCAGGCAAGACTGCATTTGATAGAGTACCATTAGTAATGGTGTAAAGGACAGTAAATACAGTACCCCACATATTACACTCCTCAACCAGAGAACCATACCAGGTGGAAGACCTATAGTGAGAATTCTAAATTTATTCTGGTGTTCTGTATGGGGAAAAACTGCTTCAAGGTGATTTGTTTTTTGAGCAATTCAAACGGAAATTCATCACGTTTAGTAGGGGTTTTACCCATAATTGCATTCATGGTAACTGGACTAATTGCAGGCACAGCTAGCCACACCTGTCCAGCTTGAGGAGCGCTTGCTGGGGCAGTAATTGCTAATTACTGCATCCAACATGGATATAACCTAACCAAAAACTTCAAGAGAGCAAGCATCTCTTGCTGCGTTAATGTATTTGTATGCGGATAAGGCATATTGCCTGCTAAGACCGGCCAGGTTGCACCTTCATTACTGAAAGGGCCCAGTCTTACATTTTGAAGTGTATGTGGGAGGGCTCTTTGTAACCAATTATGATGTTCCTGGTAAGTTAATGGTATTTCTAAATATTCATAAGGTCTAAATGCAGCTGGAACTGCAGCCTCAGTGTAGACGTGAAATGTTTGTGAATTCACATCAACTGCAGGAAAATTAAACCAGAAATAAAAAAACTTCACATTTATAAGCTCTTTGTGCCTCAACCATGAAAGTAACATCTCCACCACCACTGGTGAGCCCATATCTGGCCAAATGATTAGTGATAGCTTGTTTACAACTAATAGCAATAACCTCTGCTTGCGCAAAATGTAATGAACTGAATTCAAAGAAAGGAAACACTATAAGGGACAGACCTTTTAAAAGATCAAACTTGATCAACCTACAGACATAAATAGGTGCTTCCTATTAAAGCTGAGGGTAAACCCTTATCACCACGGATGTCTCCGTATGAAGGCAATAAAGGAGACTTGGACACACTAAAGAAACAACTCAGGAGACCCAGTAAATAGGTACCAAACCTAGAATGTTGGAGGCACCATGTTATACGGTTCCTACTCATTTAGTAGGACAGTGTATTTGGTCAACAAAACTTCACAAATAGAGACTGACTACTCACTACCACATCTATACTCCTAAACCTCCAGAGTTGTAGATGTTGTTGGTAACCTCGAACATGACCACTCTGATTCCCAAGGAATTTGTGGAAACAGATCTGACCCTATTGTTTCTCACTTTGAATGCCCAAGGGGTTAGAAAGAAAAGAAGCAATAGGACATTTTCAAATGTTTTTTGAAAAAATCCAATCCTTCTACATAAACATGAACTGCAACTATTAGACAGATGAGACACATCATTGTTATAAGCATCATTAGAATGGTGAAAAACACAAACAATTCAACCATGTTAATTATTCCTAATGTTGCTCCTATCTATAACTAATACTGCTATACCGGTGAGAGCATATTGGGACTACCCTTCTGCCAGCCCTGTTGGAATGATCTAACCCTGTACCTTGGTATAGTGTTTCAGAAAGCCGTTCTCAGTGCATTATCGGATGCACCCCGTCTGCAGACCTGCACACTTCTGCTTGTGTGGCTATCTTCATTCTCAGGATGAAGGTCGGGGCCTGCAGGGCTGCATCTTAGTCACAGCACTTTTCATGATAACTCTGGTGTGAAGTGCATCTCACCGAATTCAACACAGACGCTGTTTAAACGATAAAACACCAGCCTTATCGCACTCTGCCAGAGGCTCAGAACAACGTTTCTGGTTAGTCTGGAGGAAAAGAGCACAAAATAAAACAAGGACATCACGTTCTAATATGTATGACCCTAGAACTAACAGTGCAGACTATAACACAACAATGTCTACTCGAGAATAAATGCATGCGTGATGCTTGCATGTTTTAGTAAAAACATGCTCAAACCACAATCTTAAAAAGGTGTAAAGTTAAAAAGGAAAATAAAATGAAGGCTAAATATAAACTCTACAACAGTATGGCACTCCATACCACAATAGTCTACTCTACGTTTTTCCACTATATGCCACTCCAGTCTATGTTATTACACTGTACCCAGTAACACTGAGTGTTATTACACTATACCCCCTCCACTATCCACTGTTCCACTGTATGCCACTCCGCTCTATGCTATTCCACTATATGTCACTCCACTCTACAACACTACACTCTACGCCACTCCACAGTACACTATTACCCTGTATGCCACTACACTTTATCCCACTACACTGTACCCTGGTCCACTCTACCACACTCCACACTATGGTATTACACTGTACAACACTTCACTCTATGCCACTCCACTCTACGCCTCTCCAGTCTATGCTATTTCAGTGTATGCCACTCAACTCTATTCTACTACACTCTACTCCTCTCCACTCTATGCCCAGTGTTTAATTTGAGCCAGTAGTTGCTGGTGGTGGGCACTGGCACTTATTGTTGGAGACCGGCACTTATTTAACGCATCACGTATTTACTGAGTGCAACAAAGGGAAAAACCACACAGATAGGAGAGATGAAGGAAGAGAAAGACGGGAAACCCATCACAAAGAGAGAAAGCAGGAACCTGCAAGTGCAAAATAAAAGGGCAGGGAGTGTCTGGAAATGGATTAAAGACTACGTACTGGCCTTGGTATTCCCCATGCTGACTTTTAATTGCATAGGCTGCAGGCTTCTGACTAGATCTCGGGCACCAACACTCTTTCTTTCACAAATTAAGCACTGTCTACGTCACTCCACTCTACCCCCTTATCATGTTTTCACTATTCTACTGTATGCCACTCCAGTATATGCCACTCCACTCTACGAAACTCCATTCTGCACTATTCCAATGTACGCCACTACACTGTACCTCACTCACTCTATGCTAGTCCACTCTACTGTCAGACCACTGCAACTCTTACCTTGACTTGAGGTGAGACCTTGCAAAGACGATATGTCCCAACTCCACTTCCCCTTACCTTTTACTCAAAACACTAAGGCCTACATGATAAGAAAGGTTGGGGTGTGGGGGAAGAAGGCCAAAAGAAAACAAAAGGGATGTCTGTTATCAGTGTGAAGAAGGTTACCTACGAAAGAGAAGGAAAATATCCCTAATCTGCAACAGTTTGAAAAACTCCAACATAGCCTGCCCTCCCCATAGGTGTGGTAACTACCTCAAACAATGAATCACGAGTGTAGAACAGTGATGTGTAATTCAACCGGTAAGGGTGGATACCCTACTTCGTGGAAAGGGCTAATTGTTTTGAACTGGTCCAGGAATAATACAATAACACTCAGTTAATCATCACTGAGGATCCAAGTACAGCAGCGCTCCAGTGCGGTGTCTTTAGCTGTGCCTTTCCGCACTCCCCGTGCAATAAGAATAAATGCCCAAATAAGCGCTCCAGCGCAGTGACCAAAGAATACACAGAATAGCGCTCCAGCAGGGTGACCCAAGAAATACACAGAATAGAGCTCCAGTGCGGTGACCAAAGAAATACACACAATGAGCGCTCTGGCGCGGTGACCCAAGAAATAAACAGAATAGCGCTCCAGCGCGGTGACCAAGGAAACACACACAATGAGCGCTCCAGCGCAGTGACCAAAATGAAGTAAACAAATAAGCACTTCAGCACGATGTTTGGTCAATTTACTTTTGACGCAATGGTGCACCAAACAATGGAAGTTCCCGTAACCGCTTCCACGCGGTTTAGGGAATGTGTACTTTCAGCGCTTCTGCAACGCAACAAACAATGCTTCCCGCAACCCCCTTCCACACTAGTTGGGACCTTAAGTATTTTCAGCGCTTCTGCACTAGCAATGGGCTATAGTTCCTGCAACCACCTTCCACGCAGTTCGGTAATAAACATATCTTCGGTGTTCTTGCGCCCGGTAAGAAAGTGCACCTTAGGTTTATGGCAGGCAGTACTCATGAGGAATGCAGCGGAGACTTCCAACAAGACTGAGGCCAAACGTGGCTCCGCGTTCAAAACTCGAGACGAAGCAGCTGTTGGTTCCACAATCCAGGTTTAAGTACAGTGCGACCCGGAAGTGGAAACCTGACCTGCTTCGTTTCAGTGCGACCCGGAAGTAGAAGACTATGGTGCCGATCATATCAGGATCGGCAGTGTTTCTCTTCTCCTGCTTTTGGGTGAGTGAATAGTTCAAATATCACCTTGTTTTCTCCCATATACATTCACACCAGTGTAGTGCAGGGGTGGAGCGGTGGTGTGTGATGCCCCGGGCTAGAATTGTGACATCTACACTTGACTGTACGCCACTCTGCTCTATGCCACTCCTTTGTACACCAGTCTACTCTATGCTATTCCATTGTGCACCACTCCACTCTAGCACACCAGTTTATGCAGCCACACTACACACCACTCCACTGTACTCTATTCCACTTTGTGCTGCTCAACTATATGACACTCCAGTCTATGCCACTCTGTTGTACATTACTACCCTATACGCCAATGCACTCTACACAATTCCACTGTGCCCAAATCCACTGTACAACACTCCACGCTATGCTATGCCATTCTATGCCCTCCACTCTACATCACTCTAATATATGCTATTCCACTGTACATGACTGCACTGTACTCGACTCTACTACAAGCCACTCCATTCTATGACAATCTGGTGTGCACTTTTAAACTGTACATCACTCGATTCTATGCCACTCCACTCTACTCTGTTTCTCCCTGCACCATCTAATTTACCATACTACACTGCACCCTATTTC
This sequence comes from Calotriton arnoldi, assembly GCA_963921515.1. Taxonomy (NCBI): domain Eukaryota; kingdom Metazoa; phylum Chordata; class Amphibia; order Caudata; family Salamandridae; genus Calotriton; species Calotriton arnoldi. The sequence continues at coordinate 324,564 of CAWUFW010007909.1, read as the reverse complement.
ACTGTACAACACTCTATTCAATGCCACTCTACTGCACACTATTCTAGTATATGCCACTCTACTCCACATCACTACACTGTACCCCAGTAACAGTCAATTTTATTCCACTCAACACCACTCCAGTGTACGCTACTCTGCACTATGCCACTACAGTGTACCCCATTGCACAGTACCCCACTCACCTCATGCCACTCCACTCTGCCGCTTCAGTCTACGCTATTCCACTGTAGGCAACTACACTGTACCTCACTCCACTCTACCCCACTCTACTCTACAGTGCTCCACTCTACACCACTCCACTCTATGCCACTCTACTCTGTCCCAACTCCAGTGTACACTATTGCACTTTATGCCACTCCAGTGTACACCACTCCACTCTACTCCACTCCACTCTATGGTATTTAATCAATCAATCAGGATTTATATAGAGCTGCTAATCATCCGAAAGGGTATCCAGGCACTTACAGGTCCCGGAAGGCTCATTCGAACAGCCAGGTCTTGAGGGCCCATCGGAAATTCCAGAACTGAGGTGATGGTCCGGAGCTGTGTGGGGAGGCTGTTCCAGGTCTTTGTTGCAATGTTGGAGAAGAAGCATCCTTCACTTCTGCTTCAGTAGATTCAGGCAGTGTGGACAAGTGATAGGGAGGCAAAGTGTAATTTCTCGATGGGTAGAGGAAGTTCAGGCAGTGGTTAATATAGGCGGGTCCTTGGTTGTGTAGAGCCTTTTGTGCATGGGTTAGCAGCTTGAATTGGCATCTCTTCTATACGGGAAGCCAGTGAAGTTGCCTGCTGTGGGGTGTGGTGTGGGTTTGTCTGGGGAGGTTGAGGATGAGTCTGGCTGTGGCATTATGTATGGTTTGAAGTCTCTGTAGAAGGTGTTCAGCAATTCCTACATAGAGAGTTTTGTCATAGTCCAGTCGGCTGGTGATGAGGGCCTGTGTCACGGTAGGTCTAGTGTGTAGGGGTATCCACTTGAAGATCTTACCAAGCATGAGCAGAGTGAGGAAGCAGGCGGAGGAGATGGCATTGATCTGTGATTTCATGGTGAGCTTGTTATCAATGATGATTCTGAGGTTTCTGGCTTGGCCTAGGTCTGATGGCCACCAGGAGTCGTTCCATGGGTTGCTGTTGTTGCCGAAGATCAGTACTTCCATCTTGTCAGTGTTCAGCTTCAGGTAGTTGTTCTTCATCCAGTCGGCTATGCTTTTCATGTATCTGTGGAAGTTGATCCTGGTGGTGGTAGGGTCATCGGGGTGAGGGAGAGGATGAGTTGGGTGTCGTCTGTGTAGGATATTATGTTGAGATGTTAAAGATCTGATGATGTTGGCCAGTGGGGTCATAAATGTGTTGAAGAGCGTGGGGCTGAGGGATGAGCCCTGGGGCACAACGCAGATGATAATTTTGGGTTAAGAGGTGAAAGATAGTAGGCGAACCCGCTGTGTTCTTCCGGTGAGGAAGGAGGTAATCCACCTGAGTGCGTACCATTGGATGCCAATGTGGTGGAATCGTTCAATCAATGTGTGGTGGGATTCGATGTTGAAGGCTGTTGAGAGGTCAAAGAGGATCACAGCTGCTGTTTCTCCTCAGTTGAGGAGGGTTAGGATGTTGTCAGTGGCTGCGATCAAGGCGGTCTCGGTACTGTGATTGCTGCAGAAGCTGAATTGGGAGGCACTGAGTAGCTGGTTCTTCTCCTGGTGTGTCATTAATTGCTCATTGATAGTCTTCTCCGGTACCTTGGGTGAGAATAGGAGCAAGGAAAGGAGATTGGCAGGAGGTTTTTGAGTTTGCTGGTGTCGGCATACAGTTTTTTGAGCAGTGGTCTTACTTAGGCGTATTTCCAGGTATCAGAAATTTTTGCGGTGGTGATTGACGTGCTGAGCAGGGTGGTGAGTTCTAGGCTGATCCTTTGGTTTCCAAGGTTGAAGATGTGGTTTCGGGCATGGGTCTGTGGGAGTTCCTGTGTGGATGGATGTCATGATGGAGGTGGTGCCCTGGGTGGAGAGGTAGTTCCAAGTGGCCAGTGTGTGGTTTGTGTTGGTTGCGGTGGAGGCATATCTGTCAAAGAAGTCCATAAGTGTAGGATGGGTTCAAAGTTTCTGTATATGTTTGCGATCTTGTCATGGAAGAAGTCGGAGAGGTTGTCGCAGAGCTCTTTTGAGGGTGTGATGTTGTTTTCGGTGGCAGCCGGGTTGGAGAATTCCTTCACGATTTTGAAAAGTTTCTTGCTGTTGTTGGCACTGGTTTCAAAGCATTCTGCTAGGGCTGTCTTCTTTGTTGCCTTCAGCAGATAGTGGTAGAGATTGAGGGAGGTCTTGAAGGCTGCCCTGTCGGAGGTGTCTTTGCTGGTGTGGCATCTCCTCTCCAGATGTATTCTGTCATGTTTCGCTGTTCTGAGTTCAGCTGGCCATTTTGGAGGATCTTTTCTGATTGTTTCTCTAGATGGTGGTGATTGCTGCTCTTGATGGGTGCGATGCTATCTGCGCAGTTCATGATCCAGGTGTGGAAGTTCATAATTTCCTGTTCCAGGTTGGTGGCAGCAGCTGGATTGGAGGTATTGAGGGTGTCCGTCCAGCTGGTCTCTGAAAGTTTGCTCCAGTTGCGGTGGGGGGTGCTGGTCATTTTGGGGGTGGTGGTTCAGGGGCTAGAGATGTTGAAGTGGATGATGGAGTGATCAGTCCATGTGAGTTATATGACATGGCTGTTTTTGACGCAGTTGCTGGAGGTGAGGATGGGGTCTAGCATGTGTCCTGTGGTGTGCCTGGGGTCGCGGACAGTCTGGGTCAGTCCGAGGCTGCTCATACTGTAGAGTCATACTGTCAAACTGTATGCCACTACACTGTACCTCACTCAACTCTACGCCACTCTACTCTACAGCACTCCACTGTACGCCATTTTACACTGTTCCACTGTATGCCACTCCACTCTAGCACACTCCAGCACACTCCAGTGTATGCCACTGCATTGTACACCACTCTACTGTATGCTATTTCACTGTATGCTTCTCGAATGTACAAGACTCCAGTCTATGCACTCCACTGTACACTACTACACTATATACCAATACACTCTAAACTATACTACTGTGCTCAACTCAGCTGTACGACACTCCACTCTATGCTATTCCACTCTATGCCACTCCACTCTATGGCACTTTAATATGCGCTATTCCACAGTACGCCCTTCCACTCTACGCCACTCTACTCTACCACACTGCACTCTATGCTGCACCACTCTATGCCACTGCACTGTACGCCACTTCACTAGATGCCACTCCACTCTACAACAATGCACTGTATGCTATTACACTGCCCATCACTCCATTCTATGGCACTACACTGTATGCCACTCAACTGCACACCAATCCACTCTAACCTACTACACCCTACCCTAGTCCACTGAACAACAATCCATTCTACACCACTGTACTGTATGCTATTCCACTATATGCCACTCTAAGTTACTACACTGTATGCCAGTAACTCTCAATGTTAGTCCACTCTACACCTCTCCACTGTACACTACTCTACTGTATGCCACTCCACTGTCTGTGACACTACTCTGCGCCACTACACTGTAAGCTATTTTAATGTATGCCACTCCACCCTAGAACACTCCTCAGTACGTTATTACACTGTATGCCACTACAGTCTACCCCACTACACTTTACCCTGCTCCACTCTGCAACACTCCACTATATGGTATTCCACTCCACAACACTCCACTCTACACCACTATATTGTATGTCACTTCACTGTATGCCACTCCACTCTATGCTATTCTGCTCTAAGTGACTACACTGTATCTCACTTCACTCTACACAAGTGAACTCTAAAACACTCCACTATTCGCCACTCCATTGTATGCCACTCCACTCTATGGCACTCCACTCTACACCACTCTACTCTACGTTATTCCACTGTATGCCAATCCACTCTAACACACTCCACTGGATGCCACTGCACTGTACATCACTGGACTGTACGCCAATCCACTCTACACTATTTAATTGTACGCATCTACATTGTACGGCACATCACACTATGTTATTCCACCCTATGGCACTCTACTGTATGCCACGCCACTGTACGACACTCTAATATACAGTATTCCACTGTACGCCACTCCCCTGCATGCCACTGTACTCTACGTCTCTCTACTCTACCCCACTCCACTTAACACCACTCCACACCACTCCACTCCACACCACTCCACTTTATGCCACTGCACTCTACATTAGTCCACTCTATGCTACTCCACTCTATACTATTCCACTATACGCAACTCCACTCTTGCCAATACACTCTGCGCTATTCCACTCTATGCTACTACACTCTACGACACTCCACTGTATGACACTCCACTATACGCTATCCCTCTCCATGCCACTCCACTCTATGACACTCCAATCTACGCTATTGTACTGTAGGCCACTACACTGTACACTGCTCCACTCTACGCCACTGCACTCTATGCTACTCTACTGTATGCTTTTATAGTCTACCACACTACACTATACGCCACTCCACTCTCCGCCACTCCACTTACGCTATTCTACTGTACGCCACTCCACTAGATGCCACTCCACTGTACTTTTGTTATTTGGTGTAACTCCATTCTGTCATATTCAAGAAATTCATATTTTAAAAGGTGTTTGAGGTTGTCATGAAGGGGTTAAAAAGTGTTATAGTCCAGATATGCTGTGATTGGCAACTTTAAAGGAGACTAGTCAATCCTGATTGGCTGGCCATAACCTAAACAGGCCATTGCAAGTCTCAGGGCCATGGTCCCTGCGTCCTGAATTTGAAAATATATAAGGGGGTAGGTTGAGCATATCCTGATCCGAGGGGGCATGTGGGCCCCTCCCTTGATTGGCCTTATGGAGTGCTGTTCAATACCAACTTTCAGTCTTCCACCACAAAAGATTTTTAAATGTCTAAGAGTGATGGTAAGCTTTTTGATCGGAATCCAGAAATACATTTCTTCAACTACCCCACAGAGAATAACAGTAAATTTGACTTTCCTGCTACTGCTCTTTTATTTTTGCAATAATTCCATATCCCTAAATCCAATTTTCATCATTTTGCATTTTTTTCTTGTCAATTCGTTCTTGTTTTAACTGACATGGCTTGGAAATTGTTATTTCTTTTTTTCTTAATTGTATTGCTGTTTTGGTGGTGCTGCCTATGTACCACATGCCCTTTCTGAAGAACACCTTGCGCTTTATGCTACCTGCCAGAGCCCTCACAACGAGTGTCCTCTTAATTCTGATTTGGCCAGTGAAACCAGTTACCAGTCCCATCACAAGTATGAGATCACTGCTGATCACTTCACTTTCACCCTGAGTTCAATGATGCTAAAAGCAGCAGAAATCTCCAGGTAATTGAAGAATTATCATTGAATTAAGACCCAGAATTACTAATTCCACTGGTAGTTCCTCATTTCCCATTTTCTTCGTTACACCAATATGTGTAAATGAGGAATTACCATTGAATTAAGACCCAGAATTACTAATTCCACTGGTAATTCCTTATTTCGTAGTGGACCCTCTGGGTCTGACTCGTAATAGGCCACACTTCCCCCACCACCTGAGCTAACTGTACTACCAGTATAAATAACTTCAGGGGTGGGAAAAATCTGTCTATTTTCTGGACCACTAATAATGAGGGCCCAAAGGTGAGGGAAGTATTCTTCATAGAAACCAGATTAGTGTTTGAAGTAAGATTTCTTTGGTACCGGGACGCTCAGTCACAGCACCCTTCAGGTCTATGGCCTCCCCCTCCCATAACAATATAACAATTTAAAAATCTGTTTCTTTTTGAGGCAGTGTTGCTGATGGAAGTTCCTAAAGGCATTTAGACTTGATTTGGCTGGGTATGAGGCAAGTATCAAAAATTCGGACATTGCTTCATCTGCCTAACTCTTTATGGCCCCTCATTTACAGATGGGTATTCATTGCATTTCTAGTGGTGGAGCCTCAATCTGCTTTTTCCAAATGGAGGGCCCCAAAATATGTATTGCACAAGGCCTCAAAAATCCTTAAAATGACACTGAGTCAGGTGTATCTGCCACCTGCATTCGGTCCTCTTGCTGGTTCCTGAAACTGTAGAAAATAGGACGGAGGTTGAGCTGCATTCAAACTGCATTAAGGTAGAAGCTCAACACACGGAAGGTGAAGACTCAGGGGTATATTCACAAGAACGTGTGATAACTACCGCAAGAGTAGCGTAACGCAACTTTCAATATCGCAGCCCATCGCAGGAAAATATCCACGTGTCAACGTGGAATTCACAACAAGGCGGTACCATGCGATAGCCACCAGATAACGCGTCAAATGTCAGTGTCAAAATCAACGCCACGCCGAAAAAATGCGAAATGCGAGAAATCATGCGATGAGGCCAATCGCGGTACAGACATTAGCGAACACCAGCCACAGGCCTGTAAATCCCACGCGGTCGGCGGGAAAAAGCACCATAAAAGAAAGGAAAAAAAAGAGCCCAAAAACAATTCAAACTGCGAAGCAACATGGATGCACCCGGACCGAGTGCAGAGGACAAGCCGAACACCACAAGCCCTACGGAAGACCATCCAGGAACCCCTCCTTCGGGGAAGGGCAAGGACAAGAGGAAGAGGAAGACCGGGTACAGTCCACAGGAAGACCAGGTCATCGTCACGGGGGTGACCGAACACCATCAACAACTGTTCGGCACCTCCACTGCGGCACTGGCAACCCAAACCGAAATATGGCAGGCCATCCTCACCAAGGTCAATGCAGTCGGAGTGTCCAGGAGGTTACTGGAGGAGGTCAAGAGGCGCTGGGATGGTCTGAAAAGGCAGACCAAACATGAGCTCGCCGCCAACAAGAAGGCAGCAACGGCGACTGGAGGTGGGAGTCCTGCGACACAGGAGGAGCTGGAGCAAATGGTGGCCACAGTCAGCAGTGAGGAGACGGTGGCAGGATTAGGGGGCCTGGACACAGCACGATACGACCTGACCCAACAGCAACAGGGTGAGTAACCACTAGGGACAGGGGGACGGGGGGAGATGGGCACAATGGCACACATGCACAATTACGCGCAGCACACAGCACACCCACAATGACCGAGGAACATGTCCCTGAATGCCTTGGCACACTGCAGCACACATAGAAATGCCAAGTAGGCCCCCATCCACAATGTGCACAGAGGGCCCCCCTATCACCAATATCACAACCGACCCGTGCACATGTGCTGAATCCAGCAAAGCAGCTGCTCTGTGACCCACACTGACTATGCAAGTAACACTGCATGTCCGATAGCACAGCAGCTGCCCCAAAAAAATGACATGGCCCACGAAGCGACATGGAGGTAGCCAAGTGCGGATCACATCCGTAAAGGAGCAGGTCACACTCCGACGTGTCCACGTGCACCCACAAACCATGCCTCACAATACACGCAGCAGACGAACAATGCACCAGGCCGAAAAAACAGTCCGTGAGCACACATGACCCAAGTCAAAAGCAAATCAGGCCCCGAAAAGCACACAATTCAAAGGCACCCTGCCTCAAAGGGAGAAGGCTACACGAAATCAGAGCTGCAGGGGCAACTCATCCACAATGCAGCACACACACATAGCAATCACAGAACATCAGCAATGAAGGCAATGTGGTACAAAGTGCAACACCAGCACCACATGACAGAGCTCACAACAGGTTCCGCTAGTGCGTAGTAACTGTCCACCCACATCTGGCATTGCCTGACACTGTGTGATGATAATGTATGGGCACTACCACACATCCGTCATGTAGTCGAAAAACACACTGACTGCCATCAAATAGCTGGCACCCCCCAAACAGTCACAATGTACATTGGCATGCAGTGAATGTATACATCTGCAAATCATCACCATACATGTGAAACTCTGTTAACCTGCATCTCCCCTTTACATTTCAGAGGGACAAACAACACCCCCTGCAGAGCACACCACACATCCCACCATTGATGATGAAGAGGACAACCTGCACACATGTCAAGACACCCTCCAACGCATGTTGGACAGCCTCTGCACCCCACCCCCAGGAGCAGGCCAGGTCAGCTGCCTCGAGGTGACCCACCACCTGCACAGACCACACAGCAGGAAACACACACCACCACGGCTGTCTCCCAGGACCACCCCGACCAATACATGGAATTCCAACGGCATGTGTTGGGTTGCCAGGTGGAGTTGGCTCATCAGCTGCGGGTGGGTTTCGAGCTCGTGGCAGCCAAACTCGATGCCATACGTGGGTGTCTCAGTCCCATCAGGGACCACGTACAGTTCCTATTGGACACCCCCTGTACGCACCATGCTCCACCACAGACCTTGGCTAACCTCGCTGGTGCCATGAGTCTAATACAAGCACTGTCTGGTCAGACAGGCACCAGCCATGACAGCACGGAGTTGGCACAGATGCGGAGGGCAATGGACACCATGGAGCAGATGCAGGCTGGAAGGATGTCCGCCACGGCTGGACACCAGCGAGCAGTGGCTGGGAACAGCAACGCCCTGCAGTACTCCAACTTGCTATTGCTGCCACTGAGCCCTTCCCAGATGACTGCAGCGGGAACATCGACACATACAGCTCCGACCCCTGATGTGTCCGTGTTACACTGTGATGCTGCCCCATCACCTACGCAGTCTGATGTGTCAGGGGCACACAGCGATGCAGCCATCACCCCGCCACACACACCAGACACACCGGACACAGAACCCGTATCAGGGGAGTATCAGGGGAGTGAGAAGGGGATGGGAACTACTGCATGAGGAAGGAGGCAGAAGCATCCATCACCGCCATATGGCCTGTCCCTACCTGGTCATGACCTATGCATCATGCCCTGGGAAATACCTCCTACTGACCTCTGGAACACCCTGCGACATTCACCCGGACCCCGACACGGACTGCCATTTCTGCATCGCTGGCCAATCACACAGCAATCCTGCTGCGGACTGCACTCTCCCTCATCCCAATCACTGTGCAATCCCCAAAGGACTCTGGTTGGCCCACCACTGGGCTTCCATGTGATGTGGGCTTGGATGGCCAGGTACAGTTCCAGCTCCGTCAATCACCTGAATGTGAATAAAACATTCTTAATCACACAGATGTGTCATCACTATGTTCACTCACGTATGGAAGTATGGCTGGATGTGGGGAGGATGATTGCACATGAAGATACACCCTGGTAACTGACATCTATGCGCATTTCTATCCCTGAGACACATGGCCAATTGGATGACTGGGAAGGTGAGTACTAGCTGTGTCCCCATTGCACATCAACAGCAATCTCACAACACCCCAAAGTAGGCACACATCCATGTGTTGAATAGGGCCGTGTGTAGGAGTGACCAAACGGTGGCAGGCCAGGAGTGGTATCCCACACCACGTGTGACAGCAGAACTTCACGTCGCAGACCGACTTACACACATCTGTGTGGACACAATCTGTTGTGATGTATGACATTGCTCCACATGGTCAGAGGTTGGACACCATACACACATAGCAGGAGTCATGTAAGTGCACATGTCGTCCAGCACCTATCCGAAAACAATGTCTGGCTCACAGAGGCGGAGCTTGCCAAAGGGACACACCCCCATTGCACATGCGTCAGTCAGTTCCTCCCTGTGTTGTGACGAGGCTCATTGTGACACACGAGTGGACAATCTAAACAACACACCTCACAGTTAGACACCAGTGGAGTGGCATAGGCTTTATTGGCACGTGCGTGTCAGTACGGACGAGGCAACAGCCACAACAGGCAGGGACATGCTTAAGACACTTACACGCAGCATGGGTACATGTCGAGGTTCAGTTGATGGTGGGGCTGAAATGGACAACATTCATCACGGATGGCAACACTCACAGCCCACCTTGCCTTGCTGGATGAGTCATGTGTTGTTTGGTGTCTGCACATTGCCCCGTGTGAGGGGGCACGACTCACTGCACATGGGGTCTGCATGGTGCTCTGCCTCCGGGGTGCGCCGATTGTCTGCTCTGCCGACAGTGATCAGGTGTGAGGGTCCGACAGGTTCACATGTCGTGCTACATTGCCATGTGTGTGCTCTCACCCAGCAGTGTGTCCGAATTGGCAACGTTGCCAGACGACGCTGTGTTGCTCCGACCATGGACCTGCGTCGCCTTGCACAGGTGTGTGTACACACACGTTATTCCACGCACATGCATCCAGAGCCCGACCGAAGGCAGACGTGTCCTCTGTTGTGGTGGGATATGTGAGCAATCCCGACGATGCAACAAGTGGTTGGGCCATGTGCTGTGGGTGGCAATCGGATGTGGCTGCAGGAACGTAGTTACTCGTCCATGAATGCCCGTGCAGCTTCATGTGCAATGTGTTCCAATAGTACGTTGTTGTCCTGTTCAAGGAACACCAGGGTGAGCCAATCCATTAGGTGGTCCGGGCAGGTGTGCTCAGCCCACGCCGTCTCACCGATCCACAACACAGCCCAATAGGGGAGCGCCTCGATGTGGTCACTGCACACGAGAAATTGTGCAATCTCCCATGCACAACTGCCAATACATACGCCAAGAATCAGTGCATCCCATGCACGGCTATCCCGGTGACACTCCTGTTCGTGGGCCAACAGGGGGCGCAGACACAAGTCATAGTCCAATTCATCAACAGTTGTATTGGATAGGCAGACATCCATGGGACACTCAAATGTGCATGTTCGGCAGTGGAACCAGGGCTGGACGCAGGTGACGTGGGCAATGTGGAAGCTGAGCCTGTAACTGATCCGCAGCACTGCCAGTGGCAGTGCGCCCAGTAGATGCAGCATACGTGCACGGTACTGTTCCACATGACGGGGGTTGTGCATGTGCCCAGTATGGCCTGCCATTGCGTTGGTGTGTCTCGTGAACAGGCACTCTTCTGGACTGCGGCAGTTGTGTGGAGATATGCCACAGCTCTGAGCAATGATTCGTTTGTGTGTGCAACGTTGTGGGTTATGGTTGCTGTTTCCGTGAGTGTCAAGGGCATCTCATGCAGGGGTACCACAGGCAGGGGCTTCCATGTGTGGGCTGTGGATGAGTCAGATGGTTCATTTGTGGAATGCGTGGTGTGGGAGTCGTCCCCATCTGCCATTGCATCTCTATCAGGGTGTTCCAGGCACGTTCTGGACCAAGGTCAGAGGTGCAGGTGTCCTCCCGCATTCTGCATTGTGACAATGGTGCTTTCATCCCTGATGTTTGTCTGACTACTACTTTCGTTTTCGGAATGTGATGTGGGTTTGGCGCTGAGATTGGTTCACGGCCTTGGGCTCATGGTGTACGGATGGCGATGCACACACACATATTGGCATGTGGAGCCAGGTGCCCGAGTGGCCTTGCGCTGCTTGTGCTGTCTCACTCCGTCTCTCTCCCTCGCTCTCTCCCTCTCTTTCCTTTGTTGGGCGCATGGCACACCTTCTTCTCTTGGATTTGGTCTTCCAGGCTGTGTGCTACGGATTGTCCAGTGAGGAGCAGCTAGGACTCATCCTAAGGGTTGGTTCTGCTTTTGTTTGTATGGTGTTTTGTGTTGGTGATTGCATTGCTGTATGACTGATTCTCCATTTTCTGGCCACGCATGTATGTTTATTTTCCTGCTTGTGCGACATCAGGCAAAATGTTTGCTTTGGGATTCGTGGTGTTGGTGTGCAATTTCTTAGTCCGGGGTTGGGGGTGGTCCCAGGGGGGGGGGTGTTGCGGGCCTGGGGGTGGTGGCGGTGGCGGTGGGTGTTGTGGCCCTCTTGGGTGTCCGGGCTGCATGATGAGTGGCTCCATGGCATCTGTTGCCCTTCGGATGTGGCCCTGGGCTGTGCTCCCTTTTGTGGTGCTGGCTGCCGTCCGACTTTACACCAGGTCAGAGCAGGTGTAGATTTCCTGGTGCTAACGCGCCTTATCGCCTGTTTTGAGTTTTTATCGTGGATGTGGCTGGTTGTTGTGAATGTTGAGGTGTGCTGTTGTCTCTGCTTTTGTCACGGGAACGCCTACTCTGCATCTCATTAGCGATATTTGCGAGGGTCCTCTGTGGCGATGTTTTTTGCGGCTGCTTTCGCGGGTAAACTGGTGCTGTGGGCTGTTAACACTGGCTTGTGAATGGGGGGGTAAATTTATCACGACTTTGGCTGCGATAAAGTGCCGTTAATTCGGCGATAGCTCCTTGTGAATATGCCCCTCAGTGTTGAGTAATATACTTAGAAGTACATGATTCTGTCAGCCATGGGGCTGCGGTTGGTGTTCCTATGAATGTCCGCTGTACAGGACTGCTAGTAGGAGTGGTGTTGGAGTTCTGGTGTGTGAGCTTGCTACTGCTGAAAAACAATAGAACTGGGAGGGTTGGGAGAGTGCACCATCCCCTCATCATGGTGCTGTTTACTTGTTGGACCTGTATGACATCTACCACTTACCTTTGTTGGTTATGTTTCTGATTGCATTGCAACTGCTAATTCTGAATTAATGACAAATGTTTTGCTGAGGTTGTGGTTCAAGCTTTTGCCAGTATCTTGTTGGAGGAGTTTATTTTGTTTCTATGCATTATTTCGTAATTTGTATCTCCACAGTAACCAAAATTCAAAGGCTTATTAAAACAGAATCTCATTAGATTGCAATAAATGAATTAACAATGGAAGCATGCAAATAGATTTGAAAATGTTTTGCGATTGACAGTATAGCTTAGAAATAATGGAAACATCCTAAATCCTGTTCCACAGAATCAGGATTTAAGGAACTGCAGACTATTCAAACAAAAACCTGTGTACTATTTAGCAACAATTACCTCTTGGCAAATCAGAAGTGGAGGTTATGTGATGGCTGGTCTAGGACACTGTCCAAGTGTTTATTGGAATTGTTAGGAAAACACGTGTAGTCATAACATTGTACATATTCACAAACACTGTTATGGATCTTTGCCACACCGTTTGCACATCTAACGTTAATCTGAAAATCGTTTAGCTAGGTATGTTAGTAAAATGCTACTGAAATGTCCCAAACTCACTAATGGATTCAGAGGGTGTAGTTCAGAGCTTTTCCATGGGGCATAAAAATAGAAAAAACGAACATTTGTAAATATACATTTTCAGCAATTTTGCTCCTGCTGGAAGACATGAAAAAGCAATGACACTGATCCAAATAGTTTCTATTGTTAAACACCTAAATAAATCAGTCTCAAACCCATACCTGACACGTTAAAAAAAAATAAGTCCTTGTAAGCCTTTATGCACTACTTTCTATGTATTATTAGACAAATAGTCAAATATTGGTGGATTTCTTCTGTTTGTTATAAGGAACTAGATTTTTTCTAATTAGGAAAACTATTCCACAACCTTGGAGCCGCGGGTCAGATTTTTATTTAATAGAAAATCGTTATTTTCGTCCACCGCAGAATTTTTATTTTTACAGATAGGGTGGATTAAAACTGTATAGCTGTACAGGGTAATCACTTCCTTTTTGGTCTTATTGCCCTTTAATTCATTGACACTTTTTTTTGTGTTTAGGTATGTGTTCATTACTTGATATAGCAGTAGCGGTACCTGAATCAAGAGACTGTTATGACGAACGTTATTGCCAATCTGTGCATCTGGTCTATCAAAACCACTCTTCAATGGTTCTTGTGGCTCAACTTTTTTAGCAGGACTTGATGGACCCTGATCACCAAGGAGCCATCAGACTGCAGAGCTAGTGCTCTTTTAGGTGACCATTGGAGGCTACAATGAGGATATCTTAAATAGGTATACATTGGGATGACCGTAAACAGTTTTAAGGGCATAGTGCCCACTTCACCTCTTTGCCCAGGGCTTGACATGAGGCTGCATAATATTATTTTTGGGTGCAGTATGCATGAATGTGGCTATGTATCTTCACATTTCAATTAAGACCAGTGAACTTTGTCAAATGGGCATCCCTCATTTTAATTATTTTATTTGATCAATATTGTGGATGGTGAGTATAAGGTGCATTGAATTTCCAATAATGATCTCAAACACTCTAACAAGTGTGGAGGGGAAGATTGATAGTGATCTCCTACAGTGCAACTGCCATTAGTGTTACCCTTAGATAAACCTGTGAAAGGTGAAGGGAGGAATGCTTGCAATTTGTCTCTCCACTGGCAATCACTCAGGTAGCATTCCAATCCCAACCCATCATTCTTTTGCCCACCATGACCTCAGATGAGACATCTGATTGCTGCCACTTGGAGGCATTCCTCCCATCACCTTTTGCATGTTTGATGTAATAATCTAAATGGCAAGTGCATGCCCAGACATGGTGCCCATGCTCGCTGTGTCACTGGATTCAAGCTATACCAGACTGATTAATCGCAATCAGGGCAAAACCGGTCTTAGGTTGCTGGCAGTTCAGAATGGACTTTTCCTATTGGAGCAGGGTCCAGACTGATTTGCATATGGCTGTGTCCAAACTGGGGTGACATGGTGGGCAAAGGAATGATGGGTTGGATTGCTACCCTGAGCGCTTGCCAGTGATTATACTTCCTCGATCACTTTTTGAATGTTTGACCTAATGCCTTAAGTTGGAAGGGTATGCCCAGACGTGGGTCCTGTGCTCACTGTGCTGCTGGAATCAAGCTCCCCCAGACTGAAGAGCCCCAGTCAGGGAGAAACAGGTCTTGGGCTGTTTGTGTTCCAGAATGTGAGGACCTGCCCTTGGCAGTTCCTATTGAAGCACGGTCAAGACTGGTTTGCATATGGTCCAAACTGGGTGGCATGGTGGGCAAGAGAACGATGGGTTTGATTGCTATCCCGAGCAACTGCCAGTGGTTAGACTACTTGCAAGCATAATTCCCATCACCTTTTGTCTGTTTGACTCTTAGACAGACACACAGATCTTTTTAAATAATGAAATGTACATAACAAAATGGAGGATTGTTGCTGCCCACCTCCCCCACCAAATGCACTTTTTCTACATCTCTTTTTGTCTCCGGGTCTTGCCTGGGGTAAATGCACATGGATTCCCACCAGAACAGACCCCCTTGAGAGAGTACCTGCATTGTGTCATGTAGCAACTAGCCCTTGCAGTCATTCAGAGACCAAAGTAAGGCCTGCCTTTCTAAGAAGCTGCTCTGAGGGGTGAAACTCTCGAAACCTAGTTGGTTGGGAATTTCGGTGCCTAAAATGCACTCACTTATAGGCACAAGGCTATTGCCAAACTGATAGGAACTGTTAAATTAAGCTGAAGCCCCATTCCAGCTTATAGAAGACTTCACAACACCGACTTGGTAATACGCTGTTGCAGCACTTTCTCAACTTGGAACTGCAAGTTGCCCCTTTCCTGAAGTCTAGTACTAAGACAGCTGCCCTGTTAATGTGGCAGAATCATCAGCACTGGAAGTTAAAAGGGCACCTCGGACTCACAGGAGGAAAATCTGCCCCTTGATACCAGACAGAGACAAGTAAATACCTCTTCCTGAGTAGTGACACAAGCAGGCATGATGGAAGATCTGAAACAGGAGAAGGGGCTGCTCTGATTTTGCTTAATAATGCCCCCCATTCATCCGCTCCTAGTTCCTTTGGAGGTTGTGAACCTAAAACTGTATTCTGCAGTGGCAATTGCAACTGTCATTTAAGAAAACAGGAGCAAAATTAATTCAAATGGTTAAATCCTCCTTCCTGGAAACTGGAAATAATAATGACTAAAAATAATGAAATATTTAATGAACTGCCTCAGCCTGAATTCCTAATCTTCCTGCAAATTCAAGGAATGAACCATGCTGTAATCCAGGGCAAATATCAAAGAAACACAAAGCAGGCAATCTCCTAGTGTACCCCCCACCCCAGTAATTACAATGATGCAGAAGTCCTGGCAATGGCTGGGCCTCACAACTACTTCTTCTGAGGTAATAGCAGACCACCCGTCAGTGAAGACGAGAGGTGTGCTTTATCCAACAGCTAGAGGACCAAGGAGGCCTGATTCTACACCTTGACTCATGTTTGATCCCCTTAGTCTCAGAAGGGACCAAAACCCGCCAGTAGCATTTCATATTAGGCCCCTCATTGAATTCAAAGGATAGACAGAACTGACATACCAAGCAACTGTCCCCTTCCTGCCTGCAACACTCACTGCATTGCTGAGACATGCCAACAGTGAAAGTGTAAGGCTGGAACTTTGGTCATCTAGTTTGCTGCTGTCTGTGCTTGCATGGACGTTGACACCCAATGCATGGAAGTCGGCATGGTAATAGGTACGTACTGCCAAGAACTTTTTTTTGCCCCTCACCCGAGATAGGAGGAAGGCAAGCCAAGACCCAGTTCGCTTCAAATGCAGGTAAACTCAGGTGGGTCCCTGACCCTTTCTTGCAGTTTGTAAGTCCAGAACTAAGTTGCATTGTGTGCTGCCTAATCCAGTAAACTCAGAAGCCCTGAATGGTCCTAACATGTGCTTTCATGGCTTTAGGATAGCACCCCAAACAACACTGTGAGACAGACAGTGATGTGATCTCGATCTGTACGGAGACCGCCCCCCATCAACCTCTATGTGGAACCCATGACCAAGACTTTAGGACTTCAACGTCACAAGATATTCACTTTTCAGATCCTGATTCTAAACCTAAATCTTACTATTTTATTCTCCTGATGTCCTTCCCTGACATGTATCGTATTGTGTAATTAGACACCATTTGTAGTAACAATTGGTAGCAAACGCATCATTGGTAGTAAAAATGTACTGCAAATGCATGGAAACAATATAAACAACAGAACACGAGTGGCCGTTGTTCACGGTGCTTTTGTGGTTTTGCACAATTTATTTGGCATGATATGTGTCCTTACGTTCAAAAAGGATTTGAGAGTGCACATAACACTGAGATACAGCACCACATGTTATGTGTCACAAAGGTGAAGGAGCTAGCACTAATGCAGGCCTTACAGTATTTGGGTGTGATACGGTGTATATGTCCTGATGACCTCAAAGCCTATGTAGACACCTGTTAGAAATGGGGGTCTCTAGTTGGTAGAGGTAGGTACCTTTGTCCAAATAAGGACCCTTGCTTCTAGTCAGGGTAAGGGGGGGCCACTTCTAAAAAAAACCCTGCTCACCCCCTTGGTAGTTTGGCTCGAGTAGACAGGCTTATCTCAGAGGCAGTGTGTAAAGCATTTGCGCATGCATACAGTAACACAGTGAAAACACTAGAAATGGACACCACATCACTTTAGAAAAATAAGCAATCTTTATCTAAACCAACAAGACCAGAAATAACAAAAATCCAACATACAATACTCTTAAAAATAGTTACTGTGCAAAATAACCTTTAAATTGCAGGAAAAATGTGAAAATACAGTTCCTCTGACACGGTACTCTGTCTGGGGCTGCCGCTATACTGAATACAACAGAGTCTAACAATTCCAGCCAACCGTGTCGATTCGGGTTAGCAACAGCGTCAACAGACTTGGAGATAGTCCCTTTTGTTGTTGCAGCCGTCACAATGGTACGAGTCGGTCCGGGGCAACCGTCGCGGTTGCGATGTGAGATGGAAGCATTGCAGCGTGCGGTGTCCTCATGGCTCGGTGCAGGCAGCGACTCGTTGACGAAGTCGGTGAGACCAAGGCTTGCGTTGCAGGGTGATGCGGTGCTCGATGTGGTGCTGGCAGGTCACGATGTGGCGACGGAGCCGGTAGGTGTTTGAGTCAGGCAGCGACGGAGTCGATGACGTCGGTGCAGCGTGTAGCAAAGAGGTGCGGAGTGCAGTGCCCTCAGTATGCGATGCAAGCAGCAGCTCGTTGATGGAGTCGGTGAGACCAGGGTTGCGTTGCGAAATGAGGTGGTGCTCTCTACGGTGCCTTCAGGACACAGAATCCTGCAACGGACTCGGTGACAGAGTCGGTTACCATTTTCTTCTCCAGGCAACTGAAACCAGCGGTTCCAGAGATGGTGCCCAGAAGCTTGGTGAGGTCTTCGATGTACCTGAGACATGGGGCAAGTTCCACTTCACGCCCTTGGAGATCTTCCTCAAGCAGGGGATGCAGCACACAGCAAAATCCTTTTCTCTTTTCCTTGGCAGCAAGTAGCCGCTGCAGGCCAACCCAGACAGCAAACAGCACAGGGGCAGTATTCCTCCTCAGCTTCTATGGCTCTTCTCCTTGGCAAAGGTTCCTCTTGATTCCCAGAAGTGATCTAAGATTCTGAGGTCTGGGCCCCAATATTTATACTACAAAATCCTTTATTCTCTGGTGGCAGAGAAGCCCTGTGCTTGGTCAAAACTGGTTCTGTCCTCTCTGGTGCAGCTTCCTGGCAGGAGGTGGAGACAGCATTGTCCTTGGCAGACCAGTCTCATTCAGGTGAAACAAAATCTCCTCCCCCTACTCTAAATGCAGCCCAGGTCTATTCAAAAGCCAGACATGCAATACACAAACCAGGCAGAGGCATACTGGATGGCTAAGCAAGAAAATACCTACTTTCTAAAAGTGGTATTTTCAAACACAGAATGTAAAAATCACCCTCACTAAAAGATGCATTTTAACATTCTGAGTTCAGGCATATCAACCTTTATTTTCCTACCTTGTTCCCAGGGGTAGTTATGTTTATAAGATGTTATAAACAAACTCCCCATTCTATTCTATGGGAACAGGTAGCCTTGCAATAGTGAAAAACGAAATTGGCAGTATTTCGCTATCAGGACATGCCACGCGCACCCCAGGGCATGTCCTACCTTTCACATACACTACACCCTGCCCACAGGAGTACCTTGGGCCTACCTTAGGGGTGACTAACATGTAAGAAAAGGGAAGGTTAGGGCCTGGCAAGTGGGTACACTTGCCAAGTCGACATGGCAGTACTAGACTGCATACAGGCTCTGCAATGGCAGGCCAGAGTTACATTTACAGGGTGCTTATGTGGGTGGCACAAGCAGTCCTGCAGCCCAGAAGCAGCATTTGATTTACAGGCCCTGGGCACACACACTGTACTAGGGACTGACTAGTAAATCAAATCAGCCAGTCATGGAAACACCAATCCATAACAACAATTTACAAAGGGAGCACTTGCATTTGGCACTGAACAGCAGTTGCAAAGTGCCCAAAGCATCTAGACCAGCAAAACGAAGTCCCACACACAGCAAAAACACAGGAGGCAAATGCAAAAAATGCAGTGGAGACCCACGCCAATGGTGCCAGGTCTAACGACACCTTTTTTTGTTCTAGTGTTCATGAGCCGTACGCAACCCAAGTTCTGTTTAAAATGTTTCTGAGCTTCGGCAGAAAGATTGCTACAGTTGTAAATTTGTAAAAAAAATAATCGCCACGGCTCTCATCAGGAAGGCAGCTTGCACCAGCCCATTTCTCCTGTTTACGCCACCTAAAACAAAAGTAACTAATAACCATGAAAGTGGGGAGAGGATGTGGTAATGGCCAGAGCTGCCAACTTTCGAACTGGTGAATCAGATTTGAGTCTCAGCGTGGGCTCAACACTCTGTGATTCTGGGAAAATCACTTAACCTCCCTATGCCTATCATAAATGAATGTGCCCTTAACTGGCGCACATGAAAAGTGCTGGTGTTGATGATTAAGTGCCGGTGCTGAGCACCAGAAACCACTAGCACAAATTAAGCACTGGATTGCTGTGCTCTGTATTCTCTACTTTACAAAAAAGACAGTGTTTCTGATTACTTAGTAATTGCTAACACTCTATAAGGTGGGTAGCATGGGTGCCCACTGTTGCAAACTAATTTCTTTATGGTATTTTGTTGCTGTATTTAATCTGTATTTCTGTATATTTTTTTACATTTTGGTGACTTTGTGCCTGATTTAGAATTTTCCAGAGGAGTTACTCCATTACAAATGTAAAGGATATCCAATCCACTGTATTACAAGTGCCACTGGATATAATGCACTTGTAATACAGCGAAGGGGATATCCATCACATTTGTGAAGGACTAACCTGTCGGCCGAACTCCAAATCAGGCCCTATATTTCCTGGAATTTTATGCCTATTATTTTAGATGTTATGAAACTATTATATTTTCACATAAAGAACCAAAAATGTCTGATCATTCCCATCTTTATTGCAACTGTGATAATTGTGTTGCAGTGTAACTCGACTCAATCTGCACACCATCTCCTTCGAGTTCTGCATTGACTCTTCAGCCAACCAACCGAAAAAGTCATGGCACCTTCAGAGCCAGGCTTTCCAACGAAATCCAAGTTCCTAATAATGTAGTTAGTGAGAAACCCCTGCAGTCTCACCTTTTAATGAAGCAAAGATATCCCTTTGGCTCTGAGGACAGGTGAAAAGCCTGAAAAAGATCAAAGAATAGGGTAGAAGTCATTAATCCTAATTCTAAATTGTATTAATAGATATCCAAATAAAGAAATTGACCCTGATTACGAGTTTTGGTACTGTTTATTGCACCTGATGAATAAAGATACCACTAGGTACTTTATTTATTGATTGCAATAAATAACACCTGTTATGAGTCAATGGGGAATAACATGTAGATTTTGGTGTTTAACGCACCAAAACCTGCAGGACACAGCAAATACTGTATGCTTTTCCCCCATTAAATTTCGGCAGGTTTGACCTGCTGAAATTTAACAAAGGTTGAGGTATTTAACGCATCCAATAATTATTGGATGCTTTAAATACTTACCAATTCATAATTTCAACCTGTGAGTAAACACGAGTTTACTCAAAGGCCGGGATATACCGACCAACTCGTAAAAAGGACCATAGAGGCTACTACTTAAACAGCCATATTAACTGCATTCCTGCAATTTCTGAATTCTTGCAAGTTTTCTCTTAATATAGGTCATGACCAGGGGTGGCTCCTCCGTTGGAGCGGAGGAGCGTCACCCCACAAGCCCCCTGTTAGAAACTGGGGGTCTCTAGTTGGCTGAGGTATGTACCTTAGTCCAAATAGGGACCCTTGCTTCTAAGTCAGGGTAAGGAGGGACACACCTTTAGATAACACCTGCTCACCCCCTGGTAGCTTGGCACGAGCAGCCAGGCTTATCTCCAAGGCAAATGTGTAAAGTATTTGCAACCACGCTCTCAGTGACACAATGATAACACCACAGATGGACTCCACACGAGTTTCATAAAAACAATTATATGTTTATAAAAAAGATATATGAGGAGACCACACGATAAAAATCCAACATATGCGTATTTGTAATATTTCACCTTGCCGGTTATTAGGCCAGCACGCACTGGTAGGTTCTTGCAGTATTAATGAGCAATTCTCGATGATCCAATGCAGTCCTAATGCAATGCTATGCAGTTCGTAATGCAAGAATCAGGCACTTCGTAATGTAAAAATAATGCAATGTCATAATGCAACAATCAGGCAGTTCGTAATGCAAAAATAATGCAATTCGTAATGCAACAATCAGGCAGTTCGTAATGCAAAAATAATGCAATTCGTAATGCAACAATCAGGCAGTTCGTAATGCAAAAATAATGTACTTCGGCACCGATCGCAGTGCTCTGGACGGTCTCTATGCCACCCTTATTGACTCGCGGTCAGCTACTGCCAAAATATGCCCCCAACACTGTTATGATGGAAAACAAAGTGTCGCTCCACACTCCGGCCCCGGTACTGCCACTCCTCGGCAAGTACGGGCCGCGATACGGACTTGGGCGGGGGCTCACGCTGCAAAGATGGGAAAGGCCGAGAGCGTTTCTCTCGTAGCTTGCACCCCGCCCAAGGCGGCGACACACGCACGCTCGCTGAGCGTTACCTGGGTGGTGCGATCTCACTCTCCTCTCTTCTCCTTGCGGCTTGGGCCTCCGGTGCGACTTCGTTGATCTTGGGCAGTGGAACTCGGACCCCCCCGATGATGATAGTTTGAGGTCTCTCCTTGGCAAAGGCAGGCTCGGGCCGGCGGCGGTGAATTCCCACAGCTCCTCTGGGGATGCCGGTCTGGGCCGATGGCAATGACGATCGCAGCAGTTCTGGCCACGCTGCCGATCGAAGCAGAGAACAAGACTGCTCCGGAACACACAGTCATGGGGCAATTTCTCACAAAGGTCTCAGGCTGCCACAGGGCACACGCACACAGCGTCGCTGAGACTCACTTGAATTCCGGGTGCACACGATCACAGGGCAATCCTCACGTAGGTCTCAGGCTGCACGAAGCACACGCACACAGCGTCGCTGAGACTCACTTGGACTCCGGGTGCACATGATCACAGGGCAATCCTCACGAAGGTCTCAGGCTGCACGAAGCACACGCACACAGCATCGCTGAGACTCACTTGGACTCCAGGTGCACACGATCATGGGGCAATCATCACGAAGGTCTCAGGCTGCACGAAGCACATGCACACAGTGTCCCTGAGACTCACTTGGACTCCGGGTGCACACGATCACGGGGCAGTTCTTACGAAGGTCTCAGGCTGCAAAAAGCACATGCACACAGCGTCGCTGAGACACACTTGGAAACTTTTATGTTCCTGAGTTTCCACAACAGGGAGCCAGCTCTCTTCAGGCCCTTGGAGACACGCTACTTCAGGACACAGCACACAGCAAAGTCCTCACAAGCAGGGGGACACAGCACACAGCAAAGTCCCTTGTCCTCTCCTTAGTCAAACCAGCAAACTGCAGGCCAGCCCCAGAACACACAGCAAGGGTCAGTCCTTCTCTTCAGTCTCTTCAGCTGTTCTTCTTTGGCAGAGGTTCCTCTTGAGCACCAAGTAGGTTCAATCTTTTTTCAATAGGGATTTCAGTCCAAAGTCCAGGGGTTTTAGCACTCATAGTTATACCCCTAAATGTCTTTGAAGTCTTTGTGTTCAGGGGGCACTGACCCCTGTCCAAACCATTTCTGGGTGTCTCCCTGCCAGTGACACCTTCTTCCTTTGATAGTGGGGGTCTGGATCTTCAATCACTCAGCAGGAGATGGTCTTTGTTTTATGGCAGCAGCCCAGGCCTCTTCACCTCCAGGGCTACTCCTCCCCCCTACACTCCAGATGCAGGTCAACCGTGGCTGTCTCACCTACTCCTCCCCTGGGTCAAGACATTTCCCAGATCCTATCACATTCAAATCCAGACAGTCAATCCACAACCAGGGAGAGACACACAGAATTGTTAGAACAAAAAAACCAGCCACTTCTAAAAGCGTGGTTTCTAAACACACAATTAAAAAACCACCTTCACAAAAAGATGTGTTATTAAATTGTGAGCTCAGGCACACTAAACTTCACCTCTCCATATTAAACCTATGGGAAGATAGGCTGGAAACATATTACACAGCCTTCCCCATTCTGTCCTATGGGCAAGATGGCCTTGCAACAGTGAAAAACGAAATGGAGAGTATTTCACTGTTACGACATGGTACACACCTCAGTACATGTCCTACCTTTCAAAAGACACTGCACCCTGCCCAGGGGGGTACCTTGGGCCTACTATAGGGGTGTCTGATGTGCATGGAAAGGGAAGGGTAAGGCCTGGCAAGTGGGTGCACTTGTCAGGACAACATGGCTGTTTAGCAAACTGCGCGCAGGCAGTGCAGTGGCAGGCCTGAGTTCTCTCTTTAGGGCTACTTGTGTGGGTGGCACAATTAGTGCTGCAGGCCCACCAATAGCATTCACATTACCAGCCCTGGCACACATAGTGCACTTTGCTAGGGACTTTACTAGTAAGGCAAACATACCAATTATGGACAATCAATTACCATTACACTTTACACAGGGAGCACTTGCACTTTGACACTGATCAGCAGTGGCAAAGTGCCCAAAGCATCTAAGTTGGCAACACCATGTCAGAAAAAAGGTCTAGGGGGAAGGCAAAAAGTTTAGGGAACTTTAGCCAAAAAGGGCCAAGTCCAACACAACCCCCTCCTAGCCTAAAGCCAGGGTAGACCAATCAACTACCTTGATGGACTTCCCTGCTTGGGGCAATAGAACACAGACGCGGGCCCGCTACCGTAGGGACACCCTCCTGTTCTATGCCTTCCTTACCCCAGGGGGTTCTCTTGGTCACTACTCCCTGGGCCAACTATGCTGCTCCACGGGTACTTCCTGGCAGTCGGGGACCCTCTAGGGGTGCTGGTCCCTTGCCAACACCAACCCAGAGCGGTACCCTTGGAAGACCTATCAGCCAGGATACTGTCTTCAGTTATCCGGCCCTCCAGGTTAGAGGTGGGGTTACCACGGTCACTTTTAGGGGACCTAGCCCTACTGGCTGGGCACTGTCTCACGGGTTTTCCCACGGGGGAAAACCTCCCCCCCTTAACCTTCCATTTAGATTTTTGTGCCTGCCACTTAGGAATGGCACTCACAAACTTCAGGACCGCGGGAGCTCTGGTCACAGACGCCCGCGACCTCCTGACGCTAGGTGTTCCTCCTCGCACTGCTGGCAGGTAGGTTCTAGACCTCCATCCTGGTGCTCCTCTAAGGATCCCTCCAGTCTCTGGGGGGTTTGGGGACCCCCGGGGATGCTGCTTACACTCTCTCCCTCTCCTTTGAGACAGGGTGCTAGCCTGCACGCCCCCCCCACATCTCTGGGCCCTGACGGCGCCATTCTGTCCTTCTTCCCTCCCACAGGACTGGAAGATCCCTGAGTTGCTGCTGGGGTTCCCCTTGGGTGTTTCTTCAGACCCCCCGACCCATGACCAGGGGCCTGTCTAGGGGGCAAGCTCCTGGGAATCAAAGAGCTCGCAGTCTAACAGGTGTTGGCGCAACTCTGAAAAATGTTTACTGAGCCGAGGCTCCCTGGAGCCAAAATTGAGCAATCCTTTGTAATCATTCGCCATGCTAACCAACACCCAATCATCCAGTGCACGCGTGTGCTCATCCAGATCCTCCACCCGAGTACTGGATTTCAGTCTCTGGAAATTCCTGAATTTCTGCAGGTACTGTTCAGGAGTGAGCCCATACCTGAGGCATAAAGCCTCCTTCATATTGGCATAGGTCAGGGTTCCCGCCCTCTCTAAAGCTGGTAAAACATCCCTCCCAGAAGCCTCAAAGTGTTTCCATAGGCCCGCCCCCCCAATGCTTCTCAGGCACCTCATTCATCCTCAGTGCGATCTCATATGCCGTGAACCACGCATAAATATCATCACCCCTTTGGTAATCTCGCACTAAGTCTTTGGGAATGTACACCTTACCCTCTGGCACTGGTTGTGTTCTGCCACCAATCGAACTGGACTCCGCCTGTTTAGCCTTAAGGTCCAGTTCCCTCATGCTTAACTCATGAGCCAAGAGAATCTTCTTCTCTTCCAAGGCGAGAGCGTTCTTGCTCTCCTCTCCTCTGCTCGCTTTTCACTTTCAATGAGCAGCTTTTTCTCTTCTGCTTGAGCCTTAAGTTTTAAAACCTCCAACTCATGCTCTCTGACCCTTTGGTTTTCCTCCAGCTCCCCTGGGGAAAAACTCCTCCCTGAATGGTTACTACCAGCCCCTGAGGCTGGTCCTTCCACCGGAAAATCCTGTGGACCAAATCCATTCCCTGGGTCATCCTCATCCACCTCAGCATCACCTGTCTCCTGAGCCCCTTTGGCTTCCCACCAGGCCCTCAAGGCCGTTTGCAGCTCCTCCTTCTTGGCGCTACTTCTCATGGGACATCCCAAAGCTCTGCAGAATTGCCTCAATTGATCAACTTTGTAGGTAAGCAATGCCTCAATGTCGAACTTCAATTCTGCAACCTCACTGGCTACTTGGCTCCTCTGAGACATGATGTGTGGCTTAAAGGTCGCTCAAAAATAGAACCAAAAATCAAAACACAATATGTGGTTGGGTCGTGGTCTGCGCTAAACTAGTGATGTACACCAATCACTGTGAGTGAATTTGCAAATACACGTTCCAATCCCACACCGCTGACCACCAATGTTAGAAACTGGGGGTCTCTAGTTGGCTGAGGTATGTACCTTAGTCCAAATAGGGACCCTTGCTTCTAAGTCAGGGTAAGGAGGGACACACCTTTAGATAACCCCTGCTCACCCCCTGGTAGCTTGGCACGAGCAGCCAGGCTTATCTCCAAGGCAAATGTGTAAAGTATTTGCAACCACGCTCTCAGTGACACAATGAAAACACCACAGATGGACTCCACACGAGTTTCATAAAAACAATTATATGTTTATAAAAAAAGATATACGAGGAGAGCACACGATAAAAATCCAACATATGCGTATTTGTAATATTTCACCTTGCCGGTTATTAGGCCAGCACGCACTGGTAGGTTCTTGCAGTATTAATGAGCAATTCTCGATGATCCAATGCAGTCCTAATGCAATGCTATGCAGTTCGTAATGCAAGAATCAGGCACTTCGTAATGTAAAAATAATGCAATTCGTAATGCAACAATCAGGCAGTTCGTAATGCAAAAATAATGCAATTCGTAATATAACAATCAGGCCGTTCGTAATGCAAAAAAAATGCAATCGATAATGCAACAATCAGGCAGTTCGTAATGCAAAAATAATGCAATTCGTAATGCAACAATCAGGCAGTTCGTAATTCAAAAATAATGCAATTCGTAATGCAACAATCAGGCACTTCGTAATGCAAAAATAATGTACTTCGGCACCGATCGCGGTGCTCTGGACGGTCTCTATGCCACCCTTACTGACTCGCGGTCATCTACTGCCAAAATATGCCCCCAACACTGTTATGATGGAAAACAAAGTTCCGCTCCACACTCCGGCCCTGGTACTGCCACTCCTCGGCAAGTACGGGCCGCGATACGGACTTGAGCGGGGGCTCGCGCTGCAAAGATGGGAAGGGCCAAGAGCGTTTCTCTCATAGCTCGCATCCCGCCCCAGGCGGCGACACACGCACGCTCGCTGAGCGTTACCTGGGGGGTGCGATCTCACTCTCCTCTCTTCTCCTTGCGGTTTGGGCCTCCGGTGCGACTTCGTTGATCTTGGGCAGTGGAACTCAGACCCACCCCGACGATGATGGTTCGAGGTCTCTCCTAGGCAAAGGCAGGCTCGGGCCGGCAGCGGTGAATTCCCACAGCTCCTCTGGGGATGCCGGTCTGGGCCGAAGGCAATGACGATCGCAGCAGTTCTGGCCACGCTGCCGATCAAAGCAGAGGACAAGACTGCTCCGGAACACACAGTCATGGGGCAATTTCTCACGAAGGTCTCATGCTGCCACAGGGCACACGCACACTGCGTCGCTGAGACTTACTTGAACTCCGGGTGCACACGATCACAGGGCAATCCTCATGTAGGTCTCAGGCTGCACGAAGCACACGCACACAGCGTCGCTGAGACTCACTTGGACTCCGGGTGCACACGCTCACAGGGCAATCCTCACGAAGGTCTCAGGCTGCACGAAGCACACGCACACAGCGTCGCTGAGACTCACTTGGACTCCGGGTGCACACGATCACGGGGCAATCCTCACGAAGGTCTCAGGCTGTACGAAGCACATGCACACAGCGTCGCTGAGACTCACTTGGACTCCGGGTGCACACGATCACGGGGCAGTTCTTACGAAGGTCTCAGGCTGCAAAAAGCACATGCACACAGCGTCGCTGAGACACACTTGGAAACTTTTATGTTCCTGAGTTTCCACAACAGGGAGCCAGCTCTCCTCGGGCCCTTGGAAACACGCTACTTCAGGACGCAGCACACAGCAAAGTCCTCACAAGCAGGGGGACACAGCACACAGCAAAGTCCCTTGTCCTCTCCTTAGTCAAACCAGCAAACTGCAGGCCAGCCCCAGAACACACAGCAAGGGTCAGTCCTTCTCTTCAGTCTCTTCAGCTGTTCTTCTTTGGCAGAGGTTCCTCTTGAGCACCAAGTAGGTTCAATCTTTTTTCAATAGGGATTTCAGTCGAAAGTCCAGGGGTTTCAGCTCTTATAGTTATACCCCTAAATGTCTTTGAAGTCTTTGTGTTCAGGGGGCACTGACCCCTGTCCAAACCAGTTCTGGGTGTCTCCCTGCCAGTGACACCTTCTTCCTTTGATATTGGGGGTCTGGATCTTCAATCACTCAGCAGGAGATGGAGCCTTTGTTTTATGGCAGCAGCCCAGGCCTCTTCACCTCCAGGGCTACTCCTCCCCCCTACACTCCAGATGCAGGTCAACCGTGGCTGTCTCACCTACTCCTCCCCTGGGTCAAGACATTTCCCAGATCCTATCACATTCAAATCCAGACAGTCAATCCACAACCATGCAGAAACACACAGAATTGTTAGAACAAAAAAAACAGCCACTTCTAAAAGCGTGGTTTCTAAACACACAATTCAAAAACCACCTTCACAAAAAGATTTGTTATTAAATTGTGAGCTCAGGCACACTAAACTTCACCTCTCCATATTAAACCTATGGGAAGATAGGCTGGAAACATATTACACAGCCTTCCCCATTCTGTCCTATGGGCAAGATGGCCTTGCAACTGTGAAAAACGAAATGGAGAGTACTTCACTGTTAGGACATGGTACACACCTCAGTACATGTCCTACCTTTCACAGACACTGCACACCGCCCAGGGGGGTACCTTGGGCCTACTATAGGGGTGTCTGATGTGCATGGAAAGGGAAGGGTAAGGCCTGGCAAATGGGTGCACTTGTCAGGACAACATGGCAGTTTAGCAAACTACGTGCAGGCACTGCAGTGGCAGGCCTGAGTTCTCTCTTTAGGGCTACTTGTGTGGGTGGCACAATTAGTGCTGCAGGCCCACCAGTAGCATTCGCATTACCAGCCCTGGCTCACATAGTGCACTATATTAGGGACTTTACTAGTGAGGCAAACATACCAATTATGGACAACCAATTACCATTACACTTTACACAGGGAGCACTTGCACTTTGACACTGATCAGCAGTGGCAAAGTGCCCAAAGCATCTAAGTTGGCAACACCATGTCAGAAAAAAGGTCTAAGGGGAAGGCAAAAAGTTTAGGGAACTTTAGCCAAAAAGGGCCAAGTCCAACACCCCCCAAAGCCCCTGAGATGAAAAATAAAATGATAATTTATTACCATTTTATTTTTCAAGCCCTGTCCTGAACAGGCCCTGTCTTTTTGCCTCTACCTCCTGTATTTTTGATGGTGTGCTGGACTTTGTTTTTGCTGGTTTATATACTCTGGGCACTTTACCACTGCTGATCAGTGCTGAAGTGCAAGTGCTCCCTGTGTAAATTGAAATTCTGATTGGTTCTCCATATTTGGCATATTTGATTTACTGTTAAGTTCTTAGTAAACTGCACTATGTGTGCCCGGGCCTGTAAATCAAAAGCTACTAGTGGGCCTAGTGCCACCCATATGAGTAGCCCTGTAAACCTGCCTCCGTCTCAGGCCTGCCATTTCAGTGTCTGTGAGTGCTGGCAAGTGCACCCACTTGCCAGGCCCTAACCTTCCCTTTTTCTACATGTAAATCTCCCCTAAGGTAGGCCCAAGGTAGCCCCAATGGCAGGGTGCAGCGCATGTGAAAGGTAGGACATGTGCTGGTATGTTTTACATGTCCTGATAGTGAAATACTGAAAATTTTGTTTTTCACTATTGTAAAGACTAGCTCTCCTATAGGTTATCATTGGAGCAGCCTTGTAACATACTGCAAGTGTAACTTTCAATTGGGAAGAGACAGAGATTTGGAGTTTGGGCTCCCTGAGCTCAGAATTTAAAAACCATCTTTTAGAGAAGGTGGCTTTTACATTGTATGTTTGAAAATGCCAATTTTAGAAAGTGGGCATTTTCTTGTTTAACCATCCTGTGCCTCTGCCTGCCTTTGGAATCAATGTCTGGTTTAGGCGGACAGGGGCCTGTTTGTGCTTTAACTCTACACAGTCACACAAAGGGAGTTGAGGTGTGCCCTGCCTATCCTAATTGCCCATCACTAGGCTGATGGGCCTTCCTGTGCCAGAGTGGTGGGAGGAGTTGTCACTGATACCTGAATAGGGCTGTGAAAGGCCTCTCACAATGCTGTCTCCACCCCCCTGGTATGTGTCTGGAGCCAAGACCAGGCAAGGCAAAAACGTGTGCACTACAAATACAATCCTTTGACAAAGGCCTACTTCAAAGGCCAAAAGGGGTATAAGTATTGGACCAAAAACCTCACGCTTTTAGAACACTTCTGGATCAAGAGGAGGCTCTGCCAAAGAGAAGAGCTGAAGAGCTGTAGGGAGGAGTACTGCCCCTTCGCTGTGTGTTGCTTTACTGTGTGAGCCTGCAGTTGCTGCTTCTGCTTTAGAAAGGAAAAGGACTGGACTTTGATGTGTATCCTGCTTGAGAAATTTCTCCAAGGGCTTGTATGTGCTTGCCTCCGGTTAAGAAGTCTCAGGACCATCAAAGACGTCCCCTGCAGCACCCCTGAACTCCACTGCTGGGAGTTATTACCTGCCAAGTGGTACCAATTCCAGTCCTGGGCCCTTGTTGGTGGTTCCTGCCACAAAAAGTTACAAGAGACTTGAAAATCGACACTTCGCCCTTCCAGCGCCTGTTTTTCTGACGCAGCTCCATCGTGCAGGAACAGTTTCCACGGACCGCCGCCGTGCAGCCAAAGAAATCAATGCAGTGCCTGCCCGCAGCTGAAGAAACTGCTGCAGCCCGAGTTCAGTGCACCATCTCCCAAGTCCAAGACACCGGCACTGGCTCCGACGCAGGCCCTGCTGTGCGGAGGAAAGAATCAACGCATCGTTGGACTGCAGCTGAAGAAATCGAACACAGTGCTTGTTTGCCACCACTAAATCGACCTCCAGCGTCTCCAGATTTCCACGCATAGCACCTGTGCGCCAAATTTTCCACCACATCACCCGCAGACCAGAACCGTCTTGGATTTCGACGCATCGCTTGCCCTTACAGTCCGGATTCGACACAACACTTCTACTGTGTGTAGCAGAACTGAAGCATCGCCTCCCCAGGGACCCAGGAATTGACACATCACTGTGCTTTCCAACGCTTCCCTCCTCTGTTGCTGTTTCTCCATGTGGATTCTGACACATCTAAGGTACTTTGTGTAAAATCACCGCATCCATAGAGCTCTATGGACAGAATTGCTTGAAACATAAAAAGTCATATTTTGAGTTGTGTATGTTGATTTTTTGTCATTTTGGTCTTGTTTGATTTAGATAAAGCTACTTTATTTTTCTAAACTGGTGTGGTGTCCATTTGTAGTTTTTTTCACTGTGTTGCTGTGTGTGTTATGTACAAATGCTTTACACATTGCCTCTGAGATAGGCCTTATTGCTTGTGCCAAGCTACCAAGGGGGTCAGGAGGGGTTATCTGGGTGTGTAACTCCCTTACTCTGACTAGAAGGAAGGGTCCCTACAGGGACAGGGTGCATACCACTGCCAACTAGAGACCTCCATTTCTAACAACAGGACCATAATAAAAAATCAGACTGATGGAGCTGCTCTTATGTACTTTTGCAAATTTGTTGAATTTTTCACATCTCTCACTTGCAGGTGAACATGTATCTTCACATCGCATGCGAATACATCGCATGCCATTACAACGCGGTCGTTACAACGACCGCGTTGTAACAACGCGAACCAGTACACCGCAAGTCGTTACAACGACTTTATGTAGGGGGCGTGCTGGACTTTGGAATAGTATTATTTACTATTCCTACTCCAGTTTGCACAACAGCAGGGAAGGTGTTGGATTTTAAATCCAACACCAGCATGCCCCCTACAGCAAGTCGCTGCAACGACTTGCGATGTAATGGTAAGCATGGTAACAAAGCGGTCATTGTAACGACCCCGTTGTAAAAGTACTGCGTTGTGGAGACAGCGTTGTAAACGTGGTTTCTCCTTGCAGGTGTATAAATTAGTCAAATTTAAGGCCCTATTTAAAAAAAAAATAGCGAATGCAACGCAGCTCCCAAAGTTACTGCGCTGTGTTGTGTGAGAGAGGATAGTCCCACATCTACAGAGATATGGCACTATCCTCCTCTCCCCCTAGTGCCGGTGCAGAATTGTGCTGCGGGGCACCACGCACACACCTTTGTGCCATACTGCAAAGTTGTCTCTCTAACGGGCATATTCACAAGGACTTATCTCCGAGTTATCGCCACCTTAACGCATCAAAAGTGGAGATAGATCTAACGTCCCCATTCACAAGCTGGTGCAAACTGCAGACATCGCCAGTATTCCCGCGATAACTGCCCCTAAATTTATCTCAACGGGTGACACCACCAACTAACCCTAATGAGATGCAGAGTAGGCGTTCCCATGCAAAAACTCACAAAAACACCACAACACCACTTTCACAACAAACTGCCAGATCTGCGATGCAAACCAAAAACAGGCGATAAGCCGCGGTAGCGGCAGGGAATTAACACCTGCCTTTTGCTGGTGTTAAGCAGGACGACTACCTGCAGTATGAAAGCGAGCCCAGCCAAGAGCCACATCTGAAGACCCACAGATGCCATGGAGACAATGATCATGCAGCTCGGAGACCCATGAGGGCCACAACACCCACCGCCACCCACCCCAGGCATAGCCACCACCCCCAGGACCCATCCAGCCCCCCCCCCCGGAAAACAAACAGAGGCAGCGTACACAAAGACAGCGGACCCACCTTAAACGCACCTGCCGCCCAGACCCAACGCCAGAGGAGGACATGGCCCACTACAGGCCCAAAAGGACAACCATCCCCCGCATCCTGACCCACATCGCCCACCTGCTGACGGTACCAACACAGCGGACAACCAACATCCCTCCACAGACAAAGCTGCCGGCTGTGCTGCACATGTTGGCCTCTGGTACCTTCCAACCCACAACTGCCAGAGTTGGAGGAGTCTCACAGCCAGCCCCAACCAAGTTCATCACACCTGTCCTGGATGCCATCATCAGCCTGGTACCCCAGCATCTCCACTTCACCCACACTGCGCAGGAGCAGCTGGAGACCAAGCAAGGCCCCTATGCCATAGCTGGATTCCCTCACGTGTTGGGGCAATCGACTGCACACATGTACCCCTCGTGCCCCCTGCCGACACTGCACACAACTACCGCAATAGAAAGCACACGCATTCCATGAATGTGCAGGCAATAGTGGACCACCCGGGACTCCTCAACAATGTCGTGGCCAACTCCCCAGGCAGAGTGCATGATTCCTACATCGCCCGACAGTCCATCATCAACCAGCGCTCCCAGGATGGCACCTATAGAAATGCAGTGCTCGTTTGTAAGTACCAAATGAACACACCACACACCTCCACCCCACAGTCATGCAACTCACGACACTGGCAATGGGCACGCAGCAGAACTACATGCAACATGCCACACAACATGCCAACCGACCAAACACGACGACACGACTCCATTGGGAACCTGGGCTTGCCATGCACACAACCCAGCCACGGCATGGCACCACAGCCACACAATAGCAGAATGTGAGGAGAGGCTTGGAGCAGGCATGTGCGAGAGCGACAAGTGACTAATGAATGAGAACCTACCCAATGCCAGGTGTGGCGTGGAGGTGCCGGACAGACTCCAATGTGCAAACCACAGAAATGGCCATGTGGACATTAACTGCTGGTGCATGGAGTGTAGTGGCCAGTGGACTCTACCATGTCCCCACAGGCTGTGGGGCAGAACGTGGAAATGTCGCACGTTACATCCCCCCTGTATGCGCGTGCGGAGTGGGTTGGCCCTGTGTACGCCAGGCCTGCATAGGGGTGTGAATAAAAACCCCGCGCACTGGGCATGGTTCTCTTTCAGAATGGCCAACGTGTCTGCCAGGGTGGCGCCTCTCAGCCCGCCACCTGGCCGGCGCCATGCACGGTGGGGCCTGCATCCCTGTGCGCCTGCTACACCCCGGGCCACTGGTCCCCAGACCCGCCATGCCTGCCCCAGCGCACCAAGGAGGCTCCGCTCACCTGCCGACACCGGCGTGTGTCAAAGAGGGCCCACCTCGTGCCGGTGCAAGCTCCAAGCCCCAGTCCCGCGAGCTTTGCAGCCTCCGCAGACCATCGCTGGCCTCCACGACGCTGGCCCACAGTACTCCTTTCTCATTGACATACTCCACCGGCGTACTCTGCGGCCCAGTTGTTGGCACATGTTGTACTGAGTCGTGAGTTAAGAATGGCAGTGACCCAAGTCCGTGGCAGCGTCCACATCATTAAACTCCCTCCGATCAGTGAAGGCAAAGTCTGCATCGCAAGCCGGCGACACGTGGTGCCACTAACCCTGTTCAACGCAAGCCGGCGACACGTGGATGAGGGCTCAGGCCTACACTGCGGCCCAGTAGGTCCCACATGTGGAACTGTGTCCTGAGTCTTGAATGGCTGTGACCCCAAGTCCGTGGCAGCGTCCACATCACTGATCTCCCTCCGATCAGTGAAGCAAAAGTCTGCATCGCAAGCCTGCGACACGTGTCTGTGGGCCCGTGCTGACCGCTGCCCCCGGCCTACACTGCGGACCAGTAGGTCCACATCCAGCACTTAGTCGTGATTCATGAATGGCAGAGTCCATACCAGTGAACGCACGGAAAGTACTAAGAGGAAGATGCGGCTCAGTCCGGATGAAAGCCGGATCCTAGTCACGGAGGTGACCGAACACTAGCAACAACTGACCTGGTGCCATCAACCCTGTTCACCGCAAGTCCGCGTCCCGTGGTGCCACTGAACACGAACAACGCAGGCCGGTGGGACCATCCAACGTAAGCCGGCGACACTCGGTGAATGGCCCCTGCTGACCGCTGCCTCAGGCCTACACTGCGGTCCAGTAGGTCACACATGTGGAACTGTGTCTTGGGTAAGATGTGGAGGAGTCCACACCATTGGACATGCCTCATCGCAGGCGGCATCCCCTATCAGCACTGGTGCCACTAACTCTGTGCGCAATGAGTCATGTGCACTTTCTGATTGGACTTTGGTGGTGTCTGAGTCCATGGCCTGGGGGTTGTCTGCATCATCATCTGGCTGGACCGGACTTGGTGTCCGACATGTGTCTGTTCCAGTCATCTCCACCATAGTGGCTGTTTCAGCGTGGTTCTGCCCTCTGCATCATGCCCTGCGGGTACACCTTCCACTGTCCACCGAGGCACTCCGCGACAACCCCCTTTGTCATCTACGAAAACCTGCTCTGCTCTCGTGACCCTGCCCCAGTGCACCGCAAGTCAGCGGCCCGTGGCGGTAGGCCCATGCAGGACGCTGTGCATCAGGGGCCACTAACTCTGTGCAGCTCAAGTCATGGGGCCTTTATGGTTGAATGGGTGTGTCCTTAAGGATGTACACTGTTGTAGATTTTTGACTGCACCAGGCACTCCATGACGGCTGGTGTGCACACACCCCACACACATCCAACACAGGTGTCACTCGACATGTGAGCCTGCTAATAAAAGTGGCCGGGCGCACGTGCCCGTAGCCATTCCCACCATCTAAGCAAGTGTGTCCGTGTGGTCATTATGTCAGCATGATGGACCCGAGCCCTGCAACATCATAGTGTGCTGTCTTCAGCGGACGATACCATGTCACCTCAGCAGTGGCTGAGACCTTGGACATGTAGCTTCGCCCGCCCCCCCCTGCATGCACAAGCGGCGTGTGCTGGTCCGGAGTACGTCAGGTCAGCGCAGGGGTGTGCTGATTCGGCAGGGGGATCAGGGCGTGGCTTTGGTCTGGCCTTGAGCAGGAAGTGCGGTAAGTGTGTCTCTGTGTTGGAGTGTTGTCGCCACCAGGGCCACAGTAGTCGATGTTGCAATGTAGCATGCACCAGGAGGGCGGGCCCGCACGTACGGGGAAATGTAGGAGCGCAAGACCGCTCGGGGTCTTGGCACATGCATGCCAAGTGTTATATGTATCATTCCTGTGGCTGCATAAGTCAGATGCCTAGCCTCAATCGCAGCGCGATCACAGCCAGCCATGGACTGTACACCTGTGTCCGCCCTGTCCGGACCATTGGCCTACACTCACGTGGCCGCACACCCTCAACAGCCAGCTTCACGGTGTTGTTGGCATGCCGCTGGACATGCGCGGACAGGCATTACAATGGTGTGCCGTAGGAGTGCACGTGATACAACCGCGCAGCGCACACAAGTGTGGGGGCTCGTGGGAGGGAGGAGCAGCTGTGAGGCAATGTAACACACAGTGAGGCCGCTCATGTGCCACGTGCTGGGCATATCATCCATGATTCCCTGGGTCGCAGACATCTCACCCCACCCACGACAGGCCTCTGTACATCTCCTGTATGCATGCAGATGGTGAAGTTACTGTAGGGATGAAAGGTCCTTTGTCTGAACTATCAGCCATTAGCACATCTGCAGCTCCAAGCTGGGACTTGCATGTGCCCAGCACCCCCTGACAGATATGATAGCATTTGCTTGCGACTCCCACACTACGCACTGCCTGACGTGAGACCAACGTGTACACATCCCACACGCAGAAGTCCTTGGTCGTAGTTAGCGTGCGTGAAATGGCCTTCACACGAACTCCCACCCCACCCCAGGCCTGCACCCGTTGCACACAGACACTGCTCATTGCTCCGAGCTGTGCCATTTCATCCACAGGACTGGCGTGGGGCAAGCCAGTGCCGCTTCAAGCAGAGCCACTGACGCAATGGCAGACCATCCCGGACACATGCTCAACTCCAGTCACGTGGACCTGTACCGTGCACATCTGCTGCATGTACTGGGGGCACTGCCATTGGCAGTGCTGCGGATCAGTTACCGGCTGAGCTTCCGCCTTGCCAATGTCACCTGCGTTCAGCCTGTGTTGCATTGTCGCTCATGCATATTCGAGTGGACCATGGATGTCTGCCTCTCCAACGTAACGGTAGCTGACCTGGATTTCGACGTGTGTGTGCGCCCCCTGTTGGCCCACGACCAGGAGTGTCACCGTGATGCCCGTTTATGGCATGCATGTTTGGCATGCATGCTGGCAACTGGACCTGGGAGATTGCACGAGTCGTCGTGTGCAGTGACCACATTGAGCCGCTCCCCGATTGGGCTTTGGTGCAAATTGGGGCCAGGGGTTGGATTCAGCACATCTGTCCGGGACAGCTGATGGGTTACGTCGCCGACATGTTAGATGTGGTGGACAACGATCTCTCATTGGAAATGTTGGCCTATGCTGCTGTACTCGCGTTCATGGACGAGTGACAAGGTACCTGCAGCCACAACTGAATGTGACCCATTGCACATGTCCCGATGCCTGGTTGCATGTTGGGGATCTGGTCACATGTCCCAAGACGACAGTGGACATAGCTGCATTGGCCTGGACTCCTGATCCATGTGCAGACAACCAACGCAGGTTGGCACTGACTTGTGTTGGTGATGGACTCCCCCGGGGTGGACATGGGCGCTTTCCAACGTTCCTCATTCAGACATGCTGCTGCATTAGTCTGCATGTCGTGGCACTTCTCTTGGCCATACTGACACGCACTTGTTGATAAAGTTTCCGCACTTTCACTTGTCTTCAACTGTGTTGAGTGTTGATTTGTATGCCAATGTGTGTGTCACGGCCTATCTGGGTCCCTGCCATACATGCATTGCTACCCCATCAGGGCTGTGGGTTGGTACTTGTGCATTATCATGTCCCTGTTTCATGCTTTGCCAGATGCATATGGCTATTTACCGGCCACAAGCGGGTGCACTTGTGTCCTGTGTTCGGTTGTGCAAATGTTGCTGTTTGTACCACATTGTGTTCGATGTTGGGGTGCTCTGCTTCCTATGTGTGTGTGCTGCATTGTGTGTGAGATGTCCCTTCAGCTCTGATTTGGCTCACCCTTCTCCCTTTCAGGCAGTGTGGTTTTCACTTCTGTGCTTGTTCAGTGGTGTGATATTGCCGGGTTGTGTGACTTGTGCTCTTGGTTGGTGTTGTTACTCTTGGGCATGGTTTGTCTGCAGTTGTGCTGTGCTTAATTGTGCATGTGTGCCATTGTGCCCATCTGCCCCCGTCCCCCAGTCCCTGGTCGTTCCTCTCCCTGTTGCTGTTGTGTCTGTTGATTTTGAGCAGTTTCCGGTCCCCGACTCCTGCCTCCATCTCCAGACTGATGTGGTGGACACCATTTCCTCCATATCATCCAGCTCCTGGTGTGGCGCTGGACTCCCACCTCCGGTGTGCATTGCTGCCTTCTGGTTGTTGGCGTGTTTCTGCTTGTTTGTGTGTTTCGCATCATTCCAGCTGTTCTGGTTTTCTTCCATTTTCCTCCTCCGCTCTCCGGCTGCATTCACCTTGTCCACGATGGACTGCCATGTACAATGTTTTGTTGCCAATGGGGCTTGTGGGGTTGTGTACTAGCTCCGGCTGCCTCCATTGTGCTTCGCTGTTGTTTTCTGTTTGGTTTGTCTTCCTTTTTCCTGCTTTTGTTGTGCTTATTCCCGCCTGCCGTGAGTGTGTTGCGGGCCTGGCGCTGCTTATCGCTGCTTTCCTCATCGCGAATGGGCTCATCGCACGTTTTTTGGTGTTGGGGTTTGTGTTTTTATCTCCGTCGAGCTGGTTGTATCGCGGACATTGGCCGCGTTTTTGGCAGACTATCGCATGGTACCGCCGTGTTGTGAATTCCACGTTGACACAGGGTTATTTTCCCGCGATAGGCTGCGATGTGTAAAGTTGCCTTATCATTTTTTGGAGATGTTTAGCGCACGTTCTTGTGAATATCCCCCTGAGTCTTGCATAGTTTTTGTACTGGAATGGCACCCTTCCTGTACAAAATTCTATGCATAGACTGATTTTACGTCTTTTCTTACTTGGTAAGTGTGCTGTACAGTGCAGCACACATACAACGTTGGAAAAGAAAGGAGAAATAAAAGCATTTCTCCTTTTTACACCCCCTTTCAAGTGGCGTCAATTTTTGTCGCAAACCCCTGTCTACTAATGTTAGTAGCTAGGGTTTTGTGTCAAAACCATGGGTGGTAGCACAAGAACACCCGTGTACCACCCACGGAAGGTCCCCTTGAAGCAGACAAATGCAAAGTAGCGCTTCGCTCTGGTATGTGTTACTTTTTCTTACAAAAGAACGCAAATACCAATTTGCGTTGGTTTGTATATCCTCAAAAAGATTTTGCTTTGGGTCGTAAACCCGACGCAAAACCTTTATAAATCCGGGTTAAATGTTTTGCATATTCATAAGACAAATAAATTAATTGACATGATAGAAATTTTAGTTAAATCAATGTGAATATAATTATTGAACTAACTCTGAGCCGATTTAGGAATGAATTCAGTAAGGGATATTCTTTAAAACACTAGCACAATGACATAGGTCATCATAAGAAGCACAGTGAAGCACTGGCTAGAAAAGGCAAGTAGTTTCAAAAACTGGAAGAGGAAATAACAGGAATATTGCCATTCACAAAATGCAGGGCACATAAAAATATTTGATAGTTACAATTATCCTACAATATATTATATTATCAGTGTTAATATGTAAGAGGTTTAGAGAGGGTTGTGGTTCTTCACAGTGTGCTGCTGGGAGCATTTCGAGAGCAAGAAGCCAATGGTTCAATATTTAACAAAGTAAAGAAAATGTGGAGTTGATGGTTATGTTTACTATTTTTTTTCTACAGTTGTTACTGTGTAGATTAAATAGCAAGGATCACAGATGATATATTTGCTGCAATCCGGTGTACATCCTGCGCAGTAGTAGCAACATGTAAGACGTGACCCGCGATGTGACCCGGGGTAGAATGCATTACACTATGTCACTATGTGAAAGAGATTAGCTGTTTCTAAATGCATGAAGGAGCAAGTTATTACCACCGCATACTGTAGCAGATATTTTTCATGCCGGTGTCTGGAGCAGACGCAGGCACACACGTATTGCACTAATGGCACATTGTGGGTTCATTAAACTTGCCTGTTTAATGACACTCTAATGAACTCAGGCTCTTACTGTGCTATTCGTATTATGGATGGTTTAATGGCGCTCTGCGAGATTACGGCGCCGAACAGTTTGCCAGTGTAGAGAAGACAAATCGACTTCTGCCCTAAAGATCAAATATCTCCGAGGACATGATGCAAGAACGGCGGCTATTCATTTCATGTTTACTTTTTGAGTTCTGGAGTTCAACTGATTTGAAAAGAGCCATACGAGCTGCAACAAATATTTCCACACTTGATAAACCCACAATTGCATTTTTGTTTTTCTGAGACCATAAACCGAACATATATTAGAGTTAAGAACATTTTTTGAAGAATATTTCTTTTACTGTGGTCTTACAAATATGGATTCAGAGCATTATCGTGACAGGTTGATGTGTTTTTTTTCGAAGAAGCATTGCTAATATCCGCAGAGGAGTTTGAAATTAAGCATATGCAAACATTTAATGCAAGTGAAAAATATGCCAGAGTGCAACTTGGTTTAACCGAAGATGCAGTATAAAAGTTTCAACTTCATGTTCTGTGTCACAGCGAGTGTTCCGAAAAGGAAATGTAGAAAACCTTTTTGAAAATTGCTGTATTTTCAGTATTAATGATGTAAGGCATTCGCGCCATGGATTCAGCTTGTGCCATATTAAATTGTAGAAAAGAGCATTCGTGCCAAATGGTAGTCACATTCCAGGGGTGATCGTGATCTTGGTCGTGATCTACGGAAGACAACTCCTCCCACTCGGCCATAAGAACAACCCGAACCAGTGGCGTAACAAAACTTGCGGGGCCCCCCTGCAAAGTGCATGGAGGGGGCCCCCCCACACTACGGACCCAGTAAGGAGCTCTCAGGCCTACCCGTTCACAGTGCCGGAGTGGACCCCCTGGAGCTTGGGCCCTCTGTACCCTGGGGGCTGCGGGGAGTATTGTTATGCCACTACTCGAGCCAGGCTCCAGCAGGATACCTGGCTCTAGCTCAATTTGAGGCCCTCTTAGACCCTGGACCCCAAAACAAGCTGAGATTTAATGAGGCTTCTAAGATTTAATGTGGCTTCTGCCTGCAGCCACGCTCTAACTTCATGTGCACTGAGGTGATTTGCACATGGCTGGGTCCAAACGGAGGTGGCATGGTGAGCAAAAGAACGATGGGTTGGAGTGCTACCCCGAGCAATGCGAATTGTAAGCATTCCTTCCATCACCTTTTGTGTGTTTGGTTTACCGCCCTAAGTGGCACAGTTCTGCCCAGACGTGGGTCCCATGCTCACTGTGTCACTGGAACCAAGCTATACCCAGCTGATGAGCCCATAACTAGGGGAAACTGGTCCTAGGTTGCTTGTGTATCAGTTCAAGGAGGACCTGGCCTGCCAGTTTGGTCTGGCCTGTTCCCATGAGAAGCAGGGTCGGGACTGATTTGCATATGGTTGGCTCCAAACTGAGGTGGCTGGTCAGCAAAAGAAGGATGGGTTAGGATGCTACCTCGAGCGACTGCCAGTAGTTAAACAAATTGCAAGCATTCCTTCCATCACCTTTTGTGTGCTTGATTTAACTTTTGTGTTTGACAAAGAATTAAAGACACAGTAATGACGTTTAATGTAAAAAATAGGCTATACCCTTCTAGTAGCTGAATGAAACCAGAAACTTGGGATCAATCTTGACTTCCCAGATACTCCAAATTGTGTGATCCTAGGAAAATATTTTACTTTTCGGAGCCTTCTTTTTCTTCATTATTACATATGAGAGCGCCTTCAAGTGTCTGAGTTTAGAATATGCTCTGTACAAAATAATATAAATCAAAGAATATAGGGTACATGTGACAATTGACTTGCCTCATAGTTTACTTGTGGCATTACCATCAAGAGGAGGGTGGCATGAATGTTTCTTAGTTCATCACTTTCAATAAATACGATGCACTAAGGTGCAACACTTTTGCACGTTAAAGAAAAACACTGTTTTTGAATTTTGGAGACACTTTAGCATTCATATCTCAACATATTTTTTTAATGTTTTATTTAGTGATTTCAACATATAACGTAGCAAAACATTAAACATATCCCAGGACAATGCATTGCACTATAGTAGAGAAAGAATTCAGTAGAGAATATAAGCAGCTGATCAGGTTGGCGAAGCAGACAATAGCAGTCTGAAAAAATTCACAGCCAAGCAGACCAACGCCACAATACCCTGGCAGACACAATAGCACATTAATGTAAGTCTGGCGCCGAAATACTGTCCGGGCACCTATTGACCTCAGCTGCGGCATTGAAGTTCAGTCTGGACCTTGCTTCTGCTAATGATCGCAGCGCACGACAAGTGTAGTGCCAGTAGGTATTCACGCAGGAGATCCCATATGTCTCTTGGCCTGCTTGCAAGTGGGAGCAGGGCGTAATAAGTGTCTGGTTGTTCCATACAGTGTGAAAGGTCGCGGAGCCACGTTTTCACAGCGGATGCTGTTTCTTCCCCTAGTTGCAGGCAACCCTACT
This sequence comes from Calotriton arnoldi, assembly GCA_963921515.1. Classification (NCBI taxonomy): domain Eukaryota; kingdom Metazoa; phylum Chordata; class Amphibia; order Caudata; family Salamandridae; genus Calotriton; species Calotriton arnoldi. The sequence continues at coordinate 282,451 of CAWUFW010007909.1, read as the reverse complement.
CTTTGCCATCAACGGCGCAAAAGACGCATACCTGCGTGCCGTCCGTTGTATATTTATTGTGCATTGCTTAAGGGCCAGTTTGGAGGATGGTGTCGCTGCCAGGCCAATCATTTCGGCTAGAGCCTGAAATATCTTAGTCTAGTAATTAGCTATGGGCGGGCATAGCCATTCACTACCAGCAGGTGCACAAGGAATCCGACCGCAGCCCCCAAGCAAGAGGTTTAAGTGGTACACCCGGTACAGAAAACTAAAGTGTATAAGACGGAGACATCCGTTGGGGCTAAGGTTCTAGCCTGCATGAACAGAATTATCCATTCCTTATTGCATAGTTGTACATATCTGTTGCGTGATTTACTTGCCAAATATTTTCAGAGCTCGGCTCGTGCATAGGGTTTTAGGGCAAAGCCAGACCCTTAGCTTGCTTGGCTCTCCCTGGTAACCTGTTGGCTCGCCCATCTTTAAGGCAGTGCAACTTGACTGATAAGGAGGGGGAGAGTGGGGATTGCATGGCGCCTAGAATGTGAAAGAAAAACAAAGCCATTTCAATCCTTAAATGGTTTCAGAAAACACTCTGAATGGGGCTGACTGTCAGTCCTCAGCTTCAGCTTCAGCCCACTCCAGTCCGTGGCAACTTAAGAATCCTGTGTGCCTGTCTACTGAACCTGCAGCAGCCCGGGCGGTGGCACACGAAGGGGTGGGGTGGGGGGAGGCAAGGCCAGCCAGACCAAACAGAATCCTATGCGCGCAACGCCCATTCGGCCGAAAGGTCTTCAAGTGCCCTGGGTCAGATGCCGTGAGTGGCATAACAAAACACGAGTGCCCCCCCTGCAGGATATGCTGGTCACACTCACTTCAGTAGGGGCTGAGGGGCCCCCTCCAGTATGGGTACGCCTGGGGCCCCCCCGCACCACGGGGACTGCGGGGGCCTTTGTTACGCCCCTGACCCGAATAGCGAAGGCCGATCCATCAACTGGTGTGGACTTTTCACCGGTGTGTATTTACACCCATTGTCTTAGACTGACTAGTATCTTCCTGTACACTAATCTATTGTCAACAAAGCTAGTCTGAGGGGAGAAGTCGTTTGGTCCTGTACTGGTATAGCCTTTACAGCCTCTGCCTTGTCCTATCTGTTGATCCATAATACGAAAACTACAAAAAGCTCAGCTACCAAGACTGTGCATGGCGGACTCACTTCCAAGTTCCTACTGTCTAATGTTACTGTTATTGTCTTTTGGCAGGTGATGAAAAAAGGAACCTGAAAAGGCTGTGACGTAAAATTCTGTTTATATTATGACCACTTACTCCTCCAGTCCACCTCCATTTAACAGCTACTAGATAGGACCTAAAACACACAGAAAGGGACACTATGAATGGAAAAAAATACTTGACTGGAACTTTTAGGGAACTCATAATCTTTCCTCATTTAGAGCCAGGAAGAATAACAGTCGAACACAATCAGTCTTACATATTGTCCATGCTGAGATTTTTCAGTTCCTACCAAGTCCTAATAGTAGGACTGGGTGGAATTTGCATAAATTACTTTGTTTAAATTGCACAACATGCCCATATGCCTATAAAATATGTGAAATTCTGTATTATGACATGAAATACCAGTTTATAATTTTTTGTGCTATTTTTATAGCGTGAAATTCCATCCATTTACTTTTGGAGTAAGGATGCATTTTGTGCTCAAAGATAGCACACGCTTGTGTGAGATGTGAACAACAACTTCTCGTGTTTGATTTGTTCATGCTCTCCCCATGCCCGCATGCTAGAATTTTTACCTAATCAATGTCTCAAATTACCTGAAATAGGTTACTGGAATAATTGCATGCATTTTGCGTAATAATTGTAATGTGAAACAATGGGAATTTCTGGAGAGTACGTAGAAGCATACAAAACTCGGCCAAGGCCTATAGGACACGCAACATTACTGTTAAGAAAGAGTAATAGAGAATCAGCCCGAATCAGGCTTATGCATGGGTATTTGTTTACTAAGATTATTGTTCAAAGCTAGCCTGCTAGCTCTCAAATAGGTGGTATACTTACCACTTGAGGAGAGATCCTTTGAATGAGTAGGGCAGAATGTATGCCACCTCAAAGGTGGCTGATATAAATCGTAGTACCTCTAAAATCCCACTTTCGCCTTGATAAAATATTAAAGTGCTTTGCAAAATTTTTAAAATGGTATACACGAACACAAGTATACATACACACATGGGCACACTCACCTGTTGAGATTAAAGTCCTCTGCCTGGCTTTGTACAGATTGTGTCTCCCCACTGTGTTGCGTTTCTTGACTGCACTGCTCGTTTTTCCCAATGAGCTCAATAGTGATACAAGCTCACTGACAATGTTCTCTTTATTGCAGACACTAGAGTGGCACTGTGAAGTCAGTGTAAGAGTCAAATTGTACCTGTAGTCTGAGGGGGGCATTGCCACCCTCTCATTTTGGACTACGGGCCGATTACGAGTTCCGCGGTCCATTGGACCGCTGAGTGGTGGAGGTGTGGTGGGGGTCAGGGACTGCCGCACCAGTGGTCTGACCGCCGTATTACAAGTATGGCGGTCGGACCGTTTTGGGACCCCCACAACCGCCAGGGAACTGCATTCTCTGGCGGTGGCACGGAAGTCTGGGGCAGAAATATGATTGCCAGTGCCGCTGTGGCACCGCAAAGCATATTCTGAGTTTCCCCACCACCAGCGTTTTCATTGCAGTGAGCTCGCGATGAAAAGTTTGGTGGCAGGGAAACAAAGGGGGCCCTATAGGACCCCCTGTTGCCCGTGTACACTGAGATGCATGCAGGGGGGCACATGGTGTGCATGCACGCCCAGTTCCTGCACAGCATGGACTTTACAGTCCAAGCCATGCAGAAACTTGTTTTGGAGTTTCCATTTTTCAAAGGCATTGCTGTTTGAACACCAAAGGACTGCCTGCCAGACCAGTAGAAATCTCCTAATCTGGCTGTTCGCCGTCGGTCGACTTTGGCAGTGCAAGGGTGGGGTGGTGGCATGCCACCCGCTTCTGCTACACCAAAGTCGTAATCAACCCCTTCATGTTGACTGATGGTGGTGGAAACAAGAATCTAGTCGTGGGCACAGGCATTTTTACTTGTATTCCTCTGAGGAGAATGCCTATATGTCCTCCCAAATTAAAAAGACAATTGAGCACACAGGTGTAGTTTCTTGGAGTTCCCGATTACTGGAGATTCCTGGTATTTTCCTGCATATGATCGGTTAGTTTTCTTTAACTGATATTAATTGGTACTAATAACTTTAAAGCTGTTTATATAAGTGAATGAATACTTTGTTACATCGATCAGCTGTATACTTTGAGTGCTGTAATACCACATCACATTTTTACTCAGGGCTATACTGCATGCGAGTACATACCTTACTTTTTCTTTTGAGTGATATATTGAATGCTCACAAGTGAAAGATGTGTGAGATAGACATGCTCACAAATGTTGAAAATGGGGACCTGCCATCACGGTAGTCCAGGTTTTTCAAACAGATGCCCCCTTCCCCTTTATATACTTTTCACAAGAAGTACGCGTAACCCATCCGATGTCTAACTATATTTAGTGAGCCCTAGAGGGACAAGGCAGCATTCACTGTTTATGGCTCTAGCATGTGTTCATGAACCATTGGTTAGAGGAGTTTGTCCTAAAGTACGAACATTTTGAACCATTGTTCTAGCCCCTACTGTTTTGCAGATATTGCAGATTAACACTGCAGACCCTTTTCTTCCTTCCTGACCTGCAGCCATGGCTTCTGCTTCCACCATGACCTACTGAACCTGTCCTGCCTCTGAAAGCAGTACATTCTGAGATGCAGTCTTCTATAGGAAAGACAACCTTGGGACACATAAAGGGAACTGCACGGTTATAAAAAAAAGAGAAAGATTAAATACAGGAAAAAAATCTCTAATTGCTTCAGCTGCCTGAAAAATGCCTGTTGACCTGCAAAACATCGATCCCACAAGAAGTTGATAGAGCGCTTGCAGCACTCTAATTTGTAGGGGTGCACTATACTCCTGATACAAACGCACTCATATATATTTTTGTCGTGTGCAGTGTTTTACGATTATTAAGATGCATTTATTCACGTCATATTAGGATTAAAGTGAAGTGAGCACATTTAAGTAGGATTTTGTGTGTATTAGAAATATAATTCCTGTATGTGTAATGTGCGGGATGACGTTGTATTCATATAATGTAACCATGTTGAGTTGAAGTTACCCGATTTGTAGGCCCAAATTGTAGGTTGTTTTGAGTTTCGTTTCTCCTTAGCTGCTCAAGTATTAATTAAATAAATTCTGGTGTGCTCGAAGACAGTATGTTCTCATCCTACTGCAGGTGCAGGAATTCGACCTCGTTATTCTTAGATTTAAGGAGATACCGGAATGTCTTTGAAGAAGACTGAAAAGCGAGAAGGGAGGACACCTTCGTGCATAGCCTATCTGGGAACCAAGGCCACTGGAAGAAGAGCCAACTAATTAAAGCTTCTGTGGAAACTTACTGAAAACAGTTGCAAGTGGAAAAGTTTAACACATGACGTATTGTGGGCTGATTATTGTCTTTTTGTATAATGCGCAGGGACAGATTTGGGAGACTTCTACCAGCTTTCGGAGGAGAAGGAGCATCTTAGAGCGAGCTCCATAGCTTTGAGCTATCAGACCCATTTTGACGTGAGTACTTCTTAGGAAGTCAACACGTGCTGACACGTTTTGGATATGATACAAGGGAGATAGGTAGGATTCTCATTGAGAGTAGAGTAGGGAAATATTTTGCTCCTTCTTAAATGAAAAGAGAATTGGACTCCGCTGCCATTCTTTGCTGTATTTTGATTTTGAAGTTCATCATATTATGCCTTCTGTGCCGAATGACCTATTTTCGTAAAATTGGCTCTGTATTGATTTTCTTGTACCTCTATACTCTAATATTGAGGTGTGCTTATATTCAATTATTTTTGGCCTTTTGGTTTTCTTCCCGTCTACCACTTTTAGCAGGCAAATAAAAGACCATCTGCATTAAATCTAGTAGGGAAAGGTAGGAGTAAAGGTTGGCGTAATCAAATGGTAGCAGAGGATGGTTTGCCTCTAAGAGTGAGGGGAGAAAGAGAGTAGGGGTAGGGTCGGAAGAATATTAAGGCCCCGGATATGGAGTAGACGACGGCGGACATTGATGGAAGTCGGCGGACGTTAACGGTGCGGCGGAAACAGTGGTAGCGTGAGTATGAAATTGTGTGGTATGTTAGATTGCAGTGATGAAATATTTGTGTGATGTCTTGCGGAGTTGAGATGCATGTTGAGTGATTGTGAGTTTATTGGTTTACTGTTTCGGACACGTGCGAATCAGGAAGTTTGGGTAGCGGACTCAAGAGAAGTCCAAGATCCGGGGATAGTTTTGTATCTGTAATTGTCTGATCAAAAATGTGGGTGTCGGGGAGCGTGGCTTAGAGCCAAGCATGGCGGACGCGGCTTTGTAGAGCTCCGACGGCTCGTACCTGACCAGAGCCATTATCCTGCCGGAATCCTGGTCCCTGACACCACCGCGGCGGGGAATCTGCTGCGGAGCGTGCTGAGACCTTCCGGGCGAACTCCAAAGCCGGTGGAATACTCGGACGATCCGAGACCAGCACCGACGCGGAGGCGGCCTCCCCGGGGGCTGCGGGACGGTGTGCGGCGGAGGTGGGGCTGGCCCGCGATCCTCGGGCGGCCTCTGATGTGACTCTCGCCCGGTGGCGGCCCTCGCCCAGCGGAGCCCCAGGTCAGTGCAGTGTGGAGCCCTGGGGGGCGGAGGAGGCCTGTCCTGATACAGATCCGGCGGGCCTCTGGCGTAGCTGCGGCGGCCCCTCCCCCACCTCTTGAAAGTCACTGGAGATCGAGAGACCCTGAGGCCTGCAAGTCCCTGACGGAGCCTGGAGCTTGGTGGGGCCCGCGGCACACGGCGCCATTCGCACGAGCTGCTTGGGGTGACCTCTTTGGCCGGACAGTGGATCCTCCTGGGCTGGGGCCGAGGCTGTGGGGCTGGGTGCCGGGGGCCCTAGAGTGTTCGTGCTCTCTGCGCGGCGGTGGTGGCGCTGTGGACTGGGACCGCGGATGCTGTGCGCTGCCCTTTGGGGACTGGCCCTCGGGGTTGGGCCTCTTGCATTCGACCCCATGCTGGGACCCCGTAGCCTTTAAGCAGCATACGACTCCCCGCGACCACCCACCACCCAGGGGCACTCCTTTCTTCTGTCTACCGCGTGTGGGGCTGGGGCCTAGCCCAACTACAGTGCTGTGACTGCTGTGAGCTCTGGTGACACTCTTCCGATGCTGCAAGGTCTGCCCTTGCCGGCCGCCGTCGGCTGCGCCCCGGCGGGGTCCACCCTCCTGCATGCGCCCTCTGCCGCTGCGGACTTGAGTGGCCTCCCCTGGCCTACATCCCCGTGCGGCGATGGGCAAGGACAAACCCGGCGTGGGGGCCCCCAAACAAAACACCATGGACCATTATACCACCACAGCTACCGGAAAAGACAGTGCCGAGGCCGTGTCGTCAGACACCGCGACACTTCTAGCGGCCATTAACCAGTCGCGAGAGGCTCTGGAGGTCCAGATCGGGGCTGTTGGCTCAGAGGTGTCATTCCTCCGTCAAGACCTCCGAAAGGCAGTGGACCGGATCACGGAGGCGGAGACCCGGGTCTCCACAGTGGAAGACACAGTATCCGCCCTTCAGAAACAGGTAGACAGACTTACAACAGTCTCGCGGGAGCTCGCATCCAGGGTCGAGGATGCGGAAGGTAGAACCCGGCGCAACAACATTCGCCTGGTGGGCTTCCCGGAGGATGCGAGGGTACCTCCATGGACACTTTCCTCTCGGACTGGCTCATGACCCTCCTGCCGCCCGAGGTCAGGTCTTCCTGCTTTGTGGTCGAGCGGGCCCATCGGGCTCTGACGAAGAAGCCTCCTCCTGGAGAACGTCCGAGGCCGGTGATCGCCCGGCTTCTCAATTACGCCGACCGGGATGTGATCCTCCGATACGCACGGCTCCACAGGGACCAAATGGTCTTTGATTCTCATCCTATCATGGTCTTCCCAGACTACACCCGGCTGGTGCAGCAGCAGCGACAGTCCTTCATTGAGGCCAAGCGACGGCTTCGCGACCTGAACATTTCGTATGCGCTGCTGTTTCCTGCTCGCATGAAGGTAATTCACAACGCCAAGACTCTTTTCTTCAACACACCGGAGGAGATCTTTGCCTGGACAGTTGAGAGACGTACTCTTAAGCCTCATTCGCCGCTGCCGCTGGATTCGGACTCCTCACTTGGCTCCCACCGGAGCGGCCGGCAAGACAATCACGCAACAGCAAGACGCCACCGATCCCGTTCCAACTGGCAAGCCAAGAGCCACTCGGAAACAGCCGACTGACCCTGCTCTGATTGCGGGACAACTGTTCTCTCTCCATTTCTTGTGATCAGGGCCCTGCAGCGGGGTCTTATGAAGGGCAACAATGAATCTCAAGGTGTTTGGGCCAATTCCACCCGCTCTGAAGGGTATATGCCACAGTCCGCCCTGGACGTGTAAGAAATGTTGGGTAATGTTGGGTGGGGGGGATCCATTTGGGAAACCGCTTGAGTCATCCTGTTGGGGGCTTAGGTCAGGATTTCACCGCGACAGATACTTCATGTTCTGGGAAGTATTGGGGTGGGGGGAGGGAGGGCGGGAATGTGGGGTTTCAGTTTTTTTATGGTTGTTATTGTTTGTTCTGCGCACCAGACACACGACCACCTACCATGGCACCACCACACCGCCGGTCGATATACACCAGGATACTAAGACATGGCACACGACTCACGTAACACTCCAACCGGGGAACTCAATATTCTGGCATGGAATGTACAGGGACTCCTAAACAAGGTCAAACGAGGGGCGGTTCTCCAACTGGCAAAGCGGTACTCGGCTGATATCCTGCTATTGCAGGAAACCCACCTACTGGGCACTAAAGCCCCCTGCCTATCCAGATATGGGTTTGTCACGGTGTACCACTCCCGGTTTCACAAGGGCGCCCGTGGCATAGCAATTCTTATTCACCGCCGAGTACCTTTCCAGGTAACACGCCATTGGTTAGATCCAGGGGGACGCTACACGATTATCTCCGGCACCTTAGCAGGGGAACAGATCACAATAGGGAGTATTTATGCTCCTCCTCCACTGGGTCAGACATTTGTAGACAAACTAACACAACTCTGGGGAGACCTTCCAGGGGGCTTGACGATCCTGGGCGGCGACTGGAATGACATTATGGCCCCTCGGGACAGATGGCGTGCACTCCCGCTCAATACACCCCCTCCTCAATTCAAATTATAGACCTTAGCGGGCACACTGGGGTGGGCAGACTCTTGGCGGGCTTTCCACCCCTCCGAGGCGGGGTTCACCTATGCCTCCTCCGTCCATCCCACCCTCTCACGGCTAGACTATTTGTTCCTTCCCCATAGCTACATCCACAGGGAATCTCACACCTCCATTATGCCCCGAGGCCTCTCTGACCATTCCCCGATCCAGCTCAAGCTGCGCCTTCAGACTCGTCGGGCCCCCGTCGATGGCGTATGTCCCCGTGGTCTCTCCGCAGCGCGGACTATCAAGAAATGCTCCTACGAGCCATACAGGACTACCTCAGCTTCAATGTGGGGTCCACATCGTCTCTGGTTTCCCTTTGGGAGGCCCTCAAACCTACGGTTAGGGGGGCTGACATTAGCTTTCGCTCCAGGGAAAAACGCTGGCGCCTGGAACAGGCGGAGGAATTGGAAGACCGGCAGGTTCGCCTGCAAGCTCAACTAGTAGAGGGATCCGACCCTGGCACCCGACGGAATCTCCTTCATGTCCAACAACAACTCCATCAGCTGCACATGGATGCCGCCAAAGAGGCTTGGCTGGCGACTCAACATAGAATCTATCAGTGGGGCGATAAGTCTAGTCAGATGCTCCACAGACTATGTCAGGCTCGGCTGTCCCCAGCCCCAGTCCCCCTCTTGAAGTCCCCTGAGGGAGATCTCTGTTCCTCCCCTGAGGCGGTGGTCCAGGCATTCGCCCGGTATTACACGGTTCTATATGAGGAGTGCGAAGTGATAGCGGCACCCCTGATTGATACCTTTTTAACTGACATACCACCCCGTCGTCTATCTGACGACGTGCGCGATGCACTAGACAAGCCCATCACCCTAGATGAGTTACAGGCAGCTCTATCCAAAATGCACCCGGGCCGCACCCCGGGCCCAAATGGGTTTCCAAGTGAGTTTCTAAGTCGTCATATTACCATTCTGGGCCCTCATATACTAGGAGCACTACACGAAGCCCTAGAGCAACACATCCTACCACTCCGATTGGCGACACGCCGAGATCGTGGTCTTTCTCAAACCCGGTCGTCCTCCGGACGATCCGGGCTCATACTCGCCCTATCTCCCTATTAAACATTGAGCCCAAATTGCTGGGTAAGATCTTGGCCGATCGCCTCCGCACCTGTCTTCAAGATTTGGTGCACCCGGATCAGTCCGGCTTTATGCTGCAGCGTTCCACTAGACACAATATCAGGCGGGTTCACAATGCCATTGCAGAGGCCCCACGCCTGGGCCGACCCGTGGCGCTCCTATTGGCAGATATCGATAAGGCATTCGATTCCCTGAGCTGGACGTACCTCTTTAAACTCCTAGCTGCCCTGAATCTGGGGCCCCGGTTCTTAGCATATGTGAAGCTTTTATACACGGATCTCACGGCCTCGGTTCGCACGGCCGGGTGCTGCTCTGCCCCCTTTCCGATACGTAGGGTCACTCGTCAGGGGTGCCCCCTGTCCCCACTTTTATTCGCCTTAGCGATTGAACCTTTGGCCACATGGGTGCGCTTCGACTCTGTTGTCAGAGGGCTCGACTGGATGCCGGAATACTCGGACAAGATCGCGCTTTACGCCGACGATGTCCTGTTTTTTATGTCCGACCCCTGATTCTCTGGGCCCCGTGTCCTCCAGATCCTTCGTATATTTGGGGAGACCTCCGGTCTCCGTGCTAATCTGTCTAAATCCACACTACTCCCCATTCACGTGGACCAGCGAAGCCAGGCGTGGGCATCTCAATTGCTCATCGTGGATACAGACCTTAAGTACCTCGGGGTCTATGTCACTCACTGCCCCGAAGATGCCTGGTCGCACAACATAGCCCCGCTACTCCCAGCCGTCCGAGACGAGACAACGATTTGGTCCCAGCAGCCCCTCTCCCTATACGGTAGATCCGCAATTTTTAAAATGGTATCCCTTCCCCGCCTACTCTACCGACTCCAGAATTATCCGTACCCTATTCCCCCGTCGTGGTTCCTCCAGGTTAACGCTCTATTGAACAGATTCCTATGGCAAGGAGGTGCGATTCGTGTGGCGCTCGCAACCTGCACACAGTCCACGTACTGCGGAGGCATTGCGGCGGCGGATGTTCGTGCGTACTATTGGGCCTCACACCTCCTAGTGGTTAATGAATGGTGGTACAGCTCCCATACACATCCGGCCTACGCCGTGGATCGGTCAACCATGGATGGCACTCCCCTGCTCCAACTCCTGTACAGTAGCTCTCCCTTGACGGCGTTTCCCTCTGCCTGCAGAATAGTCATTCAGATATGGAGATGGGCGGTTAGGGCTATGGGCTGGTGGGGTACACTGACTGGTGCCACTCCTCTTTGGCAGGGTACGTTTCTCCGGCCAGTCGCGTCCCTGGCGGGATTTCGCAGATGGTATGACATAGGCATCTCTACCCTAGGCGATGTGATGCAAGGGGCCACTCTCAAATCCTTTCAGACATTACAGGCAGAATTCGCTCTCCACAAATCACAGTTCCACCGCTTTTTACAACTCAGACACGCACTGACCCCTTTGATTCGCCAGCTGGAATCCCTACCGGAGTTCCACCCGCTGGAGGGGCGCTTACTAATGGGGGACTTGGGGGCCCATAAAATTAGGCAAATTTATCAAACTCTTACGACACACTCCAAGACCACCATTCACCGCACCCGGGCAGCTTGGGAGGCAGATCTACCCAGCTTGACAGATGACGACTGGGCCGAGGCGATAGCCAGTCCTCGTGGTGCCGCCGTCTCCACTAGATATCGACTCATTCAATTCAAATACCTCCACATGGTGTATTACACTCGTCTCCGCCTCTGGAAGATGGGGGCGGTCCCGTCTCTGGCCTGTCTCCGCTGTGGCACCGCGGAGGGGTCATTTTTACATACGGTGTGGAGCTGTGGAGCTGTGGAGCACTACAGCCCTTCTGGTCTGGGGTGCTCTCTTGCCTGGGGCGTGTTCTGGCATGGGATATCCCGTCTGACCCTAGACTGGCGCTTTTACACAGCACGGAAGACATTGGGGGGAACAGGCACAAACAACACTTACTCTTTCTGGGTCTCACCCTGGCCAAGCGGGACATAGCACAACATTGGAAAGATACGTCCCCGCCATCTGTATCTAATTGGAAAACGGCCCTTGACAGATGTATGTCGGCGGAAGTTGCCGTGTTTCAGGCTAGGGGATGCCCACAGAAACATGGGAGGGTCTGGGCCGGATGGGCGAAGTTCCGAGGTATAGACCTCTCCCTGGTGTTACAGCCTGCCATTCGAGACCCCATAGAACGACTGGTGGTAAATGACGGACCTGTGTAACATTTGGTGCTACTGGGACGCTGTGAGATTTTCCTTTTGTATATACAGTTTATGGTGCTTACATGTTGGTGGTGCGTGCGCAGGGGGGGGGATCCGGGGGTTCTTGTGGTCTGATGTTCCGCAGACAATTAGGGTGGGTGTTTTACTGTACCTGAGGGCCTGCCATACTGCATTTCAATTGTACTCAGTCCTTTGGGCTTTGCCCCCTTGGTACGCTGGAAAACCAATAAAATCTGTTGTTAAAAATAAATAAATGTGGGTGTCGTGAAGCGCTATCGATGATCCACTTGTGATAGGGAACTTTGTGTGAAAGGAGTACGTCGCGATAGAGAGCCTCAGGTACCGGGGGTGAACTATGGCGATTGAGTGACCAACGCAGGTCGGGGGTCGCAGCGGATGACTGTTCTTGTAAGAGTGTTCTATCGATCTTTTAGATGACGGACAATTACTTGTTTATGTAACTGTAAGTTATTGTGACTGTGTTAGGAGCAGTTACTTGGTTTAATAGCTTTTGGTTATACAGTTACTTGTAGTGTGAATGTGTGAGCGAGGGAAATTGTAAAGGAGGGTGAGCCGCTGCAGGGAGCGAGTAGTGACGTCAGTGTGCGCCGCGCTGGGATTGGTCGGTTGGTGCAACGCCGCGCTGGGATTGGTAGACGTTCGTTCGAAGCTGAGTATTGATTTTGGAGGGCAGACAATTGATTTTCATGATGAGATGTTTCAGGGTGTTGAGGGATTTGTGTAGAGGTGATACAGGAGTGGTGACACAGGTAGGAGAAGAAGCTCCACCTGAGGATACACCGGTGCATTATATGGCAACAAATGTAGGACTCCATACTATAGTTTGGCTTCAAAATTGGCATAAAATTACAGAAAAAGAAGGGGAATTGGCTTTTCCTCGTTATGGGTCATTTCGTATGGAGGTGCTGTATCAGCTAAGAGGAGTGATGTCTGCTCTGAAACCTCCGCCTAGACCAACTCAATTTGAGGCATTGGATGCTTGGATGAGAGCAGCAATGGCAAAGAGAAGAGAAGCTTCTCAGGGAAGAATGAAAAAGGCAATGAAGGCATATCAGGATGCCAGGTGGGATGCACAGCTGAAGAGATGGAGAATAGACACCATAGAGGGAGAATGATTGTATCCATTTCGGTTATTAGAAGAAGCGTCTAAAGGGCAAAGTAAGACAGAAGAGGAAAGTGATACAGATGACAGTTTTCTAGATAGACTGTTAGCAGAACGTCCTCCACCTGATGACTCTAGCCCGGAGATGGAGAGAACACAGCAGTCAGAGGAAATCCTACGGGTGAGACAACCAGGTTCAGAAGAGCAGACCAGAGGAGTCAGGGGAAAGATTTCAGTGGAAATGAGAAGAATTCCAGGAGGGTCTGGAGGGATAGGGTACGCAATTTCGGAGTCAGGAGAGACTGCCTGTAACAGGTGATTACCAGAAGCTCTTTCGGTAACAGTTACTATTGGACCGGTGGTTTCAATATATAACCCCAGAGAGAGAACAAGGGAAAGTCAACAACAGACAGAACAAGGTGAAGAGACTATATCTGGAGGGAGTCTTACCATGAGTGAGACAGGCATGGCTCAGATACCAGTGGAAGCCAGTACTCCACTGCCAGCTATGGCTGATCCTTCAAGAATGGACAGTGGGTCAGAACGAAGACGAACAGGGGCTTTAGCAAATTCTGAGTCAGCCATTAGAATGTGGGTTCCACCGGTGAGGGAGTCACAGATATTGAATGATGAATTGGGGTTGAAACAAGAAGCACCTAGAGTACCTTTCGGGCCACAGTATGTATGTGAGGGTAATCATTGGAGAAGTCGAAGCTGTGAAAGAGAAAGTCGCCCAGTTGTGAGGATGAAGGAGAGTGGGAGTCCAAGGAGAACACAAAGTTGTGACAGGGAGGAATTGGGAAGTGAAAGAGGTCAGAAGGTTTTACATGTTGCAATAAAGGCACCAGTGTTAGATGTGGTATGATTAAAAGCAGAAATAGATGAAGTGATAGAAGGAAATCTGCCATGGGAGAGAATTGACCCATATGACTCCAGCGAATTGCTATTTGTAGCTAAAGATGTTACCAGGAAGGCAAAGCGAGCTCATGATGCATTGTCTCAGTTGGCATGAAAGTATGAGGTAGATCTAACAAAGACTAAAATGATGCAGGGAACTTGCAGATTGCATTATACGGATAAGGAATTGGAAGAGAAGCGAACAGCGGGATTAAGAGCACAGATTAGGGAATTGGTGATAGGGATGCGAGCGTGGAGAGCCTTAGACAAATGGGAAGAGAGGTAGGTCAAAAAGAAAAATGTCAAGAAAGGAATAGGAGACATTCCGCCTCCGGCTGGAGGGACGGGATCAGCAGGACATTACCCTTTGAGAGAAGTGCAAAATGGGGGGTACGTTCATGTGCCTTGGAGCAGGGGTGATTCACTAATGATCTTCCTCAGCTGAGGCTAATTGGTATAAGCAAATAGACCGGTTTGTCAAGATCTCGAAGGTGCTTTGGATTGATTTGAATACCTTTTTTGATATAGTGGTCCCAGGAGATTTATGGACGGTGTGTAAAATTTCCATTGATTGGCCCACTGTAGAACCAGCCAGAGACCCAAAAAATCATGGTCCTTCTCCCGAAGTAATGAAGAAATATGAGCAAGTGATTACATGGTTACAATCCAAGGTAGCTCCGCAAACGGTCGATTGGCTCAAAATCGATCGTACTACGCAAGATTCTAAGGAGTCGGTACATGACTAATATGAGAGACTTTTAGTGGCTTTTAAACAGCATAGTGGATTGGATACAATTGAGCAGAAAGATATGGGACAGTTTGTCTCAAAGTTTGTGCTAGGACTAAGATCTGATGTTAGCTTGATGATACAAACACATTTGATATGTTGGCAGAATAAGACGGTGGATGAAATCCTACGTTATGCAAAATATTGTAGTGATCAAGTAGAATTGGCACAAAAGAAATTGAAAGACAAGTTGATGTTGGTGCAGTTGAGGAATGCCGAAACGCCTGATCAGATGCAAGGAGTTGGAGGAGCGATGGGTCGAGGTAGAGGAAGTGGTAGAGGAATGGGTCAACAGATGGTAACCCAACCTGGACAAGGAAGAGGCAGGGGAATGGATGTAGGTACAGGAGGTGATTGGGTGGTGAACCAAAAGAAGGTCACTGTTTGTCATTATTGTCACAAAATCGGGCATTGGAAGCGCGAGTGTCGATTGAACCAGCCAATCAGTTGCAGAATGAGGGAGAGGGACAGATGTCAGAGACTTTGAATACTGTAACTAGACCTAGGTCTATGTATGGGGCAGGATATGAGCCGCAAATGCAGATTCCTCAGCCTCTGAGGATACCTACTCATAATGAGGTGTATCATCAGATGCCCTATTTTGAAATACGAGATAGATCTGACCAACCACAAGATCTCCGTGAGTGTCAGAGGGGGGTGCAAGAAGAATGCCCTTTGGATGCGATCCTGGAAGTAGATCAAAATGGACCGTTTGTAGATGCAGAAGTGAATGGACACTCTGTTACCTTCTTATTAGATACTGAAGCTGCACGCTCCACAGTAAGAACTGAAGAGGTTCCAAATTTGTCTCTGTCAGGACAAACGATCCAAGTGGTGGGAGTTACCAATCAGAAAATGACTAACCCATTGACAAATGAGTTACCTGTGAGGATAGGACCGTTCCGAGACAAACATCAATTTGTAGTTTGCAATTCAGGCCCAGGCTGTCTGTTGGGACGGTACCTGTTGTGTAAACTAAATTGTACCATATCTTGCACTCCGAGGGGTGTGGAGTTGCAAACTTGTGATGATGACGCTGATTTTAAAATGGCTAATATGAGCTTGTGTACAGAAATGTTCGTGGTTCGTACGATAGAGGAGTTGCCACATGACTTGAGAGATTCGGTGTCTCCAAAAGTGTGGGATTGTACGGGTGAGGAGATAGGATTGATTCGAGGGGTTGAACCTGTTAAGATACAGGTCAAATCAAATGCAGAATTTCCACAAACTCCGCAGTATAAATTAACTCCAGAAACTGTGGCTGGAATAAGACCTGTAATCGAGTCTATGATTGCACAAGGCATTCTCAAGGAGATACGAGGAAGTCCCTGCAATTCACCTATTATGGGACTGCAGAAGCCTAGCGGCAAGTACAGAATAGTACAGGATTTGCGCAGAGTTAATGAAATTGTGATTCCATGTTGTCCTGTGGTACCGAATCCAGCTGTTATTCTATTCCAAATACCATGTGAAGCAGAATGGTTTACAGTCATAGATTTATGTCAGGCATTTTTCTCCATACCATTGCATGAAGACAGCCAGTTTTTATTTGCATTTAGGATGGACGATCGTGTGTTAACATGGTGTAGAATCCCTCTAGGGTATACAGAAAGCCCCTCTATTTTTAGTCAGAGTCTGAAGAAGAATCTTGAAGGGCTAATGATGCCCCAGAACTCAGTCCTAGTGCAGTATATTGACGATCTTTTGGTCGCTTCAGAGACTGAGGATGCCTGCAGAATTGATACTGTGGCTTTGCTGAATCATTTGGCAGACAATGGACACAAAGTGTCTCCGAACAAACTCCAGTATTGTCTGAATGAAGTACAGTATTTAGGTCATCGGATTGAGAAAGGGAAACGGAGGGTGTCATCAGATCGCATAGAGGCGATTCTGCAAATGGGAACTCCGAAAACACAAAAAGAAGTCCGCATGTTTTTGGAAATGGTCGACTATTGTCGACAGTGGATCCCAAATTTTTCCTTGCAAGCAAAGCCACTGTTGAAGTTGACTCGAAAGGACATTAGCGATCCGGTACCATGGGATGATGACTGCCTGAGAGCCTTCCTCGAGCTGAAAGAGAGCCTATGTCGCGCTCCAGCTCTGGGTATGCCGGATTATAATAAAGCGTGCTAGCTTCTTCTGCTGTGAAAGGGAAGGATGTGCGATAGCGGTCCTTGTACAGACACATGGAGATGCTCGCAGACCAGTGGCTTACTTTTCAGCAACATTAGATCCAGTAGCTTCTGCGTTGCCCGGATGTCTCAAATCCGTTGCTGCAACAGGTGTCAGCATTGAAAGATGTGAAGGCATAGTGATGGGTCATCCGCTTACTGTTTATGTGCCTCAATCAGTAGAGTTGCTAATGACACGAACTAAGACACAGCATTTAACGAATAACAGACTTACAAAGTATGAGCAAGTTATATTGGCTTCTGAGAATGTTACTTTGAGACGTTGTACCACCTTGAATCCTGCTACATTGTTACCTCTTCCGCAAGAAGAGGAAGCCGATTGTGAAGAGCATGACTGCCTGGATGTTACTGAGCTATCTACCAAACCCAGACCCGACATTGTTGATGAACCTCTGCCTGAAACTGATTTGTTTCTTTTTGTTGATGGTTCATGCTTAAGAGACAATGAAGGGTGTTTGAGAGCAGCGTTTGCTGTGTGCACCATCTTGGGGGTGGTGGAAGCTGCCTGTTTGAAAGGAGTATACTCTGCTCAGGTAGCTGAAATTATTGCTTTGACACGTGCCTGTATCATTTCCAATGGAGTCCGAGTGACTATCTATACGGACAGCCAATATGGGTTTGGAGTAGTTCATGACTTTGGCCAGTTATGGTCACAGAGAGGATTTTTAACGTCCTCAGGATCCCCAATACGTAATGGAGAATTTGTGCACCAATTGTTGGAAGCTTTGCAAAAACCCAAAGAGATAGCTGTAGTAAAATGTGCAGCCCATGGAAGGGGAGAGGACTTTGTTACTAAAGGAAATAACTGCCAATGAAGTAGCGCGTTTTTGTGCTATACATGCTTGTGTTTTTAATGGAACATATGTAGGAGAAAGCACAGAAGAGACTGAGCTCAGCATGATGTTAGCTATAGCCTACACCTGGGATGAGGTAAAGCGACTGCAGGATTAAGCCTCAGAGGAGGAAGTTGCATCATGGGTCCGAGCAGGCTGCGAAAAGAGAGAAGATGGCATTTGGGTGTCAACGAATGAGAGAACAGTATTACCTAACTGTCTAGTGAGCCCAATGGCAAGGCAGATTCACGGAGTGGTTCATCTCGGAAGAGATGCCATGGTGCGAGTGTTCAGGCAAACTTGGTTTAACCCACGATTTCGTATGCATGCTGAAGCGGTATGTCACAGGTGTGTTACATGTCAACAAATGAATGTTGGAAAGAGAACTGTGGTTGCAATGAGTCATACTGGAAGATCAGGAGGGCCTTTTAATAAGATACAGTTGGATTTCATCGAGATGCCTAGGTGTAATAGGCTGAGATATGTTTTGGTGGTAGTGTGTATTTTTTCACGTTGGGTTGAAGCCTATCCAACTAGACGATGTGACAGTCTTACAGTGGCAAAACTGTTGTTAAGGGAACTGATACCACGCTTCGGCTTTCCGACCTCAGTGGAAACAGATAGAGGAACACACTTCAATAGTGAAATTATGAAATTGTTATGTACAGCTTTAAACATTGATCAGAGATTTCACTGTAGTTACAGGCCTGAAGCATCTGGCCTTGTAGAACAGATAAATGGCACAATCCAAATGAGGGTGTCGAAAGTTTGTTCGTCGACTTCATTGAAGTGGCCAGATGCGCTACCATTGGTATTGATGAGTCTGCGTAGTACTCCTGATAGGAGGACAGGACTCTCCCCTCACGAGATATTGATGGGAAGAGCTATGCGATTGCCTATGGTACCAGCTACAGCATTGATAAAAATCACAAATGATTTGGTTTTGGATTATTGTAGGGGACTAGCTGATGTGGTTAATTCTGTGTCCCACCAGGTCGAGGCTGCGACTGAATCCACCTCGAGAGACCTGCTGCATGATCTTAATCCTGGTGACTGGGTGCTTGTCCGAAAGCACGTGAGGAAGAGCTGCCTTGATGCTCGCTGGCGAGGACCATACCAGGTGATCTTGGTTACGAGCACAGCTGTGAAGTGCAAAGGATTGCCAAATTGGATCCACGCTTCGCATACTCGCCACGCTCCAGAACCTGAAGAGGAAACAATTCCTCCTGTTTTGAGAAATACCACTGAAAATGCTATAGAAAATGAAGAAATAGGTCAAGTCGTAAGAATTCTTGACGGGGCTGAACAGCCAACCGAGCAAGAAGAAAGAGATTTAGCTGCTCCAGAGTTGAGTTCAGATCCGGAGATAGACGAAATTGCAGAAGTGAACTTTGAACCAGATCAAAGTGAATGGCCTGGTGCAGAAGGATCAGATCGAGAGGAGGAGAGAACAGGTGCAGAAGCAGAAAAGTGGCCAACAAGAAGAGAAAGGCTGAACATAAGGCTTGCATCTGAGAAAAATCTCGCTCCAATTCCTGAAACGTCTGAATCAGATCAAAGTGAAACTGAGGAGAGACCGGATGGTCTAAGACGATCCAGAAGAGAGAGGGTACCGTCTCAAAAGTACGCCTCTCCTGAGTGGACGTACCTGGCTGCAAATGCAGAAACCGAAAAATTCCGGAAGGTTGGGGGCTGGTACAGTGAGTTACGGAGGGGACACCCTCACGATTGAAATTCAGCTGTTGGTCCCTGGAGTTGAAGCCTTTGGACTCCTAACTTTGACAGTCCCCGATCCACCAAGGCTAAGTGGTTTGCGCTTTTTGATTCTTAACCAGGTTGCTTTCCCCACATTTGGTCGTCAGCCCACTGCACAGGAACTGGAAGAGATTTGTGCAGAAATTCTGCAGCTTGTTATTACTATGCTTGGATCTAATATCATTAATGATGAAGTTTGAACTCTGAAAGAAGAGCTCATTAGGCTTTGAAAGAAGATAACTTAGACCCGAGTGGAAGAAGATTTAAATTAGGGACTTTCAATAGAAGAAGAACTGAGGGCTAGGGCTGACTACATCTCTTCAATAGGACATAGATACTGGACTGAACATTGCAATAATTGAATGGGAAAAAACAATAATAAGACATTGAAAATACCAAAATAAGGCAAGAAGAAAAGAGAAGAGACTTTGATTTGTTTGCGCTTTGAAACCGAAGGTGGTTCAAAATGGAATCTGGAAATCCAAGACGCAGGCAGAAATGCATAATTGGTACCCTTATCGTTGTGGTACTTATTGTCATAAATTTGGTGATTATTACATCCTTGGTTGAGTCACACGATGCCGAAAGGAATGGGGAACAGACAACACTTACCCCACCTACTTCAGAGTTTGAAGAGGGTGCATCCGCAAAAGATAGAGAAATGATTAGGGAAACTAGTCGAATGCTACATGTAGATTTGTCCAAGGGTGATTTCACGCTGAATGCATATGCTCGTTTGTTGTATGAGTATGTTGATACGATGGAAGCGAAGGATTGCTATGTGTGTATGCACCTGCCAGCATCCGTAGAAGAAGGCATTCGATACCATCACTTACCTGTGACCTATGGCATTACATGCAGCGTGTTATTGAGTATGTTTTATAGTAAGGCACATTTTGAGTACTACTTCTCCAATTATGATGTGGTACTCTCAGAGGTTCCAGTTCTTAAATACATGAATAAATATGATTACTATAAGCAGGTAGAAAGGATGTCTGCATATTTTGTGCCTACTATTACCTTAGATACATCTTATGCCCATAGACACAATTTGACCTGCATGTTAACTGACATTGAAAAGAAGTTTGTGGATCAGATAGAGGATCGACATAGGCAGACCTTATTTAGACCAGATCCGAAGCACACAGTGATCCCATGGACAAAGGAAGAATTAGATCATAAGGCAAAAGGGAGTTCTGGTCCAATAGCTTTAGATTTCCAGCAGAAAGGAAGACTGTGTATTAGACACCCGTCCACATACTATGACAAAATATTTGTGGGTGAGAGTGATTGTGAACACATTTTCTTGATTGAAGAATCCATTAGAAAGGCGCTGTTGGATAAATTAACCATAGTGCCAAATGTGTATTTTGAGTGTGGTAAAAATGCTTATGTGAAATTGCCCAAAAATTGGTATGGGACATGTTATTTGGCTGTGGTATTCCCCAAGATTTTCCATGTGGATGATTTATGGCCTTTGGAAGGGAAGAGATCTCATAGAGGAAAATGGAGAAATTATTGGGGATGTATTTGGAGCTATGATACCTAGTGTGGGTGTGATTTTGAATGATGTGAAGATTAGAAAGCTGGCAACTCTGGTGGATAAGTTCTCTGTGAATACGGCCCAAATCCTATTACTTGTTGAAGGGGAGATGGTTTCGATAAGGGCTATGGTTCTTCAAAATCGTCTTGCTTTAGATGTATTACTAGCAAAGGCTGGAGGAGTCTGTAAATTATTGAAAGTTCAACAGTGCTGTACTTATATTCCTGACAACAGTCGGGATATAAGGAAGTACATTAGCAATATTTCAGAGATACATCAAGATTTACGTGATTTGGCCTCCGATGGACTCTGGGAACAAATTGGCAAGGGATTTGGCATGATAGGAACAGGGGCGTAGCTAGGCCTTCGCTGCCCGTGGCGGCCCCTGCGTTTGCCGCCCTCGGCAAAATGATTGAAGAGCGGGGGGGTTGATAGCGGCCGCAACGGCCGCAGGTAAGAGCGGGGGAAGGGGGGCCGGCTGCCGCCCCAAAACTCGTGCCGCCTGGGGCGGTCCGCCCCCATCGCCCCCCCCCTAGCTACGCCACTGGATAGAAAGCTGGTTTGGAAGTTTGGGACAAGGAGTAATAGGATACATCTTGAAACCTATTATAATAGCTGTCATTTGTATAATTGTACTGTTGGGAGTTATTAAGGCTTACAAATGGCAAAAGGCACGACATGCTGAAAATTCTTTGAAAAAGCGAGAGCAACAATTAGAACGACTGCAGGACAGTCATTATCTGCATCTGAAAGGGTTGGAAAGATTTAGGCAGGGACGGCAAGCTACAACCTATGTTTAGGTCGGTCTCTTCTACAAGGAGAAACTTATAAGAAGGGAAAAAGGTTGGTGTTATGACACTAGTCATAAGAGGGGGGAACTGATAGAGCGCTTGCAGCACTCTCATTTGTAGGGGTGCACTATATTCCTGATACAAACGCACTCATATATATTTTTGTCGTGTGCAGTGTTTTACGATTATTAAGATGCATTTATTCACGTCATATTAGTATTAAAGTGAAGTGAGCACATTTAAGTAGGATTTTGTG
The DNA here is from genome assembly GCA_963921515.1 of Calotriton arnoldi. Taxonomy (NCBI): domain Eukaryota; kingdom Metazoa; phylum Chordata; class Amphibia; order Caudata; family Salamandridae; genus Calotriton; species Calotriton arnoldi. The sequence goes on along the minus strand of CAWUFW010007909.1, from coordinate 260,600 downwards.
TGTATTAGAAATATAATTCCTGTATGTGTAATGTGCAGGATGACGTTGTATTCATATAATGTAACCATGATGAGTTTAAGTTACCCGATTTGTAGGCCCAAATTGTAGGTTGTTTTGAGTTTCGTTTCTCCTTAGCTGCTCAAGGATTAAATAAATAAATTCTGGTGTGCTCGAAGACAGTATGTTCTCATCCTACTGCAGGAATTCGACCTCGTTATTCTTAGATTTAAGGAGATACCCGGAATGTCTTTGAAGAAGACTGAAAAGCGAGACGGGAGGACACCTTCGTGCATAGCCTATCTGGGAACCAAGGCCACTGGAAGAAGAGCCAACTAATTAAAGGTTCTGTGGAAACTTACTGAAAACCGTTGCAAGTGGAAAAGTTTGACACATGACGTATTGTGGGCTGATTATTGTCTTTTTGTATAATGCACAGGGACAGATTTGGGAGACTTCTACCAGATTTCGGAGGAGAAGGAGCATCTTAGAGTGAGCTCCATAGCTTTGAGCTATCAGACCCATTTTGACGTGAGTACTTCTTAGGAAGTCAACACGTGGTGACACCTTTGGGATATGATACAAGGGAGTTAGGTAGGATTCTCATTGAGAGTAGAGTAGGGAAAGATTTTGCTTCTTCTTAAATGAAAAGAGAATTGGACTCCGCTTCCATTCTTTGCTGTATTTTGATTTTGGAGTTCATCATATTATGCCTTCTGTGCCGAATGACCTATATTCGTAAAATCGACTGTGTATTGATTTTCTTGTACCTCTATACTCTAATATTGAGGTGTGTTTATATTCAATTATTTTTGACCTTATAATAAATCCACAAAACTTAAATTCGGAGTCTGTGGTCTATTACAGCATGTCTAAATCGAAAGTATGATCTTGAATTGTTTTCTTCCCGTCTACCACTTTTAGCAGGCAAATAAAAGACCATCTGCATTAAATCTAGTAGGGAAAGGTAGGAGTAAAGGTTGGCGTAATCAAAGTGGAGGTGTGTGCTTTCCTTGGGTGCCATCACTGGGTCTTAGATCTCACTTTATTAGCCATCTGGATATGAAGATACAGTTATTTTCAATGTGTTTGTATGTTCCTGGAAGTATAGCCTTGCTGTACACCAGTTGGTGACTGTTAGCCCCAACGTAACCTTGTTGACTATGCAGAACACGTCACTGTAGACATCACTTTACTTAGTGATGGGCAGGCGCATCTATGAAAGAACACACATACAAGTAACCATATTTCTGATGGGTTCTCTTGGAAAGGCTGGCATTGGTGCATACCTTTGCATATGGCTCTAAAAGAAAGCAGGCCACCTGCCCTACTATATCCAAGTTACACATTTCGTCAGCAAGCTGCCAGGATGGTAAATCTACACCAGTTACACTATAACTGTATTTTTCAGATCAATATTGGTACATGAGCACAGCACTATATTATTTGAAGCGGTAAGCAAATGCTAGTAAATCAAATCTGTTTGCTATTCCATTTGACAAATAAGTAGATCAAAGAGACTGACACACAAATATATTTGATTTACACTTTTTGTTTTGGTTTGAGCAGTTCCAAATATAAGTCTCACTCCTTATATTTACTGCGTGAAGATGGACGCAGCAACTGTGGGATGTCAGTGTTGCTAGAGTCTTTCATGTATTATCCAAATGAACAGGGTTGTTACTAGTGAATCTGAGTGCATCTTAGTTTCAATCAAGCATGTGCCACATGGGGTAGAGAGTCAGTGCGGACAACAATGAAATGGAAAATTATAGAAATTTAATGGAAAACATAATTGTGTATGGCATTGCCGCCTGTGCCTCAGTCCTTCGGGTTCATGCGTTATTATTGTGTCTGACAAAATCAACGATAGGGCATGGAGAATGAAAACAGTGCTCTGTTGTCATAGAAAACAACAAGGAGTATGTGTAGGCAATGGAACATATAATTTGGGGTATTTTGAGGAACATATTTTGATTAATTAGAGGGACATTTTGGTAAGTTCTATGTGGCCATGAAGCAGCTGGTCTTTTATGGCCCTGGTTCCAAGTTGGTCAGAGTTGGTTGTACTGGAGACAATGCAACTCCCTTGGGTTTTGAATTTATTTGGTGCAATATATAGCACCTATTCCAAGTATTTGGGGAATAACATGTAGGTTTTGGTGCTTACTGCACCAAATGCCGCATGCCATAGTAAGCATTGCATTGTTTTCCCCAGTCAAATTGGGGCGGGGTTGACCTGCTGATATTTAGGTATTTAACGTACTCGCTAGCTACCGGCTGTTGAAATACTACTCAACTCACTATTCCAATGGTTATTTAAGGGTTCATAGGGAACAATGTTACAACCTGGAAGAATAATGCTAGTGCTGAATTATGATTTGGATAGTGAAGCAATGTATGCTTTTTTACAAAGACTTGGAAAAGTTTTTAAAGTCTACTGGAGCTAAAGATCTTTGAAAATGTGATGAAAGTGAAGTACTCTACCAATGAAACACAAGCTGACAGGAGTATCCTTGAACATGAGGAATGATCACACAGGGTCCGTAGACCACATATGTAGTGAAAGGATGAAGAAGCCCAATAAGTCACCTGAGTCGCCTGTCATAGGGTATAGCATTGGGGTGGCTTTGTCTCAACATGTTTGACACTGAGAGGCCACTACGGCATCCATGTCCGATACTTTAAGACCACTGGATAGACAGTAATCTGTAATTTCTTCACAAGTATGTACATTGGGAGTTGTTACTTCACATAAAGGTAAATGTTTTTTTTTACTTTTAGGGTGAGCAGGTTATTGTGGTATAAGGGGTTATGGGTGGGTAGCATTTTTGGGGAAGCTTTTGTAAGGTTATAGGGTGGGCTCAATGTTCCAGGTTATTGGGGGCATTAAGGGTAAAGGATGGGTAGTTTTTTGGGGGCAGAATATTTTTAGATCTCAGTGACAGAATTTCATAGTCAGAATATTGGGTTTAAAGGAATTTTGGATGGGCAGTTAATTTTGTGTGGGTGTTTTTTAGGGTTCAGGTGAGAGTTCTATGTTACATGTTGTTTGGGTGTTAGGGTTTATGGGTGGGTATTGATTCTTTAAGGTGCAAAGTTTTTTGGGTTCAACAACAGGTTTTCAGTTCAGGGTATTGGGTTTTTAGTTGTTATGGGTGGTTAGTGCATATCTTTTAGGGTGATTTTTAGGGTTTAGGTGTGGGTTGCCAGCTACAGGCTATTGAAGTATTATGAGTTTTTTACAATGATTATTTTTTGGTGATGTAGAAACTGTTTTTAGGGTTCTGTAACAGGTTTTCAGTGTCAGGTTGTTGAGTTTATAAAGGTTTTGATGTGAGTTGTATTTTTAATTTGGGGAGTTCCTTTAGAGTTCAAGAATGAGTTCTCAGTTATATGTGATTTGAGGTTATGGGTGAGTACTGTTTGTTTGGGGGATGTGGAATTTTTTTAGGGTTCAGTAACAGATTTTCAAGATTAAAATATTGGGTTTTTAGGGGTTATGTTTGGATAGGGTAGTGCTTTATTAGGGTTCAGAGGTGGATACTCTCTTACAGTGGGATAATAGGGATTATGGTAGTTAATGGTCTTTTGGATGTAGAGCTTTGTTTTTTTAGGTTTTCAGAGGCAGGTTTTCAGGGTCGCATTTTAGAGCTTATAGGGGTCATGGATGTTAGTGTTTTATATACTTAGAAAATAAACATTTCAGTATAAATAAGAACACTTTAGTAACAATAAAATACAGTACAATTCATTTAGCAATTTTAAAAATGTGATTTATTAATGTAAGTAATTGTAGGAAAATTGATTTTTTTAAATAAATATGTTTTATTGAAAATCATTTAAGCATGCTCAAGTGCTTAGATAATTCTTCATATTAACAACAATATAGACATGTTTTTAAAATATAATTTAAATTATGCAAATAATTTCTTACATTTATTTAACATGCTTGTTCTTCTTCCCACAGCTTTCCACTGTCCTCTTATTTTTTTTTTCTGGAGCAGGTTTATCGGTATTGCAAGAAATGATTAGATTGTGGTGCAGAGCAGTAATGAATTGAGTAGTGAGCTCATTTCACACACCTCCCTCTGCAAAAATCAAAGACATCTACGAGTAGGTACTGGTTATTTTAATTTAATATAATTAATTTGCAATGGGGTTTTAAAATGTGCATCGTTTTTGGGGATTATTAGGTTGTAAAATAAGGGTGTGGTTCAGTTTATGTTAAAATTGCGGAGTGAGCAGGAATTGGACTTTTAAATGATTAGAGCTTAAACTAAGTGCAATATTGTCCAAGTAGGATGCCCCAGAAAACATGCCAAATTGTGGCACTTTTGATGGATGTTGAGCATTAATTTCTTTGGGGCCGATTCACAAAACTAACCTGAGATAAAATCCTAAACTTACTACTTTTGGTATTCACAGAAGGCACTTAGTAGTAGTAAAGGTAGGACTCCTAACTTTACTACTACTAAACTGAGATAAAATCCTAAACTTACAACTTTTGGTATTCACAAAAGGGATTTAGTAGTAGTAAAGTTAGGACTCCTAACTTTACTACTACTAAATGCTTAGTAGTAGTAGTAGTTCTGTGAATCGGCCCCGTAGTTTTTTTAAATATTATTGGTCGAACACTACCTGAAAAAGATTGCGCTTCTCTCATATCTTGAAAACGTTGGCCCTTAAACTATTCAAGAAATGGCACAATATAAGATGGTATTTTCCAATAGAAAATGCAAAGGAGTTGTGCCAATCGTCTATGGCACTGTTTTTGCACCCCCTCTAAACACGTTGTGTTGCAGTTCCACCTCTGAATAATAAAACATGAAAGCCTTCCAATTTCCTGCCTGCTTGAATGGCCAAAGTATGTATCTTCAAAATAATTTAGTAAATAAGCCAATTTTTTTTATTATTAGCAAGCATTCACTTTAAAAAAAAAAATTGTATTACGTTTTTTCAGTTAAGTTAGTAAACAAAGACATTTCTGTACTACAACTTATCATGCCACTCATGTACATTAAGCTTATTGCAAGTATAATACATCAATAACTGCTATTCTTCAATTCAATACTTACATACAACAGCCCTATCAATTCTTGCGGGCAGAAAGTCCTCAAGCTCCCCCCTCCATGTTCCATTAGCCATTCTTGAAAGTCCCTGGCCAGAAGGAAAACTCACATCGGCGTGTATTGGGGCCCCCTCCGGACCAACCATCCACCCCACCACTCCTTCACTCAGAGCTCCTGCACCCCTCCCCTGCTTTGGGAGGCGGATTATTCAATAGGTACGTCCTCAGGGGGTCCCATATATCTTTTGGTCAATAGCTCCGCATAAGTGAGTGATTGTTTCTGCCAGAATGTGAGGTCGTGGTTCCAGTCTTTAAACTTAGGGGACCGCCCTCTGCCCCATCTGCAAGCCACCCTGCACTCTAACAATAGTGCTAGAGAGACGTACCTCCTATAAGCCAACTCAACCTCCTCTGTATATTGCAGCAGTGCTGCGATCGGGGTTTCAGGTAGTGGAGAGGCTATCATTTGTTCCATAGCTACAAAGATCTGCCGCCAATACTGCTTAATTGGATAGCAGCCCCATGCTAGGTGTAAAAAATCTGTCCCCTCTCTCCTGCAGCACTCACAGTTTAATTATTACGCAAGTGAAATTTATACATCTTTGCTGGCATGTAATATAACCGGTGGAGATATTTGAAAGGAATAATACATAAGCGGCTACTCGCAGAGATCCACCCAGTTTGTTGACAACAGTACCCCCATTGTTTGTCTGAGATAGATGTACCCAGGGCAGTTTCCCATTGCAATCACGAGCTTCCCGGGATGTCCCTTTGTGATGTCTGTGTGTTATGATATAGTAACAAACTGAATGTGTGCTACTAGTGCATTGTAATAAATTGTAAAGCGGGGCAGGTTAGGGGGCTCATTAGGGAATGCAGGGGTGACACTTGCAGCTTTGACACTCTGGTGCAACCTAGCATATAGAAACCGTTTCATTGGCGTAGGTGTAGTGCCCTGAAAGAAGTGGTCTCGGTCATGGAAGGTCCTGTTAGTATGCAAGTCTCACCAATTAGCTATCTTAACTTTTCATAGCAATTGGCGGCAGGCTGGTTCCTGTGTCACTTCGAGGCCTGGGTGGAAGGGGAGACACAGTAGTGGTGAATACAACATCGTAATATCCAGTCGCTTAGCCAGGCCCCACCATGCCGCAGAAGTGCATGCAACAGTGGAGGGGTCAATATCTCTACCCCGAGGCCGTATTGCTATGAACTCTAATAAAGGAGTCGGGGCCATAAACCCCTGCTCAATGCCAAATGTGGCATGTAAGGTGGAGGGTGGAACCAATATGTCACGAAATATGCCTGCGCACACAGGTAATATAACTCCATATCCAGAGCTTCGAACCCACCCTGCGAGAAAGGTAGTGTTAACACCTCTCACTTCAATCTGGACTGTTTCCCTCCCCAAGTTAGCCATATCAGTTGTGTTCTCAAGGATTTGAAAAAATATCTACACGGATTATACGGTATATTGATGACAAGATATAACAGTTTGGGTAAGATAACCATCTTGATCAGGGAGATCCTTCCCGCCATCGATAAGGGCATGGCAATCCATTGTGTGATCAAGTCTTTCAAGGCCTCCAATGCTTTACCATAGTTAATCCGCATGAGATCAGTTTTGTCCCTAGTGATCAGTATCCCCAGATACTTGACTTCGGTAGAGCACCATATTAGTGGATAATCTAGGGCATAGGGGCGAGTAGCCTCCATAAGCGGGAAGATCTGGGACTTCTCCCAGTTAATATTGACCCCTGAGAGCTCACCAAAGGCTATGAACTCTCTCAGAATGGGGTTGAGGCTAACCTGGGGATCTTGCACATATATAGTAATGTCGTCTGCACAGCCGCGGCCCGTGCAGGTAAGAGCGGTGAGGCAGTAGGGAAAATTAAATAAATAATACATTTTTCCTCGTGGTCATCAGTCAAAATCCTCCCCACCCGGCCCTAACACCCGACCGCTCTTACTTGCACAGGCCGCGGCTTCATCTGCATAGAGGGACACCAAGAGATGTTTATCTGGGTACTGCAGTGCATACTCCCAGTGGTGCTGTCGCAAGTTGGCGAGTGGCTCGGTTGCCAACACAAATAGAAGGGGAACAGGGGGCAGCATTGTTTAGTACCTCCAGAGATTGAAAAGGAGGGGGTGCGCACTCCATTGACTAGTATTGATGCTATCGGCTGGCAGTATAATAATTGAATCTAGGAGAGAAATTGTGGTGGAAATACCATATGACCCAGGATCCCCCAAAGGTAATCCCACCCTACAGAATTGAACACCTTAGTGGTGTCTAGGAAAACTGCTACTGTGGCCAACTTGGGGTCCATATCTTGCAACAGCGAGAAGAGGGTACGAAGCTAATGCGATGCCACGCGACCGAGTATAAAACCCGACTGGTCTGGCAGTACAAGGGATACCATAAGTAGACTCAACCTGTTGGCCGGTACTTTAGCCAGTATTTTTATGTTGCAGTTGATTAAGGACAGCGGCCAGTACGATTCACAGTTATCTACCGGCTTCTCAAGTTTTAGTAAGGAGATTATCAACGTCTCTCTCATGGTCAGAGGGAGAATCCCATCTTTTCTGGCTTCCTCGTACACTGCCGTAAGTATAGGGGCCAGGGGACCAATGTATGCTTTATAAAAGTCTGCTGGGAGGCCGTCCGGGCCAGGTGCACGGATCGATCTCAATTGCATCATCGCTTCGTTGATCTCGTCTACCTCAATTTCAGCTGATAGGAACTCCCTCTGCGTCGCCCCAGCCATCCCAAGGCAACCTGCCCCAAGTAAGTTTCCAGTGCAAGCCGCTATGCTCTCTGCATGGTGTAGAGGGTGGAGTATAAGGTTGTGAATGTCTGGAGTATTTCAGCCTTGCCTCTATGACCAGTACCATCTGGCTCCTGTATCTCCAGCACGTAGTTAGAAAACCAGGGTTTTTGAATACGTTCCACAAACGCCTTCCCAGGTCTTTCACCCTCGCTATTACTACGGGCTTGACAATATTTGCCACGAAGTAGACTTTCCCTCTCAGCAGTATCTTTGTACTCCATCATCATATCCCTAATGGTGACTTGTATATCCCCAAAAGGGAAGGCAATCGGTTCCCCCTCCAGGCGCTTGAGTTCTGCTTCTAATCGAGTAAGTGTAGTGCAGAGGTCCAGCAGAATCTCCCCCCTTTGCAATGCACACCCCTCTTATAGTAACCTTAAGGCCTCCCAAACTGTTGTTAGTTGAGGGACCGACCCCATATGCCATTGAAAGAAGTTATGTATCTCTTGCCCCACTTCCTCCCGAAAGAGGATATCCAACAATAGTATAGGGGAAAGTATCCAGGCTGTATATCGTGTGTGATCAGTCGGGGGAACTAACAACATCACCACCGGGGAATGATCTGAATATGTGCGTGCTAGGTGTTGTACCTGCCTCACCCAAGGACTCAAACCTCTAGAAGTGAACCAGTAGTCGTGCCTCAACCATGTAAAGTGTACCGCAGAGTAAAATGTACCTTCCTCTTGAGTAGGATGAAGGTGTCTCCAAGCGTCTAGGACACAGTATTCTGCTACAATTCCCTGAATGTGTCACTGAGCAGCAAAGTAATGATAAGGTTGGGGATGTGACCTGCCCTTTTGTGGCTCTAGCGCTGTGTTAAAGTATCCCCCCAGATCACATGAGTGGAGACTGTCTCCGGCACCTTTCCCCAGAGGATAGTAAAGAATGCGGGGTCATTATTGTTGGGACCATAGCAGCATACCAATGTGACTGTGTGATGCCAGCCTTCCCCACATGATGCTAAAATGGCCCTGTGTGTCCTGAAGAGCTCCAATTCAAGAAGGACCGCATGACCTGGCTCTTCGAATGATCTTCCACCCAGAGGGGCTAGCAGCCCCTCCCAGTGCCTTGAGACCCTCAGGGTCTCAAGACCATGCTTTATAAGCCCCTGATTAATTGATTGATTGATATACTACAAGGGTGAGGTTCATGAGAAGTTTCTGCCATAACTCCATAGTCAGGTTTATGTTTGAGGCACTGCAGCCTACTGTAACTGGATCGTGAGAGTTCTGTCAACTGAAGATGACTTCTGGAGCAGAACCATAGTGAAGATGTAACAAATCAGGCAAAGTACTCTGATCCCGCAAGGCACTTCCGTGCAAGTCTATCCTGGCTCCAAAATCGGTGCGGATGGGCGAGATGGCGGCCAAGCCACCGCATCAGAGGGTGACCCCTGGGCAACATGCTTCAGGAATTACACACCAGGTACAACATAGCATAGTCAATTTGGGCCTGCAGCAGCTTTCTTTTCACTGGCACAAATCTTCTCTTCACTTCCTGCACCTTCATGCTGAAATCAGGATATATCGCCACATTGCTCCCTTCAAAGTTGAGTTGTTTTTTCTCCTGGGCTAGGGGAAGAGCGGCATGTCAAGCACGGTAATTGAGGAGCCATGCGATGATGGGCCTATGGGTGGCTGCGGGAGAGGGCCTCATCACAAGCGAGCAGTGAGCTCTTCCCACCACCAGCTGTAGAGAGAAAGCCTAAGCACCGAAGATCGATGTTACCAGGCGCTCAACATAGTCTTCTATGCGTCCCGTATTCGCACTTTCCCGAATACCCAAGATGCATATATTGTTGCACCTTGATCTAGCTTCTAAATCCTCATTCTTGTCCACAATAACTTTCAGTAGGCGCTGCATGTTCAGTAGCTGCTCCCTCCTGCCCTCCGATGTGTCCTCTAAATCTGAGATTCCATGTTCCTCTTCTTCGATTCGGTTGTCGTGTTTTTCCAGCTTCTGCGCTATAAAGTTCATACGGGTGCACATGGAGTCCATCTTGGACTCAATTGAGGTTGGGGCCTCTCTACCATGTTATGCTCTGTATTGTTCTGCAGGGTGCGTGACGATTTGCAAGTCTTGAAGGGCAATTTTGCCTGCTTTCCCTCTGTTCACCCCATAACGTTCCCACTGACCTCCCAGTGGGGTTTTTATTATTATTTTTTGGGTTTTCCTTTTATTCTGTTTTTCGGGAGCTGTTGTTGTTGTCCTACTTCCCAGGTAATGGAACCCAGGATATCTGCTCCCGACCAAACAGGAATACAAGGGTGGGGGGGGGTCGGACAGCACCAGGTTTCGACTCTGATTCTCCCAAGCAGGTCACTCCGCCCCCATCACAGGGGTATATCTTCTTCAGTTAAAATTGTAGACAGCCCTGGGTGTGATCCGCTCGCTGCAGGCTGCTCCTGGCCCAACCTTCCACTTAGGCAACTAGGTGACGGGCAAGCATTTCTCAGCCCCAGTAACTCTCCCTCCAAAGCTTGCTCAGATGCGCCCGGGGCTCCACTTGCCCCCAAATGTCTTCTCCGCCTGCACCGTGAGGCTGCACCACTGTGCGCAGTCAAAATCGCATGTCATCGGCCTCACCCGATTTACTAGGCTCCAGATGTCATCCGGCTCTGACTGAGCCGATAGCTGCCAATCCTCTCACCCGGCCAGACAGTTGTCCCCAGCCCTCCAGCTGGTGCTCTCCTCACAGCGGGGACTCCTCCCCTCCCTGCTCCATGCCGGTTGTAGTCCTCTTCCACCCTGCTTGCAGTGGAAAGCGCCAGCTCACAATAATAGGCCAGGACTGCTCCAGGCCACAAAGCCTTGCCTCCTCTTGGGGACATCCCTCACCTTCTCTGCTGTTCGGCTCAGGATAGGGGCCCGCAATGTACTTGCGGGGGGGTCACGACGCTTAGGGTACATCGGCCCTCACTCAGGGGATGTCTTGGTGGTCAATTGAGGCAGGATAATGCTGAGTTTCTGGCCCGGGCGCAGGAGCCTCACACCAGTGCGGCCATCTTGCGCGCATGCCCTCTAGTGCCCCCGCAAGCATTCACTTAGAATAATACCTGTAAAAAGGGACAAAGCGGATAGTTTTTTTAGTTTAAAATTGCAATTTACTATCTCACATGTAGTCCTCTGCAAGGGATGTTTATGGTATTTTCCTCCAGATTGCCTGGGAAAAGTGGAAAAACAATCCCTGAATTTCTGCTTCTGGGTAGATTTCTTTTTATAACTGTAAACTGTGCCATCGCAAAATCAATAGGTATTTTCCTAGGTATTTAGTAACCAACAGAAAATCAGTTAAAGTATAGTAATGCTTGTCAAAGAGTAGCCCACACCCCAATAGCATGTTATGATGAGTGTTAATTTTACAGTGTGTGGTGTATATTTGGTTGAATGGATGGGCACGCGCTTTAAAGGTACCATCAATCATCCAAATATTGCTTCTTTCAAATACATTATTGTGTGTGAAAAATATCTGTAGTCATTTTTAGAAGTCTTGGTTAACAGGGAGAAGGAAAGGGTTATTAACCCTTTCGGTGCTCATGACGGAACCGTACCGTCATGCTCGTGTGCTTATGATGGAACCATTCTGTCATGTGCACAAGCGCACAGAATCCCTCTGCTGTTAACAGCAGAGGGATTTCCTTCTTCTCTTTTTTTTGGCCTCGGGAGGTGGGGAAGAGCTTCCCCAACCTCCCGAGGCATTTTTTGTCAATGTAATGACGATCGTGCGCATGGCGCGCTGACGTCATTACATTGAAATTGAAACTGAAACTTAGTTTCAGTTTCACTGTTTTGTTGCTCATGGGGCTATCTCAGCACCCCGAGCACCAAAACACCTGGGAGAAATATCATTGGAAAGGGGAGAATCTCCCCTTTCCAATAGTACTGCTCCCTAGTGGATCCCTGCTTTGAGATCTCCACAGGAGGGCAATCCCCAAGCAGGGATCCACCCACTAGGCACCTGGGAGGTGAGAGCTGTCTCTTGGGCAAGGGTCTTTGCTCCCCTCATATACAGAAATGGGCATATTAAGTCTTTCTGCCCCCCCCCCCGGGTGCAAAAACTACCCTAGACACCATGGATTCTTTTTTTTATAGTTCAGGGGTGGGGGCTGCCCAAAACGGGCATGCCAATGCCCCCACCCTCCCCTCCCAAAAAAGGCCAAAGTCTTTCTGCCCTCCAGTAGGCAGATGGGGGCAATAGCCCCTGATTTTCCCCCCGGGGGGCAGAAAGCCCACTAGGCACCAGGGATTAGTTTTTTTAATATACATAGGGTGGGGGTTGCTCAGAATGGGCATGTTAATGCCCCCACCCCAAAGAAAATGGCCACAGTCTCTCTTCCCCCCAGGAGGCACATGGGGGCAATAGTCCCTTATCTGCCCCCTCCCCCCAGGGAGGCAGAAAGCACACTAGGCACCAGGGATTATGTTTTTATAATACTTAGGGGTTGGGCTGCCCATAATGGGCATGCCACTGACCCCACCCCTCAAAGAAATTAGCTACAGTCTTTCTACCTCCCCCAGGAGGCAGATGTGGGCAATAGCCCCTGATCTGCCCCCCTGGGAGGGCAGAGAGCTCACTAGGCGCCAGAAATTGTGCTGATTTTTTTATACGTAGGGGTGGGAGCTGCACAGAATGGGGATGCCAATGCCCCAAGCCCACAAAAAAATGGCTACAGTCTTTCTGCCCCCCCTTGGGAGCATATGTTGGCAATAGCCCCTGATCTGCTACTCCCCAGGGCGGCAGAAATCCCACTAGGCACTGACCTTTATTTTGGAATGTGCCTAACTGTGGGTTTTGGGCCCTAGCGCAGTCTGCACCTAGGGAAACCTAGCAAACCTGTAAAAACAATTTAGACTAGACACACCGGGGGAATCCAGGATGGGGTGACTTGTGTGCCTCTCACCAGGTTCTGTTACCCAGAATCCCTTGCAAACCTCAAACGTTGGCAAAAAAAAACACTATTTACTCACCTTTCTGTGATGGAAAGTTCTGGAATCTGCGGGAAGCCACAAACTTCCACACACCCAGCATTCCCCCAAGTCTTCCGATAAAAATAGTACCCCACTTGTGTGGTTAGGCCTAGGGCCTGCAACAGGAAATGGCCCAAAACATACTGTGAAGACTTCAAAATTATCGATCACAAAACGACTTGGTTTTGCTAGGGAGTCTGCGTTTTTGGTCTCAGGCTTGGTGGGCATCGAGGGAAACCTACCAAACCCACACATTTCTGAAACCTAGACATCCTGAGGAGTCCATGGAAATGTGGCTTGCGTGGATCCCCCAATGTTTTCCTGCCCAGAATCTCCTGCAAACCTCAAATTTAGCTGAAAGAAATCATATTTCCTTAGATTTCTGCCTGGGATCACTGCACCGGCACAAATTTCCTACCACCCAGCGTTCTCCTTTGTCTCCTGATAAAAATGAAACCTCACTTGTGTGGGTGTCTAATGCAGAGTCAGCCTAAAAATGCATATAAAAAATATAGCGCTTACAGCTCGCTGTGCTATCCCCTCAATCCTTATGTTTTTGGCCCTCTCCAGGCGCAGGCCCTTGGCCCACCCACAGAAGTGAGGTATCATTTTACTTGGGAGACTGAGGGGAACAGCATTTGTGCTGGCATGGTAATTCCAGACAGAAATGTGAGGAAAATTTGATTTTTTAGCTAAATTTGAGGTTTACAGGGGATTCTGGGTAGAAAGCGTTGGGAATCCATGCAAACCACACCTCGCTGGACTTTCCCGGGTGTCTAGTTTTCAGAAATGTCTGGGAGTGGTAGTTTTTCCTAGATGGCCACCAAACCTGGTACCTAAAATCAGGTGCCCCCTTGCAAAACCAGGTTATTTTGCACCTGTGATTTGGTCCTGGGCTCAGTGGCCATCTAGGGAAACCTACCAAACCCACATATTTCTGAAAACTAAACACCTGGGTAAATTGAGGGAGGTGTGACCTGGGTGGATCTCCCAATGTTTTCCTACTCAGAATCCCTTGCAAACCTCAAACCTAGCTGAAAAAAATCACATTTTCTCACATTTCTGTGTGGGAAAGTTGTGCGATCACCCGACTAACACAAATGTCCTACCACCCAGCGTTCCCTCGGTCTCACAATAAAAATGGTGCCTCACTTCTGTGGTTGAGCCAAGTACCCACAGCAGGGAAGGGCCCAAAAGATATTGTGGAGACATCAAAATTATCTATCACAAAACCACCTTGGTTTGCAAGGGGGGGCGCCTGCAATTTTGGTCCTTGGCTCGGCGGCCATCTAGGGAAAACCTACAAAACCCACACATTTCTGAAAACTAGACACCCAGGGGAGTCCAGGGAGGTGTGACTTGCATGGATCCCCCAATGGTTTCTTACCCACAATCCTCTGCAAACCATTATTATTGGGAGGCCTGGGGGAACACTGGCTGGTAGGAAATTTGTGTCAGCCCGGTGATCCCAGAACTTTCCCACACAGAAATGTAGGAAAAAAATGGATTTTTTTCAGTTGAATTTGAGGTTTGCAGGGGATTCTGGGTAGGAAAACGCTGGGAGATCCATGCAAGTCACACCTCTGTGGACTCCCCCGGGTGTCTAGGTTTCAAAAATGTCAGGTATTGGTAGGTTTCCCTAGATGGCCGCCGAGCTTGGGATCAAAAACGCAGGTGACTCCCTCGCAAAACAAGGCCTTTTTATAATCGATAATTTTAAGTCTCCACAGTACGTTTTGAGCCATTTCCTGTCTCGTGTTCTTGGCCTACCCACACAAGTGAGGTACCATTTTTATTGGGAGACTTTGGGAAATGCTGGGTGGGTGGAAGCGTGTGGCACCCTGCAGATTCCAGAACTTTCCATCACAGAAATGTGAGGAAAATGTTTTTTTATTTTTTTTACAAAGTTTGAGGTCTGCAAGGGTTTTTGGGTAACAGAACCTAATGAGAGCCACACAATTCTCCCCATCCTGGATTTACCTGGGTCTCTAGTTTTCAAAAATGCATAGGTTTGTTAGGTTTATCTAGGTGCCGGCTGAGCTAGGGTCTAAAACCCACAGCTAGGCACATTGCAAAAAAGGGTCAGTTTTCACTGGAAAAGTGTGATGTGTCCATGTTGCGTGTTGGGCTATTTCCTGTCGTAGGCACTAGGCCTACCCACACAAGTGAGGTACCATTTTTATTGGGAGACTTAGGGGAACTTAGAATAGTAGAACAAGTGTTATTACCAATTGACTTTCTTTGCATTTCTGCCTTCCAAATGTAAAAAGAAGCCATTTTGAAAAATGTCCTCTAATTCACATGCTTGTATGTGTACCCACAATTTTGGAGATGTGCAAATAACCACTGCTTCTAAACTCTGAATTTTGTTCCCATTTTGGAAATATATCGGTTTCCTTGGTACCTATTTTTCACTCTCTATATTTTATCAAATGAATTGCTATAGACCCGATACACAATGAAAAACCATTGCAAGATGCAGCTCAGTTATTGGCTCTGGGTATCTCGGTTTCTTGGTAAGCCTACAAGTCCTACATATCTTCGTAAGTTCGTAACCAGAAGGGTCCAGCGGACATAACAGTATATTCCTTTAAAAAATCTGCCATACTTAGAAGAAGTTGCAGGTGAAAACGTTGGCACAAATGGCTGTTTTTGTAACTCAATTTCAATATTTTTTTATTTCAGCTGTTAGTTTCTATAAAAAAAAACATTGAAGGATCTGCACAAATTGTCCCTTGATAAATTCAGAATTTTGTCTACTTTTTATGAATGTATAATTGTCTGGGATCCATTATTGCCTTCACACCCATATCTACCACTAACTGGAAGGAGATGAAAGCACAAAAGATAGGAAAAATAAGCTTTGTCCCAGTAAAATACCAAAACTGTGTAGAAAATGTTAATTTTCTGACAAAAGTCTGCCTGTTCCTGAATTCTGGGAATATGGTGATTTTAGCACCACAAGCCCTTTGTGATACCTTTTGCAGGGAAAAAAACAGATGCTTTCTTCTGCAGCACTTTTCCCCCATTTTTCTGTAACAAACATGGTGTATTTTGGCCAATTTCTTGGTCTTCTCTAGGGTGATCCACAAACTCTGGGTACCTTTAGAATCCTCAAGATGTTGGAAGAAAAGTATGCAAATCTGGTGTGGATTCCTTATGTGGATAGAAGGTTACAGGGGCCTAAGTGCCAACTATCCCAGATAGCCATAAAAGGCTTAGCATGGGGGGGAGGCTTTGCAGCGAAGGGGTTAATAATGTTACTTTAGGTTTTTCTGGAATGTTAATATCAGAGTATGTTTTAGTCTGGGGTGGGAGATTCCTTCTCACTTTATTTTTTTCTAATAATGATTCTTTTTTGGTTGGCGACGACAGGCATTTCTCATGCAAAATGTTGAGGTATGTTCTGGCATCCTCTCATAGAATTGAATGTGAGGGCTCACTATAAGCTGCTTTTATTCTTTCAACTGCTTCTGTGGCTGCTACTTCTAAGGCAGAGGCAGAGTGGTTGTGCTCTCCTAGACTAACATTGTATCTTTCCCTGTAATAAACATACCCCATATGGCTTAGTAGCCAATTACCTCTCATAGAGAGAGCAAATTTAGCTGAAGCCATGATCAGAATTCTAGGGCAAGAAAATAATGTAGCTTATAATTGTTCTATATTTTTGGGAAATTGACATGTATTTCAAATATTGTGTTTATGAAATGATTTTTTCTGCTTCAGCCTTTACTGGGATGTACCTTTTTATAATATGATCTCCTTAAACTATTTATATTGCCTGCTTATTTCAGTAGTATCTCTGGCTAGAAAAAAATAGTATTATTGTGTTATAATTTATGTCTTTCTTTTCCCTGTAAAAAAAGAATGTGGTTTTCATATAGCTTTTTCTTCATTTTTGACAAGAAATGTAGTGATTTCTTGGTTCTCCTCTGAAGAGGAAAGGTTATCATGGCTCATTTTAGGTTGCAAAAATGAATAATATAAATTAATAATATGGTACCGTTTACTTGATTTATTGTTGCCATTTTGAGTAGAAATGGCTGTTGCTAGCTGTGGTATTTTCTCTTCAGGAGCTGTGTGAAGATGTTCAAATCTTCTCACTTGTGTTATAAGGTTCTTGCTTTTTTCCACAAAGTATGGTTTTCAGGGAAACTTTAAATGGAAAAAGGGTACTAAAAATGTAAATTCTAAGGGGCATATTTAAAAGCAAATGATGGAGCGCAGAGCTGCAGTAAATTTTGCAGTGCCAGTGTTTTCCCTAGCGCTGGCACTAAAAATAGCTCCCTTGCTGCACATAAACAATCAATAATGGCGATTTGCAGAATTCAGCACACATAGAAGTAGCAAATCGCCAATATTTAATGATTGTTTATGATTGTTTATGTGTAGGAAGGGATGGTGTACCTTCCTGCACATAAGCAATCATTAATGGCATTTTGCTTTTTCTATGTGTGCTGCAGAATGCAGCACGCATAGAAAAGGCAAAAACGAGAAGAAATAAAAGTATTTCTCCTTGTTGCGCCATTCTAATGCCTGCTATTACATGGCGTTATTTTTTGGCGCTGCCTCCAATTTACACCTGCTTGTAAATTTGGGGCAGCATCAAAAAGCAATGGGTGTTGCGGTGAAAGGCCCACAGCAACACCCATGGCATGCCCCTTTCACACAGATACCTGCGGGAAAGGGTGCCATACTCACAAAGCGACGTTAAGCAACAAAAGATGGCTTTATGCCACTTTGTAAATATGGTGCAGGCCGTTGAAACACAGGGATGTCATAAAAAGTGACATTCCAGTGGCTCAGTCCCCTTGTGAACATGCCCCTTAATGTTTTTGTGTTAGCACTAGTTAATGTTGATAAAATATTACTCACTGTGTACGCGTGTTTACCTATTTCAGAAAGTAGGTGGCACTGTTGTCTCCTACCCTCACTACTTGATGAGTCATGTCTGTGAAGGAGTTATCCATTTTTATTTAAAAATGTGTTTTAGAATCAGTAAAAAATGTATTTCAAATATGTGACCGAGGCTTACTTTTTGGTACAGTCATTGATTTTAGCATTTTAAAAGTTGTACAACAGTTGGAAACGGTAGTTATCTTGGTTGAAGTTTAAATTGCAATTCAACGTATATTTGCCGATGTATTTATAACAGAGTCTTAAAATGTTCAAACAATTATTTATTTAATTTAAATACACATTTTAAAAGAATCCAGTAATGAATATATATTTCCCATTTAAAAAAATAAATCTTTCTGTTGCACTGCTGTACAAAGTTTCTCAGGAAGGCCAAGTGTGGGGATTAGTTGCCTTCTTTCTGGAATGTACCTGAACCACTTAAGCAGTGACTTTGTATTAAAAAATTCAGGTCTTAACTGATGGCAGATGTCAGGCGAATGAGAATGTATGGGCAAAGTGTTAGAACTGGGGGTCTATAGTTGGCTGAGGCAGTTACCTTAGTCCAAATAGGGACCCTTGCTTCTAGTCAGGGAAAGGAGGGACACCCTCTTTGATAACCCCTGCTCACCCCCTGGTAGCTTGGCACGAGCAGCCAGGCTTATCTTCAATGCAATGTGTAAAGTATTTGCAACCACACTCCCAGCGACACAGTGATAACACCACAAATGAACACCACACTGATGTATGAAAATAGCGGTATGTTTATCAAGCAGAAAAATACGGTAAGACCAAACGATAAAAATCCAACATATGCGTATTCGAAATATTTCACTTTGCCGGTTATTAGGCCAACAAACACTTGTAGGTTCTTGCGGTATTAATGAGCAGTTCACGATGTTCAAATGCAGTCCTAATGCAATGCTATGCAGTTCGTATTATCAGACTAATGCAGTTCGTAATGCAAGAATAATTCAATCCTCAATGCAAGTAATCAGGCAGTTCGTAATGCAAGTATAACGCACTCCTTAATGCAAGTAATAAGGCAGTTCGTAATGCAGGAATAATACAATCCCTAATGCAAGTAATAAGGCAGTTCGTAATGCAGGAATAATACCAGGCCAATCGACGCGATTAGCACGGGCACCACTAGGCCCCAACCACAGACAAGAGTCCTGAACTTCCGAGGGCGGCCCCGGTACTGCCGGGCAGGTCCGGGCGGCTCGAGGACTCAGCACGTCTAGCGCGATGCAGCGGGAGAGAGATGGGAGCACTCCGGTACTCCTCCTGCACCTCCCCAGGCCACACACGCTTGCGGCTCCCGACCGGAGTCCAAGCCTTACCTGGGGGATGCGCTGCCTCGCTCTCTCTCTCTCCCCGCTCTTCGAACGTCCTGCTGGGCGCTCCCGATGACGACGCAGCTCCGATGCAAGGCGACGCTGTAGCCGGACAGGTTACGGCGCTGCCTTCTCCGTTGCTGACGATCTTGGGCAGATTCCTCTTGCAAACAACGATCACGATTACCTCACGACTTCCTTAGCTTTACGAAATCCTCCAGCACGTTGCGGCTTGGGCCGGCGGCGGTGATCTTGGTCCGCAGCCTCAGTTACGATGACGGCTCAGGCCACAAACAGCTACACAGCAGCGTGGACGATGAATCACGCTGCGGGGGCACTGCAGTCACAGGGCACTTTCCAACCAGCACCATGGACCCCATGGCAGTCTCAGGCTGCACACGCACACGCACACAGCATCGCTGAGACTCGGTTGGGTTTCGGGCCACACAGTCCCGGGGCAATGCTTACGAAGGTCTCAGGCTGCAAAAAGCACAGGCACACAGCACCGCTGAGACACACTTGGAAACTTTGATGTTCCTGAGTTTCCACAACAGGGAGCCAGCTCTCCTCGGGCCCTTGGAGACAAGTTACTTCGGGACACAGCACACAAAAAAGTCCTTTCAAGCAGGGGGACACAGCACACAGCAAAGTCCCTTAGCCTCTCCTTAGTTAAATCAGCAAACTGAAGGCCAGCCCCAGAACACACAGAAAGGGTCAGTCCTTCTCTTCAGTCTCTTCAGCTGTTCTTCCTTGGCAGAGGTTCCTCTTGACCACGAAGTAGTTTCAATCCCTTTCAGTCTTGATCAGTCCAACGTTCAGGGGCTTCAGCTCTCATAGTTATACGCCTGAATGTCTTTGAAGTCTTTGTGTTCAGGGGGCACTGACCCCTGTCCAAACCAGTTCTGGGTGTCTTCCTGCCAGCGGCATCTTCTTCCTTTGATAGTGGGGGTCTGGTTCTTCAATCACTCAGCAGGAGGTGGAGCCATTCTTTTATGGCAGCAGCCCAGGCCTCTTCACCTCCAGGGGGCTACTGCTCCCCCCTACACTCCAGATGCAGGTCAGCATGTTGCTGTCTCACCTACTCCTCCCCTGGGTCAAGACATTTCCCAGATCCTATCACATTCAAATCCAGACAGTCAATCCACAACCAGGCAGAGACACACAGAATTGTTAGAACCAAAAAACCAGCCACTTCTAAAGGCGTGGTTTCTAAACACACAATTCAAAAACCACCTTCACAAAAAGATGTGTTATTAAATTGTGAGTTCAGGCACACTAAACTTCACCTCTCCATCTTAAGCCTATGGGAAGATAGGCTGGAAACATATTACACAGCCTTCCCCATTCTGTCCTATGGGCAAGATGGCCTTGCAACAGTGAAAAACGAAATGGAGAGTATTTCACTGTTAGGACATGTTACACACCTCAGTACATGTCCTACCTTTCACAGACACTGCACCCTGCCCAGGGGGGTACCTTGGGACTACTATAGAGGTGTCTGATGTGCATGAAAAGGGAAGGGTAAGGCCTGGCAAGTGGGTGCACTTGTCAGGACAACATGGCAGTTAGCAAACTGCGCGCAGGCACTGCAGTGGCAGGCCTGAGTTCTCTCTTTAGGGCTTCTTGTGTGGGTGGCATAATTAGTGCTGCAGGCCCACTAGTAGCATTTGCATTACCAGCCCTGGAACACATAGTGCACTCTACTAGGGACTTTACTAGTAAGGCAAACATACCAATTATGGACAACCAATTACCATATCATTTTATACAGGGAGCACTTGCACTTTGACCCTGATCAGCAGTGGCAAAGTGCCCAAAGCATCTAAGTCGGCAACATTATGTCAGAAAAAGGTCTAGGGGGAAGGTAAAAAGTTTAGGGATCTTTAGCCAAAAAGGGCTAAGTCTAACACAAAGGAACAGGTATGTGTAAAATCCAATATTAAGACCAG
The DNA here is from genome assembly GCA_963921515.1 of Calotriton arnoldi. Taxonomy (NCBI): domain Eukaryota; kingdom Metazoa; phylum Chordata; class Amphibia; order Caudata; family Salamandridae; genus Calotriton; species Calotriton arnoldi. The sequence goes on along the minus strand of CAWUFW010007909.1, from coordinate 239,554 downwards.
CAGGTGTATCTTGAAAGATGATTTTATTCCATGCAGCACAGTACTCTGGTACAGCACCAACCGCCTAGATAGGAATGAATCTTAGCATTCCCACATTCCATAAGAGAATCATGTTACATCACACAAACATATGACATAGGCACTGACAGCAAATAAGCTGTAGATCTAACACACCTTTTCTCTATAAAAATTTAACAAATAAGGTAAAATTAAAACTATATACAAAAAACATACAAACACATAATATGATAATAAAAGATAAAGGAGAATAATGAATTACACAAAATCAGTAAATCTGGTAGGACAACGCTTAACACGCATCCCCAACTTAACTCTAGATGCAACAGATTCTTCAGCAAAACCTTCTCTAGAGCTTTCCCCATCAGATACATTTGAACCCATAAAAGAGTCATTTTGTGCTAGATCAGCATCTTGCAAATCAGAGCGGAATTGTTCTCCCAAATTCACTCTCAAGAAAGATACATCATTAAATTCTTCATTGAAATCTGGGTTACATTTAGCCACACGTCTCACATTCGAGACCTTCCCACCTTGAGTCACTACACTCTTGCCATAAACCTTGATGATCTTCATAGCCCTACCAAATCTTTGCAAACTCTTCGTGAACACCCCAGGTTTCTTCGCTTTCACCCAATCACCCACCACAATAGAATGACACCTGGTTTTCTATTTTTCATCATACAACGTCTTGACCCTATCTTGCTTCATTTAGACTCTGTCCTTGATCTCTTGAACATTCACATCACTTTGAAATGTGTCTGTTCCCTCCTGAACCACCAAGGACACAACTTGGATATGGTGGTCTACCTTTCAACAACCTAAAAGGACTGACCTCTGTGGTAGTCTGAGGAGTAGTACGATACCACCATAGTTTCTCCCTCAATTTATCCTTCCACAAACCACCAAATCCACGTGCCCAAGTGATACACTCCTTAAGGACTCTATTGAACCTTTCAACCTGTCCGTTACCTTGTGGTTCGTATAAAGCAGTGGTTGCATGCTTAATATTACTGAGAGAGAAAAAACTTTGCATTTCTTTAGACACAAGTTGAGAACCGTTATCAGATATCATAACTTCAGGATAACCTTCCTTAGCAAAAATTTCTTTGAAGAACTCAATAATGGCACTAGATGTGGCATTAGGCACCAGTTTCACCTCAGGTCATTTCAAATGATAATCAACCAGCACCAATGCAAATCGACAATCAGAAAGAAGTCCCTGAAAGGGTCCAGAAATATCAAAGCCTACCTTTTGCCAAGGAGTGGTAGGCCAAGTTATGAGTTGAAGAGGAGCTGGAACAGGCTTCAACATTTTCTTACTATTGACACAAACAGGGCTTTTCCTTACAACCTTTTCTGCCATCCTATCCAAACCAGGCCACCAAAACGTGGTACGTATGAGTCTTTTCTTAGAAGACATACCTGGATGTCCTTCATGAGCTAACTTCAAAATATCAGCTTGCATACCTTTAGGAGGAATACACTTTCCATTTTTGAAAACAAGACCATTTTCTACTACCAATTCCTTAGCTATTCTAAAAAATGGAACAAGTTATTCTTGCACCTTTCTAGCCATCCCACCTCCACATACCTTTTAACCTGACCCAAAAGCTGATCATCTGTATCATATTTCATCCATTTGACTTTCTGTAATCCCTTAAACTCATCAGAAACATAATCAGATACTGCAAGTACAACGTCCTCTTCAATACCAGTTAAATTGTTTGTCATGTCAGATATAGGAAGACGTGACAGACAGTCAGCCATTACATTACTGCGTCCTGGCACGTATTCCACTTCAAAACATTACACTTGAAGTTTTGAGACAAGTCTGGCAATCTAAGCAGTGGCATTCCAACCCCCACCCGGAGAAAGGATCCCTACAAGGGGTTTGTGATCAGTTTTGAGAACAAAACGTGACCCCCAGATAAAATTATGAAAATGTTCAATGGCCCAAACACACGCCAAAAGCTCTTTCTCAATAACTGCATATCTTCTTTCAGCATCAGACAATGTGCACGAAGTAGAAGTAATATTCCAATGTTCCTTACCACACTTTTGTGATAACACGCCACCAACGCCATACATACTCGCGTCCATATTTACGACGCATTGTGCACCCATTCTAAAGGGTTTCAGAGTAGGTGCATAGGCAATATCATTCTTAATTTCCTCAAAGGCAGACTTTTGTCTGTCAGTCCACAGATATTCCACATTCTTTCTTGTGAGTTCCCTGAGAGGTTCCATTTTAGTAGCAAAATTTACAATGAATTTACTGTAATACTCACAAAGTCCTGCAAATGATACAATTTTTTCCCTATTATCAGTAGCAGGAGCTTTAAGAATGGCATCTACCAGGGACTTCTTTGGAACAACACCATCCTTGGACACCGTGTGACCCAGGTACTCAATAGATTTGCAAAAAAAATGACACGTGTTCCCTTTTAGTGTTTAACCACTTCTCTTCAAAACATCACACACTTCTCTAAGATGTTTCTCATGTTCCACTTCATCTTTTGAAAATATCAAGATATTGTCTTGAAAACATTTGACACATTTCTCCATATTCTTAAACAGATGAAACATAGTCATTTGAAAAACAGACGCCGCAGAGGCTAATCTAAAAGGCATACATCTAAATTGAAATAGCCCCTGCGGTGTAATAAACGCTGTTAAATGATGGGAATCCTCAGTCAGCTCAATCTAATGGTAGGCTGACCTTAAATCTAGGGTAGAAAACACTCTGACCCCATCAAGCATACAAATCACTTCATTGATGTTGGACAAAGGATGACAGTTCACAATAATGTTGGCATTAACAGCTCTCAAGTCCACACAGAGGCTCAGAGAATTGTCTGGTTTGCGTGCCAAAACTTTTGGAGATACCCATTCTGAGGCTCTATCTCTTCAATCACTCCCTCATTCACCATTCCCATCAACATGTTTTTTAATTCATCCCTTATATTAATGGACACATTACGTAACTTTTGTATAACAGGTTTGGCATTAAATTTAAGTTTGATTTTGTGGGAAAACCCTTCCAGTTTTCCCAACTTTTCCGTGAAAACCTCAGGAAATTTACTCACAATTCCTCTATCCATCTCCTTTTCCTCTATTACCAAAACTGGTTCGAGATTCCTAGGATTAAGAATAATGCCTTATTCCGCATTCCGGCCATAAGACCGCCGTGAAGGGAACGGCTCCTGTTTTCCTGTTTTTCTGCTTCTTCCCTCTGCTCCAGCCATGAGGGGAACGGCTTACCGTATTGCTTCTACGCCGTGAGGGAAACGGCACTGCACTTCCCAGCAGGCCAGTGCTGACGCCTGTCAACGACGTCACCACGCGCGCCAGGAGGCGCGTTAAGAGGGGCGCCGGTCTCCCGCATCGCGGGACGTGCATTCCGGCCATAAGACCGCCGTGAAGGGAACGGCTCCTGTTTTCCTGTTTTTCTGCTTCTTCCCTCTGCTCCAGCCGTGAGGGGAACGGCTTACCGTATTGCTTCTACGCCGTGAGGGAAACGACACTACACTTCCCAGCAGGCCAGTGCTGACGCCTGTCAACGACGTCACCACGCGCGCCAGGAGGCGTGTTAAGAGGGGCGCCGGTCTCTCGCATCGCGGGACGCGCATTCCGGCCATAAGACCGCCATGAAGGGAACGGCTCCTGTTTTTCTGCTTCTTCCCTCTGCTCCAGCCGTGAGGGGAACGGCTTATCATATTGCTTCTACGCCGTGAGGGAAATGGCACTACACTTCCCAGCAGGCTAGTGCTGACACCTGTCAACGACGTCACCACGCGCGCCAGGAGGCGCGTTAAGAGGGGCGCCGGTCTCCCGCATCGCGGGACGCGCATTCCGGCCATAAGACCGCCGTGAAGGGAACGGCTCCTGTTTTTCTGCTTCTTCCCTCTGCTCCAGCCGTGAGGGGAACGGCTTACCGTATTGCTTCTACGCCGTGAGGGAAACGGCACTACACTTCCCAGCAGGCCAGTGCTGACGCCTGTCAACGACGTCACCACACGTGCGAGGAGGCGCGTTAAGAGGGGCGCCGGTCTCCCGCATCGCGGGACGCGCATTCCGGCCATAAGACCGCCGTGAAGGGAACGGCTCCTGTTTTCCTGTTTTTCTGCTTCTTCCCTCTGCTCCAGCCGTGAGGGGAACGGCTTTCCGTATTGCTTCTACGCCGTGAGGGAAACGGCACTACACTTCCCAGCAGGCCAGTGCTGACGCCTGTCAACGACGTCAACACGCGCGCCAGGAGGCGCGTTAAGAGGGGCGCCGGTCTCCCGCATCGCGGGACACGCATTCCGGCCATAAGACCGCCGTGAAGGGAACGGCTCCTGTTTTCCTGTTTTTCTGCTTCTTCCCTCTGCTCCAGCCGTGAGGGGAACGGCTTACCATATTGCTTCTACGCCGTGAGGGAAACAGCACTACACTTCCAAGCAGGCCAGTGCTGACGCCTGTCAATGACGTCACCACGCGCGCCAGGAGGCGCGTTAAGAGGGGCGCCGGTCTCCCGCATCGCGGGACGCGCATTCCGGCCATAAGACCGCCGTGAAGGGAACGGCTCCTGTTTTCCTGTTTTTCTGCTTCTTCCCTCTGCTCCAGCCGTGAGGGGAACGGCTTACCGTATTGCTTCTACGCCGTGAGGGAAACGGCACTACACTTCCCAGCAGGCCAGTGCTGACGCCTGTCAACGACGTCACCACGCGCCAGGAGGCGCGTTAAGAGGGGCGCCGGTCTCCCGCATCGCGGGACGCGCGCGGGCGAAGCCCGGGCCAAGGGCGGGCCCGTCTGCGCCCGTCAGCGACAGGAAGAGGCAGGGCAGGGCCACCCCCCTTGGTTGTATATAAAAAGAACAACGGAGAAGCCTGGTAAGGTGAATCATCGTTCGCTATAAAACATTGCTATTGTTTACGTCTCACTACCCGCAGGAAAATGGGCAAAATGAAGCAACCGTACTCCACGAGAAAACCGCATACAGATAATATGCCAATCACGAAGTATTTAAAATCTGCTGTGGGAAGGATTGACAGTGAGATTGTTCTCGTGGAGGAACAATTGGCGGCGACAAAAACAGCACTTGATGCCGCCTGATGGTATCGGTACACAAGACTCTAGAAGACTGTTGTGAGCCCACGAATCTGGTGTCCATTGGTAAAGAGAAGTCTATAGAACTAGAGGCTGTGCCAGGTAGTCAATTTGTGAATAAAAAGGCTACACCCAGGAAATCAGATAATCTGTGTATATTAACAACATCGCTGGAAATTACAGCCCTATCGGATAATTTAGATTTAGTTATACCACCAGCAAAAAAGCTAAACAAGTGCCGAAATTAAAACCTAGTTCTGATGACAGTAAGAGTGGGAAACCTAGACCGAACCAGAAGGTAAACAAAGGCAGTAGATCAGATAAACGACTAAAGGAGGGGGAAAACCTAAAAGGAAATGATCAAGCGATCCATAACTTCGAGACATTATTTAAAAAATTGCATTCTAAACTGGACAATATTGAACGTCGAGTAATGTCAGAGATTAAACTGGTCCAAAAAGATGTAACCTCCTAATGAACCTGGTAACGGGATTTATCACTCCAAAAATTCTAGTTTACCATCTGTGAGTGATAAATCAACACCAAGGCAAAAAGAAGCCCCAACTGTTGTTCAGCTAAAACAAAGTTCGACCAAGCCTATTACAGGGGAAAATATACAATCTGCACAAAATCAAAGGTCATCAAATGTACAGCAATTTCCCCCATATGCCCTAAAGAAACCAAGAGAATGGTTGATTCAAGTAGATCTGTGAATATAGACACTAATAAGGAAGAGCTTCGACAGTTAGCTTCTTTACACCTTCCACCACAGGCGACACCATATGTTATCATACTTAAAAATGTGACCAGGGTGGAGGATAAGAAGCTTGAGTCCTATGAGACATTAAAAAACAAAGTGATATATTGGTTCACAGCAAATACGAATATGGATAGAAATGTCTTGTTAAGAAATATAATAATGCTGAGAAGGGTGAGTTGGGTGGGTAGATCCATGAAACAATGCGTAGGAGATTGCATAGTAATAAACTTCCGTAGCAGGGAACTGGTAAGAGATTTGTTGGAGGTACTTGCATATAAAGTTGCAGCAATGAATCCTAATATAGCTGAAGATATAATTGCTGTCCCGCTGGGCTATTTTTACAGGATAACCAATAAGACCAACAAAGTCAATGGTCCTAATTCTAATGTGTATAGATCCACGATAAATGTTCCTACATACAATAGGTATGAACCATTACAACCCTGTAGTGAGATTGATTGACATAGGGAGGATACAGAAATTGATGTTATTAGAACTCCACTACACACCCCGATGGTAAACAAGCCAGCAGGCGGCTTATGTCCGCAAATACTTATTAATGTACAAAATGTTTCCCCTATTACCAGGGAGGATACCCCCTCTAGGGATATGGAGGGGCTGCTGGAGACTATTTAATTGTACAAAATAACAAAGCTACTAATATCATGTCCTGGAATGTAGCAGGAGTTAAAAATAAGATAACTAATGACGACTGGCTTGAAATTATAGAGGCATGTGAAGTAATTATGATCCAGGAGACTTGGATTACTGAACCTTTTTTATTAATGGTTTTAAAGTAATTTGTACTAATGCTAGCCCGTCTAGAAGGGGAGAGCAAAAGGATGCCTGGCAACATTAATAGATGTAACTGCGCCTCTAATAGTAAAGGAAGTTAATACCAAGTCACAATATTATCAATTGATACAACTTTATTCGGAAGGGAAACAGACAATGGTGTTAATTAATTTTTATAACAATATTTTTGATGTTACTAGACCAATGGTAATTAAGGTCCTAGAGGAAGATCTAGAGCTCTTTTTAAAGGAATTGGGAGGGAGTATACACTTATCTGGGCGGGTGATTTTAACTGTGAAACTTGTGCAATTTTGGTAGGTGAACAATGTGGGTTCAGCTGTTGCTTTGGAGATCGAATTCCCCATTTCCCACATGACGCTTATGGGGAAGAAATAAATAATAGTATTTCCAAATATAATCTAGCGATTATAGAACCCGAAATTTTAGAGGGAGAAGTAGCGAAACATACGTATGTAGGAGGTAGATCAGCATCAAGTATTGATCATTTTGTTATATCTATAAAATACAAGGGTTTGGTGGAAAAATGCTCAATTATAGAAACACTGCATAGTGACCATCACCCACTAATACTGACGTTGAGGCTTAACCTCTCACAAAGATTGAGGGGAAAAGCCTCAAATTCAGAACTAAAACCCCAAGGAAAAAATGGAGTATCCATTAAGTGGTCAAGTGTAGATCCAACAAGTTTTCTAAATAACTTAAAAGGGAAAATACAAAAGGAAATTAGTATCTGCATGAATAATTTTTCAACAGATGCAGAAACTATAAACGCTTTTAGTAATATTACTATGGAGATAGCGGGTGATTTAACATTTAAAAAGAAGCATAAGGCCTTTGATAATAACCCAAGATGGTTTAATAAAGAATGTTCCAAATTAAATACAGATCTGAAAACAGCCCTAAAAATAAAACCTAGGGATAACGTTAAAATAAGTAACCTAAGGAAGGATTATAGGAGAACCTTAAACCAACGAAAAGGTGAAATACGGGAGGATGCATGGGCAAGCCTAGTAGAGGCCGCAGAAACAAGAAATGCGGCCCTATTTTGGAAAACAATTGATCACCCGTTTTTTAAAGATAATGCAACAGGGAGAATAGAAATAGCTGTTCCCCCTGAAGACTGGATTATCCATTTTGAGAGTATTTTTAATCCAGAAGCAGTAAAAATTTGTAAAATAAAGAACGGTAATTTTATTTTAGTTGACCCCGTAGAAATTTTACCAATTACCTCTGAAGAAATTAAAATCGCCCTCCATAAAAGTGCTAGCGGAAAAGCCGCTGGCCCTGATGGGGTACCCATCGATATTTTTAAATGTAATATGGATTATTGGACTCCGATCCTTTTAAAGGTTTTTAACGCTGCGATAAGGGGTTTTCTGCCAGCATCTTGGGCAGAAAGCATTATCGTACCAATTTTTAAAAAGGAGATAGAGGGAAAGCAAATTGTTATAGACCCATATCCCTTCTGGACTCAACCTCGAAATTAATGGGACGAATTCTTCTGGGGAGGTTGGAAGAATGGGCTAACGAACATAATATTCTTTCTGAAGCTCAGTATGGGTTCAGAAGGGGAATTGGAACTGTAGAACAGTGTTTAAACTTGGAATTACTTATAGGAAAATATACTCTTGCTAAAGAGGGGGCTCTTCATCTTTGCTTTTTAGATTTAACAAGTGCGTTTGACCTCGTCAATCATACCAAATTGTGGCAAACCCTGAATGAGCAAGGAGCACCCACTGATATTATTATATATTTGTCCCAAATTTATTCATTTTTAACCTCAAGAGTACGTTTTGGAATAAAGGGTGAATGTACCGAGGATTTTAGAGTTACAAGGGGAATACCCCAGGGCTGTGTACTGGTGCCACTGCTCTTTTCTTTATATATTAATAACATGGATACCTATTTACAAAATGAAAATGCAGATACCCCAAAAGTTGGAACACGCAACACTCCAGTTTTACTCTATGCCGATGACGCTGTCCTCCTATCGAGGACAGCGAATGGCTTACAAAATTTAATTGAGAAGTTTGCTGAATTCATATCAAATAAGGATTTAAAGTTAAACCTTACTAAAACATTTGTAATGACATGTGGGAAATCTAAGTTGAAGCATAAAAAACATCACGCTGGAGGTGTAGTTATAGGGAGAGTGTCAACGTTCTCCTATTTAGGTCTTCTATTTAGCCGTAAGGACTCATGGAAACCTCATATCGACTCATGCAATCTGAAATTTCTAAGAATAATTGAAGGAATTTTCAGATTTGCGGCAAAAATAGGAAATAAACCCATAAGGGAAATTCTCACTCTATATAGAACTAAGTGTGTGACTGGTGTATGCCATGGGTCAGCGATATGGGGAAGAGCAAATATTATGTCCTTACAAACACAGGAGAATACATTTTTAAAAAGAGTATTGGCTGTCCCGAATTCCACAGCCAATTTTATAATACATAAAGAACTGTTGGTATCATACATTAGTGATTTTATAAATATTGCAGGACTTACCTTCTGGCGTGGGCTATGGGCCAAAAAGGAGACCAAATTTACAACTGACCTGATAAAGGACTGTCTGGCCCTTGATCACTGTAAAAAAATTCCATGGCTAGAGCATATCTCTAATTTATTTAAATATTGTAAGTTAAACTTTAATAAAACGGATCTAGAGTCTATTCTGGATATAAGTAAGAAAGATCTGAAGTTGAGAAATACTCTGGCCAGTGAACAAGACAGACATGATGATACAAGACAGAAGCAAAGTAATATTACTTACTGTGAAATTCCCTTGGTGAAGGGTATACAAACATACCTAACCCTAGTAAGGAATACCCAACACAGATATTACCTAACAAGGCTTAGACTTGGTACTTTACATCACCTAATTGCATTCTCCGATAAGGAAAGGTGGTCTTATAATTTACCGAATTGCCCGTGAAATGAAAACACCCCACAGTCCACGTTGCACTTTTTATTATTTTGTACCTTCTATAGTGATATTAGGAAAACTGTTTTAAAACCACTGTTCATAACTAACAGGCTCTTTGATTATAAACAGGCCTTTATATTTTTAAGTAGCCTGGACAATCCGAAAACTGTGTGTTCAGTTATTTGTTTTATTGTAAAAGCACTCAGGAAAAGAAGAGAACTAACATATTTAGATGCATTATTATATGAGAAATCCGATGAGAATAATTAGGTCTGTTTAACACTGAATTAATTTGAGAAACAGCCTGTAGAATAAGTACATTTGAAAACATGAGAAATTAATATTAAATGTTATATAGTTGTCTATTTTTAAATAAGTGTATATATTTTAACTGTGTATAAGGAGGACATTTTAATATTTTCACTGATAAATTATGTTTGCTCCCTCTAATGAATTATTGATACATTATATTTTTCTGTTTTTGTAGTATGCTTTTATGGTTGTACATTCTACATCCAAAAAAGCTGAATTGACTTGACTTGACTTGAATAATGCCTAGCTTCCATTGATCTTTCCAGCCAAAAACCTTCACTCCCTTGGGTGCCACATACAATTTTATTATTGCCTCTCTACCTTTAAACAGAATACCAGTGTCAACATATCCCACGATGTCAATGACACTACCATTAAAACTCTCAGCAATAATGTCAGAAGGATTTAAACAATCCATGTCCCACATATGTCCAAATTTGTGAAGGAAATAATCCGTGGTAACAATCGTCCATGGTGATCCAGAATCTGCCATAAGCTCTAAACCAACCCTATTAATATTCACAACACACTTGGGAGAACTTTTAACCTCCTCCTCCTCTTCCATATTCTCCTCTACCCCCTCCGAGATAGACACAACTAATCCCCTAACTCTCTCAGAATCTTTCAGAGTCACAAACATGTCCCATGTTCCCTTCATCACTTCCAGCTCCGCTAACAAGATAGGACACCTTATTCCTGTTACTCAAATTATTATTGCTCCTCAAATTACGGCAAACTCTGGCAAAATGTCCAATTTTTCCACACTTCATACATGTCTTCCCAATAGCAGGACAACGAGGTGAGGAGGGAATGTGAGATGCACTACCACAATGATAACATACAAACTTGTCTTCTTTGACATACCTCTCTTCTTCAAACCTGTTGGTTCTCCCAGTAGCATTTTTATTAAATTTATCAAACCTTTTTTTAACAACTCCCCGACCTTTAGAAGTACCATCCCCACCAATTGCACCAACCACATCAAGATCATCCTTGTTGAATTTCTCAGACGCATGTACAGATTTCATCCATCTCTCAGATTGCTCCAACGCCTTGGCCGTGGAAATCACATCTTGCAAATTTGGATCCCCCATGACCCACAATTGTTCTTGAACCTTCCTACTTTTCACATGTACTATGATCTGATCCCTGATCATTTCATCAGTTATCGCTCCAAAATTACAATGCAAAGATAAACCCCTCAAAGCAGTTAGAAAATCATCAAAACTTTCCTCAGTTCCTTGCGCTCTGGTGTAAAATTTAAATCGGTTCAAAGCTACACTAACAGTCGGTTGTAATCTCTTCTCTAACCTCAATAGCGCTTCTTGAAACACATCAGTTTCATCAACTTCTAAAGCAACTTGCGGTAAAGTATGAAAAGTCAACGGCCCTTCAGAACCTAAACAATGCAGAAGAAATTTTTTTTTGCGTTCATTCGACATATCATCATCATCAATAGCTCATAAATATGTCAGAAATTCTTCCTTCCAGCGCATCCAGGGAATAGGCGGATCGCCTTTATTTTGTAGAAATTTAGTGGGAGGTTCAAACTGCATCGTTGAATGACAATAATGTCAAATAAATAGTGTAGAAATCAGGACCAATAAAAGTGCGCAGATCACTGTAACAATCTGCACCAATAAAGGGTGCAAATCACTGTAATAACTTGTAGCAATAGAGTGTGCAAATCACTGTAACTCCTTGGTTTGGCTTGGCTAGTGCTGGACAAGCGTGCAGATCACTGTAATAAATTGCTTTGATCTGCACTGGATAGGTGTGCAAATCACTGTGATGATAAACACATCCAATTGTGCCAGAATGAAATAATAATCTGATCTGCACTGGAAAAGTGTGCAAATCACAGCAGCAATAGGCTTTGATTTGCTCCAGATAGGTGTGAAAATCACTGTGACACAAAAGAAACCAAAAGGAGTACAAGGTTGTCCATTTACATTTCAAAATTTGCCAAAACGTTCCTGAAAGAGTCAGAGCGATGAAGCAGGGCGCGCTCTAGTGGTTGCAGAGAGCGCAAAAAACCCAAGATTAGGCTCAAAGCTATTGGAGACGTTAAACGAAATGACGCTCAAAGTTATCGGACGCGCTCTTGTTTCAGCACAGTGCATAGCCCGAGCGTGCTACGTCACCTCCTCCACAGAGAGCAGTCGGAGCTGTCGGAGTTCAATATGGACAAAAATGGGGCCTCGGAATGGTAAGGACGTGCATTCTCACGCGCTTGGTTTTAAAAATAGCGATGACAACGGCTAAGACCAAGTTTGCCCCAACAGAAGCACAAAACACGGTGAAAATTAATAAAAATGCCAGCACCATGCAAGGAAACTTTTCCCATACACGTTTCCTTGCTTCTCTGTCCAGACAAAGTCAAGCAAGTCACACAATCTTCAACTAATGGAGAATAAAATGCCAGAGACAGTGCTGTCTCTGTGAATTTGTAATATAAAAGTACAATACCGGATGTTCAGTATCCTTGAAGCATTTGATGCAAGACAGCGTAATAGAGCTTAGGGAAACAGTTGAAAATTCAATCCTACAGATATTGGAGACTCCAGGTTCCCCAGGAAACACCACCGCTCCTGTGCTGCATAAGTAAGAGGGTAGCAGGTGATGTTCCAACTCGTCGCCACTTGTAAAATCCAATAATAAGACCAGCAGGTGTATCTTGAAAGATGATTTTATTCCTTGCAGCACAGTACCCTCGTACAGCACCAACCGCCTAGATAGGAATGAATCCTAGCATTCCCACATTCCATAAGAGAATCATGTTACATCACACAAACATATGACATAGCCATTGACAGCAAAGAAGCTGTAGATCTAACAGTATGTTACAGTTATGTGCAAAAGTTTATCCTGATAGTGTAATGTGCAAAAGTTGATCCTGATAGTGTATTGGTCTGCAACCTTCTATATAGTTGTTTCAATTCAATTCAAGGAAACTTTACTCGGGTGCACTGTGGCATTCATAAAAGTATCACATATGTAAACAAGACAGAATGATAAAAACATGTTTCATAAAAATGCAATGGAGCAAGAGAAAATGGATTAAAACCATAAAAATGATCAGCAATATAATAATATTTGCAGCAAAATGTAGCACAACATAGATATGCAAGCACAGCGAATTTTAAAAATGTCCCAATGTACAAAACAGCTTCAGCATTAGATAATTGAAGTAGAAATCCAAAAGCAGGCCTGCATTGTCTGATATTATAACAATGCTTTTTTTAAAATGGGATTAGAAAGAGTCTTGTATACCTTGCGTACAATTTACAGAAAAAAGTTTAATGTAACATCGATTAGCCTGATGTGTCATCGCAAGGGCATGGCCTTTCATCAAGATTCAACTGAACCCAGGGGAAACATAAAATATCTTACCATATAAGACGTTCCCATCGACCCTCTGTCCACCAAATGTAGACGGCAGGACTATCAAATTCAATCAGTGTTAAATATGCAGTAAGATTTGTTTTTCCTTCCACTTCCCTTAAGCACCAGGAATCTTTATATTTGAAAAGTGCTTGTGCAATAGCTTTTTCTACTTAGGGAGGTACATGTGAAAGGATCAGTAAAAGCAGACTGCATACCAATCTTGCACTATTAAGCCTTAACATAGGCCAGCCAAGGAATGAGAAGACCTCTATCAAGAGACAGACCGTCCATTATAATATCTTTCGATAATTTGGCCTCCGTATTCCTCCTAATTGAAAGCTACAATAGAGCAGGCCGGGCCCTTATCCGGTCTGCTAAATAAGGAAGTCCAAGTTCTTTATGACAAATAAGATGTGAAAATAATATGGGGACAGACAGGATTTTCCTGCCTAATGTATTCTCTTCAAGCGGTATGGTCTTGCTGTGTGAAATACCCCAAACCTCTGCCCCATACACAGCAATAGGTATACATTGTGACTTGTATATTTCTAGCAACGGTATAAGGGAACCTCCCCCCTGCTGGCTGTAGGAGACTACATAAGTAACCAATAGCCATGGACAATTTAGTCCAGCGATACACAATGTTGGGAGTCCATGACTCTCAGACTGAAAAGATAACGCCAAGGTACAGGAACGGATTAGTACTACTCACACGGTTAGAACAGATTGACATAATTGAGAGTTATTTGTACCTTGGTCTGCAAGACATAATATGGGATTTTGTGAAATTGGTTTGCAGATCCAGTGAGGCCATAAAATCAACAAAGGCAAACACCAGCTGACGCAGTGCCCTAGGGGTGCATGACATGAGCACTTTGTTGCCCGCATAAAGGAGAGTAGGTTGCATCTTGCCTCTAATATAGTTGTTTATAGTCCCATGGTCTTCCATGAAAAAGGGAGCTGTGGCATGTTTTAGATGCATGTTACAGCCGAGTGTCAGTACGATGTAACCAGTGTTTTACAATGTATTAGTATCCTGTATCAGTGCTGTGGAATGTGTGGTTTTAGTACACTGGGCCTCATTTAAAGTGGAGAGAACAGTATTGACTCCGTCAGGGTAATGGAGTAAAATACTCTGTAGCCCTTACAGAGCACCCATCCTCCACATTTCGAGATGTCTGCCACCCCTGTTGATATCTCTTAACATTGGCAGGATCCACCGTCACAGAGTTCCTGTCAACGTGCTAAAGGTTTTGCGGACTGTTTCGTAAAACATGGGAACCGCCTTTCAAACTTTTAATAAGTTTTTGCTTATTTTAAAACAAAATTCAGTTTTTAAAAAGGCCAAAACTAATGACCCCCACACCACACCCTATGAGTTGTTTCGTATTGTGTGGGGTTCATTATTTTTTTTTTACTGTACCTCAACCCACCAGGTTTTATCTGTCAGTGAAGAGCAGCAAAACAAAAACATATAGCATGGTCCACTCTAAATTGTTTGGACAATGTTATATGTGAGCCTCCGAGTAGCCATCAGAGGAGTATGTCAACCATGGACTAGTCTCTATCACTGACATACTTAAGGCCCATCCACTGGCAGCCTGGCAACAGATAATTTGGAGGAGACAGTTGCTCCTCTCTGCCAAGCTCTAAATCAGGCATTTAGTTTTTTTCTAAAAATATACTGTAAGTGTTAAATGGTGTTACTCTGAATGGCTGGTTTGTCTGTGCGCTGGTGCCGTGGGTTGCAATAAAGGTTTTGACTTGCTTGGCTGTCATCCAGTTTTCCTTTGTATCAATATTATTTCAGTATTTGGTATTTTTCTTCTTTTCACTTAAGATGCATATATTAATCATACCACAGTTTTAAAATTTTTATAAAATGGCACCTTAATTTCATATGTGATTACATTGAATGACATTAAACTATTTGGCTCTGAGAAGGTAAAGTCCTCTGTGTCTATTGCAGGCACGGCCGGTGCAGATAAGAGCAGTGTGGTGGGACGGGGGGGGGGGGTGTGGGGTCTGTGGCGAAGTCGCCAGATGACGGACTAGGGAAAATAAAATAAACAAATAAATAAAACCACCTACCTTGCGTTTGCCGCACAGCCGAGTTGGAGTGGAAGGTAAGTGCTTTTTTTTCCTTTATTTTATTTTACCTATTCCGTTGTCTGTCAACTCCGCCCGCCCCACCCCACCACTCTCACCTGCACTGGCCGTGACTGGCCTATTGTTTCCTGTTGTGCATATTGTGGGAATGTTGCATTAGGAAAGTTGCATGTGTTTGGTCTCATTAAGATGGTATTTGTTATGCAGGCTACAATGGATCCCTACTAAAATCTATGAGCTCATTCATATACACCTGTCTTGAATCATAGCAGGAGTAAATAGTTTTACAACTGCAGATTTCACTGCCACTAGCGTTGAGAAATCCACCATAATACATCCCACACAAGGGGCCTTGTAAGTTTTTGAATGGCCACAGACGTGCATGTTTGTGGGCATTCAGAAACTGAAGTCTGTCCCTTTTACACTCTGAAAATGGTGAGATATTTATCCGAGTCAAGTGGTGAAGTAACTCTCTATCAGAAAAGAAGAACTTTCCTCACAAGTGAAAAATGTTTTGCCCGCAGAGGAAAAATGTGGAAAAAAATATGCGTTAGCTCTCTCTGCTGCCCTTCCCGCAGTGTACAATTTAGCACAGGGTGAACAAACAGCCTTCAAAAAGTCAATTGACCAGTGCTATAGTACACTGGGAAGCCAGCGCCTGCATGGCTTTCCAGGTGTACTACTACGTCTTTTTTATGGATATCAAAAAGTCTACAACTATGTTCACGTGAAGTCCTTTAAATCTGTCCATACTTTTACACTTGTGTTTATTTTGCCCCTTTGTGTTTTTCCAAAAGTTAAATTCTGGAACAGAAATCGCAATTCTGAAGTGGATTCTACATGTCTACTTAAAAATGTAGGTATTATATTGAGGATTGTGACCCTCTAAATTCCAAGATGTATTTTATTTTTTTGGAAACACAGGACCCAAATTCACCTTTGACTAAAAGTGATATTCGAATTGAACAGTCTTTCAAATAGCCTGTGTTACCCAGGGTGGTTTTCTGCACTGTTTCTTGCTCACTTGGTCATTCTTCTCATGGAATATTGAAGGGCATAGCAAACACTTATCTTGCATGTAGCCCATAGATTTCTTTGCTCCGTACCAGGAACTAACATTACAGGAAAACTGGATGATGGATTAATCAATTATTCTGGATGATTTACTTCTTCACTGCTCTGCTAAATTGCTGAGGAACACCAAGTTGGGGTTGGTTACCTTCTTTTGGGAATCTACCCCAATGACATAAGCAGTGACAATGTTTTTCTCTCCATATGTATTGGCTCGAAGGGTTAGCCACAATCTCTTCACTTTATGAGTTGTTATTGTATTCATTTTATCAATTCATATTTCCCAACAGCAAAGTGATTTAATTATTAGCCAAGAGATAGAGAAGGTCAATGATGAATTACTCTCTATATCATATTATAAGCATGTATTCTGGTGAGTAGAGTTTAATGTTCTTTTGCCAGCTCATGGCATCATCAATGATTTAACTTCGGAGATAGATGCTCTTTATTTTCTAGCTGTAATATTCAATCACTTCCCCTATCCTTGTGGTGGTTCGCTCTAAAATCCTCCTATTATGCACCAATATGCACAGTTGTAATGACAGGTTGCAGCTCCAGTTATTGTCCTGGGTAGAAATAAGGCTCTCATTGATAATGCCTTTGTTGATGTAGATTTATTTAAATTGTGGCTAGAGCTGAAAGATACAGTTATATCTGTACTAAGGACAGTTAATCTGAACTAAGGACATGCCAAGAATAGAAAGTAAATCTATGACACATCCAAGAATTCACTCAAGACGTTTGGATTAATTAATTAACTATGAACATCTTAGAAAGTGTAAATTACAGAGCTAATAAAAAGTAGAATACAAAAATTGCTGATGTATTCAATTCTTCCGATACCCAGTGACAATGAGCATTAGCCCATCTGTTGCTCGGACCACCACATAGACTTCTTTCATTCCATTACTTGATTTGATAAATTCTCACAATTCTTCATCCGCAGTTGGTCCAGATGCCCTTACCAATTACATCCTGAAAGCTATCCCTATGTTGGGGCTGCCTACTGTTACCTGTGATTAAACTTATCCTGAAGGAGATCTGTGCTCTTGTAGTGGAAGCGTGGATACTTATTCATCAGTATATTTTGCATTTTTCAGGGGCTGTCTATGAAACAGAATTCAATGCCATTGACTCTGGCCAACATTTAATCATATGCGCTAAATTCTACACATTTGCCTTCTGTATATGTGGACTTCGTTTTTTCAGAATGTATTTATCCTTTTTTATGACATTGTCATGACATCTCGCCCTCTGATGTACTCCTGCTTCCATAATAGCGAGTTAATATTCTCCCTGCATTTCAACCTGGTCATTTTGATTGGGAGGGAGGAGTCCTCTGAGTCACTCGGGTTGCAAATCCCTTCTTTCTGAAAAACCTCGACCAAGAGCTATGAGTCCCTGGGATATCCAATATGTACAGAAAGAGTACCATATTTTTTCAAATTTCACCATTCTGTCTTGTAAAAGGGCTGTTAGGTTCCATGGTGTTTATGTCTAGAATGCCAGCAGCGGGAGTTACAGAGACTTCCAGAACTGGGCGATTGTTAATCTGGCGGCTATGAGTAAGTGACTTAGGAGTTTACCTAGTGGAGTTGGGGTAGGGTATTCGGAATCCTCTCCCCTGGCTCACAGTTTTAGGGTGAGGGTGCTCATCCTTAGTCTTAGGGCCTG
Organism: Calotriton arnoldi; assembly: GCA_963921515.1. Classification (NCBI taxonomy): domain Eukaryota; kingdom Metazoa; phylum Chordata; class Amphibia; order Caudata; family Salamandridae; genus Calotriton; species Calotriton arnoldi. The sequence goes on along the minus strand of CAWUFW010007909.1, from coordinate 221,390 downwards.
ATTTAGATCTTGGTGGACAGGTTACTTCATTATAACGTTGACGGATATCCCGTCCGCCAAAATATAAATCCCATAGGATATAATGGGATTTATATTTTAACGGATGGGTATCCATCACCGTTGTGACAGAGTAACCCATCCGCCAAGTTCTAAGTCAGGCCCACAGTGATATCCCTTTTTGGATCATCATTATAATAGATTCCAATAGGTTTGTATTACTGCAGAGCCCCACCTCATGTGTAACATTGTGCTTCTTTTTGTTGAGCACCACCAACATTGGGAGGAGTTACAGTGTCAAATACCACTGGAATAATATCTTGTAGCTATTTTCTTTATATTTAGTGTAAATCAAGAAAGATGCATCCCTGTCCCAGATCATCATCCAGGCGTCCTTGTCTATTTCCAAACCCAACTCTTCCTCCCATTTCTCTGCATATAAGGGGTTTAGCGGATGTGCTGGGGTATTCTAAATACCTGTAGAGATGTGTAAACCCTTTCTTTGTTTCATCCTCTTTGATGAGGAACTTGATAGATGTGAGGTCTCTAGTGGCTCAGGTTCGTCTCGATGGTGCAAATGCCCAGTATTGAAGCTACCTTAGTCAAAAGACATTTCCAGGGTTCAATGTACATTTATTATTCAATTTTTGGGAGTTAAGGATTTTACCCTTTTTATAGAGGTCCCCTAGAGTAGTGCTGAAACTTTGGAACCAGTTACAGAAAACCTAGTCAGTCAGGCCAGGCAAGAAGTCTGGATTATTAAGGATCAAGGACATTGGTGAGGGGAACAATGGTAGGCCCAGTCTCACACTGTCTGTCCAATGTGTCAGGGTGATTCACGTGAAGGTGAGCAGGCTATCTAGATGCTTAATTCGAGCGGGGAGCCATGACAGAGCATGTATAGAGGTCGGGGAGAATCCTCCCTCCAGCGACCCCCATAGTTTGTTATCTAATGGGTTCACTAGATCATGTAAAAAGGCAGAGCTATGCTGCTCGAATGTATCTGTCAATCTGTAGAAATTCTAGGATCTATCTCTTGGTGATGGCTATACAATATCTTTTTGTCTACTCTGAGTGTCCAGCCTTCCCCAAAAACATCCATAAGCCAACTCTGGACAGTACATATACCTCTATTGGGAACAGATGAGGCAGAGTCTATGTTTAGCAGTCTAGGTAGAACGTTCATTTTTACATAGGAAATATAGCCAAGCCAGGAGATCTCCAGCCTACCCCAGCAATATAAGTGTTTGTATAGGGTATCCAGCAGAAGAGGGATTTTTTCTCTATAGAGTTGCTCTTGCTGAACAGGAATAGATATGCCTTGGTAAGCTAAGGAGTGTGTTTTGATTTGAAGCTCATGAGCGGTCAGGGCCACCCTCCATTGAGATGGGAGATAGGGAACTTCCATAGTTAATTTTAAAGCCCAAGATCGCTGAGAAGTTTTCAATTTTGTTAATGAGCATGGGCAAGGATATCTAAAGATCGGTTAAAAAGCACAATATGTTATCTGTAAAGAAGACCAGTTTCTATATTGTGACTTCACCTCCAGCCCAGAATCGCGGGGTTTGATTCAATCAAACGGACGAATGCTCCCAAGTCTATAGCAAAAACGTTGGGTGAAAGAGGGCACCCCTGTCTAATTCCCCTTTTTAATAAGAGTTGTTGACCTAGTGTATTGTGGATGCGCAGTCTCGTCTTGGTGTCGACATAGTTAGTCGGTATTCATCATTTTATATCACTACCCAGGGGGTCTTGTCTTATTGAATACTTTGAAAGTGTATCGCCAGTCAAGACTATCAAATGCCTTTCAGCGTCCAGAGAGAGAAATATGTACTTTTAGTCATGAATTTTAAATACTTATATATACATACACATAGATATTACCTACTGGCGGTCGTCAGTAGGTAGTTATAGTTAAGACCCAGGGGCCGATTCCGATCTCGGCCGGTAGTGCTCCGAATCGGATTCGGCTTTACCGGATCCGATTCGGAGCCCTGTTTCCCGACCGAACCGTACGCGGGTCCGGCCGAGCGAGTACGATGCGAAATCGCCAACCGACTCGTCCGGGCGTCCCGACCGCTCCGACCGACTCGCTCCCGGCTCGAACCACTCCGACCGACTCGCTCGGACTCGACTCGCACCGCGCAATGGAGACGTTTCCCGGCCGGGTAAGTACGATGCGCGCCGCGAGCAGTCCGACCGAGCCGCGCACTCCGGCTCGAAAGAGCTGTCGGAGCCGTACTTTGGGGGTCCGTGTCGGACCCCCTGTACGCGTAGCCGCGCGAGTCGCACACAGGGGGGACCCATGGGTCCCCCTACCTGTGCGTGTACGGCGCGAATCGCTTTGCCGCGTACCCGCTGTAGGGGGCGCCCTTGTCCGACTCGCACCCATTCAGTCAATGGGAGACCGCGTACGCGTTGTACGACCGGCTCCCATTGACTTCAATGGGAGTCTGACAGACTCGAGTCCGATAACATACGGCCGCATCGTACTCGTTCGGTCGGACTGCACGGGTCCGATTCGGTCGGAAATCTCTCCGGGTCCGGCTCGGTCGGAGAAATTTCCGGCCCGAATCGGAATCGACCCCCCAGTCTCCATAGGAAAAGCATTTTTGACTTGGCCATAACTTTGGAGTCAATTGACCAATCTTCATTAAAAAAAAAATTTTAAGTGTCAAGGTAGGTTTTGGTTGTCATGGAAAGTTTGGGGGTGATCTGTGCAGTGGGGACTGAGAATTTGGGGCGCGAAATAAGGGTGGGTTTGTCGTTTTAATTCCCATAGGAGCCTTTAGCCACACCTACAGCCCGAACCACTGAATCAACTTACACCAAATTTGGCAGGGAGGAAGATGTTTGTTCAAGGAAGTGCCTTTTGCCTATTCGGTTTAAATCTGTTCAGTAGTTGTGGAGCAAATTAAGTTTAAAATTATAGTGATATCTCTGGTTGCGAAGTTTTTCGCGATAAAGACGAGCTTGTGCAGGGAAATGCACTGCTCTGATTGGCTGCCAACACCTCAACCAGGAAGTGTTCGCAGCCATCTTGGGAATCGGCTTCACCGAGTCACAAAAAAAGGTGAAAATAAAGAAAAGGGGGCAGGGTAGGAACGCCCTGACCCCAAAGCCATGGTCTTGGAGTCTCCCTGGGAACCCGCCATGGCATAAGACAATTTTTTTTTTTTTATTATGCGAATTGGTGATATTTGTGAATTTGGGGCACAATTATTTTTAAAAAAGCAAGCGCGGGCTCCTGCGCTTGCTTTAAAATAACCCCTGGGTGGGCCAGGTTCCGGGGTATATCATATATATATATAGGAGGGGGGCCCATGGGACTGCCACCTCCCTGGGGCTAAAATAAATAATGATGCATGGAGGGACTCTGTCCCCCATACGCAGCCCCGGGCACTTCCACTTCCCAGGGGAACACATACACTAATGAAGGGGCCACCACCTCCCAGGGACTATATACAAGATGGGAGGGGGGCTGCCTGGCCCCACTTCAGGAGCCCTGCATGGCCCTATGGACCACCAGCCCCCAGGGTCGGCTCCAGAAATGTCCCGGGGTGCCCACCCCCTGGACATTGCAGTTTGCTATGGCTTTGCGGGAGCACCAATCCCGCCAAGCAATAGCAAACTGTTGTCTGCTTCATGGAAGCGAGAGCACGTTTCCATGAAGCAGGGAAGAATTGCTTTTGGACAGAGGGAGCTGCATGTTTGCAGCTCTCTCTTTCCAAAAACAATGCCAGCTCCCACAGGAGACAGGAGCCGACAGAGACCATGTGGGCCTTCAGGCTCCCCCCAGAGTCCCCAACGAGCTGGTCTTGCCCCATTAAAAAAAAAAAAGTTATGCCTGCCCCAGGGGATGGGTTTCCCAGGGCTAAAAATGGCCCAGGGAGGACGGGCTCCTCAGCCCCCCCCTTCAAATAAAAAAAAATAAACAAAGGCCAGGCCCCGGGAGATGGGGTCCCTGGGGCAAAACATGGTCCAGGGAAGGTGAGCCACACACAGTGATGTCATGAATGATGTCACTGACTATGTCATGAGTGATGTAATATGTGTGGTCATAACCAGTGCATTGTGGGGGCGCAAGTTATAGTTAGCTCATCTAACTATAACTGCTGGATTTGTCTGGTTTTGTACAAGTGAAACCTGAGCCTAATTATAATGTCTCTGTAAACGTTGTTTTATTCAGTGAATAGATAAAAACACATACACATATACAAATATATTTATACATATATATATATGTAGCTTTTAAAAAGTCAAACAATTATTAAACAATTTTTTAAACACAGCAAAATATTGGCAGTAAAGTTAAAATTAACAAACATTTATATATATATATATATATATATATATATATATATATATATTCACTGAAAAAAACCATAGGTTTCAGACATGTTATAGTTAGGAATTAGCATTTAAAAAACCTTTGAAATTCACTGAAAAAACCATAGGTTTCAGGCACGTTATAGTTAGAAATCAGCATTTAAAAAACCTTACAAATTCACTGAAAAAACCATAGGTTTTAGGGACAGTTATAGTTAGTTGGACATTGCACTCGTACAAAACCCGTGAAATTCCCCCGTTATAGTTAGTTCAGCTAACTATAACTCGCGCCCCCGCAATGCACTGCTGATGACGTCACATATTACATCACTCATGACATCATGACGTCATCAGCAGTGCATTGCGGGGGCGCAAGTTATAGTTAGCTGAACTAACTATAACGGGGGAATTTCACGAGTTTTGTACGAGTGCAATGTCCAACTAACTATAACTGTCCCTAAAACCTATGGGTTTTTCAGTGAATTTGTAAGGTTTTAAATGCTAATTTCTAACTATAACGTGCCTGAAACCTATGGTTTTTTCAGTGAATTTCAAAGGTTTTTAAATGCTAATTCCTAACTATAACATGTCTGAAACCTATGGTTTTTTTCAGTGAATTTCAAAGGTTTTGTAAATGACAATTTTTAAATGTATTAATTGTTATATTTATTTTTTGATACTGATTTACTAAATTTTTTTAAACTATTTATTTTTACATATTTTATTTTTTAAATTACATTGTAATTACATTATACATTACATTACAAAATATACTTTCTCAGAATGAATTACTTTAGTTTAAATACTTTGCAAATAGGCAATAGACTTTTAAGTACAGTAGTTACAGTTGTTGCAATGGGCAACACAATTTCAAACACAATGCAACATTGAGCTCAATGTGAATTTCTAGTTAAATGCAATTAGTTACTTTATGGATTACTTTTCTAACCACAGGACTGGATCCTAGATTCAGTCCTGGGACATCTCCTGTAAACAGTTGAGTAAAAGCGTTTTGGTTACAGTAGTGATTTTTAAGGAATATTATTGTATTTTAAAAGTTGACACTTAGAAACTTTTTCACATAGAATCACCAATGTTATCCTATGGGAGGAAATTCACTTAGTAGGTAAGTAGTGTTATTGTTACTTTTTCTTACTCAGTGGTGGATCCTGGATCCAGCACTGGTGCATCTCCTGTAAACAGTTGAAAGAATGCGTTTAAGTCATATAGGCTGCGTTGCAGAGAGGTGTACAGAGGCCACGCCCCTTTTTACACCTCTCTGCAACGCAGCTCTGTGGCGCTTTTTGGAGGTACATGGTGGGCTAGTTGGACTCCAGGGACCCTCAGTATTCAAGGGGACTTAATCCCCCAACTTAAAACGCGCCACGGGGCGCGTTTGCACAGTGGTGAAGGGAGGGGCGTGGCGTGGCTTCAGGTGACATGTGTGCAAACAGGCCCGTGGCGTGTTTTAAGATGGGGCATTAAATCCTCTTCAATCCTGAGGGTCCATGGGGGCCAACTAGCCCACCAGGTACCTCCAGTAGCGCCACGGAGCTGCATTGCAGAGTGTTGTAAAAGGGGCGTGGCCTCTGAACACCTCTCTGCAACGCAGCTCTCTGGCGCATACTGGAGGTATCTGGTGGGCCAGTTGGCCCCTAGGGACCCTCGGGATTGAGGAGGAATTAATTCTCCAACTTAAAACGCGCCACAGGGCGTGTTTGCAGACATGTCACTTCAGGCCCCACCCCCTTCCTTCACCATTGTGCAAATATTCCTCTAAAATCAGCCGAACTACGAATTCCGATTTACTCACCTGTTATCAGGAGAGACCTCAGTGCTGCATCTTTGAGCCCAGTACTGATCCTGAAAAGTAATTTTAACCGTACTTACCAGTAACTTGAATTTCCTTCCATAGGCTAACATTGACTGGTTTCACTTGGAAATTCTTCTAAGTGTGGAGTTTTGGAACTTTATAATATTCCTCTAAAATCAGCCGAGCTACGAATTCCGATTTACTCACCTGTTATCAGGAGAGACCTCAGTGCTGCATCTTTGAGCCCAGTACTGATCCTGAAAAGTAATTTTAACCGTACTTACCAGTAACTTGAATTTCCTTCCATAGGATATCATTGCCTGCTTTTTGCTGAAAAAGTTTCTAAGTGTCGATTTTTTAAACATACAAATATTCCTCTAAAATCAGCCGAACTACGAATTCCGATTTACTCACCGGTTATCAGGAGAGACCTCAGTGCTGCATCTTTGAGCCCTGTACTGATCCTGAAAAGTAATTTTAACCGTACTTACCAGTAACTTGAATTTCCTTCCATAGGCTAACATTGACTGGTTTCACTTGGAAATTCTTCTGTGTGGAGTTTTGGAACTTTATAATATTCCTCTAAAATCAGCCGAACTACGAATTCCGATTTACTCACCTGTTATCAGGAGAGAACCCAGTGCTGCATCTTTTAGCCCAGCACTGACCCTGAAAAGTAATTCTAACCGTACTTACCAGTAACTTGTATTGTATTTCCTTCCATTGGAATCCATTGTCTGGTTTTCAGCAGAAAAGTTTCAAAGTGTCGATTTTCACAAACTACAAATATTCCTTAAAAATCGCCTGTATGACTTAAACGCATTCTTTCAACTGTTTACAGGAGATGCACCAGTGCTGGATCCAGGATCCACCACTGAGTAAGAAAAAGTAACGATAACACTACTTACCTGCTAAGTGAATTTCCTCCCATAGGATAACATTGGTGATTCTATGTGAAAATTTTCTAAGTGTCAACTTTTAAAATACAATAATATTCCTTAAAAATTACTACTGTAACCAAAACGCTTTTACTCAACTGTTTACAGGAGATGTCCCAGGACTGAATCTAGGATCCAGTCCTGTGATTAGAAAAGTAATCCATAAAGTAACTAATTGCATTTAACTAGAAATTCACATTGAGCTCAATGTTGCATTGTGTTTGAAATTGTGTTGCCCATTGCAACAACTGTAACTACTGTACTTAAAAGTCTATTGCCTATTTGCAAAGTATTTAAACTAAAGTAAATCATTCTGAGAAAGTATATTTTGTAATGTAATGTATAATGTAATTTCAATGTAATTTAAAAAATAAAATATCTAAAAATAAATAGTTTAAAAAAATGTAGTAAATCAGTATCAAAAAAATAAATATAACAATTAATACATTTAAAAATTGTCATTTACAAAACCTTTGAAATTCACTGAAAAAAACCATAGGTTTCAGACATGTTATAGTTAGGAATTAGCATTTAAAAACCTTTGAAATTCACTGAAAAAACCATAGGTTTCAGGCACGTTATAGTTAGAAATTAGCATTTAAAAAACCTTACAAATTCACTGAAAAAACCATAGGTTTTAGGGACAGTTATAGTTAGTTGGACATTTCACTCGTACAAAACCCGTGAAATTCCCCCGTTATAGTTAGTTCAGCTAACTATAACTCGCGCCCCCGCAATGCACTGCTGATGACGTCACATATTACATCACTCATGACATGGTCAGTGGCATCACTGATGACATCACTGATGACATCTCAAATGACATCACTGATGACATCACTGATGACATCATCCACGTGATAATCTGATGCACCTCCTCACACCCTAATATAACCATTGATACACCCACTCTAAATTACAGACTGCCATTCGCAAAACCATAGACACTCCAACACCAATAACTACATACCCACTCACTGATTCTTAGGTCTACACACACATCCACTCACTCACCCGTACAGTCACTCATACTTACGGTCACTCAGTACAGGACTATCATATGCACTCATACTCCTATATAGACACTCAAACACCGCCACTCATCCATAGAGGTACTCACACACCTAGTCAGTCATGCAAATAATTAAACACACTGCCATTTACTCACCTATACAGTTATACACACACCAGCTCACTTACTTATACAAATACTAGCACATTCTTACGCTCTTATACAATCACTGATACAAGCACACACTCATCCATACAGTCACTCTCACAATCACACACTCTCGCTTATAGCTATTTATATACTCCAACACACATATATACTGCCTTTCACATATGTAGTTACTCACACATGTACCACTGGGACATACATTCACTCACTAACACACTCTTACACACACTTACCCACCCATACAGTCTATCACAGATGCACTCTTGAAACCATCTCCCCAGTGAATCACCCACTCACACATCTATGCACAGAGTCGCACACACCCCACCCACACAAACACTCAGGCACCCATACAGATACTCAGACAACCAATCAATAACTCATATAGACACTCATGTAGCTATTCCCAAACCCATGCAGCCACTTACACAGCTACAGACAGACGGATACAGACATTCACCCAGTTTAGTCACTAAACCATGCATTCAGTAAGATACGTTTAATCACTCACTTATAGAGTTAGTCACGCACCTACTAAATCATCCATACAGACACTTATACACCCACTCATTCTTCAATACGCCTTTCCCTATATATATTAAACATATTTAAACTTTACAGAAACACACAGTCACTGGATGATGTCATCAGTGATGTCATTTGAGATGTCATCAGTGATGTCATCAGTGATGTCACTGACCATGTCATGAGTGATGTAATATGTGACATCATCAGCAGTGCATTGCGGGGGAGGCGAGTTATAGTTAGCTGAACTAACTATAACGGGGGAATTTCACGGGTTTTGTACGAGTGAAATGTCCAACTAACTATAACTGTCCCTAAAACCTATGGTTTTTTCAGTGAATATATATATATATATATATCTATGCAGCTTCAAGTTCACCAAAACAGTGCACTCGCGGGCGGGTGCTTTTTGTTACGGGGGTGCTCCCGCATGTATAATATAGCTCCAAGGTTTCCAGGATATGCGCATCCAGAAAAGAAACACAGCACTCGCGGGGGTGAGTGTTCCGTAATTTATTCGCACGGACGGTCCCCTTCAACCCAGTTTTTGTACCTTTTTAGAATTGTATTTTTATGCTGCTAGCAATTTCTGACATTGAAAACTTTTACCTCTGGCCCTGGTTAAATTCACTTATGTCACTGACATTTGCATTTGGATATTTACCGATGAACTTCTGCAAAATAACTTTAATCGTCATGTGGCATTATGGGAGCTGTAGTCCCCTTGGGTTTTTAGCATGCGCTTTGAGACTGGCATTGAAGTCAGCAGTTCACATTCAGTGTACAAGTTGACCCCGTGATGTGACTACTATAACCCTGTCCAGATGCCTCTTGGTGATTGTTGTGGGATTGTGGTACTCGCAACGTGACTTGAATCAACACTGCTTTCGTGCAGAGGTCATAGGTCGCAAGCTGGAGGATTTGCCATGAGCCTCGGCAGATATTCCGGGTCAGAGGCTGTTTTTCATTTGATAATTTAGTGACTCGCAGCAGCACGATGTTTTAATATTATATATATATACATATATATCAAAACACGAGTCACTTGTACTAAAAATCCGCAACCCATAGGAGATGGTACGCCAGCCGGCGGAGCCTGCCGTTAATTAATATAAACCACGAATTCCAATAAGGCGCACAGAGTCAGGTGGGATATCAAATACAGTGAAGTTGATTTATTAACTTCATAAATCCGTTATGCGTTTCGACTGACGAGCAGGTGTGATCAAGACTGCTGGTCAGTCAAAACGCAAAACGGATATATGAAGTTAAAAAATCAACTTCACTGCTTTGGATATCCCGCCTGAGTGTGTGCCTTATTGGAATTTGCGGTTTATATTAATTACCGGCAGGCTCCACCAGCTGGCGTGCCACCTCCCATGGGTTGTGGATTTTGGTACGAGCGTCATGTGATCAAGGCCTTCTTAGGCCGAAACGCGTAATGGCGTACTGTCATGAATAAATTGTAATTGCACTAAGTTGTTGTGGTCCGTGCCCGTTGTGTTCCAGGAAATAGGGAACGTGGAGCGGAGAATTACACAGGTTTATCCTTGTTGCATAGGTGGTGGCCCGATTACAATTGTATTTGTCGACATCTGTATATGTGAATGAAGTATTTTGTTTAGCTTCATGGTGTGAGGGGGAGTGGCAAGTGTTCATCACGTCACTATATATATGTTGTCATTAGCTCTAGCACGTCATGTGATCAAGACCGGGGAGACCCGGTCGAAACACGTCATGCTGTATACCCACGTTCAATAAAGCACCTGAATTCAAGCCTGTATGTGGTCCGTTCCTGATTCCGGATGACTGGGGATTATCAGGAGTTTTTTGTTTCTACATTTCATTTCGACGAAGTACGGCTGTCTTCGCCTGTAAACGGACCCTCTCTCCTTGTGTTGGCGGATCAGCTGCAGCCGGCATCGCGGATGCGATTTTCAGTTAACCCGGAAGGAGTTTGTTCCGATCCAGCCCCCCGCAACTCAGCACATCGTGAAGGCAACATCGGCGGACGCCCGTGGAGCTCCGGTGATTCCGAGGAGTCGGAGGATTCCAAGTGAGCCATTCGGGCTCCAATGTGGTAAGCCGAATGCACTTTTCATAGTGTTACAGAGCGGGTGAAGAAATAAGGCTTTATTTTCATCGGTGCATATCTACAGTGAACGTGGTAAACATGACTTCTACAGCTGACATGCTACGTGAAAGAGAGGCAGCAGCTAATGCCCTGTTTTTGAATTTACCGGATATTGATGCAACTACAAAAGATAGTGATAAAAACATCAACATGGGGACTACTAATGATGTGAAATCACTACTGAAAAAGTTAGAAAAATTACTCCGCAACGAAATGACCAAGTGGTGGGAAAAGAAATCGTTGGAAAAATATATGGAGGTAGGCAGAGTACCTCGAGGTTTAAGGGTACTCATTGCGCCTTCGTTTGAAAATCCCAACCCTCAAATGTTAACTGAGTGGGCGACTAATAATTTGGATGCCTCTATGAACATGGTGACAATATTAGTCAAATATGCTGAAATTGATAGACTGGAAATACAAAAAGAAATTGACAAATTAAATGAACAATTGGATTCTTTTGAGCAAAAAGAGATGGTTACTAAGGGGCGTGAAGGAATAAATACACGACTTAAAAAACTTGAAGACATCATAAAGGCGCGTAAAATATTTAAGTTTGCTCGCGACAAAAAAGACTATGAAACCGGCAGAGTATTTACATTCTCACGAAAGTTTGATACAATAAAAAGGCAAGCAATGATTCCGTAAACACGTCCAAACCCTGCTCTCAGCACTGAAGGTGTAAATCTCTCTAATTCTGATTTAAGCTCGATAGCCAGTAGTAGCGTGGAATCAGATGAAAGTAACACCAATGAGCCACAGGCGCAGTTTCCAACCAACATCACACCCTCAGAAGAACTGGGTTTTTTAATCCAAGATCGCCGCCAAACCTTGCGGCCAAGACCACCCCAGAAGAAAACCGGAGACGAAGAAACAAATGCCGCAAGGAGAGGCGGAAATGCAGGAAACAACAGGAAAGGCAAAAGGGGCAAAGCAAAACAATGGAATTTACAACAACAGCTAATGATAATACTGTCATCAACCTTTCTGAAGTAGAACTAACCAAAGCGGAAATTCAACTTCTTTTGCTAGGTCTTTCCTTTTGTCCCAAGAATAGATTTAAATATGTGCAAACACGCATTGATGTCTTTAAATTCATACGCAAACTCAAATTAATAAAACATTTTAAATTAAACAAAGCATCAGAGATGGCCACTACAATTACAGCTTCTGGCCAACCCAGCACCACTCTTCTTCAAGTTGATGACATCAGCACACTTAGAACTATGCATGCTCTGTTACATGATTCCAATGAGCCTGTTAATACCACTCAGGAGATGTTACTAGAGATGGGCATCCAGAGCAACCTAAGTATTAACAGTCCATTTCGGCCTCCGTCCACCTTCGTGCCCCTTATGCCCAAAGACTCTATAGACACATTCAGTGACTGTGTAACAGAAGACCTTAAGAAATTAAATTTGGAAGTATTGCGTAAAGTCAACAGGAGGAATTACCTAGAGTTCCAATATACCAATCTAATGAATAAGCTTAAAATGAATGACAACATCGTCATTAATAAAGCGGACAAAGGTGGCAATATTGTGTTATGGCCGAAAGAACTATACTTGCAGGAAGCGGAACGCCATCTCAAGGACACTACATGCTATAGAAAGGCAACATATCAAGATATGAAACGTACTAAGGAATTAGTGTTCAAGCACCTTGGTCAATGGAAACGTGATGGCCTAATAAGTAAGGATGAATACAATTTCCTCAAAAATGACCATCCCATCACATCAGTACTATATCTGATACCTAAGGTACATAAAAACACAAGTCCAGTACCAGGCCGTCCAATAATTTCAGCGCAAAAAAGCTTACTGGAAGCCATGTCAAAATATGTTCACTTCTATTTACATGAGCATGTAGAAAAGTTGCTGTCTTTCATCAAAGATACAGGGCATTTCTTGACTAAATTACAAAAGGTGACATGGGAACAGGAATATCTTTTAATTGTGATGGACATTTGTTCATTATATACAAGTATCAAGCATATTGACGGACTAGAGGCTGTTAAATATTATTTAACTACTAAAAACATCCGATTTTTTCAACACAATGGTATGTTGATCAAGATGATTGAATTATGTTTGCTAAACAATTATTTTACCTTCAACAAAGAAGTGTTCCATCAGTTGCGGGGAATGGCTAAGGGGGCATGTTTTTCTCCCACTTATGCATGCTTGCATGTAGGATGGTGGGAGGAACATGTCCTCAGACATACCCACAAACAGATCTGTAACACACATGTGCTTCATTGGTGGCGCTTCATTGTTGATGTTTGTGTTATCTGGAATGGCTCTATGGAAACTGCCCAAGAATTTGTTAATACCATCAACAAGAATGAGCACAATCTACAATTCACTGCTCAAATTAGTAATCAGAAAGTTCAGTTTCTTGATGTGGAAATTTTTATCATGAATAACACTCTTCAGACCAAGTTGCATAGGAAAGAAACAGCAGGGAACTCCATATTACATGCCAGTAGTTCCCACCCAAAACATCTAATAAAAAGTATTCCATACAGAGAATTTCTAAGAATAAAGAGAATATGTAGCACAGACACAGACCGCATCCAATGCCAGGCAGAAGCAGTACATAGGTTTTTGGCAAGGGGCTACAGGTTGGTTGATTTAAACATCACATTAGATAAGGCAAATAGTCCTGACACTATACAAACAACCAACACCAAGATTACCTCTGTTGGCACAGAGACCAGTGACAATACATTGAGGAGTGTTCAGAATGTAAGACTCATAACGACTTTCAGCCAGCAAGAAAAACAAATAAGAAAATTAATTTATAAAAACTGGCACATAGTAAGAACTGATTTGACACTCTCAGAAATAGTACCTGAGTTGCCAGCTATAACATTTAGACGGGCACCTTCAATGAGGGACGCATTAGTAAAGACTAGCCCTGAAATTACGGCATCAAAAAACTGGTTATCCATGAGAACAGGTTTTTATAAGTGTAGTACTTGCCGCGCTTGTAAATTTGGGGTAAACAGACAAGAATATAAAGACGCTTTTGAACCCTTACCTATCAAAATGAAAGGACTGTACACTTGTAGAACAGAATTTGCGGTCTATATTCTTGAATGTTCCTGTCACCTGCAATACGTAGGCAGCACTAAGTTGCAAGTATTCAATCGAATACTGCAACATCTACGAGCAATAGTTAACTCTGACCCCAGTTATCCTGTTGCTCGGCACTTTAAGTTGGTGCATAATAACAATTTGAATGATCTAAGCTATTTTGTTATTGACGCAGTACCAAGATTACCCAGAGGGGGCAATAGAGAAAGATAATTGCACCAATTGGAAACTGAATACATCTTATCACTCGATACTAAGATGCCTAAAGGTCTGAACACGGGTGAAGATATGCACAATTTTCTGTAATAAGTCCCTCATATGAGTTTTTCTGAGCCAATACCATATGTATTTTCACTGACAAACCAATGAATTGATAGGCTGTATATATTTTAATTCTTTATTTTACGATCTTAACCTGGTTTTACCCAGTTATTTTACCTGGTTTTACCTTTGGTTTTGCTCGGAATTTTACTGGGCTTTATATTAGGTTTTAGACGTCTAATGGAATTATTTATACCGCCGTCATTTAGTTGAGTTTTATCTTTAATTTTGATCATAAATACTGTAACATCTATTACTATATGCATTGGAGGTCTGAATTCTGATCTAAAAGAACTTTTTAAGTAGGACATGTTTACATGATATGGACCCCTATGGATGGCATCTATACATTATCCCAAAATGCAGGAATATGTAAACTATATGAAAACTAATTCTGGAAGATTTTGAACTATGTTCATATATATGATTTATGAATTTGTACTTGCACTTTATGTATGTATGGAGTATAGGCTCTACCTGTCTGCCTCTGATCAAATATTTTTTTTTATTTTTTTTTAGCTATGATGTTATGAATAGCCAAGTTATTTATTTTACAGAAAGCACTTTTTGCACTAGCACTTTATAATGTTTTTTGCACTGAGCAATTACTCTCTACCCTCCGAAATGTGACAATTTATTTTAAACCACTATTGCGCCATATGGTGTCAACCCCATATACAATGTCCAATAATTGTCGGGTAACTATTTTATTATGTCACTTGACTATGAATTCATTACACAGGTCTATCCGTGTTGCATAGGTGGTGGCCCGATTACAATTGTATTTGTCGACATCTGTATATGTGAACAAAGTATTTTGTTTAGCTTCATGGTGTGAGGGGGAGTGGCAAGTGTTCATCACGTCACTATATATATGTTGTCATTAGCTCTAGCACGTCATGTGATCAAGACCGGGGAGACCCGGTTGAAACGCGTCATGCTGTATACCCACGTTCAATAAAGCACCTGAATTCAAGCCTGTATGTGGTCCGTTCCTGATTCCGGATGACTGGGGATTATCAGGAGTTTTTTGTTTCTACATATTATCTACTGGCGGTCGCCAGTAGATAGTTATAGTTACAACCTATTATCCATAGGAAATCCGCGACATTCTATTTGAAATAACTCTCTTGCCGGTAGACGTATCTTTGCGAAATTTTTGAACTTTGTGGCCCGCTCCGGTCCGCTCCTACCCTGAAAGTCTCGGGGTGATTCGTCAAGCGGGGGCCGAGAAAAAAGGGGGGTCCCAAAACGCGTTTTCCCCATGCATTTTTCCATAGGAAACTTTAGACACGGCTACAGCCCGAACTGCTGAACGGAATTACACCAAATTTGGCAAAGAGGTAGTCCTTGGTTCAGAAAGAACCCTTTTTGTTAAATGGTGTAAATCCGTTCAGTAGTTGCTGAGAAAATCAAAAGTAAAAAGATAGTGATATCTATGGCCGAGTAGGGTCCGCGTACCCTCCCGATCACGAGCTGCATGTTAATTGGCTGTCAGCTGGCTGTCAACATTCCGATTCAGGAAATGTTGGCAGCCATTTTGTCCTCGGTAGAACCGAGGAACAAAAACAAGTGCGCAAAGCGCACAAAGGGAGCAGGGTAGAAACACCCTGACCCCTAGGTTTGCTCAGGGGTCCCACAAGGACCCCTGGGCAAAAAAAAAAAAAGAAAATTTTTAAAAAAATAGGCAGGATGCGCTCAGGGTGCGCGAATCCTGCCGAAAAAAAAATCGAAGCGCGGTCTCCCGCGCTCGATTGTATTTGCCCCGGGTGGCCCAAGTCCCGGGGCATGGTGGGGGTTTAATTTTATGTGTGGGGGCCTCAAGGGCCCCCAAGCCCGGGGACCGCCACCCCCGGGGCTTTTTTAAAAATGGTGCGGGAGGGCTCTGAGCCCTCCCGCAGCCCCGGGACCACCACCTCCCCGGGGCTTTTTTTATTAATTGAACAACCTGTGTGGGGGGCTCCAGTCCCCCACACGCCCGAGACCGCCACCTCCCGGGGCACTAACAAATTAAAATGGGGGTCCGTTTTGGACCCCGAAGCCCCGGGGACCACCACCTCCCGGGGCTGTGCTGATGTAGGGAGGGGGCCGCGCGGCCCCCTCCTGGAGCCCTTGATGGCCCTGGGGACCGCCACCCCCAGGGCCGGCTCCTGCAGTGTCCCGGGGTGCCTACCCCCGGGACACTGTAGTTTGCTATGGCAGGACGGGAGCCTCGCGGCTCCCGTCCTGCCATAGCAAACTGCTTTGGATATTGGAAGAGAGAGCAGGAAGCCTGCTCTCTCTTCCAATATCCAAAGCACATTGCTTTTCCACATGGGGAGCAGCATGTCAGCTGCTCCCCATGTGGAACAGCAATGCCGGCTCCCAAGGGACGTGGGGAGCCGGCGGGACTGTGGGGGATTGGGGACCCCCCACAGTCCCCAACGGAGAGGGCCAGCCCCGGGGGATGGGGTCCCCGGGGCAAGTAGTGGCCCAGGAGGGGGCCACGCGGCCCCCTCCCCAAAAAAGAAAAAAAAAAAAAATGGAAAGGCCGGCCCGAGGGATGGGGTCCCCGGGGCCTTAAATGGCCTGAGGAGGGGGCCACGCAGCCCCCTCCCAAGATAATAAAAAGGCCATGCCCCGGGGGATGGGGTCCCGGGGCCAATACAGGCCCAGGGAAGGGGGTACACGCGGCCCCCTTCCCGTTTTTTTTTTTTTAAATTAAATTTAAAAAAAGGGGTAAGGCCCTGGGGGATGGGGTCCCCAGGGCCCAAAAACAGGAAAAAGGAAGGGGCCACACAGCCCCCTTCAGGGGACAAAATTATTATTTTTTTTTTTTAAACGATCGGGCCCGCAGGCCCCGCCCCTTCCTTCACCACTCTGCAAACGCGCCCCTGGCGCGTTTGCAGAGGGGAACAATTCCCCTTGAATACTGGGGGTCCCTGGGGGCCAACTAGCCCACCAGGAACCTCCAATATGCGCCAGGGGCTGCGTTGCAGAGACGTGTAGAGAGGCCACACCCCTTTTACACCTCTCTGCAACGCAGCTCTGTGGTGCTTTTGGAGGTATATGGTGGGCTAGTTGGACTCCGAGGACCCTCAGGATTCAAGGGACTTAATCCCCAGCTTAAAACGCGCCACGGGGCGCGTTTGCACAGTGGTGAAGGGAGGGGGCGGGGCTTCAGGTGACATGTGTGCAAACAGGCCCCGTGGCGCGTTTTAAGATGGGGAATTAAATCCCCTTCAATCCTGAGGGTCCCTGGGGGCCAACTAGCCCAACAGGTACATCCAGAAAGCGCCACAGAGCTGCGTTGCAGAGAGGTGTAAAAGGGGTGTGGCCTCTCTACACGTCTCTGCAATGCAGCCCCTGGCGCATATTGGAGGTTCCTGGTGGGCTAGTTGGCCCCTAGGGACCCTCAGGATTCAAGGGGACTTAATCCCCCAACTTAAAACGCGCCACGGGGCGCGTTTGCACAGATGTCACCTCAGGCCCCGCCCCTCCCTTCACCATTGTGCAAATATTCTTCTAAAATCATCCGAAATACGAATTCCGATTTACTCACCTGTTATCAGGAGAGACCTCAGTGCTGTATCTTTCAGCCCAGTACTGGTCCTGAAAAGTAATTTTAACCGTACTTACCAGTAACTTGAATTTCCTTCCATAGGCTAACATTGACTGGTTTCACTTGGAAATTCTTCTAAGTGTGGAGTTTTGGAACTTTAAAATATTCCTCTAAAATCAGCCGAAATACGAATTCCGATTTACTCACCTGTTATCAGGAGAGACCTCAGTGCTGCATCTTTCAGCCCAGTACTGGTCCTGAAAAGTAATTTTAACCGTACTTACCGGTAACTTGAATTTCCTTCATAGACTAACATTGACTGGTTTCACTTGGAAATTCTTCTAAGTGTGGAGTTTTGGAACTTTAAAATATTCCTCTAAAATCAGCCGAAATACGAATTCCGATTTACTCACCTGTTATCAGGAGAGACCTCAGTGCTGCATCTTTCAGCCCAGTACTGATCCTCAAAAGTAATTTTAACCGTACTTACCAGTAACTTGAATTTCCTTCCATAGGATATCATTGCCTGCTTTTTGCTGAAAAAGTTTCTAAGTGTTGATTTTTGAAACATACAAATATTCCTCTAAAATCAGCCGAAATCCGAATTCTGATTTACTCACCTGTTATCAGGAGAGACCTCAGTGCTGCATCTTTCAGCCCAGTACTGGTCCTGAAAAGTAATTTTAACCGTACTTACCGGTAACTTGAATTTCCTTCATAGGCTAACATTGACTGGTTTCACTTGGAAATTCTTCTAAGTGTGGAGTTTTGGAACTTTATAATATTCCTCTAAAATCAACCAAAGTACGAATTCCAATTTACTCACCTGTTATCAGGAGAGAACCCAGTGCTGCATCTTTTAGCCCAGCACTGACCCTGAAAAGTAATTTTAACCGTACTTACCAGTAACTTGAATTTCCTTCCATAGGCTAACATTGACTGGTTTCACTTGGAAATTCTTCTAAGTGTGGAGTTTTGGAACTTTAAAATATTCCTCTAAAATCAGCCGAAATACGAATTCCGATTTACTCACCTGTTATCAGGAGAGACCTCAGTGCTGCATCTTTCAGCCCAGTACTGGTCCTGAAAAGTAATTTTAACCGTACTTACCGGTAACTTGAATTTCCTTCATAGGCTAACATTGACTGGTTTCACTTGGAAATTCTTCTAAGTGTGGAGTTTTGGAACTTTAAAATATTCCTCTAAAATCAGCCGAAATTCGAATTCCGATTTACTCACCTGTTATCAGGAGAGACCTCAGTGCTGCATCTTTCAGCCCAGTACTGATCCTCAAAAGTAATTTTAACCGTACTTACCAGTAACTTGAATTTCCTTCCATAGGATATCATTGCCTGCTTTTTGCTGAAAAAGTTTCTAAGTGTTGATTTTTGAAACATACAAATATTCCTCTAAAATCAGCCGAAATACGAATTCCGATTTACTCACCTGTTATAAGGAGAGACCTCAGTGCTGTATCTTTCAGCCCAGTACTGGTCCTGAAAAGTAATTTTAACCGTACTTACCAGTAACTTGAATTTCCTTCCATAGGCTAACATTGACTGGTTTCACTTGGAAATTCTTCTAAGTGTGGAGTTTTGGAACTTTAAAATATTCCTCTAAAATCAGCCGAAATACGAATTCCGATTTACTCACCTGTTATCAGGAGAGACCTCAGTGCTGCATCTTTCAGCCCAGTACTAATCCTGAAAAGTAATTTTAACCGTACTTACCAGTAACTTATATTTTCTTCCATAGGAATCCATTGTCTGGTTTTCAGCAAAAAGTTTCAAAGTGTTGATTTTTACAAACTACAAATATTCCTTAAAAATTACCTGTATGACTTAAACGCATTCTTTCAACTGTTTACAGGAGATGCACCAGTGCTGGATCCAGGATCCAACACTGAGTAAGAAAAAGTAACGATAACAGTTTTTACCTGCTAAGTGAATTTCCTTCCATAGGATAACATTGGTGATTCTATGAGAAAAAGTTTCTAAGTGTCAACTTTTAAAATACAATAATATTCCTTAAAAATCACGACTGTAACCAAAACGCTTTTACTCAACTGTTTACAGGAGATGTACCAGGACTGAATCTAGGATCCAGTCCTGTGGTTAGAAAAGTAATCCATAAAGTAACTAATTGCATTTAACTAGAAATTCACATTGAGCTGAATGTTGCATTGTGTTTGAAAATGTGTTGCCCATTGCAACAACTGTAACTACTGTACTTAAAAGTCTATTGCCTATGTGCAAAGTATTTAAACTAAAGTAATTCATTCTGAGAAAGTATTTTTTGTAATGTAATGTATAATGTAATTACAATGTAATTTAAAAAATAAAATCTGTAAAAAAAAAATTGTTTCTAAAAATGTAGTAAATCAGTATGAAAAAAATTAATATAACAATTAATACATTTAAAAATTGTCATTTACAAAACCTTTGAAATTCACTGAAAAAACCGTAGGTTTCAGGCACGTTATAGTTAGAAATTAGCATTTAAAAAACCTTTGAAATTCACTGAAAAAACCATAGGTTTCAGACACGTTATAGTTACAAATTAGCATTTAAAAAACCTTTGAAATTCACTGAAAAAACCATAGGTTTCAGACACGTTATAGTTACAAATTAGCATTTAAAAAACCTTTGAAATTCACTGAAAAAACCATAGGTTTTAGGGACAGTTATAGTTACTTGGACATTGCACTCGTACAAAACCCGTGAAATTCCCCGTTATAGTTAGTTCAGCTAACTATAACTCGCGCCCGCAATGCACTGCTGATGACGTCACATATTACATCACTCATGACATGGTCAGTGACATCACTGATGACATCACTGATGACATCTCAAATGACATCACTGATGACATCATCCACGTGATAATCTGATGCACCTCCTCACACCCTAATATAATCTTTGATACACCCACTCTAAATTACAGACTGCCATTCGCAAAACCATAGACACTCCAACACCAATAACTACATACCCACTCACTGATTCTTAGGTCTACACACACACATCCACTCACTCACCCGTACAGTCACTCATACTTACGGTCACTCAGTACAGGACTATCATATGCACTCTTACTCCTATATAGACACTCAAACAACGCCACTCATCCATAGAGATACTCAGACACCTAGTCAGTCATGCAAATAATTAAACACACTGCCATTTACTCACCTATACAGTTATACACACACCAGCTCACTTACTCATACAAATAGTAGCACATTGTTACGCTCTTATACAATCACTGATACAAGCACACACTCATCCATACAGCCACTATCACAATCACTCACTCTTGCTTATAGCTATTTATATACTCCAACACACATATATACTGCCTTTCACATATGTAGTTACTCACACATGTACCACTGGGACATACATTCACTCACTAACACACTCTTACACACACTTACCCACCAATACAGTCTATCACAGATGCACTCTTGAAACCATCCACCCAGTGAATCACCCACTCACACATCTATGCACAGTGTTGCACACACCCTCCCACACAAACACTCAGGCACCCATACAGATACTCAGACAAGCATTCAATAACTCATATAGACACTCATTTAGCTATTCACAAACACATGCAGCCACTTACACAGCAACAGACAGACGGATACAGACATTCACCCAGTTTAGTCACTAACCCATGCATTCAGTAAGATACGTTAAATCACTCACTTATAGAGTCAGTCACGCACCTACTAAATCATCCATACAGACACTTACACACCCACTCATTCTTCAATACGTCTTTTCCTATATATATTAAAAATATTTAAACTTTACAGAAACACACAGTCACTGGATGATGTCATCAGTGATGTCATTTGAGATGTCATCAGTGATGTCATCAGTGATGTCACTGACCATGTCATGAGTGATGTAATATGTGACGTCATCAGCAGTGCATTGCGGGCGTGAGTTATAGTTAGCTGAACTAACTATAACGGGGAATTTCACGGGTTTTGTACGAGTGCAATGTCCAAGTAACTATAACTGTCCCTAAAACCTATGGTTTTTTCAGTGAATATATATATATATTCATCTATCCGCCACACATCGGATTCATCCAGGAACGGACACAGACCCAGGTTGGTGCTTCTTAGTTACTTTATTTTTCCCTTGTCGCCATAACGCGTTTCGGCTCGTCCGTTATGCGTTTCGACTGACGAGCAGGTGTGATCAAGACTGCTGGTCAGTCAAAACGCAAAACGGATATATGAAGTTAAAAAATCAACTTCACTGCATTGGATATCCCGCCTGAGTGTGTGCCTTATTGGAATTTGCGGTTTATATTAATTACCGGCAGGCTCCACCAGCTGGCGTGCCACCTCCCATGGGTTGTGGATTTTGGTACGAGCGTCATGTGATCAAGGCCTTCTTAGGCCGAAACGCGTAATGGCGTACTGTCATGAATAAATTATAATTGCACTAAGTTGTTGTGGTCCGTGCCCATTGTGTTCCAGGAAATAGGGAACGAGGAGTGGAGAATCTGGATATATTCCTTAATCAATATCACGCACTCTCCACAGTGTGAAATCAAGCCCTCCAGCCCAGTGCAGATAAAGAAAGTTTTATTTGCCGTTGGAAATCCATTAGGCATAACGTGTTTCAATCCCAAACTGACCTTAATCATATGCAGAGTAAACACGTGGTCACTAGCTTTTCTGTTAATTAAATAGTGTTCTTTAAACAGTATAGAAGGACTGCAGTGAAACCCAGATAATCCCAAGAAGATCATTTCTTTTCAGTAAAAAACATCCAAATAATGGGAATCAGTGAGCACATCAAACTTGAGTACTCTCATTCAATCTATCACCAGTTCACTCACGTTCCCACGTATCTAATGTAGACTGTAATATCCACAATGCTTTGCAACTGTGAAAAAAGCATTATTTCGTCTTTCCCTTTTTGTATTTTTAACTTTGTGCCTTAATCATTCTCGTCAGACACCACTCTCTTGTTGCCTCAAAGGAGTCAATTCCATGTAGGGCAGAGTGGTATAATGTCCTCCATAAAAAATCAGGGCACTGCCAATCGTTTGTGTTCTCATTCAGATCCCCCCTGCAGTTTCTGACTGTTTTTCAATTAATATTAAAATCCATAGCCAGTAGGCCACAGATTCTGTTGATGGCAAAGCCTCTCCTCAGAAAAGTGGCACAGCCTTTGCCAGAATCCTTCATTTACATTCAAGTACAGCCGGCGGGCCTCTCATTACAATAAAACTTCCATTGACCTTAGATGATGAGCAATGCCCAGCCAGTCTAGTTGGGGCTTGTTAGCGACGTTATCACAAACACATTCCATATGTAATATCACGCATAATGCGTTTCAATCCCAAACAGACCTTAATCATATGCAGAGTAAACACGTGATCACTAGCTTTTCGGTTAATTAGATAGTGTTCTTTAAACAGTAAAGAAGGACTGCAGTGAAACCCAGTTAATCACAAGATGATAATTTATTTTCAGTAAAAAACATCCAAATATCGGGAATCAGTGAGCACTTCAAACTTGAGTACTCTCATTCAATCTACCACCAGTGCAGTCACTTGATGTATGCATGAGTTGCTATCATTGATAAGAGTTCCCACATATTTTATGTAGACTGCAATATCTACTATGCTTTGCAACGGTGAAAAAAGCATTATTTTGTCCTTCCCTTTTTGTATTTTTACCTTTGTGCCTTAATTATATAATTAACGGAAGAGCTAGTGATGACCTTTTTACTCTGCATTTGTTTAAGGTCTGTTTGGGATCGAAACGCGTTATGCTTAATGGATTTCCAACTGCAAATAAAACTTTGTTTATCTACATAGATCACCACCTTGAAGCCCCAGTCCATCCGCGACACCCAGCCTGCTCTTCATGCCCCGTTGACCATCACCAGCAATGGGTTCCTTGCTTCCTGTGAACTTCTCCATCGCTAACAGGACTCTTGGCACAAAACTTGAGAAGGTAGACTTCAGCAGGACTAATCTTGGACTGTATCTGACCCGCGTTCCATTGCAATCGGCCTGAACTTATGACTTTGATCTGGTCTAGCACAAATTTGATGGCTTGCCACTGTGGAACCAATGAATGTGGGTATCATCAACATGGTGAGCTAAAGTGTATGTTGTGAATTTTAGGTGTACCAACTTGGTTTGTAACCCTGTGGCGAATATGCATGGAATGCTTTACATGACTTTATGAGAGAGCAAATTCTAACATTGAAGACATCAAATTGAAGACACCAGGAGAACTTTGCTCTTTGTATCCTGAAAATGTTTGCTGGTATTTTTTTTTTTTGAGTCCTCATATCACGTATACTTCGAAATCAGGTCATTTCTATAAGTGCTTTCTGACCCTCGACCTGCTGCGTACTTTCGCTGGCCCTTGCCACGCCAATCAAAACCAGATACCTGGTTTATGGCTGCACCCAGGTGTAATCATAGGACCACCCATTAGGTTGATGTTTTAGCCCTCATACCACTCCATCTTTGAAAATCAGCCCAGATCTTGTTTTGCTTGACCCCACTGGGTCTACAGTCAATATCCATTCGGCAATTGTATCTTGTAACTTGAAGCCAATCCGCCACTCTCTGAGGTGACGGATCTGTCCAACGTTTATAAATCTCCCTCCTAGCTAAAAGAATCAAGTAAAACAACAAAGCCTGCCGCGATCTGATCTGCAGGCACCTGGGAGAGGTTTTCACTCCCATTAAAACTAAGGTTAGACTTAACGATATGTTCATCCCAAAAATATCACTGACCACATCCTCGATGTCCCGCTAATAAGCCTTCATTTCTGGGCAAGTAAAAAAGACATTGGTCATCAGCTGTTAAAAGGCCACACCTGCAGCATCTAGGGGTAGGCTCTTGTACAAACTTTGCTATCTTTTGAGGGGTCCAATACAATCTATTAATGGTAAAAATGTGGTTACACTTAAGTTTGGCTGATTTTACCACTGAATAGAGTAATTTTAGGGAGGTTTGCCATACTGTTTGAAGCTCAGTTCTGTGAATGCATTCTTCCCAGACAAAGGGGCCGATTCCAATTCAGGCCGGACCCGGACCCGGAGAGATTTCCGACCGAATCGGACCCTAGCAGCCCGACCGAACGAGTACGATGCGCACGTATGCTATCGGACTCGATTCGGTCGGCTCCCATTGAAGTCAATGGGAGCCAGTCGTACGACGCGTACACGGGCTCCCATTGACTCAATGGGCACGACGCGAACAAGGGCACCCCCTACAGCGGGTTCGCATCGATGCGGGTCGTGCCATACATGCACGTGTAGGGGGGACCCATGGGTCCCCCCAGTGTGCGACTCGCGCGGCTACGCTTACAGGGGGTCCGACACGGACCCCAAAGTGCGGCTCCGACAGCGCCTTGGAGCCGGACTGCGCGAGTCGGTCGGAGCGGTCGAGGTGCGCATCGTACTTACCCGGCCGGGGAACGTCTCCATTGCGCGGTGCGAGTCGTCCCCGTGCGAGTCGGTCGGAGCGGTCCGGTCCTGCGAACGAGTCGGTCAGAGATTTCGCGAGCGCACGCATCGTACTCGCTCGCCCGGACGCACGTACGACTCGGTCGGGAAATAGGGCTCCGAATCGGATCCGGTAAAGCCGAATCCGATTTTGTGCCCTACCGGCCGAGATCGGAATCGGCCCCAAAGTGTGGAACCTTCAGTTTCCTATCCTTGGCATCATGCAGCTTCCAATACCACAGAGCAACCTCTTTAGGCTTTGAAGATCCCTCCTGCAATTCTGACTCAAATTCCCACACCCCTCCTATCTCCTGTGAATTGGCTGCAAACCAAGAAGACAACTGAAGATATTAGAATCTGGATAGGGAGTTATGAGTCTTTGCTGCTGAAACTTCCCATGTTAATATACCCTGTGCTGTTAGTAATTCCCCCCAAACTTCAATCCCTGCTCTCCGTAGTGGAACGCTCAGCCCATCTTTGAGACACTTAGGTGTACTCAGAGAATCCCAGATTGGTGTAAATTGTGAAAAGTTGCCTATGCCCATTATCTTGCTAACTCCAAGCCAAAGGGACACAGCTGCCTTCAAATCCTTCAGCGAAACCTTTTTGAAGAATTTCTTTGCCACAAACTTATAAAAAATCCTTCAGAGCCCCACTCCCCTACCATCTCTCCCAGAACAGCTCCCTAAGTTGAGGCCACCAGTTTGCCCAGGAGCATACTACAGTTTTTAAACTGGAAAACTATACAATAAAGCTTTAAGTCTGGGAGCGCTAAACCACCCTTTTCAAGCCTATGCCTGAGTTTTTTCCATGCAAGCCTAGCCCCTCTAGATGTCCATATAAAGCATACTATTTTTCCCTGAACCTTATCTATTGTGGGTCCTGGGAATGTCAAAGGTATGCAATTAAAGAGGTATGTCAATTTAAGTAGTATCACCATCTTAATCAAATTGACTCACCCGCAAATTGTCAGGGGAAGGTTCCTCCATCTAGTGAGCAAAACATCTACCTCCTTTGCCACCCTCTCTAAGTTATACTGTGGAATTGCCTCTTGTGGATTTAAAATTGTAATGCCGAGATATCTGATCTCTACTTGCATTTCCCCCTTCTAATCTGGTACATTCCATCACATCGTCTTCAACTTCGAATGACTTCCTAAGTATCCTGAAAAGGCCCCAAATTCCTTTACCAGGATTTCCAACCTGGGAATAGTATGTACAGGATCCGAGGTACAGATTATTAAATCGTCTGAGTACAGCACAATTTTATTATTAAAAAGGGACGAGCAGAAAGGAATAACCTGACGTCTCTCTGTAAGAGCTGGGCGAGGGGCTCGATATATATATTGAGCAATAATGGGGAGAGGAGACAGCCTTGCTGGGTGCTCCTAGAAACTCCTGGTAAGTGAACCATTAAGAAGGATCTTAGATGTTATCTGCTCATAGAGCACCTGTAGCGTTGCGATAAAACGGGGACTGAAGACCAATATCGCCAACACCTCCCACAGATAGGCCCAACAAACCCGCTAAATACCTTGGCTGCATCTAACGCGACTACGGCCAGGGGCATCGTCCGAGCCATGGCAAGATCTATACAGCCTATCAGCTGCTGAGTAAGCTCATGGATATGCCTCCCCGGGACAAAGTCCTTCTGATCAGGATGTATAAGCTGAAGGGCAAGTTTGGCCAGTCTCCCTGCCAAGATACTTGTAAATGCCTTATAGTCTGCATTTAGGAGAGATATTGGTCTATATGAATCAGCCTTTCTATGGTCATTTGCTGGTTTTAAAATCAGGACGATCGTGGCTTCCTTCCATGAGTCAGAAATCTGTGCCTTCCCCTGATATACCAAGTTAAACAGGGTCTCCCAGACTGGAACAACTTCCTCCCTGAAGAGCTTATATAGTTCTGAGGGGATGGCGTCTGGGCCTGCCGTCTTCCCATTCTTACTGCATGACAAAAACCCTCTAATTTCCTCCTGAGTTATCTGAGTTTCCATGCACTCTTTTCCTTCTTCTGAAAGCTCATGGAGGCCTACGCCTCCCAGCCACTCTCTGAGTTTATGAGGCTCCAGGGAGATCTCCTCCATATAGAGTGTGGAGAAAAGGGAGACCAGCTGACTCTGCATATCTTCTAATTTGTTTGTAACATCTCCCTAGGGACTTACAACTAGCTCCTTTATCATATTCCTAGATCTTTCTACTCTCACCTTCCCTGCCAGTAAGGCCCCAGCTCGCTCCCCATACTCAAACTGCCTCATGCATCCAGTCTGACACCTTTCCCTGCAGTTGGATCCAACTTGATTTGAAAATTTAACTGTGCCTCTTCTAGCTGTTTTAATACTGTTTCCTTATCCTCCAATCCGCTCGGCATCTGTAAGGTGGTCTGCAGACCCTCAACATCGTGCTTCAAGTTGGCCAATTCCGCCCTCTTCTCCCTGTTCTTTGAATGTCCCTGACTTTTCATTACCCCCCGAATAAATGTTTAAATGCATCCCACACAACTCCTGGGGGGGCTGTGCCTGTATTAGCCAAAAAGAACTCAGCCATGGCCCTTTTTGATATAAGCGCCACATCATTATCCAAAAGGACAGAACGCTTCAAGGTCCACCTTACATTGGGCCTATTTCCGGGAGATTGTAATGTCATAGTGATGGCTGAGTGGTCCGAGATATGCCCCGGAAGGTGATTGACCTCTCTAATATGCGCCGCTAAACCCCTATCTACAAAAAAATAATCAAACCTAGAGAAGTGGCCATATTTTTTGCTATGGAAAGTGTACCCTCTCACCTGACCTTTTAGATGGTGCCATACATCCACTAAACCTAAATCTTGAAGCATGTTTCTGAGGGCCTGTCTCATCCTAGGTGCCTGGACATAGTCCCTCCGGGTTGATCTGTCTAAAATAGGATCTAATAAAATATTAAAGTCTCCCCCTCGAATCAGAGGGACTGAAACCGCCACTAAATTCAGCTGCAGATCCACACTAGGCTGGGGATCATCCACATTTGGCTCACAAAATCCCATACATATAAACTCATAGCCAGCATATCTCATTCTGGCTACAACCCACCTTCCAGTACTATCTGTTTTAGAATGCATAATCTCCACCCCGGAGCCTTTCATTGTCAGAATCACAACTCCTTTGCAACACTGACCTTGATCTGTTACCACAAAACACTTGATTCATCTATACCTAATGAAAATCTCCCTACTCCCAAATGTGTCTCTTGTAGAATGATAATATGAGCCGGACTTTCTTCCAAATACCTCAGGACCACCCTCTGCCTAGTTCGAGACTGAAAATCATTCACATTCCATGTTAACAAACCTATGTTTTTACTCACCCCAGCCATCATTTCCTTCCTCAAATAATCCGTCTCTAAGGGAGAAAAAACCTCCATGTTGATATTGAGGACACTTTAGTTTTTTTCCGCTGCTCCCCACCCTGTGCCCCGATACCACACACCCTCCCACCTCCCTCCCCTCACCCCACTCTGGGGAACCCTGCAAATTCTTGCAGGCATATAAATGCCTTATGGGCTACCCCGTGGGGGTAAACAGTCTAAATATCGATTTTTAAATATCGAGTGGACAAAATATTGAGTTTAAAATATCGAGTGGACAGAATATCGACTGTCAAAAATATAGTGGTACAGAATATCGACATGCAGGTAAGAAATATCGTTTGTCATTATATCGAAGTAAGTAATATTGTCAGTCATAATATTGTTGTTAAAAATATCGATTTTTTTTAGTGTTTTAAATGTTAGTATATATGTTAAAAGTATATATTATTTTTATAATGTATGTTAGAATTATTTTTAAGTAATGAGTTTTTGCGTATTTTAGCTCTGTAGCGGGTTTTGGGTTTATAGGGGAATAGGGTGGGAAGTGATTTAATTACAATATATTAATTAAGAATTTTTTTGAATTAATTAATCATATGTTAATTAATTTTTGCGTAATTTTATTCCGTAGCGGGTTGTGGGTTTATAGGGGAATAGGGTGGGAAGTAATTTGATTTAAATTAATGAATTTAAAAATTAATGAAATAATATTTTTGTATTTAATAATGTATATTGTTAATTGTGTTAATTAATTAATTATTAATTAATTATAAAGTTATTAATAGTAATTAATAATGTATTGGTAAATATGTTAATTGTGTTATAAATTTTTTATTAATTAGTTATTAATTTGATATTAATTATTAATAATTAATTTGTTGATATGTTAATTGTGTACTTTTTTTAGGAGTGGGTTGAGTGTTAATAGTGGGTGGGAATTAATTTAATGTTTATTAAAATGTTTAATATTTTTATTTTATATTGTTAATTGTGTGAATTAATTTATATTTGATGGTTATTAATTTTATTGTTAATTGTTATTAGTTAATTAATTAATTGATAATTATTTATGTTAATTCATTAATATTTTACAATATTGGTGGTGATGTTTATAACGGAATATGGTGGGAGGTAAAAAATTTTTAAATTAATTAATTGTTAAATAATGTTAATTATATTGCAGGAGTGGGAATACTAAATTAATCCTCTATGCTATCCAACACTTTCCCTACTGTTATACTTGGTGGAGTGGGAATAGTAAATTATTCCCACCCGCTATCCAACGCTTTCCCTACTGTTGCACTCGCTGGAGTGGGAATAGTAATTTTCAAAAATTTTACGTTGTTCCTCCGCAAATGATTTTCGACCCTCTCAATGCCCTCACTCAAAATGTTATTTTGTTTGGCCAATACGGTGATCCCAGTGGCATTTTTTGCCACATCTTACATTATTGATCCTACCTCCTGTTCCAGTGCTTTGGCACAGGCAACGACTTCATCGAGCTTCTGTGCTAACTCAGAGCATGAGGCTTACATGCCTTCCTGATTAGCCTCCGAGACTATAAACCGATTTTTTATCTCTTCTTTTTGTCCCAGGAGAATGCCTGTCAATGAATTCACTACAATTTCCATGGGCGTTTTGTCACCTTTTTTTATTCAATTGAACCCTCAGCAGCAGATCCTCAACTTATTCTGGCTCTCCACTTGATGCCAGGACTTCAAACCTATTACTAGTGGGAACAGGAGCCCCCTTCCGTGGCACTGCACCTAGGGTCCTCTCTTCTTCAGAGGGCCTTATGGAGACAGGGAATTTTCGTGATGTTAAGATTACAAATATTGGGAGCTGCTACAGGGGTCTCCATTCCATTGCTATTCTGTAAGGTAATACCTATGGCTCCCTCTGCTTGCTGAACATCGGGTATAACAATGAAAAAGGCTTTATGGGAAGGGATTATCTTAATCTGCTGGGCTGAGGACCTTTTGCCCCTACCCCTTAGATTTTTACCAGGAGACCTAGCAGGTTTCCCATTTAGAGAAGCAGAAATCACCCGCACCAGGCAGACATCGCTTTCCCTTTCTTGCATCCTTTTTAATGCCAGGGGTGACCACAAAAGGCAAGTCTGGCAGAGCACACACCTTACCAGCCACTATGTTCTTGGTATTAAATGTGTACCTTGAAACCCTGTCTGCAGCCTTACCGGTAGTTGAAATACTCTCCTCCATATGATGGAGGCTCCTTACCCACTGTTTCTATGCCCCCTGCATCCAGTCTCCCTTCCTTATATCTCTCAAGGACTGAGGACAAATGGAGCCCTCTATCCATGTCCTCGATGAAGGTAGAGGAGCGCTCCAGCCGGCAGCCTGACTTGTGCCGACCTGCAGCGCTGGAGCTTCGGCGCTGCCTCCTCCTACCATGAGCCAGCAGCGTTACAAAACCACGGACCAGCGTTGTCACTGCCTGTGGCTCATTCGGTCCCCCAGCCACCCCCATTCAGAGCCGGGAAATCCTGATCCCGCAGCCAGGTACGTTTTCAATAGGAAAGGAAGTACTGGCGTGTCCTTACTGCGGCGCTACCCCCCCGGGGTACCTGCGGCCACTGAGCATGCAGCCGTCATGTTCCCCCACTTCCACAAACGCTTACTCTTGCCAGTATTTTAACTACAGATTTCAAGCTATTCTGTCCTTTATTTGCAACAAAAAAATCCCCCTATTGGAGAAGTTACTGATTTATTTTGGCGAAAAGAGTACCAAGCAAGAGCTGCTCCTCAGATTCACATGCTGTTGTGTGTAAGAGATGCAACTAAATTTGGAACAGACACAGATGAGTCTGGACTTTCTTTCATAGTGGATTATATTACATATAGCATCTGTGAAAGAAACTGACAAAAAGGCTCTAAAGCAGCAATTACTGCATTTCCAATCACATTAATGTAGAAAGTACTGTCAGCAGACATACAGAGCAAAAGGAACATTTTATACAAAATGTGCTTTTGGATTTTCAAGACCTGTTATTTCAAAAGGAATATGGAATAGTTTTATGTCTGCTGGGAGACATACACTTACTCGTAAATCACCAAAGAACATGGACAACCTCAGGCGAACATAGGCTTCCAAAATATATTATTGACGACAATCTTGTGACTTTGAAAATGGGAAATGCCAACATGGAGAGTCAATTTGTGGCAGACAACTATACATCTGTTGCTCGTTATGTTACTTCATACATAACAAAATCTGAGAAGATGAGATGAAATTTGTGTGGAAAGAGATTTCTGCTGAAAAGTCGCTTACAAAAAAATTGTACAGCTCAGTTTGAAGATGTTTTCACACAGGGAAATTGGATCCTATGAATGCTGAGATCTGTTGAGTTCTGCTAGTTTATTTTCTAAGTTGAATGTAATTGTTTGGTGAGTCTAGGCCTAGCATCAAGTCAAAATAGAGTTTTGAAATTTTTTCTAGAAATTGAATATCCTGCAGAGTTTGAGCCAGGTAGTAAAAGTAGACCCAATTTTAGTTCAGTTTTTGAGGCAATTATATAAGGGGGCCTCAGCAAAAGTGAGACATGGAATTGGGGGTGAATGCACTGCGTCATTTCCGGTGGAAAAGGGCGTGAGGCAGGGGTGCGTCCTGGCTCCGTTCCTCTTCTCTCTATATACCAACGCGTTAGAAGAGGAGTTAACGGCCAGGACAAAAGACCCACCTTACTATAACAGCAAGCCCATAGTATCACTTCTTTACGCGGATGACGCAGTGCTCATGGCCAGAACTCAGCTGGGTCTTCAGAGTGCTCTTAATGCATATATTGAATTTATGGATAGCCGGGGCCTAAAACTTAATATTAAGAAGACATTTGTGATGACATGTGGGAAAGGGAGAAATAGCTGTAAAAGTCTCCCTTTGGGAAAGGCTAGGATAGATGCAACCAATACATTTTCCTATCTGGGTGTTTTACTTGATCATGCTGGGTCATGGAGTCCAGCGGTCAAAAGTAGAACTCTTGTTTTTAAAAGGTCAATTGGGGCACTGATGAATTTTTCTATTAAAATGGGTAAAAGACCCCGGGATCCTCCTTAAAATTTATAAAGCGAAATGCACGAGCGTAGCGATGTATGGGGCTGGTGTTTGGGGTTACCAGGACGTAGCTACATTACAAAAAGAGGAAAATAAGTTTTTACGATTTATATTAGCAATCCCACAGAGCACATCAGTTTATAATTGCCATAGCGAACTGGGGATTCCATACATTTCTGACTTGATAAAGATGCAGCCATTGTTGTTATGGCATAGAGTCTGGACGTCACATCACACACAGTTAAATAGAGAGATTATAAGAGATGCTATGAGTTTAACCCACGCTAACAAGATTACCTGGCTAAGGTATATTAGAAGCTTTTTAACAGACGTGGGAAAACCTGACTTTTATAGAAATCCCGCTACACTGACCTCAATCTCTAGGAAGGAGTTCAGAGTTCTTTGTCAGGATCATCTGGAATCTCTAAGGGTGGCTTCAGAAATGTATAAAAGTACAGTTATTATACATCAGATAACTCTTGTATGTCCCACCATTCAACCTTATTTGGAATGGTGTATAGGAAGATATGATAGGTTTGTCCTCACTAGATTAAGATTTGACAGCTTTCATCGTTTAGTCAGCTTTCCTATACAAAATGATTGGAACAGCGAGCTTTGTATGTGCCCCTGTGATGAAATGTCCCCCAGACGACAATACATGTGATTTTATTCTGCAAATTTTATAGAGTAGAAAGATCTAGATGGATTTTGCCAATGCTGAAGGGTGGGGATGGAGACAATGTCGACCTGCCTACCTTTATTTACAAAGATTGGATAATGTTTATTGTGTGGGAGCTATGTCTGGTCTCTTGAAGGCCATATTGAAAAAAAGGAAAAGTATTATATGGGAAACATAGCATGAGGCAGACTGATCTTCAGAACAAACGGGGTATTGATTAATTGAAGATGTGATTTTTAAGATCTTAGCGATATTTAAAGATGTAAATATGTAAGGTATTAGTCTTTTTAAACACTAGATTGTATATTTTTAATGTGCAACTTTTATGATTTTTTCTACTAAAAATCGAATAAAGTTTATTTGATTTTGATTTGATTTGAGCCAGGTAGTATAGATGTTGTGAAAACAAACATGTTGGAAACTTACTATCCAAAAAGGAGTGTAGATCTAGAAAATGTCTCTCTATATGAAGTAATGCAGTACTACAAATATAGAAACAATGTCACAGAAAATGTAGATGAAGGAAAAATTGCATTAGTTGGTTGCAATGGGCTTTTAGTGCGACATAGCCAGGCAAGTCTAATTAACCACAGAAAACTGAGTTGCTAGACTGCTGAAAAAAAGAATTTTTCTATTTGGCACTTTTGCAGCTGCCTAAACCTGGTTGTTCTGAAACAGAATTACTAGGAGAGTTTAACAGCTATGAAGACCTTTTCAATGCTTAAAAGGATAGCATTGAGTGTTCAGTATTTCCAAACTACTTTCAAATGTTGAATAATGAAATTCAACAGGAAGATGCAATTGCTGCTCTGGTAGCTAAAGAGAGTTCACAAAGCAGCCAAAGTGCAGGTCCTCAAAGTCAAGACCCACTTAGAGAACCAATCATTCAAAATGAGGCTGCTATTGCAGCGAATGAGGGAAAGACTGCCATTGAGCAAGCAAAACAGGAAACAGATGATTTGGCAAATTTAGTTGGACAACCAAATGATAAGCAAATAGAAATATATATATAAGTGAAAGCAACAGTTGAGCATGGATTGCTTCATAACAGGAAAGAGTGTGCTTGTTCAACATTAAAGCCTATAATGTTGTATGTAAGCGGTCAAGCTGGGACTGGTAAATGTTTCTTAATACAAGTTTTTACTGCTTTTCTACAGAAGACTACAGACTGTAATTTATCATGTGTGGTTATTGCAGATACTGGACTAGCTGCCCATAATATCAAATATATTAATTGACATTGTCTTCTGATACTGCCTGTGTAACTTGACAACAAACTGGAATATCAAAAGTTATCTGGTGAAGCTTGTCGTGAAGTGTCAAGAGTGCTAAAAAAGTTGAAACTTTTAATCATCGATGAGGTGAGCCTGGTCTCAAATGTAATGCTCGCCTTCGTGCATTTAATAATGCAAGAAGTTTTGAGAATGAATTATGATGTCCTTTTTGGAGAAAAACGTTTGATTGTTTTTAGAGATCTACTGCAACTTACACCTGTGAAGGGTCAGCCTGTGTACAAAACTCTGCTTCACGATGAAGCTAGATATTTTTTGGGAAGCATTGGAGATTTGAATATCCAATACAAAGAATTTATTAGGGATATGCAACAAGCATCTGCCTTTGAATATGGAAATAGTATGAAGGATATTAGAGTAGGTGTTCTTTAAAAAGAGTAAATGTGTGTTCTTGGAAGTTGTCTTCTTAAAAAGTGTTATCCAACAACAAAGACAACAGCAGAACTAATGTTCAGTTTTATAAAAGAAGGTAAACATATTGTGTGGCTAATACATACTCTGGAGGAGTGTGCATATTTCAACAATGAATTGATAGAATTGGAGAAAAAAGAAATTGTGCAACTTAATGGAATAGATAAAATAGAACACCAGAATGTCACTCTATAGCTAAATGAAAAGTTACAAGGAAAACTGCATTCATTAGAGAAATCTTTTTCACAAACTTCAGGATTGGAGAAATGTTTGTGTATGCAAAAACTGTAGAGTGATTTTGTGCCAAAATTTAAATGTTAAAGAAGGTTTCGTTAATGGTGCCATGGGTAAAGTTGTTGATTGTATTAATTTTCTAAATAGAAATGAGGTGGAATAGCTTGTGATTAAATTTGATCAGATTGACAACGAGAAGCAAATTGGATAATCTAATGCATATTTTTTGATTGTGAAATATTTATATGTTTGACAGAAGCAGTTTTCCATTCTCTAGCATATGCTGTTATTATTTATAAATCACAAGGTTTAAGTCTTGATGCAGCATTTATTATTATTGGTAGTAGAGTGTTTAAGGAAGGTATGTCATATGTAGCCTTGTCTCAAGTTAGGACATTGTCTGGTTTGTATCTAGTTGCTTTTGATGACAGTGGAGTAAATGCAGATCCAAGTTGTGTAAAAGAATACAGTCGATTAAGAAGTCTTTATGCTCCTCCTTTAGGACAGTATCCAGTTTATGAAAAATGCTCCATCTGTCCCAAGTGGAAACTTTCAAAGCAGCAAAGTGATGTTGTTGCAAAGAAGGAAATTAAAGAGAAAAAGGAAGTTGTTAAAAAACAAAAAATTGAAAATGAGGGCAATATTGTTGGTTACCACTTGTCAAACCCTACTGGTGTTAACTGCTATGCTAATGTTGTGCAAGCGAACTGTTTGCATTACCTTGTGTTGTAAATGCAATTGAACAGAAACAACAAAAGGCATTGTCTTCTGCACTGTGTTTTTTCTTGCAACATCTGCGTAGTGACAGAACTAATACACATTGTGCATCAGTTATCCGAGAGCTGTTTTAGAAGAAGAGGAAATACTTGTTGATAAACTATTTGGACTTACTTATTTATGGAACCATGAATGTGAAGACGGTTCATTCAGATGAACTACAGAAATAGATTCAGAGCATTTTATTTATTTAACGTTACCAGACTGCAAAAGGGTGACTTGTCAGAAATTGCTGAGAAAAGCTACACAAAACAATGTATGCCCAAATTGTCATACAGATCTTGTGTCAACTTTACATGTAGCAAGAAGTGGCAAGTATGTTGTTTTAATACTACAGTGATGCAGAGAAGATGGGACTAAATTAGATACTGAGATTACTAACTTTAAAGCAGGACAAATATCTATTTCTAGTACAACATATAGTACTATCACTATCATTATTCATGAAGGAGTTATTATTAGATCTGGTTATTACACTATCTATCTAAACAGCAGATGTGGATGGACAGAATGTAATGATAGGAACCTTAAATTCAAGCCAAGATTGCCTTGGAAGTTATCAAATTCCCATCTTTTGTTTCTAGAACAAAAGTTCTAAGGAGGATTACAGTTGTAAAAATGGAATAGACCCCTTGTAGTGTGGATTGTGGCCTCATTGTCGACATTGCTAAGTTAGCTTAGGCCTAGCTGCCATGATGCCTTCTTTGCACACGTTACTCTGTGACTTTGTTTTTCCAGACTCTGCTTGTGCCCATTCAGCATTAGAACTGTCTGTCTTTTTGCCTTTCACCTTTTCTCATGTCCTCTGTGGGGTTCGTCTGCACACAATGTACAAGGTCGAAAAACATCGTCCCTTGTTATTGCTGTTCTGGTCAGCCCCTCGCACTTAGACATAACACGGAATACAGCTGCACAGGGAGAAATTCATGTGCTTTTAATATTGTGATCTCCCTGTTTGTGCCACTTGGAGAAAAACCTTTCCAGGGAGGAGAGCTGTGCTTGTCTGATGATGTAAACCTTGCATCTAGATCTTGAGGTATGGGGGTCCCCCGGATAAAGCCCAGAGGTCTTCTATTTTTATAATAAACTAGTTCCTAGCACGGGGAGGGTGGCAAGGCCTTTTAGTCCTATATCCACTGTCTTTATAAAATGTTGTCCCCGTTTGTACACTATGGAATTGTAACCATGCTTACTGTTTTAACTTTATGCATTATGCTGCTAGTACTGGCACGTGTACTGTGTCTTAGAGCACGTTAGTTGAAATAAACATTTTAAACTATACTGTGTCTCTTACTACGCATGTTGTGGACAAGTATGAGTGAGTAATGAAAGAGTGTTCTTGCTCCCGCGATTCCTGTAAGAGTCTGTGTTCTGGGATGTCTAATCATTGGTAGCTTCGCTGTAGTACGGAGAATGAATGAGACACTATAGCTAGTCGGATTGGGATTTTGGGTACTAAGGGGTATGGTTGGTACACCACTATACACTGAGGTCCTGTTTTCCTGCACATAGTTCTGTATATGTGCAGAATCCCCGCAACATGGCGCCTCCAACGTGGTGGGCTTCTTATCTGCGAGACGCTTGAGTAGTACTTGTGCTTGTCCACAATTCCCTTCACTTCTGTTTCCGGAAACATTTGTGAGGGTGTATCCTCCTATATTGATGTTTTTATCGGTTCTTTGAAGCTTGAAGTTATTAAAAGATGTTCTCTTTAATATTAACCCTATATTGCGCTGCCACGCACTAGGTTGTTTTTTGTTCTTGGTCTTAATGGCTGTGAATATGAATATCCCGGCACATAGCTGCGCTGCGCTCCAAGCTCATTTGACAGCGTATGGAGTGCCTGACGCAGGTGTCGCCCTCATCTTTGTGGTCCAAGCTTATCCGGCTTACCACTTTGAGGTGTTTTACTCATGGGTCACTTTTCCGGCGGTGGAAGGAGCTGACAATTTGTTCCACGTTTACGCTCTCACCGCCCTTCCTAATGTTTATCGGCCTTATCAGGCTCTTGAAGTACCGCTCACGGCATGGCAACACCGTGTTTGGTTTAATGGCGCCCTCCCACATCCAGTCACCCCGATTTGTTTAGGCCCCTTATCGATAGATGGGGCCACTTGGCCTGTTTTGGCTGGGTATACCCCTCATCCACGTCATTTAGCGGTTCCGGTAGATGAACTGCGCGTGTTGCATACATCTTTAATCTGTGTGCACAGAGCTTTAGTACAATATGTTACAGGCAATTTCCAGATGGCCCCTCCTGGAGTTGCGGCGCACCCAGCTGGACATGTCGGTGTGACCATAAGTCCCGTCATGGTTAATTCGGTGATGGGCAAGCGCCCACAGAATAAGGATGATTTGCCTTATTGGCTTGCAGAAAAATTTGACCAGCTGGAGGCGGTGTTTCCAAATACCTCTACTGGGGAAAAACACAGGATTCTGACTATTAGTTTGTCAAAAGACTTAATTCCCGAGTTGACAGAATGCAACAACTGGTGCAAGGTATTCGCAGCAGTGTATGCGAAGTGTTTCAGCACTCCATCCATGACGGTCCTCCCCACCGTGATTAAGCGTGTACAAGATGAACATGGCCCTGAAGCGGCTGTGGAACTGGGGATGAGACTGGTGGGAGTGTTCGATGTAGTGGCTGATCTAATCCTTGCGAACGTCAAGGGTGATGCAGTCAACTTTCAAGTCGCTAATGCTTTGGCTTTAGTCCCAGAGCCGGACAAGCCTCACGAATTACCAAAAATTATTGCACAGGCTTATAAAACCATTGGCCGCAATAGTTTGGGGGTTAAGCCTTTTGCTAAAACGCAAGCTCAAACACAACCACAACAAAAATCTCAGTGTGATAAAGACGAGAAACTGTTCTTTTCTAAAAAGACCTGGAAGTTAAAGAAACAGGGAAAGCAACAATCAACACCAGGGTCGCGTGCTGCGTCACCGGTTTCCGTGTCTTCTGAACGCACTTATGATTTGCGCGACCGAGCGAGAATTAAGTCTCCTGATAGATTTCAGGCCCCTGACCAGCGTTCTCCTCGTTCTTCGCAGGCACCATCGACCTCACAGGCTGGTGGAGGAGATCGCCAGGAAAGAGGCAGGGGTCGTGACGCCCCACAGGGACGAGACCAACCTCGACAACCTGGCAGAGGGAAACAAGAAGAATTTCCCCGTCCTCACCCACAGTTTCAGAAGAAAAAAGTTGCCGCTTTAACAGCATGATATGCCACAGACGGTGAGAACGAGACTCCTGAATTGGACGTGGGCAGTGACACTGCTAGACAGCGCCGCAGAAGTTACCATAGTGCGGGAGGCACTACGTCCTCATGTGGAGGCGACAGCAACTGACACTTACATTACTTTCGAGACAGCTGACATCCGAGTGGCACCCCCTGACAGACTATTTAATATTGTCCTTCAAATTGAAGGTGACATTGAGCGTGTTATTAAAGGGATTTTTTGGGAAAATCTGACCTCTTCTTATGACATTTTGTTGGCGGAGGCAGATTGGCCGCCCCCATTCATACTTGCTGCTCATAGAGGGGAGGAGGTAATCCTTCCGAGCTTTTCTCGTCATGTCCCCAAAGACAAAGCGGAGGCTCTAGCAGCTGAATGGGCTGTGCCCCAGGCCCCGGCACCGTACCGTAATCACGTGGGCTGGGATGAGGATTCTCCCCCCCATGATATGCCATTGCGGTCTTTGCCACAGCCTCAAGCCCAATATCCCCTCCGGTGGGAAGTTAAGGGTCCCGTTTCCGACATTCTGACACAGTTAGAATATCAAGGAGTAATTGAAACATGCCTGTCACCAATGAATAATCCCCTTTTCACGGTTTCTAAACCTGATGGGTCTTACCGCTTGGTATTGGACTACCGGCATTTGAACTCCCATTGTCGAACCTTTGCGGTACAGAATACCCATAGTTCTGCGCTCGTAGACAGTCTTGTTCGTAAAAGATATAAAACGACTCTTGACCTTTCCAATGGTTTTTACACTCACAATTTGTCCCCGGACTGCGGTCAATGGACCGCGTTCACCTCTGGTGGAAAACACTTAAAATTCCGGCGTTTGCCAATGGGCTACAGGAACAGCCCGGGGCTCTTTGCCGCCTGTGTTGTCTCTTTGTTGGACAGCATAGACCCAGATGCGTATTCGTACGTGGATGATATATATCTGACAGACGACGAACTATGGCCGCATCTTTCACGAGTAGACCGCATTATTCTTGAGTTCGCGGTCTTAGGATACAAATTTAACTTTGCCAAATCTCACATCGCAGAATACACTGTGTTGTTTTTGGGCTACTGAGCTCAACAATGAAGGTAGGGCTTAGCTCCCCACTTCTTGGAGAAGTGCGCACTTCTGCGCCCTCCAACGACCCTGAAAAACTTCAGTCTTTACTGGGATTTTTAAACTTCGGGCGCTCTTACATTCCCGAATATGCCCAGCGTATCAAGCCTCTCTATGCCCTGATACAACCTACCTTTTCGAAGTCATGCTGGCTTCCGGAACATTCGCTTATTCTGCATTCTTTGCAGTCTGATCTACTTGAATCTAAGTTCTTGTTGACTCGTGATAACCATACGAACCTGATGATTAGAATTGTGCCAGGGGCAGTAGGTTTCACGTACTTGACGTTTAACGAAGTGACACAGTACCTATTGCCTACAAGTCACATCTTTACACTTCTGCCGAGTTGCGCTTTTCCACTGTGGAGAAAATTTTGACTGCAGTGCAAATGGCGATTCTTAAGGAACGTGCACTTGCACAGGGAAAACGCATCTTGGTTGTCACCCCCTATCCTGCCCTTGAGGCAGTGACAAAGGCAAGTGTACCAAACTCTAAGGCTTTGCACCCCCGTTGGATACAATGGGCAACTTCTTTGACATCTCCTGATGTCACTTTCATCTTTGATTCCTCTCTTCAGACACAGGAGTTCATACAGTATGAATTTGTTCATCCTCCTCCTCTGTCTTTGCTGCCGCTTGAGGAGTACAAATGTATCATTTACACCGATGGTTCGGCGCAACCGGCCACAGGTTCTAAGCATGCGTACTCAGCAGCATGTGCTATTGTGGCAGGTCACATGGTGAACGGTGAGTTCAAATCGAGTGTTGTGCACATGCAGGCACTGGGAGACAGTACCACACAATTGGCCAAGCTGCGTGCTTTGGTGCTCGCCCTTGAGTTTGCAGACCCGAAGGTGACTACACTTATTGTATGCGATTCTTACTACTGTGTCCAGGCTTTTAATGACAACTTATTCTTTTGGTCTCAAAACGACTATAGAGATTCTAAGGGCAGCGCAATTAAGCATAAAATGCTTTGGGTTCAAGTAGCAGATCTTAAACAACGTCTGCCTCTCACACAGGTGATTCACACTCTTGGCCACCAGCGTGTGGGCACACACGCTGTCGGTAACAGTTTGGCGGATGAAGCTGCCAAATCAGCAGTAGCCACGTGCTCAGTAGCAGCCGTTACAAGATCCATGACAAAAATAGATAATGAGATTTTGGCAGCTATTGCTGCAACCAAGGAAGGCTCTAATTACCCACAGGGTTTCCCTTCCAAGTACTCTTATCACTTAAGTCCCGACCATGTTCCTTATGTAAGAATTCCGGACGTTGGTGATATGCTGATTCCCAACGCGGACCGCAGACAGTCTTTGATAACAGCCGCACACGAAGGCTTGGCTTCGGCCCATGCTGGCGTGTCTGCAACTGTTTCACTCTTGCAGCAGCGTTACTGGTGGCGTGGTTTATATAAACAAACCTGTACTTATGTCCTTTCTTGTGACATTTGTCAACAGATTAAACCCTCTACGGTTACACGTCCGCCACAAACACAGCTCTGCATTTCTAATAAACCTTTTGGTTGTGTATACCTTGATCACTGCGGTCCATTTTCTTCTGACACTGCATATAAATATATCTTAGTTGCAGTTGATTCGTGCACACGTTTCATTTGGGTTTGGCCACAACGTAGTCATCAGGGATTTGCGTGTCTTTGTGGGAATTTTTGCCTGTGGCACCTTCCATTCCGACCAAGGTCCAGCATTCGCCTCTAAGGCGTACAAGGACGCGATGAGGTCTATGGGGGTGCTGGTGCAATTTTCGTCTCCATATAGGCCTGAGGGCAACTCAATTGTGGAGCGAATGAACCGTGACTTAAAGCAATCCTTGACAGCTAGAGTCTTAGGTACTAGCAGGAACTGGCTTGCCCACTTGTATGGCGTGCAACGTGCACTTAATAATCTCCCTAGAAGATCTCTGGGTGGGCGGACCCCATACGAAATGCTCTTTGGCATACAGATGTTTGTGCCAGACCTTGATTGTCTAGACTTGGCGGCGACTGCCGCAATCTTTGACGTAGATAATCATTCTACTATGTTGCAGGACTTACAAGAGACCCGTGACAGACTTGCAAACGAACACTTACCTTCAGCCACTGACGCTGCGTTGCAGATTCCGGTTGCCGGCTGGCTTCTGAAGATTGGAGATCTGGTCCGAGAGAAGGTGGAGAACAAAAAAGAATTTGGCCCCTCTTATCGTGCACCGGTTCCAGTTCTTCGCTTGAAGGGTACTCGTACAGTCATCTTACCACCGCTTCCTGGTCGCAAAGACAACAGATACATCTCAGTGGAGAATGTCAAGCTACAACATCTGGCCGATCCTGAATAGTGTAACACCTGCGGTGTCATGTCCGGCAATTTCAAGAAATCCTGTTTGTGGCCCTCCGGTTTCCACAGGCGCTGATGTTGCCATTGGGATGGTCGCTTTGCCAGATCGCCTGCTCAACCTCCCGGCTTCCTCCTGCAACGAGGAAATCGAGTATGCATACCCCGCAAGTGAGTCAGTGGCTCATTTGTCTACAACACCACTGAGCCCAACTCGCTTTTCTTTTGATTCGTCTTCCACCTCATCATTTATCCCGAACAAATTCAGTATTTTTGTATCCTGGTTCAGAGACATTTTTTTTGTCCCTCCATGGACATACATCTGGTTGGTGCTATTCCTTATTTTCCTGTTCATGTCCATTGGCTTTGTGACAGTGTTTTTCTTGCTCATTAATGGTCACTACTTGCCAGAACGCTCTGCGGTGAACTCTGTTGCTGGAACTTTGGCTCCGCATTCTTCTTCACACATCATGAAGCGTGCCACACATTTGTGAACATTTCCGCCTTTCCAGTTGCAGATGGCATCGTGTGGGATGCAGTGAATTTCCAAATCCATGGACCGACAGAGATTATTAATGTACCAAATGTGCTTCGTGTTTCCATGGGTGATGTGGTACAAAGGAATATTCATTCGGATGATTGGGATGTGCATGCCACTGAATTGTTATTTTCTGATTTGAAATATTATGCTGCTTTTAATGCTGAGGATTTGTACTTAAATTCAGCTAATTATGCCGATTTATATTGTTACCAGCATTACGGTAACCATTTCTGCATAAACCAAGTGCACTTCGAGGTAGTTTCAATTATACCCAGTGGGAACATTGCCCGACCCCTCTGCAAGGTAGCTCCGACACACTTAAAAATAAATGTACTTACTTTACAGACTTTGATAGATCAAACCCAGGGTCCTATTATTTTAAATTGAACGTTTCTTCGAATCAAAAAGTTATGTTAACCCACACCAAATTGCTGTATTCCAGTTCCTTTATGGACGCATTAGCTGTGGGTGGCTATGAGCACTGGAAGAACACCATTGACTTAAAATCTATTTGGGGCATTAAATCTTGGCAGGTACGCGGTACAGAAGCTTTGCACCGTGCTTGCCTTATCCCCACCCAAATATTATTTTTAAATAGTACTATATATCAAACAACTTGTTTGGGTTTGGCTACTTCCAAACAATTGAATGCACCTTCCATTCCTGTGTTGTCTTCCTGGCCAAACAGGAGCTTGCATTTAAATATTTCCCTTGAAAGTTTGCAAACTTTGTTTCAAAATAATTCCTTTAATGTCTCTGCAATTGATCAGTCAGCCTGGTTGGCGTGGCCCATAGCATCTAACGCCTACCAACTGCGTTTTTATAACTCTGCTCCTGGTTACAAACAGAATAGGCCAGATCCAAGGTTTTCTGACTCGCGTACAGTTACAACATATTCTGTTGGTAAATTATGTAAACAGTGGTTGCAGCACTCTACATTAGATTCCGTAAAACAACATTTATCCCTCCTATCAGGCAACACTGATCTGTCTGACTTTGTTCTAGGGCCTCGCGGTCCAAGACCTAAAAGATTTGTTTATGCGACCTACAATGAAATCTGGAAGCTTTCACAAATTGAAGCTGCTTCCCGTTTACGGGAAATAGATCAAGCAAATCTAGAAAAAGTGCTTGCTGTTGTCGATAATAGTATTAACACCCTATCTTCCCGCATTTACACACTAGAGAATATTGTTTCAT
This sequence comes from Calotriton arnoldi, assembly GCA_963921515.1. Classification (NCBI taxonomy): domain Eukaryota; kingdom Metazoa; phylum Chordata; class Amphibia; order Caudata; family Salamandridae; genus Calotriton; species Calotriton arnoldi. The sequence continues at coordinate 176,787 of CAWUFW010007909.1, read as the reverse complement.
CTGTTGTTGATATTGTACAAGATGATGTGTCCGTGTTATATCATGGTCAGAATCAATTGCGTTCAGTGATGCAGTTTGCATGGACTTTGCAAACACTGAAAATGGGGAAGGTTCCATGGCATTTTTTAAACACATCTGCCTTGTTCTTTCCGTTTAATTTGACTGAGAAACAGCAATTCATGTCCATGAATGATGCAACATACACTCTCCTACATATCGAAAAGATAGAGCCGTTGCCATTCTCTGTGGCGGAGACTGACTCTGCAGTGTGGCTGGTTCACGGGGTTATTACTTTGCCTTTTTCTTTATTTGAATTCAGTTCATGCATGAAACATTATCCTGTAGGCCATTTTCAGCCTTTAGGCAGTTCCTTTTTACATGAACTTTGGTCCCTACCTTTCACATACAGATGCCTTAGGGATGACAAGGAGGTATTTCTCACAGGGGAGTCTTGCGATTCTACAGTGGGCCATTCCCTAATTTGTAAAAACATTAAATTGCACGGGGCTTGTAATGTTTCTGCCCCGAATCTTGCTTGTATTTTAAAGGGCGTTCCAGCTCCTGTTATATCACCTACTTTCACTGTGCTTGCTAATGGTAGCTATCTGCTTTTAAATAATCAGGACTGCTGTAGGATGCAGGCAGGCATCCCCTACATTGTAATAGTTTCACACCGCGTTGTGTGCTGCAAAAATGTGCTTTTTCCAGCCCCGCGTGGGATGGTAGATAGTTCAGTTTGGCCTTACATACCTACTTTGAAGGTGGATTTCAATAAATTGAGCAGAATAAAGGCGCTATTATTAAACCAGGAGGTTACGCTCACTTCCGCACGGGAGACCTTCGTCCTCCAGGTGGTTAGTACCCACAGTGAGATACAGGCCCTTTTGAACACAAACCTCCCCCAACATTTCGGTGAACTGATTCACCGTATATTTAATGCATCTAATACCGAAGGTCTTGTGCACTTTTTTAAAGTTGTGGGCTCCGGCCTTTTGACCTCCTTTCAGACTATATTTGGTGTAATTCCGGCTTTTATTCATTCTATTTTTTCCAGCGTCTTTGGAGGCTTCCCATTGATCCTAGCCTTAGCTGCTGGAATATTGCTTATATTTTGCCTGTTGCGCAATGGCTGCACTTACTGGGGGTCTATACGGCCCAGCGCGGCTACGGATGCTCCGTGAACGCATGATTGACAGCTTCGGCATCCTACCACTGGCGTCTCTCAGCGTGTCTTATGGAATTTCTTATCGCTTTGCGTATTTCACTTGCGTGCAACCTGTGATGTCCTGTTTACGATGTCCGTTCTCTTGGTCCTTGGATATTTGCCTCTCCAATACGTCTTGTTCGGACCCGGATTTCGACCAGTTGATGGGCCCTTTAGTGGCCCATGAACGGGAATGTTCCGGGGCTGGATTAATGGTGCGTGCGGCTGCACTTGGGGTCTTGGCGCAATGGGAAATCTGGGCGGCTGCTCAGCATCTCCTACAACGAAGTTATATTGAGTATCACGCAAGTTGTCCCGCAATGCTGATCGCTGCTCCCTGTTGTGAGGAACATGAATGCAGTTTTGATTTGTTGAACTGGATGGCATCTCTTTTTTCAAACGATGACAATGATGTCTTTCTGGAAGGTGTTGCAGTTTTCTGCGCATACACTCTGATGGATTAGGGACATTGACTTTCAACGAACTGCATTGCTGGATTTTTTTATTCTCTTAGAGCGCCGTCTTTTCTGGCCCTATCTAGAATTTTTTTATCCCCAAAAATTTGTTTTCCCATTCCCTAGCCTTCAAAGGGACATTTCCCACAAATAGACATTTACATTCTGCTCCATCTATTCGAATTCTGTTTTCGTCCTATGTCTTGCCCTATGGACTGACCAGGGGAGGGTGTAGTGTGGATTGTGACCTCATTGTCGACATTGCTAAGTTAGCTTAGGCCTAGCTGCCATGATGCCTTCTTTGCACACGTTACTCTGTGACTTTGTTTTTCCAGACTCTGCTTGTGCCCATTCAGCATTAGAACTGTCTGTCTTTTTGCCTTTCACCTTTTCTCATGTCCTCTGTGGGGTTCGTCTGCACACAATGTACAAGGTCGAAAAACAACGTCCCTTGTTATTGCTGTTCTGGTCAGCCCCTCGCACTTAGACATAACATGGAATACAGCTGCACAGGTAGAAATTCATGTGCTTTTAATATTGTGATCTCCCTGTTTGTGGCACTTGGAGAAAAACCTTTCCAGGGAGAAGAGCTGTGCTTGTCTGATGATGTAAACCTTGCATCTAGATCTTGAGGTATGGGGGTCCCCGGACAAAGCCCAGAGGTCTTCTATTTTTATAATAAACTAGTTCCTAGCACGGGGAGGGTGGCAAGACCTTTTAGTCCTATTTCCACTCTCTTTATAAAATGCTGTCCCCGTTTGTATTCTATGGAATTGTAAACATGCTTACTGTTTTAACTTTATGCATTATGCTGATAGTACTGGCACGTGTACTGTGTCTTAGAGCACGTTAGTTGAAATAAACATTTTAAACTATACTGTGTCTCTTACTACGCACGTTGTGGACAAGTATGAGTGAGTAATGAAAGAGTGTTCTTGCTCCCGCGATTCCTGTAAGAGTCCGTGTTCTGGGATGTCTAATCATTGGTAGCTTCGCTGTAGTACGGAGAACGAATGAGACACTATAGCTAGTCGGATTGGGATTTTGGGTACTAAGGGGTATGGTTGGTACACCACTATACACTGAGGTCCTGTTTTCCTGCGCATAGTTCTGTATATGTGCAGAATCCCCGCAACACCCTTATTGTAGATGCATCATCAGGATTTGTGACATCATGTGGCCAACAAAGGGTGATGTCTTTATAAGGTTTTGCCTATGCTGGTGAGCCTTATATATGTGCTAGTACTTCTAATAATGACGTTCTCATTTTAAGCATATGTTTTTTTGGATTAGTTGAGCAAGTATAGGTAAAATAATCGATTAAAAAATTATAATCAGTGGAATGCGCAGTGCTGCTTATTTGCACTGACATACTGAACACTTTTTTTTATACAGTCTATATAATTGACTTTTTCCCACTGTTCTAGGATGATACTATATAAAGTACATCATTTATCTTGTATATGTATAAAATCTGAGAACAGTAAAAAAGGAAAATTAAATATTTTAGTCTTATTGTAACATTGCATTACAGCATTGGAAATGTGTAGTGATGTGTTGCTATTATGAAGTATGCAGTGTTAACAATTGTAAGTTTATTTTATATTTTTATGAATACTAATTGATATTTTTTTGTTTTTTTATACATATGAATGGCTCGGTTTATTGGAGCATTGTGGTTTACAAATTACTTCTTCCAGTGTTATTGAATTTCTTTATATTGTGAGAGTGTTCCAGAATACAATTAAAAAGGACATACACCCACTTATACAGTCAGACCACCACTTACACTCCCATAGAACTACTTATACACCCACTCACACATTAAAATAGACATTCACACACACAGTCATACAATCATGCACAAAAATTACACACCCATAGAGTTATTTACATTCTCACTAACACACTCATACATTACTGGTACAGATACTCAAACACCCACTCCCACTTGGCAGTTCAAGCTGGACTTTTCCCATGAGAAGCAGGGTCAAGACTGATTTGCTTATGTCTGGGCCCAAACTGGGGTGGCATGGTGAGCAAAAGAAAGATTGATTTAACCAGGATCTCTTGAATAGGGCTGAATGTTTGATTTGTTTTGCATTACGTCTATCACTGTGTGTCTTTTGCTTTCATGCCCTAATTGCGCTGGGTATGCCCAGATGTGGGTCCCGATCTCACTGTGCCAATGGATTCAACCTAGCCTGGCTGATGAGGGGTGATACCCCAAAACAGGTCCCAGGATGCTTGTTTCTGGTCCAGGGAGTACCTGGCTTGGCAGTTCAGGCTGGACTATTCCCATGAGGTGCAGGGTCTAAACTGATTTGCATATGGCTGGGTCTAAACTAGGTTGGCAAGGTGGGCAAAAGAAATATGGATTTAACTCAGATCTCTTAACTGGGGTGAATGTTAGATTTGTCCCGCATTCCGTCCATCATTGTGTGTCTTTTGCTCTCTCACCATAAGTGCACCAGGTATGTCCAGACATGGGTCCCAGGCTCACTGTGCCACTGGATTCAAGCTAGCGTGGCTGATGAGGGGTGATATCCTGATACTGGTCCCAGGATGCTTGTTTCTGGTCCAGGGAAGACCTGACTTGGCAGTCCGGGCTGGACTGTTCCCATGAGGAGCAGGGTCAAGATTTATTTGCATATGGCTCAGTCTAAACTGGGGTGGCATGGTGAGCAAAAAAATATGGTTTTAACTGAAATCTCTTGATGCGGGTGAATGTTTGATTTGTTCTGAATTCTGTCCATCATTGTGTGTCTTTTACACCCACTCACATACCCACACACTTACATACCCACTCACATACCCATACAGCCAGTTACACTCCGATGCATACCAATATAACCATTTGAACACCCGCTCACACACTGATACACCCACTCACATACCTTTACAGCCACTCACATGCCAACTCACACACTCATACACCTACTTACATACCCACACAGCTATTAACATTCCTACTAACAGAGCCATAGAGTCACTCACACAGCTACTGACATACTCACACAGCCACTTACACACCTACCCATACACCCATTCACACATCCATTTACACACTCAAACACCCACTCACTGATACAGCCATTCACACACCCACTAACACACACATACAGCCACTACAACACACCGACTTATACAATGATACAGACACTCCACCCCCACCACCCCCACTCACACACCTACACAGACACTCACATACCCATTCACACACCAATACAGTTATTCACACAGTTACACACCAATGCAGCCAGTCACACACACACCAATACAGCTGCACACACACCCACTCACAAACTGATGCACCTACTCACATTTCCACACAGGCACACACACCCACTAACACACCCATATAGACACTGTAAAACCCAGTCTCACACCCATACAGACACTCACAAACCCACTCACACATCAATACAGCCTCTCAAACACTCCCTCACATACAATACATCCACTCACACACCAATAAAGCTACTCACTCACTCTCACACCCACTCACATACCCACAGAGATACTCACAAACCTACTCACACACCCATACAGCCACTTATACACTGACTCCCACACAGGCACTGACACACCCACTCATATACCCACACAGACACTCACACACCAAGTCACACACTAATATAGCCACTCACACACCCACCCATACACTGATACAGCCACTCACACTCACACTCGCACACTGATACAGCCACTCACACACCCAGTGACACACTAATGCACCCCATCACACACCCACACAGACACTCACATACCTATGGAGACACTGAGAAGCCCACTTTAACATAAACACAGACACTCACACACTATCACACCCAGTATTACTAACATATATGTAGACATGTAGCATGTAGCAGCAGGTATTCAGGCATTGACAACAAATATATAACATATATATTTTCTTTTTCCACTAAAAACCATTTATTTTTGTTTTCGGAACTTTTTTTGTCTTTTTGGATCTTTTATTTTTTGGTGTTTTCTTTTGTTGACTGCAACTATAAAAAAAAATAAAGCCCAGAAATGAAATGCACAGAACTTGTGTAACAATTTTTTAAAAAAAGCAACATGACTTTTTACAGCCTCTATCAGAGCACGGAACAGACTGCTCCCCAAAAGTGACCAGTTTCTTGCACACTGTGCAGAATGTGCTAACTTTCAAGAGTTCAGGAATTACAGCAGATTTGATGACACTGCAGCCGTCACTGGTTCCCCAGGAACTAACTGCGCTGCATCAGATGTTGAGGTGTGCCGTGTGTTTCTTTCAATCGCTGCCTGTTTTGAGGTGGCAAGGGTGGATAGTCCACAGGTGTTTCAGCATGCTACTCATCCCATGCAAGTGTTTCCAGCTTGTCCCCCTCAATAGCTCTGTATTGTAAAAGTTGCATTTTACAACCTTTGTGATCACCTTCTTCTTCCCAGAAGGAACCCAAATAATTTCCAGGCAATTGACTCCTTTTTCCTGGAAGGTTCTTCTGATGAAGGCTGTCTCTCCTGGTCCTCCTGCTCTCTAGCTTGCCCAGATGCCATTTCCTCTAGAGAAATAAAAAAACACCAGTCCAAAAACAAAAGGCTCCAACTGTGTCTGAAAGGTGTGAAATATCAACTAACACACCCAAAGAAGAAAAAAATGCAAAGGAACTTCCTGTAGAAAAGGTTGGCAGCTGTTTTAACCATCACATCCATTTGTTGCTCTTTCACATGGGATTCGCGGATCCGTCGCAGTGACATTATGATGCCACCTCAAATCCCCAAATAAATATTAAAACAACCTTTCAAACTGGAATTACTTATTGGAATATAAGTTTGTATATAATTTTACTAATCCACTTACCTCAAACATCATTTTTATAGTCTTCATTTATGTTTTTAAGTGTTGTTAAAAATCACGCCCGATCCGGGGATCCCCATGAAACAGGTAGTATGCATCGGGAGGGTTCACAATGGATCCACAAATTTAAAAAGTCCATCAAAATAAAAAATATATATTTTGTTTTTAAAATAATTAAACTTATGCAATGTAATATTTTTATATCGTTTTTTTACCTGAAATATTTCTAGATTAAAATCGCTTAGAAAATGTAAGGTTAAAAAATGCTATAGTTAGGTGTGTTTTATTAATATATCTTCTTTTGAAAACAAAACATAGAAATTCAGTCAAAAAACCAAAGGTAACAGACATATAATAGAGTTAAAAGTATGATTAAAAAAACTTACAAATTCACTAAAAAACAAAGGTTACTTGGACATTATAGTTAGAAATACCACTACAAAACCATAACAATTCACTGAAAAAAACAAAGGTTACAGGTACATTATAGTTAGGAAATACATTTGTTTTAAACTTAAAAATTCACTAAATAAAATAAAGGTTACAGGGATAGTATAGTTAGGAACTAATATTTAAAAAACCTTAGAAATTCACTAAAGAAATCAAAAGATTACAGGGATTGTATAGTTAAGAAATAACATTAAAAACCTGTAGAAATTCACTGAAAAATACAAAGGTTACAGAAAATAGATAGAAAATAGTATTTAAAAAAACCTTAGAAATTCATCCAAAAAAACTAAAGCTTACAGTGATGTTATAGTTAAGAAATAAAATAAACAACTTAGAAATTCACTAAAAAACAAATGTTACTGCAATGTTATAGTTAGGTTCATATTTAACACACACAAAACCTTAGAAATTCAGCAGTTATAGTTATCTGAGCTAACTATAACTTACAGGTCCCGCAATGGACTGCTTATGACCTCACATATTACATCACTCCCCTACAAACCCAACAACCCACTGCTAAATAATTCAACATTTTACATAATTAAAAATCAATTAATTATATAATTTCCAATAAAAAATGAATTCTCACGATTAAAATGATGATAATTTCATTAACTTTCCACCCTATTCTCTACAACCCCAACAACACACTACTAGATTATTAATTACTAATTAAAATGAAAACAAATTACACCTATAATAAATAAAACCGTATTTTAAAAATGTATGCAAATCATACTAAAAATGCTAACATCTAAAATTAATATACAAACTAATATTTATTAAATAATGAAAAAATGATACTTATTACAACTATATCAATGATGTTAAATACAACTATATTCTTAAAAACAATATTATTTACCAAAAAAACCTCAATATTCATACCTCAGATAGTCTTTTCCACCATATTTTTGATTTGATATTTGTATCTTTCACCACACCAGCCATATTTAGAAATCCCTGTCAGGTTGACATGTGGATATTTGTGCCTTCAGTGAAACTGCAACTTAAGGAGCTCCAGTGAAAGCACTGAAGTATTGCCGAGAGGGCACCATATTTGATGCATCAGTATTCTTTGTTTTCAAGAAACAAACGCTCAATGCAGGAGTCTATTTCTTGAAATTAAACAAAAACAGTGGACCTAGCATACAGAGAGCTTTATCCCTGTATGTGGGAGTCATTGTGTGTTTTGCTAACTAGGACTACCATGCCTCAAATTGTGCCCCGGGAAAGTAAAAGGAGTGATGGTTGCCCCCCCATTAATATGTCATGGTGACCATCATCTGCCATCATTGTGCCAGAAGGGCAATTGGGTCAGACATTAGTTTTGGCGAAGCCAGTGGAAGCACCTCCAATGTAAAACAAAGCTTCTGTGACTGTACATAGAAACAGAGAACTTCAAAATTAGATGGATGGACCACTGGGGTATACTGTGGTTCTCCCCCTTACTCCCACCAAATTTGGTTGACTGGTAAATCTCATGAAGTCAAAATTCATAATGATATTAAGCCATACTACAATATTTGAGAAAAGCATAATGTCTGTTTTTCCATTAGTGCATTGGCAGACTTTGGAATTTAAAGGCCAGGTGATATGTTGGCCCAAAGAGTGTAAGCACACTGTGTATTAGATATCATGATCTTCGGCAAGAAACCATATTTGTACTTTCATATAACTAGTTTAACAGGGATTTCAAATAGTGAGGCCCTTGTCTCTCTGAACCCTATGTATACACCTTGCTCCTATTGTTTTATTCATTTTAGGTGATTATGTGTCTTTGCTCTTGATTTTCATGTGCCCCAGTCCTCATATCTGCCAACTTGTAGTTGTGGATTATGAACACAAAAGTATCTATGGAGAGTCTGGTTTCAGATCAGCCACCAACTCCCACAAGTATGAAAGATAAGCAATACATCTAGTGCCTTTTCCCCAGTGGCCCATTTAGAGACCTCAAGAGTGGTGGCATGTTTCTGAGCATCTTCTCAACACCACCCCTCACTCCTTTGCCCTCAACCATAACAGACATCATTGACCAGGTTGTCAGACATTTTAGCCCGGTAGCACACGTGGATATGAATGCCAAAACACTGATCATTACTATTGAGAAGTGAAACTGCCTTTTCATATAGCAGGCAAACATTTAAAATAATTTTTATTCCACAAATATTTGATATTTTGGAAATTATATGAGTTAATATATTATTTTTAAGTATTTGCAACAATGTTCACCGTTTATGCATTGCACTGGCATGAAGGAAAGTTGTTTGACCATTGTATTGGACAACTGTCCTCCGCATTTACTAGCTTAGAAGATTAACATAATCAATGACTGGCATTTAGATAAGACACCTGGATGATACAATTACCTTCTTGAGGTTGCACATGTACTCGTGTACAGAAGTACAAAATTCCACAGCACCAAGTAAACATCCACCTGATATAATAGAAACAGCACTGTAATATAGGCTGTACCCTTCAGACACATGAAGAAAGGATATGTTCTACAGGGATTCTTATATGGACAGAAAATATTTTTGTGGCGGCTAGAACTGAATTTTTACTCTCCAGTTTAAGTCCAGTTAATTTTTTCTGTGACCCAGCAGTGCTTTAAATGTTTAATTACTCGTATAAGTAAAGTTATTTTTTAAAATTATATTTATATATATATTTAATTTTGAATAATCAATAACGGCACCGTTTTTCAGGAGTGAATCAATAGAAAATGAATGGTTAAATACATTCTGCTCGGTTTCACACAACTTTGGTTTGAGGTCAAAGGCCTGCTTGCGAGGTGCTGGTCGCATTGTGTTGCAATGTCAAAGAGCCTGACAGTTTAGAGTTATTTACATGTTAGTCTTGTAGTAACCTGCTACACCAACTGTTATTTCTACTCCTGTGTTCTACATGTTCCTCACTGTGTTCATACGTTGTGGGGCTCTGCAAGTTCTGTCTTTCTTGCTACAGCCTCTCGCTAAGTTTTTTTGAACCCATCATTCTCTCCTTTACATCCAATCTCTTTTTATCTTTAGAAAGCATTTGTTCTGCTCTATGTCTCATGCTTTGCTGGGACCATTTGGTCCAGATATGGACCTCTATGCACACCAACCAGCAACATCTCAGGCTTTCTATTGTCAGTCTCCCCAAGGTTGAGACCCCGAAGGTTGATACCCCTGTAGCTCTTTGTTCTCCATCCCTCTTACTCCCCTATGTGTATGATGTTTGTATTGTATGGGTGACGAGTTTATGATACTGTTTCTTTTGTCACTTGGTTGTAATATTCTGGCCATGTGAGCAGTGGCGGCTCACAGAGGTAAGAGCATTGTGGCGGGAGTGGGGCAGGGTGGGGGGTGGTGGAAGTCAACAGACAACGGGATAAGTAATATTAAATAAATAAAAGCACTTACTTTGCGCCCGTTACAAAGTAAGTGGTTTTATTTATCTAATATTACTTGTCCCATCGTCTGTCGACTTCCAGCGCCACCACCCCGCCCACCACTCTTACCTGTGCGAGCCGCTACTGCATGTGAGTAATCTACCACTGGCATAGCAAATATGTCATCAAGGTCCCTAGTTAAAGGATAGGAAGAGGGCCCCGGCCGCTGTTTGAACTGTGAAATACCGCACTAATCATGGTTCAGAGGGCCCCTCAGGCCCCTGGGCCCTGGTGCCACTGTACCAGCTGCAGCAATGAAAGCTACGCTCCTGTTATCTACTGTCGTTTTGCATTATGTTTTTTTCTCTCCCAGAGCTCTGTTTTGCTGTTTAGGCCTGGTCTGAACTTTACAAAAAATATAAATAAGTAAATAACAAATGTTCAATGTTGATTTTCGAGTCAAAGTGTTTCGTTAAGCCATTGTACACATTTCTCACAATCTGAAAAAAAATCATGTATAATATAGTCTTTCAACGATGAGTGCCTTTCTTTGGCACCTCAGTGAGTAAACGTTTGTGTAAACTACTAAATATCAAGGATGCATGCATTTTTTTACTCTCTAATCTTATTGAATTACGTCTTTTTTTATAGAATATACATCTGAGAAGTGAGACATTGGACTATCTAAATGAGGGGACATTCATGTTACAAAACGTGTTTACTTCATGTTATACATTTAATATAGACTGATATGGGAAGTGTTACTTTTGCCTGAATTTTAGGAACTACATACGAGACGATTCAAGAATGTATTGCAGTTGTTTCTGAAGGCAAATAGTTGCTTCTAATTAAATTATTCCATGTTAAATTTAAAGTTCAATATTTTTTGGTTCAGGGTAATGTAAAATGTATGGAAAATGAGAGATATGGGAAATAACCTGCAGTTATTTCTTTTGGTAAATAATTGCTTCTAATTAAATTATTCCATGTTAAATTTAAAGTTCCATATTTTTTGGCACAGGGTAATGTAAGCTGTTGAGACATATGGAAAATGAGAGATCTGGGAAGTGTGATGGGTTCTGTTGAATAGTAATGCCAACAGTTACGGACAATGCTCTGTGTACTAAGTGTCTATTGCTTTGACAAAAGCTTCAAAGTACAACCTCTTCGCTGAGATGCAAATTTCCCAACATGTGATGTGTCATGCTATTCATGCAGCTAAGCAGGGATGCACTGAAGTCATACCAAGCCTCCGGTTTTATTGCAAATAAACATGAACACATTTTCAACAAACTGCTTTCATCAGTGTCCATATTGTAGATTAAAATGTTGGCCTCGGCACATTGGAAAATCGGCTTCCAAAGAAACAAATGAGCTATGTGTTTATTCTCCCTCCCAGTAGCCCTCAGGCCCTGGCAGAGATGAGATACAAAGGAAATCAAAAGAATACACTGCTGTATTTGTTTAAATTAGCTGCCCAGCGCAAACCAACAGCTTGGAAGATATATTATATGGCAAGGCTATTGATAAAAATGCATTTTAGTCAATAAATATCTATATGGTGAAACATGCAGCAAAAAAACAACCAAGAAGATTAAAGTCCAATGCAGAATAATACGTTTTGTTATCAGCTGCTGCCACGTCATAGCTGTGAATAACCAGATTTAGAATCTGGTGTATTGATAACGGCTTCCTAGGAAAGCCATGCATAACAATTTCTGACATTACAACGTAATAGGTACACAAAATCTGTGGCCCGCTTCACATTTTTTGCAAACTTAACTGTGCTAAAAACAATGATGATTTTAATTTTAACACCTTGATTCACAGAAGCCATGGGCCAAGAAAGGATTCAGGGGCATATTAGCAAGACCGGCGATAAAATTATCGCCGTTTTAGCGGCAGGAAACTGCCGCTAAAACGGCGATAATGGGCTTGCTAATATGCGTTATAGAATTCCAATAGAAGCCCAGGTTAGATGTCCTGCACATCTAACCTGGGCTTCTATTGGAATTCCATAACGCATATTAGCAAGCCCATTATCGCCGTTTTAGCGGCAGTTTCCTGCCGCTAAAACGGCGATAATTTTAACGTGGGTCTTGCTAATATGCCCCTAAGTATTTTCGGGGCATATCAGCAAGGGCCGGCGATAATTATCGCTAAGCGCACTTAGCGCTAGGATAATTATCGCCGGCTATCGCTGCTTTCTATCGCGGAGATAGCGTGCTATCAGTAACGCTTATCTCCAAAGCGATAGAAATGCAAGCGATAGCTGGAAAACAGTGTGATTATCGCTGGGACCGGCGATACCTTGCTGATAGGGCAGGGTGGTCTTAGCCATGTAATCCACCTCCCATTGGATTACATGGCTAAGTCAGAATTAAAGCATGCGTAAGGAAAGTAGCGATAACCGTGGTTATCGCTACTTTTCTATCGCTATGCTTGTTAGCGATTCCCTTGATAATAGGAGAAATGTCGCTTAGCGACATTTCTCCCGTTATTCTGGGGGGGAACGCCCACTTTGCATCTCATTAGAGATGCAAAGCTGGGCGATAAGGAAAGGGCGAAGAAGCATGGATTCACGCGTTAGCGTGTCCTTGCTAATAGGGCGTTAAAATTATCGCCGCTTTTCGTCCGAAAACGGACGCTAAAGCGGCGATAATTTTATCACCAGCCCTTGTAGATATGCCCCTTCCTTACCTAGTAAATTACCTACAAAATATAGGGGCATATTAGCAAGACTGGCGATAAAATTATCGCCGTTTTAGCGGCAGGAAACTGCCGCTAAAGCGGCGATAATTGGCTTGCTAATACTGCGTTATAGAATTCAATAGAAGCCCAGGTTAGATGTCCTGCACATCTAACCTGGGCTTCTATTGAATTCCATAACGCATATTAGCAAGCCCATTATCGCCGTTTTAGCGGCAGTTTCCTGCCGCTAAAATGGCGATAATTTTAACGTGGGTCTTGCTAATATGCCCCTAAGTATTTTCCTTACCTAGTAAATTACCAACAAAATATAGGGCATATTAGCAAGACTGGCGATAAAATTATCGCCGTTTTAGCGGCAGGAAACTGCCGCTAAAGCGGCGGTAATTGGCTTGCTAATATGCGTTATAGAATTCCAATAGAAGCCCAGGTTAGATGTGCAGGACATCTAACCTGGGCTTCTATTGAATTCTATAACGCTTATTAGCAAGCCCATTATCGCCGCTTTAGCGGCAGTTTCCTGCCGCTAAAACGGCGATAATTTTATCGCCAGTCTTGCTAATATGCCCCATAGTGCGGTATTTTGTGGTTGCATAAATGTCTCCTATTCTGAGATTTAATAAATGTCTGATAAAAAGCTAAATTGGTGCTTGACGCAGCGAATGCCACATGTATTGGAATTTGCAACACATTTATCTCACTTTAAATCGCGGAAGGTTTACAACCTTCTAGAAACAGGGGTTAGCATAAGGATCAACCACTTGTAATCAGGGCCAGAATCAGGATTAGTAGAATGCTACAATAACCTTCATTAGTCTAAGGGCCACAAGTATCAACATTTGTAATAGCGATGACCTAATTGCGATTTTCCGCAAATCGCAATTAGGTAATCGCTATTACAAATGTATGAAACTCCAAGAGGTTCATATAGCGATTCGTAGAGGGTCACAAATCAACGTTTAGGTGGCATTTTGCGACCCCCTAGGAACGGCTAAAATCACGAGGATGGTGGCCTGCTGGGGTTAGCAGACCACTATATCCATGATTGCTTTTAAATAAAACAATCTTTTATTTTTTTAAATGCTGCCCGTTTTCTTAAAGGAAAACAGGTTGGGTTTAGGAGAAAAAATGAATAGTTCACTTTTCATTTTTTAAGAGCAGGCAGTGGTCCGTGGGACCACTGCCTGCTCTTAAAAAGTTTTTGCATACATCCACAAAGGGGAAGGGCACCCTTGGGGACCCCTTCCTGTTTGTGAATGGGTTACCACCAACTTGAAGTTGGTGGTAAATGTGTTGCGACCACATTCATGGTCACAAAGCATTCGTACATACCGCACCGATTCGGTATTTGGAAGGGATGCCCTAAACACACCCCTTCCAAATACCGAATCGCAAACCCATTTTGCGTTTCGATAACAGGTTACCAAATCGCAAAATAGGGTTTGATACATGTGAAAAGCATTTTTTCCATTCGCAAACAGCCCGATTCTGAGAATTGTCTCATTTGCGAACGCAAAAATGCTTGATACATGTGGCCATAAGTTTTCCTTGTCATGGTCATAACGAGGTAAGGTTTGCAACGTAAAGCCACAATGGCAAATAGGTAGTCTCTAAAGGCACTGAATGGGTGCAGAGCACCCCAAGAACATCTCCCCACACAAAGGACAAAATGAATCCTCCATCCATGGGACAGCTCCTTACCCTTTAGGCAAACAGAAGCACTAGTGGAAACAGATGTTTTGCAAGCCTGTCTTGGCATGCCCTTCAGACCATGAGAGCCTGCTCCTGTCTCCTGCATGGGCTGTGTGGCCAGCATATTTGCACAGGCACCTGTGACAGGTGTTTAGTGGTACCCAACTCAACAGTAATTATGTCATCTGCCCATGAATATGAAGAGGCTGTATGGCCCGCCAAGATTCAAACTAGTGACCATGGCAACAAATACTGATTCCTTGAGGAACACAGGGATGGTGCCTTTTGAAGGACAGCCAGTATAGTCAAAGTATCTGGAAGTCATAAAGCTTCCCAATCACCCACTCATTTATTTAACATAGGGAAGACGGGAAGTGCATTGTATAAGAAATGCAACCCTGAATCCAGCCTCCTTAACACAAAACTCTTAGAGCATTCCCAGAGGGATGAGATGTAGTGTGAGGTCTAAGAGGATCATTCCTATGGGAAGAGAAAGGGAGGTTCCTCCTCAAGAGTATCTTCCAAAAACTGCAAACCACCCAAAAAGTCACTTGAGGGTACTAAAGTCAAAATGAACCCATTATGTTTTTTGACTTATCCCAGCTGTGGGTCATCAAAAGAGTTTAGAGAGGTTGTCTCACACTCCACTTATCGAGGCATGCTTCATCATTTGATGACTTCTCACACCGGGGTATGAACATTGCCACCCAAGCGGACTTAACCAAGGTTAACTGATCTATCCCTGGGCGATCTTATAAATCTATGCTCAGGACAACTCAACTGAGTCTTTTTTTTGGGGGGGCAAGAAAAAGAATAAAATATTCCTAGGGGTATACTCAAAATATTCTTCATTCAGCGAGCACCTCTGGTATGTTTAAAAACACTAAGGGGCCTATTAGGATGGCTGGCGGGATGGGACCGGCCGCCAGACATGCGGCAGTCCCGCACCCCTGATTAGGATGCGACCGCCACCCTGGCGGTCGCATTTCGCAGTTTAACATTGCGGCGGGTGCTTCTTACAGCAGCACCCGCCGCAATGTCAAATTGACATGTTGTGCATTTCCATGCACAAGGTGGCAGGCACCGCGCGGTGCCTGGCACCTTGTGCATGGAAATGCCAGGTGCACCCCCCACCCCCCTGGGGGCCCGCAACGGGCCCCCAAAGCAATTCCCCGCCAGCCTTTCCATGGCGGCATCGCCACCATGGAAAGGCCTTTGACCGCACGCATACTAATATGGATGGCGGTGCCTGCTAGGCATTGCCACCATATTAGGGGCCAAGTCCGCCCGGCCGGCAATCGGAATGATTGCCGGCCGGCGGAAAAGTGGCGGACGCACTTTGCATCCGCCGTGATACCCCCGCCATTATAATATGGTGAGGGGTATTACTCATTACGATGGCGTAACGGTCGCCACCACCGGCTCGGCGGTGGTGAACTTTACGACATTGTAATGACCCCCTAAAATAGGTTGGTCATAAAGTGAAATACAATGAATCACTGGACCTATAATCTATTATCATCAACAGGTTTCAAACACTGTGCAAGCCTAAGAAGGTCTAGGGCCTTCTGCAGGCTAACAACATTTAAGGAAATGGTGCACATTGAGAACATGCAGATGGGTAAATAACAAAACCCTACCAGTCCCTCTGTTACATCAGCAAAACCTAAAGAAAACAAGGAAGGTAAGGGACAAGTTTCAATTGATGAGACCCACTGACCTCCTGACACATGACTGGGGCCTGGAGGGATATGTCATATTAAAAACATCTTAGTGCACCCACCCATCCTAGGACTTGTTGTAAGTAGAGGCTGATATGTTAATTGTCGTGAGAGTAGAATTGTTAATTGTTGCCCATAGTGTCTATGGTATAGCCACCTTCCTATCATAATATTACTCACAGTAGCATTTAAAAAAAAGAAACAGGAAAAAACTGAGAAAAGTGTATACATGAAATTAATGCTGAATTTCCTTATCGGTACGACTTGCACCATATGGGTCCTTCTATGTGGGCATGCATAGAGGCGTAGTCACTTACCCTAATCATACTAAACCACAGGCTCAATGGCAAAGTGTGGTTGGTGCCTCCTCCATAGTCACACACTGGTGGGGCAAAATTGGTTTAAGGACAGGACAGAATACATACAATAACACACCATTTACATTGTATCATTCCTTTCAAAAGGTATATTGTGTATTCCAACTTCATTAAACAACAGCTCACAAATCCGCTTTCATTGACACACATATGATCCCTCATCCAGCGTCAATGTTATCGTGAGATTCTTAATAGACGCATAGTATAGTGTACACAATTGGTCATTCATGTGCTGATGCTCATCACAGTTTCATGCCATCAATGTGCTGTTCATGCAATATTATTTTTAAAGTACAAGATAATAGTCTAGAGTACATGAATATATTGGTTGAGTATATTGGCATTCAAAGGATGCATGGTAGCACGTGTCTCCATGCTGCTGACGTAACCGAGCCTGGGATGTTATAGCTGTTACTGTTTTTCTTTGGCTATGGTATTGTTCTCATCGATACTGCGCTTGTTATTTTTGTGCTCCCCAGTGGATAAGGGGTAGGGTTAAAACACAGCCGTTTCGCAGAATGGTAATTAAAGGTTCAAATCCGGGGTGCCCCATGTGGTTAGCATTTTTACTAATAGAAGGCATAGCGATTATCGCCCCCCCCCGGAATGATACTAGAACAACCGGCAGTGTCGGAAAACATATGTCGACCTGTGCATGCTGGAATTAGTATGCCGGTGAGTGCACGGTGGTCAAAGCGGCATGTCCAAGCACTCCAGCCTCGCTATTTCTAACACACTTACTTTGTCAGGAGGATTGTGTCTGTGTTGCACCTATCAGGCCCCCTCGACTGCCGTAATGTGGGCCGGGGGTGCCATACACGGGCTGCTGTTACATAATAACTGGAGCGTGATGATAATGTGTTCCTGTCACCTGTCTCCTGGGAACTACAAAAACACCTGGCATTGTAGTTCCACAGTTATCGAACTCGCCTGCGGCGATTCGGAGGCCTGCACCCGAACTACACAATCAGTGGGAGTTGTAGTCCTGATAATTTATTTGTGGAGAGAACATATGCCCTGCTTATATAGGATCCATTTATATGAGGGGTGTGATACTATTAGAAATGAACCCTTCCACCAACTGCTTCAGGTTTTGTTTTCCCAAAGTGGTGCCCTCGTCAACATGGGTACTGTTTGAGAGAAAGGAAAAATAAGTAAAGCTGACAAAATGGCTATTTATTATCTTTTCTGTTTGTTTTAGTTGTCTAGACAAGATGTGGCGGACACGTCATGGACACTTATTGAAACTTAAAGTCGCATGGGAGATGTGATTAAGCCCTCTTATGTATAGAGTCATCCATCCTTTTTGTACAGATGGATCTACAAATTACATTTGAATGTGTAGGCGATACTCGTATTTACAGTTGTGTCCATTGTACTTCATCGTTCAGGCCCCTACTTGAGGTTCCCAAATGTTATATCCACCTTTGTTCTGCTATAAACAGTTGTTTGTTGTTATTGTCTCTGGGTGGGATTTGTTCGATAATAGTCAATTCAAAATCATTTTTGGAGTGTTTTTTATAACAAAGGGTCTTATCAACCGTGTTGTATCTTTTTTGCATCTGAACGTGCTCCTATGTTCGTTCATCCATACTTTTGCTTTCCTTGTGGTCAATCCCACGTATCTATCACCATAGGTGCATCTAAGAAGAAATATCACATTGGTAGAATTGCAGTTTGTGAACGTCCTTTGTACCCAAGGAGTTCTTAGGCCCAAGTCTTGTTGTTTTTTCCTTTTTGTGAGAATACACACACTGCAGTGTCCACATGGGGCATGGCCTGATTTGGCTGGTACAGGCAGGCCACACTGGGGGCAAATGTGCTGCCCATTAAAGTCCCATGGGTCTGTAGGTAGAACTCATCTTCGAACTTAAAGTAGTTCCTTGTAAGTGCTGTGTGGGCACAGTCCATTATGAAAACCCATGAGGTTACAGAAGTCCACTCCGCCTTCTGCAATAAATTATCCAATACTCTTAGTTACTCTTCTTGGGGAATACTCGTATAGAGCGCTTTAATGTCCAGAGTCAGGAGCAATTGGTTATCTGGATCAAACTGTCTTTAACTCAGGACCTTAATCATGTCTTTATTGTCCTGTATATAGGATGGCATTCTCTTTACTCTGGGCTGTAAGAAGTGGGCCACAAATTTTGATAGGGGTTCTAATGCTGAACCTATTCCAGGAACAATGGGGCGGCCTGGTGGAGGTGTTTGTCCTTTGTGTATTTTTGCTAGGATATAGAAATATGGCACTATAGGTTTTACCTCAACCAGAAAATCAGCTTCTTGTTTCATGATCCATTCTTCTTCTTCTGCCCTTTTCACCATGTATATGATACCCTCTATGATGTCGGTGGTAGGATCTCTTTCCATTTTCTTGTAGTTTCTGTAATCACTCAGTAGTTTCTTACACTCTTGCCTGTGCATCGATCTCTGTAGGATAACAACAGCACCGTCTTTGTCAGCCTGTTCGATTATGATTTCTGTATTTTTTGCCAAGTCAGTTATTGCGTCTCTTTTCACCTTTGAAGTATTGTGAAAATGCTGACTCTGTGTATTTTTTAGGGCGTCTATTTCTCTTGGAACAGCTTTCTCAAATGCTTGTACTTAAATGGGTAAGCTATTGTTGGGAGGATGGAAGGTAGACTTCTTCCGTAGGCCTGTGTTTGTCTCTATGTTGTCTACCTGTTTTTCCAAAAAGAAGGTTTTTAGACGTATGATGCAAAAAAATTCTGCCATCTCTATTCTCAAGGTGAATGTATAAACCTTTATTCAAGACTTTCAGTTGTAGCTCAGTTAGATCTGTCTTGCTTAGATTTACCATACATTCTGTCCCTGCTTGTCCCTGGTTGTGGGGAATGGTCTCTTTGTTCCTCTTGTGGGTTCCACTGCACCCTGCGATCCTTTCTTGTCCCTCTTCTCCTTCCTCCGCGTCTGGTTAAAAAAGGCATTGGGGTAGGTTCCCAAAAGGATTTTGTAATGAAGGGCCTTGGAAGGGGTTCCATCCCATCATTGGTTGTTGGAATTGCAGTGAACCAAAGTATTGTTTTCAGTACTGCCCTCTGTTCCTTGGTTTACTGAAAATCAGAGTCACTGGGGTCTGAATCCAATGTGGAAGACCTTGTAGAGAAACTGTCTGAACGGTAGCTTCTATTACTGTGGAAGTCTGAGTTTGAGTACGGACATACAGTTTCCATCGATTTTTTTTAGATCTTTCTAGAACTTCAGTATTTTTGTGTTGTCAGATTTTCTTAGAACTCATTGATTATTTTGTTTGTCGCATCTAGTTTCTTTTTAATGCTGTGATGGAAATCTGTGCTTTCTTTTTTTTTATTCATACCCAGAGTAGACTATTTTACAATAAAAACAACATGATAATCATTTCATTGAATAATTGGTAAAAAATACATAAAACCAATATATGTCGCAAATTCCTCACCAAAACTGTTAAATGTACTTAAAATAGGAATAAATAGCAGTTGATCAGAAAATACAGTACATAGATGTAGATAGCTTATTTAAATACAGCCCCAAATTCTCCCATAAAACAATTTAAAGCAATCACAGATTTAAAAAAAAACTTTTTACAATGTTTTATGTGTTTCTACCTATTCCGGTCCCCTAGCTTCCCTACTCCATTCAGCGATATATGCCCATATTTTTAGCCCCCAGGTTCTGGCTTGCCTACCCCTGCATGCATATAGGGAGGCCTCTTGTTTCCAAACACCAAGCAACCTGGCTAGCCACATCGGAAAGGTCGGGGGTTCTATATCTTTCCATAGAGCCGCTAGCATTATTCTAAAGATAGCTGTACCTAAAATAAGACAATATTCCTGTTCCCTATTGAGACCCAAAGAGCTATCATATCCCAGGATCACTAAGGTGGGGGTCAGTTCAAAATTAAGACCAATTAGCTTCTGCCAGAATCTAAGCAGCCCTAATTTTAGGGGGGTTAATTTCGCACGCTCATAGAACACATGTGTCAGTACGGCCGGTCCCATCCCACATCTGGGACATTTATCATCGACCCTTTTCCCCCAAGTAAATAATTTAGCAGGTGTGAAATACAAGTTAAAAATAGTTTTATATAATTGTGCTTTTAAGTTTGATGATAAAAATATTTTGGCAGATAAGTCTAAGCTCTTATATATATCCACATCCTGGTTATCCAATTTCAGAGTCCAGGACGTCTCATTCTTCTCTAAGTCGTCTGGTAGTGCTATGAGTAATAAGGTATATATATTTCTGATTCTACATGACTTTTTGTTAATGAGATCCATCAGGGCTATATCATCAGTTCTAATAATTGGTCTATATGCCATAAGGATACTCCTGATCTGCATAAACTTAAAAAGTGATTGGGAGCTATTTCATAATCATGTTGGAGCTTAGAGAATTGGGCTAGTTGTTCCCCCCATAAAACTCTCCAATTGTATTCAGCCCCCTACTCTCCCAATATTTCCCCATAGCATCATAGGCTAGTGTCGGAAAGAGCGATACATGCCACAGGGGGGTATATTTAGTAACCTTAGGGATTCCCATAAATTTTGATATTTGTTTCCATATCCTCCATGCGCTCTGTATAGTCTTAAAATTAACTTTTTTATAATAGCTTTGCTCTAGTTGTTTTAATAGCAATCCAGAGGCCTCTTTCCCTAAAGCAATTTCAAATATTGTAGGTATTCTTGCTATTTTCTCCTCATCGCTGCTTCTGTCTATTACTAATAAAAACATCATCTGTTGTAATAGAGCGGCTCAATAGTATAATGTGATATTTGGAATTGCAAGTCCTCCTCTATCCTGTGGTAGTGTTAAATACTTCAAGGCCCTCCTCACCTTCCCATATTGCCAGATAAAATATGAAAAAATAGAGTCAATGGTCTTCAATAGATGGTCCTCCAAGGCAAGCGGAATAGACCTAAATAAGTACAGAATCTTGGGCAGAATAGCCATTTTTAGAAAAATCCCTCTCTCAATAATGGACAGATGTTGCCCATTCACTCTCTTTAAATCAATGGCTATAGATTTAATCAGTGGGTCAAAGTTCATCTTGATTATATCATCAACCTTTGCTGTAATTCGCACCCCAAGATAAACTGCCGATTCCGCTCATCTTGGATCATTAAAATCCATGTTATCTGTGCAGATAACAATTGTTTTCCCTCTATTTAGAGCATATCCTGAAAGGAGGCCGAAACTTTCAGCTATATGATCCAATTTCCCAAGGGCCTCTTTTTGGGTCTGGTGTAAAATTGCCACATCATCAGCATAAGCCAAGACTTTGGTCTCATACCCCTAATAACTATAGGTTTGATCTTACATGATTGTAGTAGTTTTTCAATTAGGGGTTAATGTATAAAGCAAATAGTATAGGTGAACAGGGGCAGCCTTGCCTGGTCCCCCTGGATATTAAAATATCTCCCGACTCTCTCCCCATCACTTGTATCCGCGCTCTTGGATCACGATACATTGCTTTTAATGCCCTGATAATTTCTTGTCCAAACCCTTTTAATTCCAATATCCTCCACAGAAATTCCCATGTTACTCGATCAAATGCCTTTTCGGCATCTAGGAGGATCATGGCCATCTGGCCCCCGTACCGGACATCACATCAAATAGTGATATTGTTCTGTCAATGTGATCTGTAGTTTCCTTTCCGGGTATAAATCCATGTTGCCAGGGGGAAACCAGCGGGCCAATGATCCTCCCTAGTCGAGTAGTTAAGATCTTGGAATAGATTTTGGTATCTGTGTTAATCAAAGAAATTGGCCTATATGACCCTGGGTTATCAGGTTGTTTCCCTTTTTTTGGAAAGATTATGATGTTTGTTTCTTTCCATGAATTCGGGGTGTTACCACTACATTGAATACCTCTAAAAAGATCTAACAGGAGAGGCATTATTGTTACACCCAGGATTTTATATAGTTCAAGAGGTATTGCGTCAGGACCCTTGGCCTTACCTGAGGCCATATTTTGCAGAGCTATTTGAATCTCCTCCAGTGTAATATCCATCTCTAAGTCTTCTTTATGAGGCCTATCTAAAACCTCTCCCAACTCACCATTGGTCACCAATTGACTAACATCCTCCGGGGTCAAAGCTTTATCCTTAGCCCTTTCCTCTGAATACAACACCTGGTAGTATTCCTGAAACACCCAAACTATGTCATCTGGATCCGAGTAAACTTGCCCATTCACCTTGATATCCGATATTTGATTCTGCGCTATCCTTTGTCTAGTATGGAGAGCTAATCTCTTTCCCACTAGTTCCCCACTTTCATATAAGATGCTCCGTTGAGATTGATACTCTTCTGCCGATCTCTGAGCAAGCCAACTATTAATTTCTGCCTTAAGAGCCATAATTTGCCCCTGATTTTGTGCTACATCTTGTCCCTGTCTAATCAATAGGATGTGCTCCTCTTCCGCCTTTTTGAGTTTATACATTAATTCTTGATTTTCTTTCACGCGCTGGTTTCTAACCCTGGCTGTATAACTAATAGTTTCGCCTCTCAGACCCGCTTTAAAAGAATCCCAGACAATTGTTCTCGAGGCACTATACCTATTGATATCAAAGTATTCACATGCCCAAATTCTTATATGTTCGATATATCTAGTATTGACTAAAAGCTTCTTATCAAATGACCACTTGCCCCTTACTTTCGAAAGCCTGAAATTTCTACCCCTAAAATTAGCGGGTTATGATCAGAGATAACCTTAGGTAGAATTTTAATACTACCCTGGCTAAGTAGGTCTGTAGTTCCGAAAAATAGTCAATTCTAACGTATTTTTGTGTGGACACGAGTAATATGTATATCCTACATTATTTTGTTTTTTTGGCTATCCATAAATCGACCAGCCCATGACTCCTATTAAGTGACATTAATGCCCTATATACTCGAGGTTTCCGCCCCTGATATGTCCCTTGATTCACTTGACCTTGTTGCGGGTCCAGGGCAATATTAAAATCTCTGCATACAATTAATGGAGTAGACCAAGTCGCAAGTTCTAGCTCAAGATCCTCAAAGATCTGGGGGTCGTCGTAATTCGATCCATAAACAGAGAAAATAGTAAGCCCCAACCCTAACTCAACAATTGCCCACCTCCCTACGGCATCGGCTACTTTTTGTTTAATTTGCCCCAAAGATGTTTTAGCCAGAAAAAGTACAGGGGGTGGTGCGAAAACTGACTAAAACTTGCAGCGCTTTTGGGGACCGGATGACGGATCTGGAGGCAAGGATTGGTACCACAGAATCAGATCTTGCAAACACTCAGTAATTAGCTAATTCTCATGAAGCACAAATAGCTGACATTCAGTGGAAACTGGAAGAACATGAGAATCGTCAGCGACGCAATAACCTACGGGTTTTGGGGGTTCCTGAGGGGGCGGAGGGGGGGACGTCCATACATATGTTATAGAGCTGCTCAAAGAGACACTGCCTGAGCTTACGGACTGGAACTGGGCAATGGAGGTTCAACGAGCCCATAGAGTCCCTTTTATACAAAAGGAAATCTGTGCTTTCAATGCAGTTTCACTTATTTAAATTTTTATCAGTAATTCATCAGAGAGTTTCTTAGGTTGAAGAGGATCCCTTGGAATACACTGAGCCTATATTAAATGGATTCTCCGAGGATGAATTTTCAACTTCAGACGGATTGACATGATAATCAATCCTAGTGGGACTCAAACCACTGACCTCCAGATGACAATTTATCAATGATAAGTGTTTATTGACTAAAGAGATCCTTGAAACCCCCTGTGATTGAACAGACCTCCAAGGAAACAAAAGACTGAGGTGGTAATGTGAAAGGGAGGTTATGCAGGCTTAAACTGGACATCATTGCTTAGTCTTATAAAATACATAACTGGGGTGAATCCTCCCTTGGAACCCTCCACATTACTTTTGGAACTTCCGGGGGTTAGATAGCATTTGCCCTCTTTGTACTCCTGGAGGGAAACTCATACGAGGAGATTGACAGTGCGTGGAACCCCTACAAATTTCACACCACAGTTTCAATGTTAGGAGCGTTGTAGTCCCTATATCTTGGATTTTGGTGCTCCCGGATTGGAACTGTCACTTTAGAATCAAATCAGGCCCACATATTACTTCTGAAACATTCTCA
Organism: Calotriton arnoldi; assembly: GCA_963921515.1. Taxonomy (NCBI): domain Eukaryota; kingdom Metazoa; phylum Chordata; class Amphibia; order Caudata; family Salamandridae; genus Calotriton; species Calotriton arnoldi. Next base: position 151,845 of record CAWUFW010007909.1, on the reverse strand, counting down.
TAAAAATGACAGACAAATATTTTTGAATGCTTTATGGAAATATTTAAGTCAAAATACAAAACATGGCATCAGTAAATTTGCAGCATAGCATATAAATCATTAGTAAAAGAACTTAGTACAGTTCAGTATGAAATCTGACATAGATTTGCCTTTAAGAATGGGAGTAGGGGTCTCTGACCATTTTGAGAGAAATGCACACTCTTATATAGGACTTTGGGCAATGGGGTTCATACATTTGGTGGGAACACATGACTCATAAAGTTTAAACAAATAGGAAACAGTCTAAAGGAAACATTTCTACATAGAATATATTCAGTGATTTTCCCACCACCAATACATTGTGATGTGATCATTCTCACAGTCTTGGTTATACAGTGTAACTGATACAATGTTAACAGACCTAGGATGAGCAAGATGTTGTCCTTGGCTTAGTACATTCAGAAAGCATTTCCTGAGAACATTTCTGCTGACTTGTGCAAAACTATAAAAGTGTATTTTAGAAGTGGAGTCAATAATAATATCACATGACATCCACCTAAACAAGATGGAAGATGATATAAACACAGTTCAGTATTAGCAGTAGCCCAAATATAGCATGTAATTTTAATAACAGAAAATTAACGCTCACACTTCCCCCCTCTGATGATTCCATCAACACTTTAATTCTGTATTACAGTATATCATTCATTAACTTTTAATTCTGCTGTTTGGTCTCTTCGAAATCCTTCATTTTATCATAAAGTTCACTTTGCATCTCTTCGACTTTGACATCAAGTCTCTTTCATATTCTTCATCTCGTTGCTGATATCCTATACCCACAAGTCATTACTTCAATGATGAAATTCATTGGCAACGTTTCAAGAAAATAAGCACACATGCAATGCTGATTAGTATAACAAAAATTGGTGTTAATAGCAACTTCAAAACCCCTCTGCGTATACTACCTAGCATTGAACCATCTTTACAAAACCATTTCCAATTGATCTGAAGAAAGATCCAATTCCTTCCCAGGCTCCTGTTTCTTCAAGTTCAATTCATTCATGTGCTATGTTTGTAATATTAATAATATAGCCATTAAGCTGATTATCTATGAGAGGAATATGAGCACAGCACTCTCGAGCATCAATGACTTTGCAAACTCTACCTCCCTTTGTGAGGAGCAAATCCAGCGCAAGACGGTTTTACATAATAAATAGCCCATGTTGCAAGCTCTTCTTTATTCATCACAGTTAAAGCACCTGCAGTGTTAGTAGCAAGCCTGTCAACTAATGCAGACAATTGTCTAATGTTTACATGATTCAATGCTACTCCTAATGATGATATTAGTGCTCCAAAGATATCAATGAGGATCTGCTTAAAGCTTCATCTGTTTTCTCTAATATAACTCTCTAAAGGTAGATCTAAATTATTAGTAAGGTAAATTCGATGAACAACTAATGCAGCATAGCATCTTCCTACCCAATTATGTGGTAACTGGAAATAAGCTGATTTTCCATATACATAATATATGCCTTTAATGCTAGCTTCTACAATGGAAATAGCTTTTCCTTTTACTAAATAACTAAGTTCACACTCACTCCATCCTAACTTCTCAACTTTCACATTTCCCTCTGGCTGTCGTACCATGCATAATGCATTCACTTCAAGAATGAATTTAGGAGGAGGTTCCTTTAAAATCTCCTCACCTATCCTAATAACATGGACAGCATTTGTTTTATTTTCTCCTTTCTCTTCATCTACTCTTATTCTTTAATTCAAGCCATCTATGAAGATTCTTTCATCTGAGTAAATTTTAAATGTTATATCATGCACATTATGATCAGTAATGCTTTTGTTAGTTAAAAGAGTAAAGAATTTCATCATGTACTCATGCTTTTCCCTTGATTTTGACCCATTATACGCACAAGACATATGTTTAGCAGCCCACGGATATACATTTTCTCCAGTTACGATAGGTACAGTTTTTAAGGAACTATCAAAGTCAGAATAAAACATTTTAATTGAGTTTTGTTGATAATATAGATTAAGAAAAACAGACCAAGAAAAGGAATAAGACAAAGGAAGGTGAATACAAGATGTTCCTTCAGCTGCAGAATCTGGCAGATAAGAACAAATAAATCAATTTTCAACTTGCATAACCTTTGCACATTGCAGATAGCATGTGATAATACACATTGTAGCTAAACCCATTCTCATGCTGTGAGAGGTGTGAAATCCTTCCTTTTTGAGATGGAGGGCTTGTCACAGAAGCAACAGTAATATTATGTGGATTAGGAAGGTCATCTCCTCCAAGCAAATAAACATCCAACATCCATCAAAACATTACAACTAAAATAGCAACTGCCAAACTTACGACCATAACTTTGCAGTGTCACTGCACCACGATCAACTTAAATCTATTCAAGGAAACTTCCAAAATAAACAGAAAGTATTCCTCTAATGGTTAGCATATTGTTTCTACCCTATCTTGGAAACTATTTGAATCTTTTATTCTGCATCAGCTGGATGCCTTAAGGGGCTATCGTCCTTTAACAGTTACCCTGACTCTCTATTAATCCTTCATATGTTTGTCAGTTGTCATTTCCAAACTCTTTAGAGCTTTTCCTTTTTCCTTTTTTGTATTTCAAGGAGGTTCATCTGAGTCTGTCAAACAATCATCTGAATCAAATTAGATTTTTGCATAGTATGCCCAGTCTGGCCTAGCATACTTTTGATTCACCTTTTTCTCTCTCATTGGTTTTATTACATCTGTTGAGTCCAAGTCAAAGTCACAAATGTCTGTTTGTTCTTGTTCTTCTATCTCCCTATGTTCCCTAATCGTGTCTGGTCTTATGTCTCAATGGTCTCTTTCTACGATATGTTATCTTTGGCCACTTTTCTCTTGAAGTTCTTGAGATTCTGAATTCAAACATAACTTATTTACTTCCCACAGTAGAGTCTTTTTACTCAGTTTCAGACTTTGTCTCTCTGGCAGATTGATGTGGCAGATTAGTTTCAGCTTTCCATTAATTTTCACTGCCTCTACATATGCGTATTCTCAGACCAGTTGTTGGGATCACAGAAGTCGCTGGGTTTGCAACCTCCACATCAGTCTCTGATTCAGCAGGCTGTTCTCTCAATCGAGATGGTGGGTTTCCAGTCTGATCTTTCTAGTCCTCTTCTGAAGTCTCAGACACCTCAAACCTTGGGCAACTAGGAGAATTGGCAGATGTTGACTCTACTTCTTCTTCTTTGTACCTTGCCCTCTTGGTATGGGAGGAGTGTATCCAGCTCAGAAGAGCAACTCACTTGACAGCAGTGTTCGTAACCAGAATCACCTGGTAGGGTCCTAGCCACCTCTCTTCTAGGCAGGACTTTAGGGCATGTTTATTGATGTGGATTCAGTTGCCAGGGTTCAAATCATGCCCTGGAGAATCTCATACTTCTGGAGTAGCAAGGCCAAACTAATGAGAGATAGACACACCACAGAATCTCCTTCAAACTCCTCATCCACGCACACAAGGCACTCCACAAGACTGGCCCAGCCTACCTCAACAGACGACTCCTCTTCTACGTCCCCAACCGCCAACTCCGCTCCGCCGACCTCTCCCTCGCCACCGTCCCTCGCATTCGAAGAACCACCACCGGCGGCAGATCCTTCTCCCACCTCGCCGCCAAGACCTGGAACACCCTTCCACTAAGCCTACGACAGACCCAAGACCTGCTGACCTTCAGGAGGCTACTCAAGACCTGGTTCTTCGACCAGTAGCAGCACCCCCCCCCCTTTTTTTCCCCAGCGCCTTGAGACCCTCGCGGGTAAGTAGTGCGCTTTACAAATTCTGTGATTGATTGATTGATCAGACAATCCTGGGCAGTACTAGAGAACCATGTCATCTGTGATAATCCACAGCACTACTGCTGGTACAGAGGCTATACACATAGCTCTCCCCATCAAAATGTCATGCTGCAATAATTCAGCTCTTTCGCATATGGTGCTTCAGATACTCATGAGAACTAGAGGAAGAACGTCAGGCCATTTAAGTGATGTAGGAGCAAAAGCTTTTGCTAACTTAGCTTTAATAGTTCAATTCAGTCTTTCTACCACTCCAGATGCTTTCAGTCTATAAAACAGTGAAAACTTTGGTAAATCCCTAAGTTGTACACATCAACTGCATGATTTCACTTTTAAAGTGTGTTCCTTGACCAGGTTCAAGATGAGCTGGCATGTTGAAACGCGGTATTATATCCCATAACAGTTGTCTGCCAAATGTTAGACTGTCACATCATCAGGTGGGATAAGACTGAACCCAATGAGAAAATAAACATACAATCACAAGGATATACCTCAGCTGATTACATCGAGGCATCTCCAGACAATCCACCATCAGATTTCCCAATGTGACTCATTGTTATCGCTACTCTTTTGCCCACATTTTGCTTTTGACAGATCATACACCTCACAATTATCTTCTGCGTTCATTCTGAACTGAGGATTATGCCAATAGGAACAGAAAGTTGCAGTCCATTCCTTCCTACATAAGTGAGACCATGCATATGTCGCACCATGGCTGGCAAAAGAGTATCTGGTAGTACAGGCTTTCCTTGATTAGACACCCAAATATCACTTGCATCTTTAATTCATCCCATCCTTTCCAATTTGGCCTTTTCTATTTCTGGGCCAGTGTGTTTTAGTTCTCTCCATTCATTAAAAGTGTTTACAGTATTCATCAACATATTTGTCACTATTTCTTCTTCTACATTACATGGTTTGTTTAAGTGAAAGGTACTGGACTCAGGAGCGTAGTATCAAGCAACTTTATTTGCATAGCGATTGGCACTTGTGACAAAGTCATTGCCGCTCTTGTGTGGAGCACCTTTCACGACAGCAATCTCCTTTGACAATTGAAGGGCATTCAGTAAATTTCAAACTTATGGTCCGTTCATGATAGGACTGACAGTGGAACTTAAAAATCTTTTTTGTGGCCATAATTGACCAAAATAATGCACAACTTCAAATCCATCCTGACTGTCTGTGTAAATGGTAACTCGGGAACCTTCTGAGGGACAGCAGTCTCTGGTAAGGGGAATCAATTCAGCCACTTGTGCGGACGTTACTTGGCACAAGTAGGATGCTTCCACAACTCCACTTAGAGTATATATAGCATATGCAGCTCTTAGGACACCACGTCAATCTCTTAGATATGAATCATCAACAAAAATAGTGTGGTCAGGATTTGTAAAACGAACATCCAGTATATCTAATCTTCATTTTGTGCATAACTTAGTTACATTGATGCAGTCATGATCAAAGTCATTCTCATCCTCACCCTTGGGAGTAGGCAATAAAGAAGCTAGATTTAGTGTGTTACATCTCCGGATGGAAACATGCTCAGATGCCAAAAGAATTCTCTCATAGCTGGTCAGGCAGTTATTTGTCATGTGGTGCATTCTGGAATGAGTCATGAGAATCTCAATCAAATGAGGTACCATAAAAACAAAGTGCACACAACTGCTGCAGACAGAGAAAGAACCCCTGCGTAGGCCGGAACACAGCTCCAAGGTCTGCCTGAAATCCCGTATTCTTAGTTAAGTACTTTTTATTGGAGATTCATGAAACAATAGCAATATATGTAGCAAGTACAATGTAAAAATGATAAACATTACCGAATATTGTAGTTGTTGAAGGAGATAGAACAAAAAAGAGAAACTTATGAAGTACAACGCATCTATATCGTTTTATATAAAAAGGAAACAGGGAAAGAAAGATGGATGGAAGAGGAGGCATAGGGAAAACGGTAGGAAGATAGAGGAGGCGAAGTATAGAAAGAAGCAGAGAGAGATAGGGATAAGAGGGCTAAGATATTGGTGAGTGAGAAGATAAATAGGTAGTAAAAGGTAACGAATATAGATCTGATTTAACCTTCTGGCATAACGATAATGAGGAAACATGAGATATTCTATGTTCATCACAAATAAAATCCCACCATGTTGACACAGATAATTTAGAAGTTTCTTTTCAACAAGAGAGTATAGTCTTAAAAGCAAATGCAATAAAAAATAAATTAACACAGGTTTGGGTGAAATATGACCAAAGTCAGGTGACGTAGATCCAAAGAAAACATTTTGAATTGATAGCTGAATATTACATTGCAAGATTTTTGAACATTTGTTCCAAATAACTTTTCAAAAAGTAAACACAAGAGCAATAATAGAGTAAGTGAGTTAGAGTACCATTGGAAGTGGAACATGACCAACATAATGGAGAAATAGATGTATCAAGTTTAGCGATACACTCAGGGGTAATAACAGCTCTATTATAAACACAAAATAGAGATTGTGTAATATGCGCTGCTTTGGAGGTCTTAAACACTTTAAGCCATATTGTATCTCATTGATGATCAGAGAATGATAAAGAAAGATCATTTTCCCATAATAAGTCAACAGAATTTTAAATCACACAGCAGTTGGTGATAGTAACAAGTTATATTGTGTTTGTAGTTGGAACAATTGAACAGAATTATGCTTTACCAATTGAAGGGCAGATACAAATCCCTTCTCTTGCCAATCTTTAAAATAAAAAGATTTGCAGCTAAATGTAATAAACCTATTATACCAAATGGAAGAGGATAGAAAACATTGATGAAAATCAAGATCAGCGGAAAATACTGTATGTAACGTATGCTGAAAGTATTTTAAAATCAGGTTTTAGTAGACAAAAATGCAATTAGAGTTGTAAACCACATATTTGAATGAGACATCCTTCAGTAAGGAGTGCTCGATTACAATTAATCGTGGTATTGGACTGTCTTGAAAATCATTAATTAGGTATAAAATTGCTGAATTAAAAAAGCAGAGTGATATACCTTGTAGTCAGGGAAACAGACACCCCCATCATTCTTTGGACATTTAAGTTTAGATAAGGCAATAAGTGAATGTTTGTTCTTCCAGAGAAATTCGGTACAAATAGAATTAATCTGGGAAAAATAGTAATTGTGTTCTTTGAAAGGTAGCATTGAAAGTGTGTAAAGGACATGTGGCACAATCATCATCTTGAGGGTATCTAATCTGCCCCACCAGAATAAATGAAGGGAGACCAGAATGTGAGTAATTTCTGTTATTTTAAGTTTTAAAACACAAACATTATGGCTAATTATGCTGGAAATAGTAGGAGAAAACCACACACCCATGTATTTCATTCTGGACGGGCACCATGTAAAGTTAGCGTTTGCAAACATATATTGATAACACAAGGAATTCAATGGTATAACTTTAGTTTTGGAAAAGTTGAGTTTATATCCAGAGATGTTAGAATGTAAGTTGATCTCTTGTAAAAAAAAAAAAGGGTTTAAGGAGGACAGGGGATTAGACATGTATATTAAAACATCATCAGCATAAGCCGATATCTTAGGAACTGATTAAGTTGTCGTGAGGACTGCCACCCACTGTCTGTCGGTGACGGTCCACCCGACAGACAGGCCATCGCTCTGACCGCCACTTTACAATGCAGGCAGTCGGACCGCAGCAGTCGGGCTGGAAAACTGCCGCCATCGACAGGATCATCTGATCCCGACGAGGCGGCAGTCAGATTCGTACGCCCGACAAGAGGCAGTGCCGAGGGATTATGATGTACCTTTCCGGCAGCCTTTTCATGGCGGTATGACCGCCATGAAAAGGCTGTTGAAAGGGGCTTTGGAGGCCCCAAACAGGGCCCCCGTCTGTGGTGGGCCACTGCAAAGTGGCCCAGTGGCACATGTAGTGCACAGTAGTGCGTTGGGGCACATGTAGTGCCCCAACGCACATCCATACACCGTGTTCCATACACCACATGGTGCACAGCACACAGTGCATGAATGTGCCCAAAGTGCTCATTTATACTGTGGCTTGTGTTGCAGCCCTTTTTCTGGGCTGCAACACAAGCCACAGTGAAAATGAGCACTTTCTGACTGCCACCACGGCAGTCATATTGTAATTGGTTGGTTGGACCGCCAAGTGCTTGTTGGGTGGTCTCCTGACCGCCGCAACAGTGGGCGATGGTCCAACCGCCCGATGTCATAATCGGGCTCTTCGTTTTGAGGGAATTATATTTAAAACCGGAAATATCTTGAATGTAGTAGCCTTACAAGACAGATAAAAAATGAAAAGCTCAGGGAATAGATGCATTTTATAGGCACAGGATGGAGAGGAACCACGCCTGAGTGTGGAATAAAGAGAGAAAATTGTTTTAGTAAGTTAGGTTAGACAATCCTAACTCAGGAGTGAGGCAAACCTCTTTTTTATGATGGGGACAAGGGAGAATAGTGAGCGAATATATTAGGATCACATTTGTTACATATAAACTCTCACAAATAATGTATATTGATATCCCACCATAGAAACGCTAGTAACATTACGCGTAATACAACTTGACTGATTGACTAATGTATTTAGGCACCGAACTTGAACTTAGGTGAGCAAATTCCTTTGTTTATGAGTGCAAACTCATGCTTGCTGTTCAAAAAACAGACAGCTACAAAATTTTAAAATCTCAGAAACAGGAAAATATCATGCATTAAGCACTATAAAACTGGTTATTTGTATGATCTGAAACTTCCGTGATGAATTGCGATTCATCGCATTCAGTAGAAGTCATGAGAGACTGATTATCCTGCCCAATTCATGCATAGCGAGAGATTTCTTTTTGACCATACCTATGTGTGATTTCCCTCATTTTATGTACCGCCGAATAAACATAAAATCACAAAGTGAACTCCAACTACAAACACACACTCAGTTTTGATTATTTGATGCATGAAACCTCTTTTAAGTGACTTTTATCAAAGTTTGATATATTTGATGCTAGTAGAATAAGAAGGAATGAAGGTTTTAATGAGGGGATGTAAACATTTTTGGGTTCAACCCAGAAATAAGGCAATGAAATGTCATAAAAAGAGATTATAATGGAATCAGTGTTTGCCATGCACTTTTAGTGGGGCTCATTTATGCCAGGGGTTTTCTCAACTTAGAGTGAATCGCCGGTAAAATAACTAGTAGAAAAGGAAACCGTATTTTGTGGAATTTTGTTGCTAAAAGGAATAATCTTAGGAAACCATTGATGTCAATTATGTGTGGGAAGGCTAAAATCAAAACATAGTTGAATTGAAAAAAGGGTCGCGGTAGAGATTAAAGAAGCAGTAAGAGTTGCAGAGGAGTAGGCATGGTGGAAATTAAACATATCAGTATGAAAAAAATTATGTTAAAACATTTCCTGAGTTACTGGTTAATTCCTACTGAGCATAACAATCATGTGAATCAACTGAGCTTTAAGAATAAAAAGAAGAATGGTGAACTTATCACTACTGGTGAACAAGTTTGAGATTCAACTCCATAATTGAGAGAGATCTGTAAAATGCCATCATTTCAACAGCAGTCAAAGACAGAAGACTTGCAAACTTTTGATGAGACATAGCAGAAATAATTTGGAAACTTTTAAATAAACAGACATATAACTAGATGTAGGATTATAAGCAGCACTCCTGTGAAGAAGTGCTAAAACACAACACCAAACCTCTGATGATAAGGTGCTGTGTGTATCATGTCAGGGGATATTTGTGAAATCTTGGCTGATGTTGTTCCCATGGATGTGGAAACAGGGGGATATTCTCAAGAACGAGTGATAACTACCGCAAAAAGTAGCATAACGCAACTCTCCACATCGCAGTCCATCGTGGGAAAATAACACCGTGGTAACGCGGCATTCCCAAGCCGGCGGCACCATGAGGTAGGCTCAGGATAACGCGAAAAATGCCCGCAATGAAGTCAACGCGACGCCGCAAAAATGCGAAACACGAACGCAAAAAAAGCTGCGATGAGGCCAAGCGCGATACAATAATCCGCGAAAACCAGCCACAGGCCTTCAATCCTCACGCGTCATGCGGGGAAATGCACCATAAAAGGAAAAAAAAGAACACACCAAAACCAAATCATAAAGCGTAGCACCATGGATGCACCCGGAGCGAGTGCAGAGGACAACCTGAACCCCACAAGCCCCACGGAGGACCAGCCAGGGACCCCATGCTCGGGGAAGGGCAAGGAGAAGAGGAAGAGGAAGACGGGGTTCAGTCCGCAGGAAGACCGGATCATCGTCACGGAGGTGATAGAACAATACCAACAACTGTTCGTCACCTCCACTACGTCATTGGCAACACAAACGGAAATATGGCAGTCCATTGTCAACAACGTGAATGCAGTTGGAGTGTCGAGGAGGTCAATGGAGGAGGTCAAGAGGCGCTGGTATGAAGTGCACAGCCAAACCAAGGAGAAACTCGCTGCCAACAGGAAGGCAGCAAAGGCGACTGGAGGTGGGACTCCTGCGCCACAGGAGGAGCTGGATGAGCTGGAGGAAATGGTGGCCACAGTCATCAGTGCGGAGACAGTGCAAGGAGTTGGTGGACTGGACACAGCTCGATATGACCTGACCCAAGAGCAACAGGGTGAGTAACGACCAGGGCCTGGGGGGACGGAGGGAGATGGGCACAATGGCACACATGCACAATCATGCACAGCACACTGCACACCCACAATGAGTGTGGAACATGTCCTTGATACCCTTGGCACACTGCAGCACACATAGAAATACCAAGTAGGCCCACGTCCATGTATCATATAGGGCTGTGTGTGTAAATGTCAGAATAGGTAGCCCGCCTGAAGTAGTGTCCCCCATCGAATGTGGCTACAGAACATCTCTTCGCATGACGTACTCACGCACATCAGTGTGGACACAGTCTGTTTGAATGGATCATATTGATCCACATGGCAAGAAGTTGGACACCATACTCACATTGCTGAAGACACGTAAGAGCACAGGTCTACCAGCAACTATCCCAAACACAATATCTGGCTCACAGAGGTGGAGCTGCCAATAGGGATCCACCACCTATGTACCAGAGGCAGTCTGTCCCTCCCTGTGTACGGATAATGCTCATTGAGGCACACGACTTGTCATACTAATCAACACTCATCACAGTTGTACACTGGTGAAGTTGCGTTGACTTTATTAGCATGTGCGTGTCAGTACGGGCAAGTGATGGGCCACAACAGGCAGACAAATGCTTGAGACACTTACAGGCAGAATGGGAACGTGTCGAGGTGCAAGGAATGGGGTGGCAACAATGAACACATATCCTTACGGTTGGCAACGGTCTCAGCCCACCTTGCCTTGCGGGTCGAGTCATGTGATGTTTGGTGTCTGCTCATTGCCCCGTGTCAGGGGACACGACTGACAGCCCATGGGATCTGCATGGAGCTGTACCACCGGACTGCGCCGACTGTGTGCTCTGCTGACAGTGAGCAGGTGAAACGGACCAACAAGGTCACATGTCGTGCTACATTGCCATGTGTGTAGTCTCCCTCCAGCGGTATGTCAGATTTAGGAACTTCGCCAAACGACGCTGTGCAGCTTCGCCCATGGGGCTGCAGCACCTTGCACAGGTGTGTGACAACACGCGTTGGTGCACACACATGCATTCTGAGTCCGAGCGAATGCAGACATGTCCACTGTTGTACTGGCTTATGGGACCATTCCTCCACGATGCAACACGGTGTTGGGACCTGTGCTCTGGGTGTCAATAAGTTGTGGCTGCAGGAAGGTAGTCACTCGTCCATGAATGCGAGCGCTGCTTCATAGGCAATCAGTTCCAGAAGTACGTTCTCGAATTCAAGGAACATGAGGGCGAGCCAATCCATTAACTGGTCCGGACAGATGTGCTCCGAGCATGCAGTTTCAAAAATCCGCAACACAGCCCAATAGGGGAGCGCCTCGATGTGGTCACTGCAAACGATGACTTGTGCAATCTCCCATCCACTGCTGCCGGCACAGACACCACATATCAAGGCATCCCATGCCCGGGTATCCCGGTTGCACTCCTGTTCGTGTGCCAACAGGGGACGCACACACAAGTCATAATCCAGTTCAACTACCGTTGTGTTGGACAGGCAGACCTTCATGGGCCACTCGAATGTGCATGATCGACAGTGTATCCATGGCTGGACGCATGTGACGTACGCAAGCCGGAAACTCAGACGGTAACTGATTTGCAAAACTGCCATTGGCAGAGCTCCCAATAGATGCAGCATTCGTGCAAGGTACAGTTCCACGTGACTGGGGTTGTGCATGTGCCCGGGATTGCCTGCCATTGCGTTTGTTGGTCTGGTACCACCAGCACTCCTCAGACCGGTGGCAGTTCTGTGGACGATATGCCACAGCTCGGAGTAATGAGTCGTATGTGTGTTCAACGTTTGGACGTATGAGTTGTCTTTTATACCGATGTGTTGGGGGCTTGCCATGAAGGTGTAGCTCGAGCAGGGACAAGTGTGTGTGGGGTGTGGACACGTTGCTCTTTCATTAGCGCAGTTCGTGGTGTGGGAGTCGCCAGAGTCTGGCATGGTATCTCACTCAGGGGGTGCCGGGCGCATTGGAGACCAAGGTCGGAGGTTCGGATGGCCTTCCGCCTTGCGTATTGAGACAAAGGAGCTTTCATGCCTGATTTTAGTCTGACTACTGCTTGCATTTCTGAAAAGTGATGTGGCCTTCGCGCTGAAATTGTTGCCAGACCTTGGATTATGGGTGCACCAATTGCGAGACACACGCAACAGTTGGCATGTATGTGCCAATTGCCCGATTGTCCTTGCGCTTCTTGTTCAGTCTCCCTCTCTCTCTCTTTCTCTCTCTCTCTGTCCTTTGATGAGTGCCTGACACACCTTCTTATCTGGGATATTGTCTTGCAGGCTGTCACTTACAGATTGTCCAGGGATGACCCACCATGACTCTTCCAAATAGTTGTTTGGTGTGAAATTTGATTGTGATATTTTGTTTGGACTCTCAATGGTAAATGAATGATTCTGCTTTTTCTGTACTCACATGACTGTTAGTTGTTGTGATTCTGCGGCATCAGGCGAATGATTTACTCATGAAGTCGTGAAGTTGATGTGCAATCTCTTGGTCCGGGGGAGGTGGGGGCTGCCCAGGATGGGGCCCCAGGGGGGTGGTGGGTGGTACGGGGGTGGGTGGCGGTGGATGTTGTGGCGCTCTTGGGTGTCCATGCTGCATGATCGTTGGCTCCATGGCATCTGTTGTTCTTCAGGTGTGGTTCTGGGCTGTGCTCCCTTTGTTGGTGCAGGTTGTAGTCCGACTTTGCACAAGGTCAGAGCAGGTGTTAATTTCCTGCAGCTAACGCGCCTTATCGCATGTTATGTGTTCTCATCGCCGATCTCTCTGGTTTTTGAGAATGTTGAGGTGTGGTGTTGTCGCGGCTTTTTGCACGGGAACGCCTACTCTGCATCTCATTAGCGATAGTTGCCGGGGTCCTCCGTGGCGATGTTTTCAGCGGTTGCTATCGCAGGTAAACTGGTGGCGTCGGCTGTTTGCACCAGCTTGTGAATGGGGCGGCAAATTCATCGCGACTTTGGCTGTGATAAAGTGCCGATAACTCGGCGATGGATCCTTGAGAATATGCCCCAGGGACTGTTCCAAGTCAAGTGGGCTGCTGTTCAATGTGGTTCATTCACCTGTCTCTGGGCTGCAATCATACTAGCAATGGGGCACAGTCAAGCTTTGGAACACACAAGAGTAATTGCATGATTGATCCAAAAAGTGTTAAGCGATGTCAGCCATGAAAGATCAGGTGTGAGAAGTCAAGTGAAGACTGGGAGCCCCCATGAACTCGCACGAAAGTCCTGGGTAGCTGGGTCTATAAAAAGATCCCAAGGACAGTTGCTCACTCAGGAGCATGTCCCATCATACAAACCGAGCAGTAACCCCCTTTTTAAGGCCATAAAAGAAAATACAGCTATCGCTAAACACTGAGGGAGGGAGGGTGAATGGGGGTCACAGGCAGGATAGGAAGGAGTGCTTAGGCAGGATTTGTGCACACAACTGCTGACAGACAGAGAAAGAACCCCTGCGAATGCCGGAACACAGCTCCAAGGTCTGCCTGAAATCCTGTATTCTTAGTTAAGTACTTTTTATTGGAGATTCATGAAACAATAGCAATATATGTAGCAAGTACAATGTAAAAATGATAAACATTACAGAATATTGTAGTTGTTGAAGGAGATGGAACAAAAAAGAGAAACTTATGAAGTACAACGCATCTATATCATTTTATATAAAAAGGAAACAGGGAAAGAAAGATGGATGGAAGAGGAGGCATAGGGAAAACGGTAGGAAGATAGAGGAGGCGAAGTATAGAAAGAAGCAGAGAGAGATAGGGATAAGAGGGCTAAGATATTGGTGAGTGAGAAGATAAATAGGTAGTAAAAGGTAACAAATATAGATCTGATTTAACCTCCTGGCATAACGATAATGAGGAAACATGAGATATTCTATGTTCATCACAAATAAAATCCCACCATGTTGACACAGATAATTTAGAAGTTTCTTTTCAACAAGAGAGTATGGTCTTAAAAGCAAAAGCAATAAAAAAATAAATTAACACAGGTTTGGGTGAAATATGACCAAAGTCAGGTGACATAGATCCATAGAAAACATTTTGAATTGATAGCTGAATATTACATTGCAAGATTTTTGAACATTTGTTCCAAATAACTTTTCAAAAAGTAAACACAAGAGCAATAATAGAGTAAGTGAGTTAGAGTACCATTGGAAGTGGAACATGACCAACATAATGGAGAAATAGATGTATCAAGTTTAGCGATACACTCAGGGGTAATAACAGCTCTATTGTAAACACAAAATAGAGATTGTGTAATATGCGCTGCTTTGGAGGTCTTAAACACTTTAAGCCATATTGTATCTCATTGATGATCAGAGAATGATAAAGAAAGGTCATTTTCCCATAATAAGTCAACTGAATTTTAAATCACACAGCAGTTGGTTATAGTAACAAGTTATATTGTGTTTGTAGTTGGAACAATTGAACAGAATTATGCTTTACCAATTGAAGGGCAGATACAAATCCCTTCTCTTGCCAATCTTTAAAATAAAAAGATTTGCAGCTAAATGTAATAAACCTATTATACCAAATGGAAGAGGATAGAAAACATTGATGAAAATCAAGATCAGCGGAAAATACTGTATGTAACATATGCTGAAAGTATTTTAAAATCAGGTTTTAGTAGACAAAAATGCAATTAGACTTGTAAACCACATATTTGAATGAGACATCCTTCAGTAAGGAGTGCTCGATTACAATTAATCGTGGTATTGGACTGTCTTGAAAATCATTAATTAGGCATAAAATTGCTGAATTAAAAAAGCAGAGTGATATACCTTGTAGTCAGGGAAACAGACACCCCCATCATTCTTTGGACATTTAAGTTTAGATAAGGCAATAAGTGAATGTTTGTTCTTCCAGAGAAATTCGGTACAAATAGAATTAATCTGGGAAAAATAGTTATTGTGTTCTTTGAAAGGTAGCATTGAAAGTGTGTAAAGGACATGTGGCACAATCATCATCTTGAGGGTATCTAATCTGCCCCACCAGAATAAATGAAGGGGAGACCAGAATGTGAGTAATTTCTGTTATTTTAAGTTTTAAAACACAAACATTATGGCTAATTATGCTGGAAATAGTAGGAGAAAACCACACACCCATGTATTTCATTCTGGACGGGCACCATGTAAAGTTAGCGTTTGCAAACATATATTGATAACACAAGGAATTCAATGGTATAACTTTAGTTTTGGAAAAGTTGAGTTTATATCCAGAGATGTTAGAATGTAAGTTGATCTCTTGAAAAAAAAAAAAAAGGGTTTAAGGAGGACAGGGGATTAGACATGTATATTAAAACATCATCAGCATAAGCCGATATTTTAGGAACTGATTAAGTTGTCGTGAGGACTGCCACCCACAGTCTGTCGGTGACGGTCCATCCGACAGACAGGCCATCGCTCTGACCGCCACTTTGCAATGCAGGCAGTCGGACCGCAGCAGTCGGGCTGGAAAACTGCCGCCATCGACAGGATCATCTGATCCCGACGAGGCGGCAGTCAGATTCGTACGCCCGACAAGAGGCAGTGCCGAGGGATTATGATGTACCTTTCCGGCAGCCTTTTCATGGCGGTATGACCGCCATGAAAAGGCTGTTGAAGGGCTTTGGAGGCCCCAAACAGGGCCCCGTCTGTGGTGGGCCACTGCAAAGTGGCCCAGTGGCACATGTAGTGCACAGTAGTGCGTTGGGGCACATGTAGTGCCCCAACGCACATCCATACACCGTGTTCCATACACCACATGGTGCACAGCACACAGTGCATGAATGTGCCCAAAGTGCTCATTTATACTGTGGCTTGTGTTGCAGCCCTTTTCTGGGCCACAACACAAGCCACAGTGAAAATGAGCACTTTCTGACTGCCACCACGGCAGTCATATTGTAATTGGTTGGTCGGACCGCCAACTGCTTGTTGGGTGGTCTCCTGACCGCTGCAACAGTGGGCGATGGTCCAACCGCCCGATGTCATAATCGGGCTCTTCGTTTTGAGGGAATTATATTTAAAACCGGAAATATCTTGAATGTAGTAGCCTTACAAGACAGATAAAAAATGAAAAGCTCAGGGAATAGATGCATTTTATAGGCACAGGATGGAGAGGAACCACGCCTGAGTGTGGAATAAAGAGAGAAAATTGTTTTAGTAAGTTAGGTTAGACAATCCTAACTCAGGAGTGAAGGCAAACCTCTTTTTTATGACGGGGACAAGGGAGAATAGTGAGCGAATATTTTAGGATCACATTTGTTACATATAAACTCTCACAAATAATGTATATTGATATCCCACCATAGAAACGCTAGTAACATTACTCGTAATACAACTTGACTGATTGACTAATGTATTTAGGCACCGAACTTGAACTTAGGTGAGCAAATTCCTTTGTTTATGAGTGCAAACTCATGCTTGCTGTTCAAAAAACAGAGACAGCTACAAAATTTTAAAATCTCAGAAACAGGAAAATATCGTGCATTAAGCACTATAAAACTGGTTATTTGTATGATCTGAAACTTCCGTGATGAATTGCGATTCATCGCATTCAGTAGAAGTCATGAGAGACTGATTATCGAGCCCAATTCATGCATAGCAAGAGATTTCTTTTTGACCATACCTATGTGTGATTTCCCTCATTTTATGTACCGCCGAATAAACATAAAATCACAAAGTGAACTCCAACTACAAACACACACTCAGTTTTGATTATTTGATGCATGAAACCTCTTTTAAGTGACTTTTTTCAAAGTTTGATATACTTGATGCTAGTAGAATAAGAAGGAATGAAGGTTTTAATGAGGGGATGTAAACATTTTTGGGTTCAACACAGAAATAAGGCAATGAAATGTCATAAAAAGAGATTATAATGGAATCAGTGTTTGCCATGCACTTTTAGTGGGGCTCATTTATGCCAGGGGTTTTCTCAACTTTGAGTGAATCGCCGGTAAAATAACTAGTAGAAAAGGAAACCGTATTTTGTGGAATTTTGTTGCTAAAAGGAATAATCTTAGGAAACCATTGATGTCAATTATGTGTGGGAAGGGTAAAATCAAAACATAGTTGAATTGAAAAAAGGGTCGCAGTAGAGATTAAAGAAGCAGTAAGAGTTGCAGAGGAGTAGGCATGGTGGAAATTAAACATATCAGTATGAAAAAAAATATGTTAAAACATTTCCTGAGTTACTGGTTAATTCCCTACTGAGCATAACAATCGGGTGAATCAACTGAGCTTTAAGAATAAAAAGAAGAATGGTGAACTTAGCACTCCTGGTGAACAAGTTTGAGATTCAACTCCATAATTGAGAGAGATCTGTAAAATGCCATCATTTCAACAGCAGTCAAAGACAGAAGACTTGCAAGCTTTTGATGAGACATAGCAGAAAGAATTTGGAAACTTTTAAATAAACAGACATATAACTAGATGTAGGATTATAAGCAGCACTCCTGTGAAGAAGTGCTAAAACACAACACCAAACCTCTGATGATAAGGTGCTGTGTGTATCATGTCAGGGGATATTTGTGAAATCTTGGCTGATGTTGTTCCCATGGATGTGGAAACAGGGGGGGATATTCTCAAGAACGAGTGATAACTACCGCAAAAGTAGCATAACGCAACTCTCCACATCGCAGTCCATCGTGGGAAAATAACACCGTGGTAACGCGGCATTCCCAAGCCGGCGGCACCATGAGGTAGGCTCAGGATAACGCGAAAAATGCCCGCAATGAAGTCAACGCGACGCCGCAAAAATGCGAAACACGAACGCAAAAAAAGCTGCGATGAGGCCAAGCGCGATACAATAATCTGCGAAAACCAGCCACAGGCCTTCAATCCTCACGCGTCATGCGGGGAAATGCACCATAAAAGGAAAAAAAAGAACACACCAAAACCAAATCATAAAGCGTAGCACCATGGATGCACCCGGAGCGAGTGCAGAGGACAACCTGAACCCCACAAGCACCACGGAGGACCAGCCAGGGACCCCGTGCTCGGGGAAGGGCAAGGAGAAGAGGAAGAGGAAGACGGGGTTCAGTCCGCAGGAAGACCGGATCATTGTCACGGAGGTGATAGAACACTACCAACAACTGTTCGTCACCTCCACTACGTCATTGGCAACACAAACGGAAATATGGCAGTCCATTGTCAACAACGTGAATGCAGTTGGAGTGTCGAGGAGGTCAATGGAGGAGGTCAAGAGGCGCTGGTATGAAGTGCACAGCCAAACCAAGGAGAAACTCGCTGCCAACAGGAAGGCAGCAAAGGCGACTGGAGGTGGGACTCCTGCGCCACAGGAGGAGCTGGATGAGCTGGAGGAAATGGTGGCCACAGTCATCAGTGCGGAGACAGTGCAAGGAGTTGGTGGACTGGACACAGCTCGATACGACCTGACCCAACAGCAACAGGGTGAGTAACGACCAGGGCCTGGGGGACGGAGGGAGATGGGCACAATGGCACACATGCACAATCATGCGCAGCACACTGCACACCCACAATGAGTGTGGAACATGTCCCTGATACCCTTGGCACACTGCAGCACACATAGAAACACCAAGTAGGCCCACGTCCATGTATCATATAGGGCTGTGTGTGTAAATGTCAGAATAGGTAGCCCGCCTGAAGTAGTGTCCCCCATCGAATGTGGCTACAGAACATCTCTTCGCATGACGTACTCACGCACATCAGTGTGGACACAGTCTGTTTGAATGGATCATATTGATCCACATGGCAAGAAGTTGGACACCATACTCACATTGCTGAAGACACGTAAGAGCACAGGTCTACCAGCAACTATCCCAAACACAATGTCTGGCTCACAGAGGTGGAGCTGCCAATAGGGATCCACCACCTATGTACCAGAGGCAGTCTGTCCCTCCCTGTGTACGGATAATGCTCATTGAGGCACACGACTTGTCATACTAATCAACACTCATCACAGTTGTACACTGGTGAAGTTGCGTTGACTTTATTAGCATGTGCGTGTCAGTACGGGCAAGTGATGGGCCACAACAGGCAGACAAATGCTTGAGACACTTACAGGCAGAATGGGAACGTGTCGAGGTGCAAGGAATGGGGTGGCAACAATGAACACATATCCTTATGGTTGGCAACGGTCTCAGCCCACCTTGCCTTGCGGGTCGAGTCATGTGATGTTTGGTGTCTGCTCATTGCCCCGTGTCAGGGGACACGACTCACAGCCCATGGGATCTGCATGGAGCTGTACCACCGGACTGCGCCGACTGTGTGCTCTGCTGACAGTGAGCAGGTGAAACGGACCAACAAGGTCACATGTCGTGCTACATTGCCATGTGTGTAGTCTCCCTCCATCGGTATGTCAGATTTAGGAACTTCGCCAAACGACGCTGTGCAGCTTTGCCCATGGGGCTGCAGCACCTTGCACAGGTGTGTGACAACACGCGTTGGTGCACACACATGCATTCTGAGTCCGAGCGAATGCAGACATGTCCACTGTTGTACTGGCTTATGGGACCATTCCTCCACGATGCAACACGGTGTTGGGACCTGTGCTCTGGGTGTCAATAAGTTGTGGCTGCAGGAAGGTAGTCACTCGTCCATGAATGCGAGCGCTGCTTCATAGGCAATCAGTTCCAGAAGTACGTTCTCGAATTCAAGGAACATGAGGGCGAGCCAATCCATTAACTGGTCCGGACAGATGTGCTCCGAGCACGCAGTTTCACCAATCCGCAACACAGCCCAATAGGGGAGCGCCTCGATGTGGTCACTGCAAACGATGACTTGTGCAATCTCCCATCCACTGCTGCCGGCACAGACACCACATATCAAGGCATCCCATGCCCGGGTATCCCGGTTGCACTCCTGTTCGTGTGCCAACAGGGGACGCACACACAAGTCATAATCCAGTTCAACTACCGTTGTGTTGGACAGGCAGACCTTCATGGGCCACTCGAATGTGCATGATCGACAGTGTAACCATGGCTGGACGCATGTGACGTATG
Organism: Calotriton arnoldi; assembly: GCA_963921515.1. Classification (NCBI taxonomy): domain Eukaryota; kingdom Metazoa; phylum Chordata; class Amphibia; order Caudata; family Salamandridae; genus Calotriton; species Calotriton arnoldi. Next base: position 131,421 of record CAWUFW010007909.1, on the reverse strand, counting down.
CAAGCCGGAAACTCAGACGGTAACTGATTTGCAAAACTGCCATTGGCAGAGCTCCCAATAGATGCAGCATTCGTGCACGGTACAGTTCCACATGACTGGGGTTGTGCATGTGCCCGGGATTGCCTGCCATTGCGTTTGTTGGTCTCGTACCACCAGCACTCCTCAGACCGGCGGCAGTTCTGTGGACGATATGCCACAGCTCGGAGTAATGAGTCGTATGTGTGTTCAACATTTGGACGTATGAGTTGTCTTTTATACCGATGTGTTGGGGGCATGCCATGAAGGTGTAGCTCGAGCAGGGACAAGTGTGTGTGGGGTGTGGACACGTTGCTCTTTCATTAGCGCAGTTCGTGGTGTGGGAGTCGCCAGAGTCTGGCATGGTATCTCACTCAGGGGGTGCCGGGCGCATTGGAGACCAAGGTCGGAGGTTCGGATGTCCTTCCGCCTTGCGTATTGAGACAAAGGAGCTTTCATGCCTGATTTTAGTCTGACTACTGCTTGCATTTCTGAAATGTGATGTGGCCTTCGCGCTGAAATTGTTGCCAGACCTTGGATTATGGGTGCACCAATTGCGAGACACACGCAACAGTTGGCATGTATGTGCCAAGGGCCCGATTGTCTTTGCGCTTCTTGTTCAGTCTCCCTCTCTCTCTCTTTCTCTCTCTCTCTGTCCTTTGATGAGTGCCTGACACACCTTCTTATCTGGGATATTGTCTTGCAGGCTGTCACTTACAGATTGTCCAGGGATGACCCACCATGACTCTTCCAAATAGTTGTTTGGTGTGAAATTTGATTGTGATATTTTGTTTGGACTCTCAATGGTAAATGAATGATTCTGCTTTTTCTGTACTCACATGACTGTTAGTTGTTGTGATTCTGCGGCATCAGGCGAATGATTTACTCATGAAGTCGTGAAGTTGATGTGCAATCTCTTGGTCCGGGGGAGGTGGGGGCTGCCCGGGATGGGGCCCCAGGGGGTGGGGGGTGGTACGAGGGTGGGTGGCGGTGGATGTTTTGGCGCTCTTGGGTGTCCATGCTGCATGATCGTTGGCTCCATGGCATCTGTTGTTCTTCAGGTGTGGTACTGGGCTGTGCTCCCTTTGATGGTGCAGGTTGTAGTCCGACTTTGCACAAGGTCAGAGCAGGTGTTAATTTCCTGCAGCTAACGCGCCTTATCGCATGTTATGTGTTCTCATCGCCGATCTCTCTGGTTTTTGAGAATGTTGAGGTGTGGTGTTGTCGTGGCTTTTTGCACGGGAACGCCTACTCTGCATCTCATTAGCGATAGTTGCCGGGGTCCTCCGTGGCGATGTTTTCAGCGGTTGCTATCGCAGGTAAACTGGTGGCGTTGGCTGTTTGCACCAGCTTGTGAATGGGGCGGTAAATTCATCGCGACTTTGGCTGTGATAAAGTGCCGATAACTCGGCGATGGATCCTTGAGAATATGCCCCAGGGACTGTTCCAAGTCAAGTGGGCTGCTGTTCAATGTGGTTCATTCACCTGTCTCTGGGCTGCAATCATACTAGCAATGGGGCACAGTCAAGCTTTGGAACACACAAGAGTAATTGCATGATTGATCCAAAAAGTGTTAAGCGATGCCAGCCATGAAAGATCAGGTGTGAGAAGTCAAGTGAAGACTGGGAGCCCCCATGAACTCGCACAAAAGTCCTGGGTAGCTGGGTATATAAAAAGATCCCAAGGACAGTTGCTCACTCAGGAGCACGTCCTATCATACAAACCGAGCAGTAACCCCCTTTTTAAGGCCATAAAAGAAAATACAGCTATCGCTAAACACTGAGGGAGGGAGGGTGAATGGGGGTCACAGGCAGGATAGGAAGGAGTGCTTAGGCAGGATTTGTGCACACAACTGCTGACAGACAGAGAAAGAACCCCTGCGTAGGCCGGAACACAGCTCCAAGGTCTGCCTGAAATCCCGTATTCTTAGTTAAGTACTTTTTATTGGAGATTCATGAAACAATAGCAATATATGTAGCAAGTACAATGTAAAAATTATAAACATTACAGATTATTGTAGTTGTTGAAGGAGATAGAACAAAAAAGAGAAACTTATGAAGTACAACGCATCTATATCATTTTATATAAAAAGGAAACAGGGAAAGAAAGATGGATGGAAGAGGAGGCATAGGGAAAACAGTAGGAAGATAGAGGAGGCGAAGTATAGAAAGAAGCAGAGAGAGATAGGGATAAGAGGGCTAAGATATTGGTGAGTGAGAAGATAAATAGGTAGTAAAGGTAACAAATATAGATCTGATTTAACCTTCTGGCATAACGATAATGAGGAAACATGAGATATTCTATGTTCATCACAAATAAAATCCCACCATGTTGACACAGATAATTTAGAAGTTTATTTTCAACAAGAGAGTATGGTCTTAAAAGCAAAAGCAATAAAAAAATAAATTAACACAGGTTTGGGTGAAATATGACCAAAGTCAGGTGACATAGATCCAAAGAAAACATTTTGAATTGATAGCTGAATATTACATTGCAAGATTTTTGAACACTTGTTCCAAATAACTTTTCAAAAGTAAACACAAGAGCAATAATAGAGTAAGTGAGTTAGAGTACCATTGGAAGTGGAACATGACCAACATAATGGAGAAATAGATGTATCAAGTTTAGCGATACACTCAGGGGTAATAACAGCTCTATTGTAAACACAAAATAGAGATTGTGTAATATGCGCTGCTTTGGAGGTCTTAAACACTTTAAGCCATATTGTATCTCATTGATGATCAGAGAATGATAAAGAAAGGTCATTTTCCCATAATAAGTCAACAGAATTTTAAATCACACAGCAGTTGGTGATAGTAACAAGTTATATTGTGTTTGTAGTTGGAACAATTGAACAGAATTATGCTTTACCAATTGAAGGGCAGATACAAATCCCTTCTCTTGCCAATCTTTAAAATAAAAAGATTTGCAGCTAAATGTAATAAACCTATTATACCAAATGGAAGAGGATAGAAAACATTGATGAAAATCAAGATCAGCGGAAAATACTGTATGTAACATATGCTGAAAGTATTTTAAAATCAGGTTTTAGTAGACAAAAATGCAATTAGACTTGTAAACCACATATTTGAATGAGACATCCTTCAGTAAGGAGTGCTCGATTACAATTAATCGTGGTATTGGACTGTCTTGAAAATCATTAATTAGGCATAAAATTGCTGAATTAAAAAAGCAGATTGATATACCTTGTAGTCAGGGAAACAGACACCCCCATCATTCTTTGGACATTTAAGTTTAGATAAGGCAATAAGTGAATGTTTGTTCTTCCAGAGAAATTCGGTACAAATAGAATTAATCTGGGAAAAATAGTAATTGTGTTCTTTGAAAGGTAGCATTGAAAGTGTGTAAAGGACATGTGGCACAATCATCATCTTGAGGGTATCTAATCTGCCCCACCAGAATAAATGAAGGGGAGACCAGAATGTGAGTAATTTCTGTTATTTTAAGTTTTAAAACACAAACATTATGGCTAATTATGCTGGAAATAGTAGGAGAAAACCACACAACCATGTATTTCATTCTGGACGGGCACCATGTAAAGTTAGCGTTTGCAAACATATATTGAGAACACAAGGAATTCAATGGTATAACTTTAGTTTTGGAAAAGTTGAGTTTATATCCAGAGATGTTAGAATGTAAGTTGATCTCTTGTAAAAAAAAAAAAGGGTTTAAGGAGGACAGGGGATTAGACATGTATATTAAAACATCATCAGCATAAGCCGATATCTTAGGAACTGATTAAGCTGTCGTGAGGACTGCCACCCACAGTCTGTCGTGACGGTCCACCCGACAGACAGGCCATCACTCTGACCGCCACTTTACAATGCAGGCAGTTGGACCGCAGCAGTCAGGCTGGAAAACTGCCGCCATCGACAGGATCATCTGATCCCGACGAGGCGGCAGTCAGATTCGTACGCCCGACAAGAGGCAGTGCCGAGGGATTATGATGTACCTTTCCGGCAGCCTTTTCATGGCGGTATGACCGCCATGAAAAGGCTGTTGAAAGGGGCTTTGGAGGCCCCAAACAGGGCCCCCGTCTGTGGTGGGCCACTGCAAAGTGGCCCAGTGGCACATGTAGTGCACAGTAGTGCGTTGGGGCACATGTAGTGCCCCAACGCACATCCATACACCGTGTTCCATACACCACATGGTGCACAGCACACAGTGCATGAATGTGCCCAAAGTGCTCATTTATACTGTGGCTTGTGTTGCAGCCCTTTTTCTGGGCCACAACACAAGCCACAGTGAAAATGAGCACTTTCTGACTGCCACCACGGCAGTCATATTGTAATTGGTTGGTCGGACCGCCAACTGCTTGTTGGGTGGTCTCCTGACCGCCGCAACAGTGGGCGATGGTCCAACCGCCCGATGTCATAATCGGGCTCTTCGTTTTGAGGGAATTATATTTAAAACCGGAAATATCTTGAATGTAGTAGCCTTACAAGACAGATAAAAATGAAAAGCTCATGGAATAGATGCATTTTATAGGCACAGGATGGAGAGGAACCACGCCTGAGTGTGGAATAAAGAGAGAAAATTGTTTTAGTAAGTTAGGTTAGACAATCCTAACTCAGGAGTGAGGCAAACCTCTTTTTTATGACGGGGACAAGGGAGAATAGTGAGCGAATATTTTAGGATCACATTTGTTACATATAAACTCTCACAAATAATGTATATTGATATCCCACCATAGAAACGCTAGTAACATTACTCGTAATACAACTTGATTGACTAATGTATTTAGGCACCGAACTTGAACTTAGGTGAGCAAATTCCTTTGTTTATGAGTGCAAACTCATGCTTGCTGTTCAAAAAACAGACAGCTACAAAATTTTAAAATCTCAGAAACAGGAAAATATCGTGCATTAAGCACTATAAAACTGGTTATTTGTACGATCTGAAACTTCCGTGATGAATTGCGATTCATCGCATTCAGTAGAAGTCATGAGAGACTGATTATCCTTCCCAATTCATGCATAGCGAGAGATTTCTTTTTGACCATACCTATGTGTGATTTCCCTCATTTTATGTACCGCCGAATAAACATAAAATCACAAAGTGCACTCCAACTACAAACACACACTCAGTTTTGATTATTTGATGCATGAAACCTCTTTTAAGTGACTTTTTCAAAGTTTGATATATTTGATGCTAGTAGAATAAGAAGGAATGAAGGTTTTAATGAGGGGATGTAAACATTTTTGGGTTCAACCCAGAAATAAGGCAATGAAATGTCATAAAAAGAGATTATAATGGAATCAGTGTTTGCCATGCACTTTTAGTGGGGCTCATTTATGCCAGGGGTTTTCTCAACTTTGAGTGAATCGCCGGTAAAATAACTAGAAGAAAAGGAAACCGTATTTTGTGGAATTTTGTTGCTAAAAGGAATAATCTTAGGAAACCATTGATGTCAATTATGTGTGGGAAGGGTAAAATCAAAACATAGTTGAATTGAAAAAAGGGTTGCGGTAGAGATTAAAGAAGCAGTAAGAGTTGCAGAAGAGTAGGCATGGTGGAAATTAAACATATCAGTATGAAAAAAAATGATGTTAAAACATTTCCTGAGTTGATGGGCTAGGGTAGCAGAACATATAAACTGATCTTAGACTATCATATGAGCGTCAAGACTTGAAAGTCACATTTTCGGTTATTATGTGGACCAGAGTGAAAATGTCAAAATCACAGTCTATGTCGTAATTGAATTTCCTGAAACTCAAGCATTCAAAATCATAAAGGAATACTGTTTTTCACAAAGCCAACAGGCCAACGGGAATTCCTGTTTCAGTAATTAAGAGAGACCCAGAAGAATATCTTCGTGAATGGCCACTCATTTATAGAACTGTAATGGAACTTGGGAAAATTGCACAAGAGAGGAAGGGATTGGTTTTACAACTAGGTTTGAACGTAATTTTCATGACGCCTTCATAATTTGGCATAATCTCAGGAATTGCTCATTGTGAAAATTACACATACTGCCTGAGATTACGTCATTACGCAACGTCTCATAAACAAGAGGTCCATTCAGGGACAACTTCTTCTTGCAGGATCACAGAAGCAATGTCCTGAACACAAGCAGCATTTCTTTAACATGGGCACCAACAAAATAACTTAAAAATTCATTTCACAATAACGCTTTCAACCAAGTGGATTGGCCGAGTAAATTTTAAGAGCAAAATGCATTTAAAAAAAAAAAAATTTAATTGGGGTTACGCAGGAAAAGTGACATAGAGAAAGAGGCAACTGTACAGACAGGATCAATTTCCTCTTCCTGTCTAGAAAAGGGACATCTTAAGGTTTTAGGGGGCTCTGGACCAAACGTAATTTTGGAGCCCCTGTTCCGAACAGCTTTGAATGTATGATCCAATTTCAGTTCTTTCATGCCCTCTTTTGCAAGGTCACTGACAGTACACAGGCTCACTCGTCTAAAGTCTAATTATGTTTACATCTAATATTCAGGGATAGTGATGTGTTTTCAATATTATAACACAGCAGCAACTCACTAATATTACTGCAAATAGTCTCTATGACACCCTCCCATTTCTCATATGTGAGATCCTGTTTTGATCTAAAAGAACCTTTTTTTATGGATGTTGCATGAAACATAAACACAACATTTCTCTGAAAAATATCTATAATAGGCTCTGACTCATCACTCACCTTTGAAATAAATTAAAGGAAAACGGTATTTAAAACAATTTGTGAAGGTGATCAGGGCATGACTCTCTGCAGAACAGAGCTGTCTCTATCAGGCCCCCTCCCCTGAAAGGCTAGGGCCCTAGGCCAGAGCCCACTTTGCACAGACCTTAAAACGCCTCTGGTCTAGAAGACTCCTCCCTGTGCTTTGTCCAGACTTTGCTTATTTTGGATTTCGATCTTGGAGGGAAAGCATTGCTCTTACTTTTTCTGCAATCTAAGCTGCATTACCCACCCTTGGAAGCTGGAAACTACTTTTTCCGGAAACTTTTTTGAACATTACCCTGAGTGAAGTGATCCAGTTGTTCTAAATGCTTCCTGAACATTTGCAAAAGGTGAAACAAGCATTTTCCAACAGCAATGAAAAAACAGCTGCTTTGGTCAACAGCTTAATCCGTCATCTGAACACAAATCAATGGTTGCGAAAAGAGACACTGTCCCCTAAAGAGTACAAAGAGATATTGGATCCACATTATAAAAAAAGTGCTGCTCACTTTAATTTCTTTTTAAACAGTGGATGCCTCAATTTACAAGAACTGAAGAATCATCAGGTACATCAGTGATCTAGAAGATGAACAATTCAACTTTGAGTTACTGGAGGTAAAAAGGAAAAAGGGACTAGAAAATGAAAAAAAAAATTCAAAGATGGACAAAATTGAAATGGATTGTGTTGAAAAGGGAGCACAGATGGGGAAGAACCAGGAGCAAGTTAGAGTGAGTGGCACTTCAAAAGCTCCAAACATGCGTTGCTCATAATGCTCTTACATATTATTTCTTTACAGTGAAATGCATCTTTGCTTCAGCTTTTTGTTTGAAAGGCTGGGAGATACATTTAATGTAATTATGCATAATTTCACTTAGTTTTTGTGAAATTTACACAACTATGCTAATGGTACTTGGGTGAATTTCACACACCTCTACTCATGACCTGTATGCAAGAGGGGCCCGCAAAGAGATCCAAGTAGTTGTTAACTCATAGCCCTATTATATTTGCAAACTTCTTATACACAGCAATAGAAGGGTGGGTCAAACGCAACAAAGTGGTCAATTTTCCACTACCTTGTTTCCAAAAGAAGTATACTCTCTCTTAAGTTTGTTTAAAAATCATGTGCAAGGACAGAGCATTTTATGGACTACAGTAGCACCATTGAAAGAGTGGATTGAGACAGGTTGTGTGATGAGATGTGTTTGTAAAGTATTGAAAAGGGCCTTTTACCTTTAATACGGCAGTTACCTGGGGATACTTGGATAAGTGCTACGCTAAATAATAGGCATAACCTTCTCCCAAGATCCTTATTAGCAATGGTTTAAAGGAAGGGTGTACCTTTGTACCATTATTGCTATAATTTGTATGTCCATTCGGCTGAGTGTTTTCAAAGAATTGATGTTGCACCCACGTAAGTTTAATGATTTGAAAATAATGTGATGGCTCTTTTCCATAGAGCAAAGACAGTTGGGACTGTTCAGAAAGTTAAGTTACTCTTGTGAGTAATTTACATGTGTAAATTTACTATTACACTTTTGATTAACTTTACTACTTTTGGCTAGTCCAAAATACAAGTGTAAAGTTACTAAAAAGTGTAGACGCATACATATAAACCCCTTGAAAAAGGGGGTGGAGCCTAATTTAGAAGTTTAAGTTGCTATAAAAAAAATAGTAGTTAGTGTAGTGTCAGAACTACTCAGTCAACTAACCTGAAAAGTCGCCGCAGGGTATTGGGTTGTCTTAGAGGGCTTAATGGAAAGAAGAGAATTCATTATTTGCCTAGTACTGGAGTTTCAAAGGCACTCAAGATGGCCACCAGAACGCAATCAGCAAGTCCGCAAATTAGCAGTCCAGGCATGGAATGCAATCAGGAATGTCCAGGTGAAGCACGCGTCGCACTGCGCACTTCACCTGAAGACTTCGACATAGCAGCAGCTTCAGAGGATCCCGGTGCGAAAATAGATTAGTTAGGGAAATACACGTCGCGCTCTTCAGAATTCCAGTCTTGCAGCAATACCCAGCATTCAGAAATTTTCGGCGTTCCGAAGCGTGGCAGACACGCATTACAGTGAGGAGTTTTGGGAGGGAGCTTAGTTGAGGAAACGTATCTGTGGAGAATAGGTCTCGGAGTATTTAGCCTGTTAAAGTGATTCTTAGTTGTAAAGAAAAAGCGCATGATACCGAGTTCGTTTGAATTTAACATTTCAGTTTGAAAAGTTACAAGTAAATAGCTGAAGGAGATTATTTCAGCGCCCGTTCAGGCATACCTTAGTTGTACAGTGCCACCTAGTGCACACACTGAGAATTTCCTAGATATTTAGTTTTAAAAGAAAAATAATAAGTTTCCTGACTAGGATTAATTCTAGCACGCTCAAACCTAGGATTTAGAAAAGTACATTTTAGCCAATCACTAGTGAATCTAGTAAACATAAAAAGAAGGACTAAGCGAAAATACACTTACCTGTTCCAGAACAAATAGACAGCGCCATCTGTAACTAGCCAAGGTGAGAAACTAAGAAAAGAGAACAAGGAAAAGGTACATATTAGAAGCAAGGCAGTATGAACTAATAATCTGACTAAAAGATATGTATTGGCATTGCAGTTGCAGTAAGGCAGCACACCACTAGAAGAAAGAAGAGAGGCAAAGGTCACCTAAACTCTGGGTAGGTTATAGAAAGGAAAAGAATGTAAATAACTGAGTAAGATTGTACAGTTATAAGAGGCATAATATACTTGTTTTCCTTAGCTTCTACGCAAGAAAAGACTCAATCAGAGAATAGAACAGGAAGAAAGAAGAAGAAGAAGCGGAGTGAAGACAGGTGGCAGTCTCTTCTCTGTCCCATCCCCTTTCCCCCCTGCGGTTTCCACAGAGTTCACGTGAAAGTCTAAAACGTGCGCTGGGAGGCTGTAGTGGGGCATAGGGAATTAGCGTTGTTCTGCTCCCGTGCATCTAGAGTGAGATTTGGCCTTGACATGTAGCACCACACACCAGCCCAGAGAAAATAATGGAGGCAGGAGCCCCTATAGGAAATAATGTTAAATTCAAATCAAATCAATTAATTTAAATAGTCTACAATATAAATATATAAATTAATGTTAAAAATATATTAAAAATAGAAAATAATTTAATTTTGAAATATTGTAATAACTTTTTGCATTTATAAATTATTGTAACACTAAAGTTTATTCAATATAATTAAATTACTTTTATTTAATTCAATACACCAACTTTAATAATTATTAATGCATAGTAAAATATATTTTAATACAATTTAAAAATATGGTTTTAAATAGTGTGACTTTTAATTCAAAATGGAGTTAACAGTGCTGCAGCATTTTTCTTAAGTTCTACATTTTAAATACATATATAATAATAATAAAACAAATTACATTAATATTAACATAATAATTTGTACAAACTTTATCCAAGTTGTAAAAACCTTTTTACTTTTCGCAATACTCTAGCATTGTGAGATCTCCACCCGACTGAACAGAACACCTTATAGTAATATATAGGCAACTTTTCCATATATATGTTATCATACAGAAATCTTCGCCTAACTGTGGCGCCTCCCTATGGTAAATTATAGGGAAATGTATAAATGTTTATTCAACTTGAAAAGACTTTATTAAGATATTTTTGTATAATATTATGATACAGCAAAATTGCTACAGTATCACTAAATACATTTAGATTTTAAAAATAAATTATTTTAAATGTATTCCATTACAGTCATATTATTTCTTCACAAGGTTGAATTAAAAAACAAATTCCGACCTGAATTAAAAAAAAATATGTTATGTATTAACAATTATTAATAGTGATGCATACAATTCATTAAAAGTAATTATATTTAATAAAGTGTATTTTACATTAATATTTAAATGCAAAAAGTATAGTAAAATGTTTTATAATTAATAAATGTTATTTTTAATACAACTTTGCATTAAATGTGATATATATACATATATATAAAATTGTATCATATTTATAGATATAAAATTGCACTAGAGATCAGACGTCTTATAGATCGAAAGATAATACTTGAGTTAGAGTAGAGCACTTGCACCTTACCGATAGTCACATTTAGCAATAAGCACCATTTTGATACACCAGATGTAAATTTGGAATAATATCTATATGGAAAATGGAATCAAATATCGATGGATTGATTAAAATGTGGATTATATGGTTTTAAATTATATGTTTAGAATATGATGAATTGAACTTCATGTACTTTACATCAAACATAGAATTTAAATTATGTCTTAGAATTGCATAATGAGATGAGAAGATTTCTTAGAATATATATTCTTGCAACAACTGATTCTCACTTCAAGTAATAATTAACTGATATGATATGTTGCTAATAATCTATCTAGATGAAATATTAAACCTTTTTCTTTCTCTTCTTCACTGATTATCCCTGTCTTCTTGACTTCTATAGCACACTGCATATCATCGACTTTGTTAATCTGATTTTTTTATATATATAAAAAACAGAGATTACCATTTGAAGTATATTATATATACATCTGGTATCATGTATTTAATGTATAGACTTTATGTGTATATTGGATACGCATATGTATATATATATATCGTTTTCTATACATTTTTATGATGCACTTGCACTTTTGTAAATATCTATTGTCAAAATGTAAAACTTTGCTGATATAGAAATACGCAATTTGTACTTTACAGAGATAAAAAATGACGCTCACCAATTGCCATAAGCAAAGTGAAGACTCATAGTCTAGTAGTCTAATCAAGTAAACAACAATGAAGTGTTAATGAACAAGAGCACTTTAAAAAGACGTTCTAGACATAGGGACTCTATGGTCCAGCAAAAGACGGGGAGCCGAAACGCGTAGACTGTCCGTCTGTGTGATTGTACTATGCACTATGGTGTTAAATAGTAAAAAATAAAGAAGAAAAAAGAAACATACCCATGTCTGTGGTGCCGTGAGTTTCAGTTGGAGAAGTGAAACGGAGACAGTGAAGCATATATGGTATATAGTCTTTATTTCGATCACACAGATCATAAAAGACAATTACACATTTTTTATTTTTTTAAAACACAGTACAACATATTAAAAAGTATAGATAAAAACATACAATTTTGGGCTCAACACTTGACATTATACGATTAACATAAGAAGTGGAGTTAATATGAAGACATAAAAGATTTTAAAAAGGGTTGTTTATAATATTACAATCATAGAACTACTAAAAAAGTACAAAGTGTAAAAACTGGTACCCAATCATTGAGGCTAGAAAAAGTGCAAATGCTATTCTATGAGGCTGCAATTCTGTATATTCGTAGGCATATGTTGGACATTATTTGCAGAGCAGTGCAGCTGTTAACCAATTTGTTTTGTTGTTCCATCTTGACCAAAGTGTTATTATGCCTGACATGGCCATTCCATCTTCTTTTTACTATAAACTACTGCTTTAGCTTGCCTCTAGCGTCTTAAGCGATTCAGCGCATATTCTCCACGACCAACCTAAGAATTTGGCAATAGAGATCACACAGAACTCGTTAGTGTTTGACCTCATAATTCTTAGCGCTGTGGAGCTAGACCTGGTACCCAAGGTAGTGCATAAGGGTTTTAGTCATTTGTCCCGGGGGGCCTTGTAGGCGGGACAAACAAAAAGGATGTGTGGGATTGACTCTTCCAGCTCTATACATAAATAGCACTTATTGTCGTTAGTGTTGTGCCATTTGTGGGTAAAGGATTTTAATGGTAACGAGCCAACCCGGAATTGAAAGAATAATCTCCTGTCAATAGGCATGGTAATCACATCCCAGTAGGGCTCGTACCTTGGACAAGGCTTATGCTCTATAAAAGAGCCGGTCAAGGAAGTATACTCAATGGTACGTGAGCTGCTTGTGGTAACCATGGACCAGTATAGCTCCTTGAGTTCTCGTTTGGTTGGGAGCCGGTGGCCTTCTGGGTCTTCCCACAAATGGCTCAAGCCCATCTTAACTAAGGTGCTCTTCACCTTTTGTAGCCAGCTTATCTTACAGGAGGTATCAGCCTGTCTAACGTCCTTTAGTGCTTTTGCATAGTGTGATAGTTTGGGAGTGGACCATATTCTGCGCCAGTAGGCTATCGGTCTGAACCTTGCTGTCTCCTCCAGGCGATTACATCCTAGGTCATTGAAAAGGGGCTTTAATGGAGTACTTTGCGGAAGGCCTATAAGGCCTCTCACAAATTTGTTCTGGGCTAAGACTAGAGGTGTTAGTTTGTCGAAGCCCCACAGTTCTGCCCCATATAAAGTCGCTGCCACGACTTTGGTGGTGTAGATCTGCATCGCTGGACCGATGGGCTTAGTTTGCGAGGTCTTGTGTTCTCTCAATAGTGCACCAGCTATTTGGCAGTGTTTAAGGGCCATGGTCTCGATCTGAGGCTTCCAATTTAGTTTTCTCCCAAGGGATATACCTAGATAATTGAAAACATCAGTCTGTTCAAGGATTTCCTTATTTAGGTTTACTCTGCCCTTTATTGCTCTTTGTTTGTGAAGGACCATGAATTTAGTTTTGCTTGTATTTATTAAAATACCACAATCCTTGCAGAAAGCCTCAAAGTGCATCAACGCCCTCTGCAGCCCACTTTGTGTTTTTGAGATGACCAACGTGTCGTCTGCGAACATAAGTATCGGGACTTTGGAACCTGCAAGTGAAGGAGCGTCTGTCGGGAACGAGGAAAAATAGTCGATGACCCCATTTAGAAATAGGGAGAATAGTGTTGGGGCCATTACACACCCTTGACGAACCCCTGTAGATAAAGGGAACCGATCTGTGGTGTTACCCTGTGAGCCCCAGCGCACTTGAGCGTAATTGGCCTTGTGTAGTCTGACAATAATGGATAGTAAGTCAAGTGGCATCCCCAGATCCTTTAGGACCTCCCACAGCTTTTTTTGCGTTACCATGTCAAAAGCGGACTTGAGGTCCACAAAGGCGGCATAAATTGTACCTCCTGCTAGCACCACCACCCGCCACTAAATTAGAATAAAACGGAACACCTGGTCAATGGTGCTCACATGAGCACGAAAACCAGCTTGGAACAGGTGTTAGTATGTCATTCTCTGTGATCCAGTTTTGGATTCTGCCCAGCACTAAGCTTCCCAAAATATTCTGGATTGAGTCTATAAGACTGATTGGCCTATAGTTGCTGGGACTGGATCGGTCGCCCTTTTTGTAGATCGGCAGAAATTCTGCTCCATGCCAAGATTCTGGTATTGGGGCTCCACTAGCAATTGCATTTGCTAGTTGCTGTATATACCTTTGCCAGATGTCACTATCATGCAGGAGCAAGTCTGCCGGTTTACAATCAGGGCCCGGGCTCTACCACGAGGTACTGTTCTTAACGCCGGTTCAACCTCACCCAGGTCAAAAGTTAACGCCGTGTCAGTGTGAGGAACTTGAAACGGTTCTTCTATCCCCCTCACATCGTCTGCAGCAAATTGTGCCTCAAAGAAAGTAACCCACTGTTCTGGTGCCACATAATTGTGTGGTGTAGGAGCCTGACCACCACTACCCCATTTGACCAGATGCCAGAACTTTTGAGGATTTTTCTCTGTACTGGCCTATTGGAGGTTGTGCCATCTGAGTTCGTCCAACTCTTTCTTTGCTTTTAGCTGGGTTGCTCTATAGATCTTCCGTGCTAGTCTGATTCTACCCAATTCCTTTGATTTTATAGCTGAGGCCAAGATCCTGTAGGCATCTCTGCACGACTTGTTATACCAGGTAGCATGCTTTGTGTTGGCTTTACTTTGCTGACTACTAGGCTTTATAAAGTGGGTTTTAATTTTGCCAAATAAGTCTTCATGGGCTCGACTTATGGTCTCATTTAGTTTGGCCTGAGAAGTAGCAGATTGGAAGACTGCTAGGGACTTCACTACTTCAGCCCTAATCAAAGCGAGCGATTGTTCATTTTCCAGAATGCGGTCCCATTTGACCCGCCTCGTGTCATTACAAATCAGAGCATTAGCTGTCGAACACTGAGCTACCTGTGGCTGGGGTGTTACTAAACCTTGAGCTGACATCTTGAGTATAAGAGAGTTATGATCACTTTCTACTCTTTCTATAACCTCCATGTTAATGAGAAGTGGCCAGTATTCTAGATTGATAAGGAACTAATCAATGCGGCTCCTTCTCTGGCCATTACAGAATGTATGGGAACCATATCTGTCCGAGGGGACTCTGACGTTAACTGCCCTAATACCCCGCTCCATACACAATGCTTTGAGTTGTGGAGCGGCCTCCATCCATTTCTTGATCGGGGGCAGCTCTAACAAGGGGATATTCCACTGTGTGTCTTCCTCCTCATTAAGATTGCTATTGTCCTGGTCAAGGGGCTCGAAGGTGGTGTTAAAATCACCTGCTATAACAAGGTTACCTAGTCCGCGACATTTATCTAAAAGGTCATCTAATAAAAAGACAGTGTTAGACTGTCTGCCTCCTATGTGACCTCTAGCATACACATTAAATATCATTATTTGGGTATGCGGATTTGGTTGAAGCTGAATTGACATTATGTCTGGGTTGTCAATAAAAATTTCTTCAACCCTGTAGCGGGAACTCTGTCTGACCCAGATTTTTAGCCCACCTGATGGTTTGCCCCGCTGACCGCTGATTGTGGGTTTGTAGAAATTAAGGTAACCTGGGCGGTAGATTGGATTAGCGGACCATGTTTCCTGGAATATGCAGATATCCTGGGCTTCAATAAATGCTGACCATTCAGGAGATGGAATTTTGGACTGCAGGCCCGCAATATTCGAGGAAACATATACGAACTGGGCTGGCTCCTGCTCAAGCCTGGGACAATATACGTTGCCACAATCGCGCTCCTTTATTCCAGTAACGAAAGGAATCCTTTCCTGATTAGTGGTGTTACTAGTGGGAGTTAATGGCAAACATACCCAGACTTCACCATCCAACTTGATGATTACTGGTAGTTGGAGTGGATGGGGGATGTTCTCTAACCATCAATCGTTCAGATGTAATGTGGATCCCTCTGTGCAGTTATCATCGGTGTTGCATGATCTTGTGTTGGTTAATGGTTCTGGGGGATTATACTTTATCCTAATTTTTGTTTTGGATCATGTGTGAGGTCCTGATGTCAAAGGCCACTAGATTATCAACCAGACTCAGTATTGGATAGTGTTAAACAGACGTAGTCGTGCTCCATACCAGATATTCGTGATCTTTTGGCTGAGAGAATGTCTTCCCTTATAATAGATCTGCACTTCCTCACATGCCTAAGCCATTGTGTGCATTTGTTAATGAGAGAATGTTCGTCTACTTTTATTAGGCTGGGGCTTATTTTGGGTATATTAGTTAAAAAGAGTTTGCAGTTGGCTGCTTTTGACTAAGGTAGGCTCCCTGTGGTGTTTGACCAATCAGATGGTTTCTATTTGGAGGAGTATAATCAACGACACCGACCTCTGTGCATAATGAGCCTAAGCTTCCTGGCCTGACCTGCATGCGAGGAGGGGGGAGTAAAATGTGGGCCCTTCCGTAAAGTTGGGGGGGTACAATTCCCTAGATTGCTGAGGGTCCACTGGATTGGTGGCAGAGGCCATATTATTTGTAGTTATGCCGCCATATTGCTTCCCTATAAAATTGGACTGCTGGAGCATAGTCAGTCTATTCTTTATGCAGGGAGAATCTTGGGTCAATTGTTTTATGGAGTTTGTTAGCATGCCAACTATTTCTTTAAGAGCACAGACCTCCTCGGTTAATTTGTTGGTCTTCGCTTTTAAGCCCTCAAACTGAATAATGAACTGTTTCATACAACCCTGCGCACATACTGGTGCGGATACTGTGTCATTTAACCCGTGTGATGGCTGTTCGACCAGGACATCATCATTCAGATCAGTGAGGGGGCGAATCTATTTGTGCACCTGGGAATGGGCTTGTGAAGGCTTGAGTTGAGTGTGATGGGGCTTGTGGGTGGCAAATGGACACTCACAGTGTGTGTGGTTTCCCCTTGCTTGCTCGATGGAGGCCCCTTTGGTGGAAGTCTTCTAAATATACCTGCAATGGATGGTGGACCGCAGTTGGTAGAACTAGAGGAAGGTTCCCTGTTAACATGGCAGGGTTCGGTGCCTGAAGGTGCTGTTAATATGTCTTCACATTTATCAGGCTGTCAATACGACCCATGACACAATTGTTGTCTTTGTGTTTTAATGATTTAGTGGATGTTTTTGCCTTCTTCACCTTCCCTGCTAGGTCCCCCCCTGCGCCTGTGCCCTCTGTGGCTTTCCGTTTCCCCATTTTTCTCCTAACACTTGAATGTGTAACCGATGATGTGACAGTAGATAGTGTTACAAAACAAGGTTGTAGTAAAGGCTTCAACTAGATGGTATTAGCTGAGCATAATCAAAAACAAAGTGGGAGCACAGAAGCTAGATGATTAGACTCCCTAAAAGAACTCTGGAACCCAGTCCGGCGCACCCTAACAGTCGAGAGGGGGCCAATACCCAGAATGTTAGTGGGTCTTGGTTAACACAAATCAAATAACCAGGGGCAAATGACCGGGATGAGCACCAAGTCAGCTTTGGGGTTAGCCAAATAGACGTACTGAGCTCCGTTGGCGGAACAAGCAGGAGATGACCGTGAGCCAGCAAGGAACAATCGAGAGGTTACAGTACCTTTTCAGTTTGAATCGAGAGTCCTCACACCGCTGATCTGGACCAGATGAAAGGGGTATGGCCCTGCCCTGTCTCTTCCTGTCAATGGCGGGCAAGGATGGGCCTGCCCTTGGCCCGCATCGCGGGAGAGTGTTGGCGCTTTTGTAGTGCTTGCGGCCCCTCCTCCTGTTAGAGAGACTTCTGGAACTTGGAGTCCCCCTCGCAACTGGACCGGGTGAAAGGCTGGTGAGTCCCGAGTCGCGGGAGACTGTTGGTGCTTTTGTAGCGCTTGCGGCCCCTCCTCCTGGCAGAGAGACTTCTGGAACTTGGTGTCCCCCTCGCAACTGGGCCGGGTGAAAGGCTGGTGCGTCCCGCGTCGCGGGAGAGTGTTGGTGCTTTTGTAGCGCTTGCAGCCCCTCCTCCTGGCAGAGAGACTTCTGGAACTTGGAGTCCCCCTCGCAACTGGACCGGGTGAAAGGCTGGTGCGTCACGCGTCGCGGAGAGTGTTGGTGCTTTTGTAGCGCTTGCGACCACTCCTCCTGGCAGAGAGACTTCTGGAACTTGGAGTCCCCCTTGCAACTGGACCTGGTGAAAGGCTGGTGCATTCCGTGTCGCGGGAGAGTGTTGGTGCTTTTGTAGCGCTTGCAGCCCCTCCTCCTGGCAGAGAGACTTCTGGAACTTGGAGTCCCCCTCGCAACTGGACTGGGTGAAAGGCTGGTGCATATATATATTCACTAAAAAAAAACAAAGGTTACAGGGATGTTATAGTGAGGCTCAGATTTCACTCGTACAAAACCAGTGAAATTCAACAGTTATAGTTACCTGAGCTAACTATAACTTATGCCCTTGCAATGAACTGCATATGACCTCACATAATACATCACTCATTACATGGTCAGTGACATCACTGATGACATCAACAATGACATCTCAAATGACTTCACTGATGCCATCACTGATGACATCAGCAAGCATGTGTTAGTGTTTTTAAGAGTTTATGGGTATTAAACATTCATACTAACCTATTATAAAAGTTAAACTAGTATACTAGGTGCACTACTAGTTAGTGATTCTACTTCTAACATATATTATGTGAGTGGCTGTGTGATTGTATGTATCCTTGTATGTATGGGTGTGTAAGGGGCAGTATGGGTGTATCAGTGGGTGTCTGAGTAGCTATGTGGGTGAGTGATGTGCTTTGTAAGAGGCAGTATTGGTGAGTGAGTGGGTGAGTCAGTGGCTGTATGACTGAGTGAGTGACAGTATTGTTATGTGCTGGATTGAGGCCCTAACATAGGTGCGCCGTTTCAGAGGCACAAATCCTTCGTGCCACAAAGTCAGGCAGGCCCTTTCACCTACATTAGCCCTCCCTTCACAAATAACGAGCAACAGAGGCTGTCCCTTATCTGACGTGTGCTCTGGGTGCAGAAGACGGTCCATCCTAAATACATCATCTCTATGTCCAACAGTGACTAACCTACGTCACAACGAGTTCTTAGAAACAGACCCTTAAGCTCTTGGGATTTTCCCTAGCACAGGATTATTGATTTCTCCAAGAACTCATTAAATATGCATGAACCACTATTTCCTAAGGGTTCATTCCTGACGTCTTCCTCTAACCGACTTTACGTCAATACTAACATTCCAAGGCACCTATCAGGTATAAATATACCTCCCTTTGCCCAAGCAAACCAGAGGGGACCGAGACTTCCATGCCGACACTCTGACCTGAGACGCTGCAACCTGCGTCATGCCACAGCTCCAGCTGGCAGAGGTCCATCCACCCATCCTGGGGTGTCCAGCTCAAGATCAGGATGAAGTCCCACTAAGGTAATGGGGTTAGACAGTGCTATTGGTGGCCAGGGTTCAGAAGTCAGACTATTGACTTTGTCTTGAACTGCAACATCTGTAAACAGATGCCAGGCTCCACCATCACAAGACCTGCGCAGGTCCCATTTCTAGACAGCATCAGACTGTCCACTAGATTGTGTTCTGTAACAGGACCACTGTGGCCCCTCAAATTTTGAGGTGACTTAAAAATATATCTTGGTGGCAGTGGATCCTTGCTCAAGTTTCCTATAGGTATGGCCTCAGCACTCGGCTGACGCTCAAAACTGTTATAGAAAGATTTGGGAGTCCATAACAGGAGATACGCAATCAACGTTACACCCTGACTGTGGCCCCACGCTTAGCTCTCTGGCTGACAAGGAGGCCATGGAAGGGATGGACGTAGTATTGCGGTACTCGTCTCCAACGCCATCCAGAGGGAATTTAGGTAGAGGAGAGGAAGGACTGGGGCATAGAGCAATCTTTAACAGCTAGGGTATTAGGCGGGGCGTTAGTGAGGTCAAACACTTATATGGATTCAGGGGGCAATACACACCCAGCCAAGAAGCTCTCTAGGAGGTCTGACTTCATTTACGAATGTGTGAACCTGATCATAAATGTGAAGGCACAGTGGCGGATGAAAACCATTCTGTATCTATGATCGTTTGGCTGTTTTACAGGAACTAAAGGAAACAAAGAAACAAACAAAGATTCTGTCAAAGTGAAACAGGCCGCCACTGGGAAGTCGAGGTAATCACGGCAAGACCTGTCTGAATCCCAAAAGTCGGGGATCTGGGCAGAGAGAGATAAAGATCGCGGACACAAAGGAATTTGGCCCCTCATACAGAAATACATGTGCCAGTCCTTAAAGTGAAAGGAACAAGAACTGTACTTTTGCCGCATCTTGCCGTGAAAAAGGAAAACAGATTCATTTCAAATGAAAGAATCAACCAAAAACTATGTGGCCAATACTGAGCAGGAGGCCTCGTGAACTCCACAGTAGTAGACGTCCCTCTCACTACTATTCAAGAAATTCAAACTGAAAAGCTCATCACGTTTGAGAAATCAAATCCATGGGGTGGGGGAATATGCAACAATGCAATGGAACTAGTTCTCCTTGAACCAACCTTTCAAATTCAAAATAAAAGTCAAGACAACACTCAAGTTGCAATTTGGCCAAAAACAAATGTGTACACCAACGTTTTTCAACAAAAGCATCAAATAATAAAAGCTTCAACGTTTTAAAAAAAAACATCAACTAATAAATGCATCAATGTTTTTCAACAAAAGCATAACATATTAACTTTACCATCTGAACGTTTTTCAGCAAAGACATCAACTATTAACTTCAAGATTTCAACGTTTTTCAACAAAAACAGCAGAAATAACTTCAACTAAACACAGTGCAATTTCAACAATTGATCATACAGCTACTGGCTATTTCATTAACTGTGATACGTTTTCCATGGCTCCACGTGAACAGGAAGCGAAGTCAGCCCAAAAACAAACAACTAACATGCAAGTACAAACTTTTGAACCTTTTCTTTTTCCAAAAGATACAGACCTGGCTTCACCATAGAACTATGGAGTATTTCTGGGTTCATCTTTTTCTGTTCTGGCTTTGCTTAGAGCTAGCTTTTGTATGACTCTTAGTGGACACTTTCTACAACACAGGATCAACATAAAACTGAAGCCACGTCCATTTTCAATTCAAATGCAAAAGAGACTTATAAATGTATTCGGCCTGAACAAGCCTTTGTATTCTAAATGATGTATTTAATCATCCGGTTTTTAATTCTGATTAATGTATTTTGAACTTTCATTTATTTTCATTCATTTTATCATTCATTCAGTGATGTCATTACCTGCAGTACATTTTTCTGAAAATTGGGTTACTGATACAGTGAATAATATGCTGTCTGTTTTAGAAATAATTGCTACATTTTCAGATCATGAAATGTTAGAGATTTATTCTTATTATGACACTTTATACCTGTTACCTTCATTAAGGTTATCAACTCCTACACAATTGTAATGCATCTAGAAATGTGGTTGTTTAAACACCAGTAGGAACGTTGCCAAACACCACCAAACACCATCGCACGGGGTGGAATAGTTGACATACATCAGCAGGGGCAACATTAGATGCCATTTACAAAACAACAGGACAGACCCAGTTAGGAAAGTATGGGTGGTTTGGCCTTCTGACACAAATACTTGTCACAAAAATGATTCCTGAACATCACCAAGGGACTCAGTATAAATAGACCAGACCTACGTTATGTACAGATAACATCCAGAGGTAGTGAAATCCTACAGTGTAGGGAAGTTGTGCCTTTTTTTGGCTAGAAGCCCCAACACTGACAGTAGTGAAACGAACGTTTCCTTTGTAAAATTCAATGCTTTAGGCAATCTGAAAACCATGCTTGTGCAGCACTTTTACTTTTCAGTTCACATCAGCAAAAGAAATATTTTTCTTTTTGCAAAATAGCACTCTTAAATACAGACTGCCCCTCTTTCCTTTATGACAAATTTTATCTTTCACATACAAGCAGTGTGATACACCTTGGGAATACCTCACGAACAGGAACTATGCTTTTCATGGTTTCTAAAACTCCTGGTGGCCTACGACATTGGGGGCAGCCCCGACACCCACCGACCACGCACGCAACCTGGGAGTCATCCTCGACTCAACGCTCTCCATGGCCAAGCAAGTCAACGCAGTCTCCTCCTCCTGCTTCAACACCCTCCGCATGCTCCGTAAGATCTACAGGTGGATCCCGACAGATACAAGAAGAACAGTCACCCAGGCCCTCATCAGTAGCAGACTCGACTATGGAAACGCCCTCTACGCAGGAGCCCCAGCCAAGCTCATCAAACGACTGCAACGCATTCAAAACGCCTCGGCACGCCTGATCCTCGACGTACCACGCCACAGCCACATCACCCCCCACCTGAGAAACCTGCACTGGCTCCCCATCGACAGGAGAATCTCCTTTAAACTCCTCATCCACGCACACAAGGCACTCCACAAGACCGGCCCAGCCTACCTCAACAGACGGCTCTTCTTCTATACCCCCAACCGCCAGCTCCGCTCCACCGACCTCTCCCTCGCCACCGTCCCCCGCATCCGAAGAACCACCACCGGCGGCAGATCCTTCTCCCACCTCGCCACCAAGACCTGGAACACTCTTTCACTCAGCCTACGACAGACCCAAGACCTGCTGACCTTCAGGAGGCTACTCAAGACCTGGCTGTTCGACCAGTAGCGGCACCCCCCCTTTTTCTTCCCTTTTTCCTTTTCTCTTCCCCAGCACCATGAGACCCTTGCGGGTAAGTAGTGCGCTCTACAAATTCCGTGATTAATTGATTGATTGTGCTCCCACAACGATTCTGTGAGGTATTACAAAGGTCCGTCCCCTGCAGTAACTAGCAACAGAAATGTTGTGTCTCCCAGCCGCTTTTTATCTCTATTTTGCTAAAACATGTCCTGAACCACATTTTTTCTCTTATTGTTTCAACTTTCACCGGGTGCTTGGAGCTTTCCCTCTAAATTGACCTTTATTTTTTTTTCTAAAGAAAGCATGGTCTTCTGAACAGCTTGTAAGAGTTTTCAATTTTATAAACAGGAACTTTTATAAGTAACTACTGACTCTAAGAGAGTATTTTTTAATGACACTATAGATTTTTCCTGTCTCCACAGAGTCTAGTAATTTTACATATTTTAACAGCTGCTATTTTTTCGGCTCATAGACCACTCTCATGCAACTACCTGCCAATTATATGCAAATGCCTATTTTAGTCACGTAGTTTGCTTTTAAATGGGTTATTCACGATTGCCCATAGATTGGAGTGGGTGTTATGTGCTGGATTGAGGCCCTAACATAGGTGCGCCGTTTCAGAGGCACAAATCCTTCGTGCCACAAAGACAGGCAGGCCCTTTCACCTACATTAGCCCTCCCTTCACAAATAACGAGCAACAGAGGCTGTCCCTTATCTGACGTGTGCTCTGGGTGCAGAAGACGGTCCATCCTAAATACGTCATCTCTATGTCCAACAGTTACTAACCTACGTCACAACGAGTTCTTAGAAACAGACCCTTAAGCTCTTGGGATTTTCCCTAGCACAGGATTATTGATTTCTCCAAGAACTCATTAAATATGCATGAACCACTATTTCTTAAGGGTTCATTCCTGACGTCTTCCTCTGACCGACTTTACGTCAATACTAACATTCCAAGGCACCTATCAGGTATAAATATACCTCCCTTTGCCCAAGCAAACCAGAGGGGACCGAGACTTCTATGCCGACACTCTGACCTGAGACGCTGCAACCTGCGTCATGCCACAGCTCCAGCTGGCAGAGGTCCATCCACCCATCCTGGGGTGTCCAGCTCAAGATCAGGATGAAGTCCCACTAAGGTAATGGGGTTAGACTAAATCCTAGGGGGGATTCTTGGCTCTCTAAGACCTACACACATGCTAGGTACACTTAGGTACATCTAGTTAGGCATCATAGGGGTATAGGCTTTATCTTAAATGCATTCTGCATTTCATGTATGTGTTCATTACTATTGCACAATGGTAAAACTGTACCATGCATTTTTATTTAACTGCACTGCTGGCCATATTTCTCTGCTACTGTCCAACAGTTGTTGCAGCACATATTACCAGTACTAGAATAACAACTGTGCAATAAATTTTATTGTAAACACACCCGACTGTTTCTTCTATGTACTTCTCTGAGATGAGTGACTGAATGAAAAGTAGTATATTGTTTCCACGATCCTGAGGGATCAGGGTTTTATGTTATGTGGTTGCCAGAAGCTATTCCCTTCTTGTTCTCAAGAAGTTTCTAGTGGCCTCTGAGCTATCTGGTACACAGTAATTAAGTTTAATATACGCGATAGGGGCATACCGACCTCAGTCCTATGCCAAGCCTATAGTGTATGTTATTCCAATGCGCAGAACCTATCAGGGAAATAGGAACTACACTACATGGCGCCCAACTTGAATTTGGCACTCTTTTAACAGTAGAATCTGAGTAGTTCAGTCATGCTTATTCTCAGAGACCCCTACTCACAAAACGCCAGAGACGTCTGGAGTGGGTAGGCACAAAATTCCGCCACAGCTGAGTAGGCAAACTTCCTATGTGTTGGCTGTTGGTTAATCAAGCTTGAAGGAAATAGTTCCCGAACAATTGTGCCTTTTAAAACCTTATCTTAAAACCCTTTTTTAGGACATTTTGTTTTCACAACACAATGTCTGTCGAGGCAGCTGCTCCTGTCACTGGGACACAGGTCTCAAATGACGAAGAGGAAGCAAATGCAATACATTTTGCATCCAAAATCAGGCATACACTCACACAAAAACTCCTCAGACATGGTTTAACAGACCGAGGAGGTACAGTGATATTAATAGAGGCACACGAAGATTATCAAACAGATGTGTTCTATTCTTGGGTTACATTCCCAGCAGTAAATGCAACAACTCAGACTTTTCATTCTTACATACATGAAAAATTCCCAGCGGTCTACACTCCGTTCGAGGAGATTAAGATTCCGCTCACTGACCAGGACCACAACTTCTGGTTTAATGGCGCCCTACAACAAATAAATAAAACCAGGCTCGGTCCACTAGGTAGACCAGGAGCTACATGGCCGACATTAACCGGCTACACACCACATCCTGACATTGATATAATGCCACAAGATGCACTGCTCTTACAACACAAAGAGTTGGTAAAACTCTTACAGAGCCATGACGCAATTCGTCATGAGGACACTTGGTGTCCAGCCCACAGTAGCTACAAATAACACAGCTCCAACACAGAGCACCGCTACTAAAATCACTCCACAAACATTACACACAGTAATGGGTAAACTGCCCATAAAATGTGAACAGATTCCTTTCTGGGTAGCTCAGGGAGAGAAGGAAAGTCAGCACACAAAGAAGAGCGCAAGCAGTCCAAGGACAAGCACGCTCAGGACTTTTCTAAAACAGAAGACAAGCCACAATCCAAACCTCAATTTAAAAAGAAAAAAGTTGCAGGTCTCAAAGTTAGACATGCACAGAATCCTAAGGACTCAACTTCTGAATGGGGAATGGGCTCAGACAATGCTAGACAGCGTGGCAGAAGTAACAATAGGTCGCCAGAACCTGAAGGAATTTCTGGACAGCAAAATTGAATGATTACATCACGGTGGGAACACCAGACAAACGGGGTGAGCGTCCCACACAAGTTATATGAAATAACACTCCGCATGGAGGAGGACAAACACAGGAAAGTAAAAGGTCTCTCTGCGAAGAACCTATTGTCTGGTTTTGACATACTGTTAGCAGAACAAGATTAGCCGCCAGCATTCGTCAGGGAGCGCCCAAAGGGAGAAAGTATATTTTCCTGCATTTTCCAACCATGTTCCCGTTCACCTTAAACATACATATGCACAGGAGTGGGCAGTAGCCCAAGTTCCAGCATTGTATAAAAATCACGCTGGATGGGATGATGCCTCAACCCACCACGTGATCCCGTTAATAGTTTCACCACATGCTCAAAGACAATATCCTATTAAGCAAGAAGCTAAAAACACAGGTCAGGGAGATCTTAGATCAACTTGAATACCAGGAGATCATTGAAAAATGCACTTCACAAAAGAACAATCCCTTGTTTCACTTATCAAAACATGATAATACATTTCGTCCAGACACTTGAACACTTGCACAAAGACATATGCTGTCCAACATGCAGATAGTGCCACATTAATGAATAACATTATGCGGGAAAAAATACAAAATGACACTTGTTGTCTCAAATGGATTTTTCTGTCAAACTATAGCACCTGAAAACAGGTACCTAATAGCATTTAGTATATTAGAGTCCCAGCGATAGTTCTTTGTCATCTCCCCCGTGGGTATAAGAACAGCTATGGGGTATTTTCTGAAAGAGTTACTGAATAGCTAAAGCACTTTGATGAAGAAGCGTTGTCCTATATGGAGGATATTTATCTAACGGACGACCTATTGGGGAAACACTTGACCAGGGTGAGCACCATTATTATGGGATTCGCCTCTGAGGGCTACAAATTTAATTTTGAGAAATCAAAAATTGCCAACCTCTATGTCCTATTTTTGGGATACTAGTTTTCAAGTGAAGGAAAAGCCTGGCAGCTAACTTTTTAGAAAAGTGTGCGCTGCTCCAGCCTCCAAAGACATTAAAACAACTTCCAATCAGTACTGGGATTCCTAGATTTTGGCAGAACATACATTTTTGATTTCGCAGAGAGAGTAAAACCTTTCTACGACCTTTTTCAATCCTGACTTTTCAGTCAAACACTGGACACAAGAACACACCAATATTCTTTGTTCACTCCAGGAAGATATTATTGCTTCCAAACACATACACACATGTGTAAACTTGCACTACTTGGTACTCAGTATCATTTTGGGTCAATGCGGGTACACTTATTAAACCTTTAATGAAGGTGAAACTGTATCAATCGCATACAAATCTCATCTGTACACAAACACAGAAATGAGTTTTAATTCAACAGGAAAAAATTCTGACAACCATTCAGACTGCTGTAGCAAAAGAAAGAGCACTGGCTCATGGAATGATGCATTATTGTCGTCACCCCAGTACCGGGGCTAGCATTCCTAATGCCAAAGCCTTACATCCAGAATGGATACAAAGGGCTAATTCTTTTGCTGCATCAGACTTTGAATCCAGATTTGATCCAAGTTTAAAAACACAGGCATTCCTGCAATATGAAAAAGAACATCATCTACCAAATGAAATCTTGCCTCTAGATCAGTATGAATTTTTAAAATTTACACTGATGGGTCTGCCCCACCGGCCGCCTTTGTTAAAGAACAGATGCTGGATGGCAAGTTCCGTCCTCATTGCACCAAAAAACTACCTCTAGGTAATAGCACGGCTCGGTTGGCAGCTTTAAAAGCCCTGATACTTGCACTTGTAAACACGGATCGAGAATTCCCCACACTCATTGTGTGCGATTCCTTTTACAGTGTGCAATCATACAATAAAGCATAGAACGCTTTGGGAACAAGTAGTTCAGTTGAGAAACGAACTACCTCTGCCCACTGAAATTTTGCCTCTCGATCAGTACGAATTTATAATTTATACTGACGGAGCAGCACAACCCGCTACAGGGAGTAAGCAAGCTTACAGTGCAGCGTGCGCAATCGTTAAAGGTCGCATGCGCGATGGTAACTTCAGACCAATGGTCACTAAAACTCAATCTCTAGGAGATTGTACAGCTCAGCGAGCTGAACTACAAGCGTTCAAACTGGCACTTGAAAATACAGATCGTGAATTCCCCACACTTATAGTGTGCGATTCCTTTTACTGTGTGCAATCATATAATAAATATTTACATCATTGGGAACAAAATGGGTTTAAAGATGAAAAAGGTGGCATAATTAAACACAAAAATTATGGGAACAGGTAGTGGAGTTGAAAAACGACCTACCAAACAAAAACTCACGTGATTAACACACTGAGTCATCAACGTGATGGCGTGCATGTTGCAGGGAATTCATTGGCTGTAGAAGCCACACAGGGGCTGTTCACACAGCTTCCGTAGCTGCGCACACTCGTTCAACAACGAGAATAGACGGTTAGAATATGGTGGCTGTAATTGCTTCAAGCAAAGGCAGCACCGCAGTGCCTAAGAAATTTCCACTCATATACTCCTACAAGTTAGGTGCAAACAACATTCCATATGCTCAGATTCCTGGGTGGGGGATAGAGTATTTCCAAATATGGATAGTAGGCAGGAATTAATCATTTAAAGCACACAAGGGCTTGGGCTCCGCGCATTCAGGGGTAATAGCTACTATTTCTTCATTGCAAACAGTGCTATTGGTGGTCAGGGTTCAGAAGTCAGACTATTGACTTTGTCTTGAACTGCAACATCTGTAAACAGATGCCAGGCTCCACCATCACAAGACCTGCGCAGGTCCCATTTCTAGACAGCATCAGACTGTCCACTAGATTGTGTTCTGTAACAGGACCACTGTGGCCCCTCAAATTTTGAGGTGACTTAAAAATATATCTTGGTGGCAGTGGATCCTTGCTCAAGTTTCCTATAGGTATGGCCTCAGCACTCGGCTGACGCTCAAAACTGTTATAGAAAGATTTGGGAGTCCATAACAGGAGATACGCAATCAACGTTACACCATGACTGTGGCCCCACGCTTAGCTCTCTGGCTGACAAGGAGGCCATGGAAGGGATGGACGTAGTATTGCGGTACTCGTCTCCAACGCCATCCAGAGGGAATTTAGGTAGAGGAGAGGAAGGACTGGGGCATAGAGCAATCTTTAACAGCTAGGGTATTAGGCGGGGCGTTAGTGAGGTCAAACACTTATATGGATTCAGGGGGCAATACACACCCAGCCAAGAAGCTCTCTAGGAGGTCTGACTTCATTTACGAATGTGTGAACCTGATCATAAATGTGAAGGCACAGTGGCGGATGAAAACCATTCTGTATCTATGATCGTTTGGCTGTTTTACAGGAACTAAAGGAAACAAAGAAACAAACAAAGATTCTGTCAAAGTGAAACAGGCCGCCACTGGGAAGTCGAGGTAATCACGGCAAGACCTGCCTGAATCCCAAAAGTCGGGGATCTGGGCAGAGAGAGATAAAGATCGCGGACACAAAGGAATTTGGCCCCTCATACAGAAATACATGTGCCAGTCCTTAAAGTGAAAGGAACAAGAACTGTACTTTTGCCGCATCTTGCCGTGAAAAAGGAAAACAGATTCATTTCAAATGAAAGAATCAACCAAAAACTATGTGGCCAATACTGAGCAGGAGGCCTCGTGAACTCCACAGTAGTAGACGTCCCTCTCACTACTATTCAAGAAATTCAAACTGAAAAGCTCATCACGTTTGAGAAATCAAATCCATGGAGTGGGGGAATATGCAACAATGCAATGGAACTAGTTCTCCTTGAACCAACCTTTCAAATTCAAAATAAAAGTCAAGACAACACTCAAGTTGCAATTTGGCCAAAAACAAATGTGTACACCAACGTTTTTCAACAAAAGCATCAAATAATAAAAGCTTCAACGTTTTAAAAAAAACATCAACTAATAAATGCATCAATGTTTTTCAACAAAAGCATAACATATTAACTTTACCATCTGAACGTTTTTCAGCAAAGACATCAACTATTAACTTCAAGATTTCAACGTTTTTCAACAAAAACAGCAGAAATAACTTCAACTAAACACGGTGCAATTTCAACAATTGATCATACAGCTACTGGCTATTTCATTAACTGTGATACGTTTTCCATGGCTCCACGTGAACAGGAAGCGAAGTCAGCCCAAAAACAAACAACTAACATGCAAGTACAAACTTTTGAACCTTTTCTTTTCCAAAAGATACAGACCTGGCTTCACCATAGAACTATGGAGTATTTCTGGGTTCATCTTTTTCTGTTCTGGCTTTGCTTAGAGCTAGCTTTTGTATGACTCTTAGTGGACACTTTCTACAACACAGGATCAACATAAAACTGAAGCCACGTCCATTTTCAATTCAAATGCAAAAGAGACTTATAAATGTATTCGGCCTGAACAAGCCTTTGTATTCTAAATGATGTATTTAATCATCCGGTTTTTAATTCTGATTAATGTATTTTGAACTTTCATTTATTTTCATTCATTTTATCATTCATTCAGTGATGTCATTACCTGCAGTACATTTTTCTGAAAATTGGGTTACTGATACAGTGAATAATATGCTGTCTGTTTTAGAAATAATTGCTACATTTTCAGATCATGAAATGTTAGAGATTTATTCTTATTATGACACTTTATACCTGTTACCTTCATTAAGGTTATCAACTCCTACACAATTGTAATGCATCTAGAAATGTGGTTGTTTAAACACCAGTAGGAACGTTGCCAAACACCACCAAACACCATCGCACGGGGGTGGAATAGTTGACATACATCAGCAGGGGCAACATTAGATGCCATTTACAAAACAACAGGACAGACCCAGTTAGGAAAGTATGGGTGGTTTGGCCTTCTGACACAAATACTTGTCACAAAAATGATTCCTGAACATCACCAAGGGACTCAGTATAAATAGACCAGACCTACGTTATGTACAGATAACATCCAGAGGTAGTGAAATCCTACAGTGTAGGGAAGTTGTGCCTTTTTTTGGCTAGAAGCCCCAACACTGACAGTAGTGAAACGAACGTTTCCTTTGTAAAATTCAATGCTTTAGGCAATCTGAAAACCATGCTTGTGCAGCACTTTTACTTTTCAGTTCACATCAGCAAAAGAAATATTTTTCTTTTTTGCAAAATAGCACTCTTAAATACAGACTGCCCCTCTTTCCTTTATGACAAATTTTATCTTTCACATACAAGCAGTGTGATACACCTTGGGAATACCTCACGAACAGGAACTATGCTTTTCATGGTTTCTAAAACTCCTGGTGGCCTACGACATTGGGGGCAGCCCCGACACCCACCGACCACGCACGCAACCTGGGAGTCATCCTCGACTCAACGCTCTCCATGGCCAAGCAAGTCAACGCAGTCTCCTCCTCCTGCTTCAACACCCTCCGCATGCTCCGCAAGATCTACAGGTGGATCCCGACAGATACAAGAAGAACAGTCACCCAGGCCCTCATCAGTAGCAGACTCGACTATGGAAACGCCCTCTACGCAGGAGCCCCAGCCAAGCTCATCAAACGACTGCAACGCATTCAAAACGCCTCGGCACGCCTGATCCTCGACGTACCACGCCACAGCCACATCACCCCCCACCTGAGAAACCTGCACTGGCTCCCCATCGACAGGAGAATCTCCTTTAAACTCCTCATCCACGCACACAAGGCACTCCACAAGACCGGCCCAGCCTACCTCAACAGACGGCTCTTCTTCTACACCCCCAACCGCCAGCTCCGCTCCACCGACCTCTCCCTCGCCACCGTCCCCCGCATCCGAAGAACCACCACCGGCGGCAGATCCTTCTCCCACCTCGCCACCAAGACCTGGAACACTCTTTCACTCAGCCTACGACAGACCCAAGACCTGCTGACCTTCAGGAGGCTACTCAAGACCTGGCTGTTCGACCAGTAGCGGCACCCCCCCCTTTTTCTTCACTTTTTCCTTTTCTCTTCCCCAGCACCATGAGACCCTTGCGGGTAAGTAGTGCGCTCTACAAATTCCGTGATTAATTGATTGATTGTGCTCCCACAACGATTCTGTGAGGTATTACAAAGGTCCGTCCCCTGCAGTAACTAGCAACAGAAATGTTGTGTCTCCCAGCCGCTTTTTATCTCTATTTTGCTAAAACATGTCCTGAACCACATTTTTTCTCTTATTGTTTCAACTCTCACCGGGTGCTTGGAGCTTTCCCTCTAAATTGACCTTTATTTTTTTTTTCTAAAGAAAGCATGGTCTTCTGAACAGCTTGTAAGAGTTTTCAATTTTATAAACAGGAACTTTTATAAGTAACTACTGACTCTAAGAGAGTATTTTTTAATGACACTATAGATTTTTCCTGTCTCCACAGAGTCTATAGTAATTTTACATATTTTAACAGCTGCTATTTTTTCGGCTCATAGACCACTCTCATGCAACTACCTGCCAATTATATGCAAATGCCTATTTTAGTCACGTAGTTTGCTTTTAAATGGGTTATTCACGATTGCCCATAGATTGGAGTGGGTGTTATGTGCTGGATTGAGGCCCTAACATAGGTGCGCCGTTTCAGAGGCACAAATCCTTCGTGCCACAAAGACAGGCAGGCCCTTTCACCTACATTAGCCCTCCCTTCACAAATAACGAGCAACAGAGGCTGTCCCTTATCTGACGTGTGCTCTGGGTGCAGAAGACGGTCCATCCTAAATACGTCATCTCTATGTCCAACAGTGACTAACCTACGTCACAACGAGTTCTTAGAAACAGACCCTTAAGCTCTTGGGATTTTCCCTAGCACAGGATTATTGATTTCTCCAAGAACTCATTAAATATGCATGAACCACTATTTCTTAAGGGTTCATTCCTGACGTCTTCCTCTGACCGACTTTACGTCAATACTAACATTCCAAGGCACCTATCAGGTATAAATATACCTCCCTTTGCCCAAGCAAACCAGAGGGACCGAGACTTCCATGCCGACACTCTGACCTGAGACGCTGCAACCTGCGTCATGCCACAGCTCCAGCTGGCAGAGGTCCATCCACCCATCCTGGGGTGTCCAGCTCAAGATCAGGATGAAGTCCCACTAAGGTAATGGGGTTAGACTAAATCCTAGGGGGATTCTTGGCTCTCTAAGACCTACACACATGCTAGGTACACTTAGGTACATCTAGTTAGGCATCATAGGGGTATAGGCTTTATCTTAAATGCATTCTGCATTTCATGTATGTGTTCATTACTATTGCACAATGGTAAAACTGTACCATGCATTTTTATTTAACTGCACTGCTGGCCATATTTCTCTGCTACTGTCCAACAGTTGTTGCAGCACATATTACCAGTACTAGAATAACAACTGTGCAATAAATTTTATTGTAAACACACCCGACTGTTTCTTCTATGTACTTCTCTGAGATGAGTGACTGAATGAAAAGTAGTATATTGTTTCCACAATCCTGAGGGATCAGGGTTTTATGTTATGTGGTTGCCAGAAGCTATTCCCTTCTTGTTGTCAAGAAGTTTCTAGTGGCCTCTGAGCTAGCTGGTACACAGTAATTAAGTTTAATATATGCGATAGGGGCATACCGACCTCAGTCCTATGCCAAGCCTATAGTGTATGTTATTCCAATGCGCAGAACCTATCAGGGAAATAGGAACTACACTACAGTATTAGTGGCTCCATGGGTGGGTAAGTGGATATTTAGTAACTGTATGGGTAAATGTAAATCCGTATTTGTAAAGCGCGAACTACTCACCCTTATGGGTCTCAAGGCGCTGGGGTCCGTCGTGGAAATTAAGTGAGCTATTGCCCAGAGTCACATGGTGCTGAGCTGAGCTGCCGCCGGAGCCGGGGATCGAACCGTGAGCCCTGTGCTCCAAAGTCAGCTGCCCTGGCCGCTGCACCACACCTCTCTATGGGTGAGTAAGTGGGTGTCTGAATGTCTGTATGATTGAGTGACTCGGTGTGTAAGTGGCTGTGTGGGCAAGTGAGTGGCTGTTTGACGGCGTGTTTGGTTAAGTGAGTTGTGTGTGAGTGGCTGTATTGGAGAGTGTCTGTGTGAATGGCTGTATGGGTGAGTGAGCAGATGTGATTTCTTGTATGGATGTGTGAATGGGTATGTAAGTGGTTGTGTGGGTGTGTGAGTGAGTGTATGAGTGTTTGTATGGCTGAGTGAGTGGCTGTGTTGAGAAGCTGTATGGGTGAGTGTGTGGCAATGTGAGTGGCAGTACGGAGTGAGTGCCTGGTGGAATGAGTGGATGTATGGGTGACTGAATGGTTGTGTGAGTGGCTGTATGAGTGAGTGAGTGGGTGTGTGAGTGCCTCTATGGAGGAGTGAATGGGTATATGAGTACTAGTATAGGTCTGTGAATGGGTATGTGAGTGGTTGTGTGTGTGTGTCAGTGGGTGTACAAGACAAGAGGTTCTATGGGGTGTGAGTAGATGTGTGAGTGGTTCTGTGGATGATGTCATCAGTGATGTAATCACTGATGTCATTTCAGATGTCATCAGTGATGTCATGAGTGATGTCACTGACCATGTCATGAGTGATGTGATATCTGAGGTCATAAGCAGTGCATTTTGCGTGTGTAAGTTATAGTTAGCTCAGGTAACTATAATAGCTAAATTTCACTGGGGTGTAACAGTGAAATCTGAGCCTAACTATAACGTCCCTGTAACCTTTGTTTTTTTCAGTGAATTCCTACGTTTTTTAAAAAATTCTATTTCCTAATTATAACGTTCCTGTAACCTTTGTTTTTTTCAATGAATTTCTAAAGTTTTTCAAATGCTATTTCCTAACTATATCGTCCCTGTAACCTTTGGTTTTTTAAGTGAATTTCTTAGTTTTTTTAACTAGTAGTCGTGTTTGTAAAGTAGTGGAGAAAGGGGTGATACATCCGACCAGCTCTCAGGAAACCTACTGTAAGGGAGTTACTGGAGATAACAGGAGGTCTTCTTGGCCCCCAAGGAGCCACAGGAGCCAAGGGGACTTCATTACCCAACCAGTAGTGCACCAGGAGGTGCATTTGCAGAGTAGTGGAGAAAGAGGACATGGCCTACAAAGTCCTTACAGGAATCCTAATCTGTGGGACTTACTGGAGGTAAAAGAAGGGGTAGTTGGCCCTCAAGGCCCCTTTGAAGCCAAGGTAACTTCTTCCCCCAGCCAGCAGTGCGCCCAGAGGCGCATTTGCAGAGTGATGGAGAAATGGGCGTGGCCTCCAAAGACCTCTCATCAATTCCACTGTGTGGAACTTATTGGAGGTAACAGTAGGGCTTGTTGGAGCCCAAGGACCCTTAGCATTCAAGGGGACTTCAGCCCCCAACCAGCAGTTCACCAAGAGGCACGTTTGCAGAAAGATTGGTGTAGAAAGGGGGCGTGTCCTCCAACGACCTTTCAGCAATCCCACTGTGTGACCCCATCTCCCTGGGCCCGGACTCTTTTTAAATAATTTTTTTAAATAATTAAATAATGGGAGGGGCTGTGCAGCCCCCCTCCCAGGCTGATTTCAGCCCCGGGACCCCATCCCTCGGGACCCGGACTCTTTTTTTATTTTTAAATAAATAATGAGAGAGGGCCATGTGGCCCCCTCCTTGGGCCGATTTCACCCCCAGGGAACCGATCTCCGGGGCCCGGCCTCTAGTGTGGGTGCCCTGGTCCCACCCCAGGCACCCACTTTCTAGTGTTGGGGACCACTGGGGAGCCTCAAAGCCTGCACGGTCCCTGCCAGCTCCCCACCTTCTGCGGGAGCCAGCATTGCTTTGACACAGAGGAAGCTTCTAACATGCAGCTCCCTCTCTGTCAAAGCAATTGTGCTCCACTTTGAGCAAGCAAGAGCAAAATGCTCTCACTAGCTCAAAGTGGAGCACAGTTTGCTAAGGCTTGGCGGGAGCGGTAAAGTTCCCACCAAGTCACAGCAAACAGTAATGTCCCAGGGGTGGGCACCCCGGGACATAGCAGGAGCTGGCCTTGGGGAGTGATGTCCCCAGGGCCATCTATGGCTCAAGGAGGGGGGCCACATGCCCCCTCCTTTGCACTGCACAGCCCCAGGGAGGTTATGGTCCCCAGAGCTGCGTAAGCTGCACAGCCCCTGTTTTTAATTGCAAAGAGTTGCCCCAAGGAGGTGGTAGTCCCAGAGGCTGTGGGAGTGCCCCATAAACCCCCCACAGTAATGTGATTTTAGTGCCGGGGAGGGGGAGTCCCCGGGATTTCCCTGTGGCATGCAGCCCCCACACATGAATGTTTTTTTTTTGCCCCGGGGACGTGGCTGTCCCCAGGGCTACTACGTGGACCCCCCACATTAACATCACATTTTGCCCTGCATTTCTTTAAAATTACAACTCACAGCCTTTGGAAGAGACAGCAGGGTTTAGGTTACGGGCGGTCTAGACATCTTTTCACAGACACAGCAATCCACATGTACTACAGCGCTGCCTTGCAACATTTCCCTCTGGATATTGGATTTAAAAACATACGAGGTGAGCATGCTTGTTTCCCTTACCTTGCTGCCCTGCATTTTACCCACCATTCAAGAGAAGCAGGCAGGCAGAGACTGCTGGCTCTTCGAGCATATTTCTTACCAGTGACACGGTGGCAGACATGCAGGGAACACTGGAACTCTGCCCCATTGAGCACAATGCACCTCTGTCCCCTAATACAGAAACATTTTACCCAGGCATAACGGGAGTTCAGCCTACCTCAAGAGCTCTTGGAGTCCCCAGACATCTGAGAAGATTTATTTGTTCACTGCTCTCAGGGAAGAAAGCTGGGACATGGCAGGCCCCCTTTCTGTTTTGTCAAATGCTGTGCACTGCCCGAGGCATTCACCTGTTGAATTTTGAGTTAAGATGCTGATTGGTGCCAGCTCCTATGTCAGGCATGCACCACACTATACCAGCCTGATCAGCACAACATGGAGACCTCTTTGCATCGTGGCTTTGCTCAGCATCGGGCACCACAAACTCTAAGCAGGTGCTGTGCCGCTCTCACTGCTAGCCCATTGACGCCCCCCTGTTTGAGCTTATGCTACAGAGTGCGGACGCTCACACTACCCCCTCAATGGCCAAAAAAAGCTTTTTGGGCAAAGCAGGGTCCTGAGGTGACCCCAGCACCAGAGCTAGGGGGTCAGGGTATTCCTACCCTGCCCCCTTCTCATTTTTTTACCTTTTTGTTTGGGACTCAGTTGAGTCTGAGCCCCAAAATGGCTGCCAACACTTCCTGGTAGAATTGTTGGTAGCCAATCAGATCTCAGCATGACATCTTTTGCATTTGTGGAGGCTCCGCATCCCTTTAATAGCTCAAAAACTGCTGAACAGATTTACACCAAATTACAAAAAGCACTCTTTCTGTCAAATTTGGTGTAATTCAGTGGTTCGGGCTGTAGTAGTGTTTAATTGCATAGGGAAAACGCGTTTTGGGTCCTCCCTTTTACCCTGGCCCTGCTTAACAAATCACCCCAAAACTTTCAAGACAGTCAAGTGAGTGGCAAACTAGCTTTGAAAATTTTGTGAAGATTCGTCAAACAGCGTCAAAGTTATTAGCAAAAAAATGCTTTTCCTATGGTAACTAGGTCCTAAATAACTACCTACTGCTGACTTCCAGCAAGAAATATATATATATATATATATATATATATATATATATATATATATATATATATATATATATATATGCCAGAGACAGGGTTCCTTCTGGGATCGAGCCCGTAGTCAGGTGGTGCGCGGCGCCGGCAGAACCACAGCCGGACAATAGTATCCAAAGTAAGTTCAATAGAACGCACGCTCAAACGACATTCTGCTAGTGCAAAATAAATGTATTCTTCAGTTACAACGCGTTTCGACAGTGAAACTGTCTTGATCACACGCTGAGCAATTGAAAAGACGTGCATTACATAGAAAAGAGTGACATGGAAAAAGGACTTTTTTCTCCAATCAAAGCAGAATGGCAATACAAGGTTGCGGCCATCTTGTAACAGGCATTTCCCAATGGGATGTATACTTAGTGTAAAGAGACATTGTTGATAAGTTGAAATTCCACGTTTGCTAGGTCAACAACACAATGGTCAAAATTATACATGCGTGTAATTACAATGAACCAAAATAATTATTCAGCCACTGGAAACAATGTCATAAAATCATACAAAGCAATTGCACTTAAATTGTATTTACAAAGTGTCACAGTGGACCCGAGTGAAGGCTGAATGGCACTGGAGTTCCCGCGAGAATGGTGAATATCGAGTGCCCTGCAAACATGTGGAAAATGAATCTATTGGATCAGACTCCCACCACCCACAAAAATTACGTTTGTAATCGCCAAGTGGTAAACATTGCGTGGGTGGGCCCATGTCTTGCAGAGAAACAAATCCATATTTTTTAACTTGCCAAACGGCTGTGCAACAGTCTGGCGGCCATACAAATATTCATTCGCCTTGTGGCAAAAGATAAAAAGTGAAGAGTCCAAGTTCCTAGATTGTCAACTATATGTGAGTGAGACAAAAGAAAAAATGAATAAATAAAAAATAAATAAATGAAAAGGTTCTAATGAATTGTTAAAAAAGTTAATTAAAATGTTCTTATCTTATTCGAAGTGCACACCCGAGCCCGGGGAAGAAAAGGGTAGGGAGCCCATGAAGTGTCCCTTCCTTTCATCCTGTGAAAAGACAAGAAAAGATAACAGCACACATGAACCTTATGCTAATAATCACACCTAGTGTTAATGTATATGCTGCATCTGTTAATAAAACCAATTCTCTCTTGTTCCTAGAACAGAGACAACAATCAGAACAGAAACGAGGAGGAATTAAGATACAGTGAAAGAGGCATCTTAGTCATCATGTAAATGTGTTGCTAGCTCCTCATCCAAGTTGTGGCCTTCAGGAAATTTGGTTTCTAGCTCTAGTATTCACTTGGATTCTTTCTTGCGTAACGCTAATTCTCTATTACCACCTCTGCGACCCATGTTTATTTGTTCAATGGCATAGAATTGTAAGAGGGAATTGTTAGATTGGTGATGTTCCTGGAAATGCCTGGCTATCGGGTAGGGCATGTCCCGGTTGGTGATGGCCCTGAGATGTTCTAAGATCTGCTTTTTGACCATCAGGGTCGTACTGCCCATGTACCTCATTCTACAGGGGCATTCCAGGACGTATATCACAAAACTTGTGCTGCATGTCAGAAACTGGGTAATGCTTCTGTTCATGCTGGACCCTGGTACTTTGAATTCCTTTACCATGTGGCTGGATCTGCAGGCCTTACAGTGCCAGCATGGGTAGAAACCCTTGAGATTGTGTATATTTTCCATCCTTGGTTCTGTGATGTCCCCATGTACTATAGTGTCCCTGAGACTTCTTCCCTTTCTGTATGTGATCATGGGTCTTTCACTAAGGGTGGAACCCACAATGGGGTAAGTTTTGAGGATCTCCCAGTTATCTGCCAGAATTTTGTGGATTTTCTGAGATTTTCTATTGAAGGTCTTGATTACTCTTGTGTCAGTGAAATTTGTGTCTTTGTCAGGGGTTTCAAGAGTTTGCTGTCTACTAACCGTGCTCATCTTAGAGATGGCCCGTCTCAGTACCCATTCAGGATACCCTCGTGCTCTAAATCTGGAAAGCATGGTTTCTTGTTTAATGAGGTAAGCTTGATCCGTACTGCAGTTTCTTCTTTCCCTCAGCAGCTTCCCATAGGGTTGCTCCATTTGAGAGCATCTGGGTGACTGCTAAGGGCATGGAGAAGACTGTTCCCTGCTGTGTGTTTGCAGTGCAGACTGGTAACTAGAGTACCTTGTCATACTTCGATCCTGACATCTAGGAATTCTATGTGTTCTCTGCTCATATTTTGGCTGCGTACTATATTGTACGGATTGATATTCAGTTTTTCAATGAAATTGCTAGCTTCTAATTCGTTGCCTTTCCAAATGATGAATAAATCATCTATGTACCTGAGGCAGACTACCACTCTCTCAAAATCAAAGCAAAGCAGTTCCTCCTTGCGTATTTCCTCCTCCCACATGCCCAAGAAAAGGTTCGCAAAGATAGGTGTGAAGCACGTCCCCATGGCTGTGCCGAGCACCTGCCTGTAAAGCTCTCCATTGAACATGAAGATGTTGTTGGTCAAGCACAGCGTCATCGTGTCAGCGAGCATGAGGGTATGTTCCAAGTAGCTTATGTGTTTGTCATTTAAAAAAATGCAGGCATGCTTTTATCCCATGATCGTGTTCTATGATTGTATACAGTGAGTTCACGTCTAGGGTGATAAGAGTGTACTCTACATCCCAAACGATACACTCCAGTTTGCTTAAGAAATCTTTGGTATCCTTGACGTGAGATGGTAACATAGTGACATATTCTCTCAAGAAATGATCCACGTATTTGGAGATATTTTCAAATACACTCCCTATCGATGACACAATGGGTCTGCCAGGAGGGACTGTGGGATTTTTGTGAATCTTGGGAAGAAGATACAGAATAGGCAGTCTGGGATAACCCTTTTTAAGGAAGCAGTATTCTTCCCACGTGATGATCCCAGACTGTTGCCATTCCGCAAGCTTCCTCCATGTAGTAGTGATACTCTCATTGTATGTAGTGGTGTTACATGGGCAGTAAAATCTACGATCATCAAGTTGTCTGTGCGCTTCATCAATCTACATTTTTCTGCTCATCAATACAATATTACCGCCTTTGTCAGATGGGCGGATTATAATATTTTTGTCCTTGGATAGAGAAGTAATGATATTTCTCTGTCTGCTGGAAAGGTTATATGTTTTAGCGCTTCTGGCCATATTCTGATGTTTTTGTTTCAAAAGTTCTTTTGTGACAACTTCATGGAATGTATCTGTACAATCATGTGGAAGGTTAGGATAAAAAACAGAGCTTGGATAGGAGCTAGCATCACATTTACATGATGACTAATATGCCTCTTTCACTGTATCTTAATTCCTCCTCGTTTCTGTTCTGATTTTTGTCTCTGTTCTAGGAACAAGAGAGAATTGGTTTTATTAACAGATGCAGCATATACTTTAACATTAGGTGTGATTATTAGCATAAGATTCATGTGTGCTGTTATCTTTTCTTGTCTTTTCACCGGAGGAAATGAAGGGACACACCACATTCCGATGGACACTTCACGGGCTCCCTACCCTTTTCTTCCCCGGGCTCGGGTGTGCACTTCAAATAAGATAAGAACATTTTAATTCACTTTTTTAACAATTCATTAGAACCTTTTCATTTATTTATATTTCATTTATTCATTTTTTCTTTTGTCTCACTCACATATAGTTGACAATCTAGGAACTTGGACTGTTCACTTTTTATCTTTTGCCACTAGGCGAATGAATATTTGTATGGCCACCAGACTGTTGCACAGCCGTTTGGCAAATTAAAAAAATATGGATTTGTTTCTCTGCGAGACATGGGCCCACCCACGCAATGTTTACCACTTGGCGATTGCAAACGTAATTTTTGCGGGTGGTGGGAGTCTGATCCAATAGATTCATTTTCCACATGTTTGCAGGGCACTCGATATTCACCATTCTCGCGGGAACTCCCGGTGCCATTCAGCCTTCACTAGGTTCCACTGTGAACTTTGTAAATACAATTTAAGTGCAATTGCTTTGCATGATTTTATGACATTGTTTCCAGTGGCTGAATAATTATTTTGGTTCATTGTTATTACACGCATGTATAATTTTGACCATTGTGTTGTTGACCTAGCAAACGTGGAATTTCAATTTATCAACAATGTCTCTTTACACTAAGTATACATCCCATTGGGAAATGCCTGGTACAAGATGGCCGCAACCTTGTGTTGCCATTCTGCTTTGATTGGAGAAAAAGTCCTTTTTCCATGTCACTCTTTTCTATGCAATGCACGTCTTTTCAATTGCTCAGCATGTGATCAAGACAGTTTCACTGTCCAAACGTGTTGCAACTGAGGAATAAATTTCTTTTGCACTAGCAGAATATTGTTTAAGCATGTGTTCTATTGAACTTACTTTGGATATATATATATATATATATATTATCTACTGGCGGTCGCCAGTAGATAGTTATAGTTAGGACCTATTTTCCATAGGAAATCCGCAACATTCTATTCCCAATAACTTTGGCACCGGTTAACGAATCTTCACGAAATTTTCAAAACTTATGGTCCGCTCCGGTCAGCTCCTAGCTTGAAAGTTTCGGGGTGATTCGTCAAGTGGGGGCCGAGAAAAAAGGGGGATCCCAAAACATGTTTTCCCCATGCAATTTTCCATAGGAACCTTTAGTCGCAGCTACAGCCCGAACTGCTGAACGGAATTGCACCAAATTTGGCAAAAAGGTAGCCCTTGGTTCAGAGTCGTGCCTTTTGGTTAAATGGAGTAAATCCGTTCAGTAGGTCCTGAGAAATTTGAAAAAGAAAACACATATATATCTGGGCGGAGCCTAACCACACATGTCATCGTGAGATCTGATTGGCTGTCAGCACTTCATCCTGGAACTGCTGGCAGCCATCTTGGGACCAATATAAATGATAGTACCCCATTGAAATGCATTGTAGTGAATCGAAGATTTTGAGGGTTACCAAAAGGAGAACTATAAAGGGTGATAACAGACTTTAGTTACATTAGAATTCATTTGTTGATGGTACCATACTAATTTCAGGAATTGTGGTGTGTTCTAAGGTGATTTTACCCTGTGAAAAACCTTCTGCTGGGATATCATGAATCATGTTTGAGAGAAAACTATTTTCACATGCTTGTCCCATACAGTTTTGGAAGGTGCTCCAGAAGCTAAAATGAGAGCATATTTTCTGTAAATTCACATTATCTTTCTCAGTCATGTGAGAATGAAGTCTGACATTCTCAGTAAAACATGTACATCCAACAAGGGCAGAGACTGTCAGTTGATTCCTTTGTGTTCTACTGCAGCTTCCCAGAGTGTTCTAAAGAACAACTAGAGTGCTAACAGCCTTACTTATGACAAAAGTATGGCACACCTGAAGCCATCTTGATTAGAATAAACTGGTAACTCTTAAAACATTTAATTTAAAAAGGAACAAAATGAGGGGGTTCATTTTGTCATAGAAATTATGGTTAGTGCTGTAGAAAGAAAAATTAGGACATGTTTTAAGTGAGATCTCAAATATCTTCCTGTGATATTTCAACAGGTGCAGCCTGTCAGTTGATGCCTTTGTGTTCTACTGCAACTTCCCAGAGTGTTCTAAAGAACAACTAGAGCGCTAAAAGTCTTACTTATGACAAATGTATGGCACACCTGAAGCCATCTTGATTGGAATAAACTGGTAACACTTAAAATATTTAATTTAAAAAGGAACAAAATGAGGGGGTTCATTTTGCCATAGAAATTATGGTTAGTGCTGCAGAAAGAAAATGTAGGGCATGTTTTATGTGAGATCTCAAATCCTCTTCTATTTCATTAGAAAATTCTGACATGCAGACTGAAACAATCACTTTCAATACCAGCAGTAGACTTCCAGTTAACTCCCTGGTGAGCAGTAGCTTTACTACAGTGATCTAATGAACAACTAGAGTGCTAACATTCTGAATTTATGGCAAATGTGTGACACATCTGAATGCCTTCTTGATGGAATCAAAGTAAAAAACTGAAAGCATTTCCTACTGAGGAGACTGCAGTAAATGACGAAATTAGGAAACTTCATAACAAATAAGTCTCCCAAGATGGCCACCAGAGAAAAAAGAGCCCAAATGTAGCACAAATATCACCCAGATGTAGCCCACATAT
The DNA here is from genome assembly GCA_963921515.1 of Calotriton arnoldi. NCBI lineage: Eukaryota > Metazoa > Chordata > Amphibia > Caudata > Salamandridae > Calotriton > Calotriton arnoldi. Next base: position 88,314 of record CAWUFW010007909.1, on the reverse strand, counting down.
AGCCCAATGACAGAAGTGTGCAAAACACTTTTTATTTTTAGTTTTTCTGCAGTTTTATATAGTGCAAACTGGTCAGGTATTGGAGCGTTACATCTTACTTGGACCCCTTATTGCGTATTTTGCACGAAGTACAGGAGATTGATCTTGCGAAACATTGAACTTTACTATTCTGTTAACCTGAAGTTGCTCTGAACCGGGCTTTGTAACACCCGTTTTTACCTACTGGTTTTAATTAATTCTCACTGTATTGTATTAGGAAAGAAGATTTACTGTTTTTATGTACACTTTTATGATCTATGTTTCTAAATCAGATCAAATAAAGTTTAATGAATTCTATGGCAGGACGGAGGCGAGGATTATGCATATCTTTCCTCACTTTATTTGCATAGCAGTTCAAAGAAAATGTAACACAACAATCATTAAACAAAAGACTACACAACCCATGAACCATTAGGGGGTAGTCTCCAAGGCAACTATAGTCCAATCATATCACAGTCCATCGTATATAATATCGCGACGTCCCTTCCTCTTCCTCTTCCTTCACTGCTCGTCAGTTAAGTGCATTCCTTACATTCTTGGCTTAATCTGACATTGTTGCTGTTTGTATAGCGGTTTCTTGTGCACGTTATTAGCATTATTGCCTTGGTATTGTTTCATATTACCTGTGCAGCAGGCTCTTGCCCGAGCGCGTTCTCCCCCTCGCAGTTTCTCCCGCTGTGTGCTCTGCGCGTGGTGAGATCCTGTCAGGCGCGTCTGGTCCGAGCGAGGCAGCTCCGTCGAGCGCTCCCGCTGGTCTTTACGCGCGTTTGGGAATCCGGTCACTCCTTTAGTGTCCGCTTGATTCCCGACCAACCCTCGCCTAATTTTGACACCGCTACGCGGTGATTTCCCCACACGGCCACGTTAGTGACCAGCGCCACCTGGTGGTGGTAATTGGTATTGCGCCCCAGTCTATTCTTATAACAGCTTCGGGGAAAGCCCAGCTGTTGGAGCACCAGGGAGGGGGCTGTCTTAAGAATTTTAAGGGCATTTGTTCTGTGCTCACACCCTCTGCTATCATGTCTTCTCCAGAAGACCATTTTTACTCCTCCTACCAGGAAGTGGAGGAGGAATGGCCCCCCAACTTCTCCCTCCAGCAGTGGACCAAGCCCTCTCTCTGGCTATTTCTAGGGCGCTGGCTCCTCTTAGGGATCAGGTTGATAAGCTGGTGAAAAGCATCCCTAGGGTGTTCAGTGACCCAGATCTGGTGGTGGCGGGTCCAAGTAGCTCCCAGACTGGGAATAAAAGGGCCGTTAAGCATAACACGGGGCACTTGGAAGGATTTGATAAACTTACGGAAACCTTCCTCAAGAGTGCGCGAACGCTAAAACATGCACCCTGCCGGGAGGAGGAGGGGCCCGGAGAAAATTGCGACAATGTCACGACTATTGTAGGCCCCGACGGCGGGTTTCCCTTAGAGGGAGAGGGTGTATCGGAGGACGATTTCTCCTCCGATGAGGATAAGGACTCAGGGCGTCCCTGGCGTCCAGAGTCCCACTCCTCTCAGTCCCCGGTTGGGGACGGGGTCCACTCAGACATGTTCGAGCCTACCCAAATTTACCATCCTAGGTCGGCAGAGTGGACACCTGACGCCAAAGTGGCAGAGTATGTGGTGGGGAAAATCCATCAACCCCTTGAAAGGGAGGTCAGGAATAGGATGAGGGGAGAATGCCCCAGGCCCTCACTGAAGGGGAAGGTGGCACACACGCCTGAAATTGATGAGAAACTATGTACCTTTTTCTCCAAGTATATGAGGGATCCCAAGAAAGGAATTGATAGGTCTTGGACGTGGTAGGGCCCTTGACCCAAATTATTCAATTGACAGAGCGTTCCAAAGAGTCAGGATCCCCTTTGTCCACGGATATTGTGGCTGGTTGGGCGCACTACTTTAAACCCTAAAACACTACCCCCTCCACTACCCAAACACCACTGCACAACCCTATACCCTAAAACACGACCCCCTACACTACACAAACACGACTGCACTACCCTAAACCCTAAAACACTACCCACAGCATGACCCCCTTCACTACACAAACACCACTGCACTGCCCTAAACCCTAAAACACTACCCCAGCACTACCCCCTACACTACCCAAATGCCACTGCACTAACATAAACCCTAAAACACTACCCCCAGCACAACCCCCTACACTACACAAACACCACTACACTACCCTAAACCCTAAAACACTACCCCCAGCACGACTCCCTACACTACCCAAACACCATTGCACTACCCTAAACCCTAAATCTACCCCCAGCATGACCCCAAACACTACCCAAACACCACAGCATTACCCTAAACCATAAAACACTACCCCCAGCATGACCCCCTACACTACCCATACACCACTGCACTACCCTGAACCCTAAAACACTACCCCCAGCACGGCCCCCTACACTACTGCACTACCCTAAACCCTAAAACACTACCCCCAGCACGACCCCCTACACCACCCAAACACCACTGCACTACCCTAAACCCTAGAAAAGAAACCCCCACCCCATGCCCAATCCCCCTTACCTCTCACTCCTCATGGTTCCTCTCTCCTCGTGGTTCCTGCTTCACGTCATCTCTGAGGGGCGGTGCACGTCGTTGAGAGGAAACAGAACAGCCTCTGTTTCCTTACAATGACATGGATCGTCTACATGTTTTTTAGAACGCATGGTCATTTACCATACATACCTTTACAACAAAATTCGTTGTAAAGGCATGCGTGGTAAATGACCATGCGTTCTAAAAAAATGCGTAGTAATGACTTTGTCATGTACAACGCATGCGTGGTAATGCATGCGTTGTAATGGTATCGCAAAGTAAAAAGTCATTGTAACGGCTGTTTACCGATCGAAGCTGGCCCCTGTTCTTCAGTGAGACGTTTATTTGATTAATTAGGAGGAAGGAATGTGGTTTTTACCGAAAAGTGCATTCCCGGCTGTTGTATTGTGAAAGTGTCCGTGTGGCCTGGTTTCACTTCCGGTGAGAGAGTGGAAGAGTCTGTTTGGATCTAAAGGAGTTCTGTTGTTGGACGGGGCCGGCGCGACGTGTCATCAGAAAACATAGCTAATGGAAAGCGTCCTCCCTGAAGTGTGGAGCAGTGCCATGAGAGGTCAACGAGTGTGTGTCCCACCGCAGTATGACCGTACCGCGTGACCCATGTGCCGCCTCCAGGGTACAGGAGGCAGAAGCGGCATCGCAGGTCCTCTTGAAGACCATTGTAGCACTAATTCTACATTTTGGTACTAGGGCATTATAACTTCGTTGTTCCTGCCAGATACAAAGAGAAGACCCTGTGTTATTCAGTGCCCTTGTTACATTTTTTGTGGGTGTGGTGCTTGTCACTTCGCTGCCCCGCCGGTGCACACGACTGGGCACCCCACCTCGTGTGCCATCTGCAGGGCCTCTGCCCTCGGATCACTGGTTTCGGTTTCTGGAGTGGCAACATAAACAGTTGCTCCCAAAGGACTAGCCTGAACACTTAGGTGAATATCCCCTGCACCAGCATTCAACAGAAATTGTTTCCTAGCTCTCCCACGTCAACGAGCACGGCTCCGCTCGCGACACCGTATGACGTCATCGGAGCCATAAGAGGACCTCGTCGGTGTGCTGACGTCAGTTCCACCCATTTTTTCCGTGCCACCGAGGCAAACAGGGGACCGAGACATTTTCACATGTATACATAGTATAATAAATATATATATATTCACTGAAAAAACCATAGGTTTCAGGCACGTTATAGTTAGAAATTAGCATTTAAAAAACCTTAGAAATTCACTGAAAAAACCATAGGTTTCAGGCACGTTATAGTTAGAAATTAGCATTTAAAAAACCTTAGAAATTCACTGAAAAAACCATAGGTTTCAGGGGCGTTATAGTTAGTTGGCCATTTCACTCGTACAAAACCATAGAAATTCCCCCGTTATAGTTAGTTCAGCTAACTATAACTCGCGCGCTCCGCAATGCACTGCTGATGACGTCACATATTACATCACTCATGACATGGTCAGTGACATCACTCATGACATCACTGATGACATCTCAAATGACATCACTGATGTCATCATCCAGTGAATGTGTGTTTTTCTGAAAATTAAATATGTTTTATATATGTATATCTCAAGGTCGATGGAAGAATAAATGGGTATATAAGTGTCTAAATGGATGATTTTTTTTGCAAAATTGATTGTATAACTGACTAAGTGTATCTTAGTGAATACATGGGTTAGTGAGTAATGTTTAAATATGAAAATATCTGTATCAGTCTCTCACTTTGTGTATAAGTGGCTGCATGGGTTGGTGAGTAGCTACATGAGTGTCTATATGGGTTATTAGTTGGTTTTTTGAGTATCAGTATGAGTGTCTGAGTGTCTGTATGGTTCGGTGGGGGGTATTACTTAGTGCATAGATGCATGAATGAGTGACTCACTGTTTGTATGTGTTGAAGACAGCATGTGTGCAGGACTGTATAGGTGGATGAGTATGTGTATGGGTGTGTTAGTGAGTGAATGACAGTCTCAATAGTGTCTTTATGAGTAACTACATATGTTTTAAACTAGTATATGTGAGTATTGGTGTATATAAGTGAGTATATGTGAGAGTGAGAGATTGGAAGAGTTCCTGTACAAATAAGTAGGTGTTTCTATAAGTGATTGTTTAAGAGAGTAAGTATGTGTAAGTTTCTGTAGAAGTAAGTGTGGTAGTGTGTGTATAACTGTATATGCAAGTAAATGGATGTTTGATACTTTGTTTGCATGTGTGACTATGTATGTGAGTAACTCTATGGATGAGTGGCGGTGTGTAACAGGATGTATAGGTGTATGAGTACATATGATGAGTGAGTACATGTATGAATGACTATATAGGGACTGTTGGTGAATGAGTGGATGTGTGTGTAGACCTTGGAATTACTGAATAGGTGTGTTGTAACTGGTATTGGTATGTCCATTGTTTTGAAAATGTTAGTTTGTATTTTTGAGTGTGTGTATCAAAGGTTATATTAGGGTGAGAGGAGGTCTGCCACTCTATCACAAGGATGATGTCATCAGTGAAGTCATTTGAGATGTCATCAGTGATGTCATGAGTGATGTCACTGACCATGTCATGAGTGATGTAATATGTGACGTCATCAGCAGTGCATTGCGGAGCGCTGCGAGTTATAGTTAGCTGAACTAACTATAACGGGGGAATTTCTATGGTTTTGTACGAGTGAAATGGCCAACTAACTATAACGCCCTGAAACCTATGGTTTTTTCACTGAATATATATATATATATATATATATATATATATATATATATATATATATATATATATATATATATATATATATATAAGAAAAGAAGAAGCAGAGAACTCTGGGTAGTTCCCAAGTTTAGGTGGAGAGCAGATCCTGTATATAACACCCTCAACACCAGCGACACTCTAAAAGTATTTTGCCATTACTACAGCAAAGTTTTCAAGCATAGGATTACCACAGTGCCATCCATGCCGAGCTGTAAAATGACAAAAGCCTTTTACTATTCCAGGCACAGTATTGAATTGGTAAAATACCAACCAAGCCAACCTGAAATGAATAAAAGCAACCCCTGACACATGTTTCGCTATCCTTATAGCTCTTCAGAGAGGTTTAGCTTTGTCCAGACACAAGGGAGCACGCAGTATAAGTGAAAACCTTACCCTTTCAGGCATAGAGTGGCTCATAAATTATGCAAAAATGTATACACACACACATATATATATAGATAATGTATATACAGCTATATATCCAAACAAAGACGTCGCTGGTTCCCTGAGACACTTGGCTGCAGAAAGCTACCTGCGGGGTAGCGAATCCCTTCAGTGCACAGAAAAGTCCAATCCTCCCTATAACCCGTCCATCCAACGAAGGAAGGGGCCGCCACTTAATGCGAATCCAATGTCTTTTGTTCCATACAAATGCAGCAATAACAGCCCAATGCATTTCGGAGCAATCAGCTCCTATGTCAAATACATATCTATATATAGCTATCTATATATATATTCACTGAAAAAACCATAGGTTTGAGGCACGTTATAGTTAGAAATTTGCATTTAAAAAACCTTAGAAATTCACTGAAAAAACCATAAGGTTTTAGGGACAGTTATAGTTAGTTGGACATTGCACTCGTACAAAACCCGTGAAATTCCCCGTTATAGTTAGTTCAGGTAACTATAACTCGCGCCCCGCAATGCACTGCTGATGACGTCACATATTACATCACTCATGACATGGTCAGTGACATCACTGATGACATCACTGATGACATCTCAAATGACATCACTGATGACATCACTGATGACATCATCCAGTGACTGTGTGTTTGTGTAAAGTTTAAATATGTTTAATATATATAGGGAAAGGCGTATTGAAGAATGAGTGGGTGTATAAGTGTCTGAATGGATGATTTTGTAGGTGCGTGACTGAGTCTATAAGTGAGTGATTAAACGTATCTTACTGGATGCATGGGTGAGTGACTAAACTGTGTGAATGTCTGTATCCGTCTGTCTGTTGTTGTGTAAGCAGCTGCATGGGGTTTCTGACTAGCTAAATGAGTGTCTATATGGGTTATGGTTTGGTTCTCTGAGTATCTGTATGGGTGCCTCAGTGTTTGTGTGGGTGGGGTGAGTGTGACTCTGTGCATAGATGTGTGAGTGGGTGATTCACTGGGTGCATGGTTTCAAGAGTGCGTCTGTGATGGACTGTATGGGTGGGTGAGTGTGTGTATGGGTTAGTGATTGAATGTATATCTCAGTGGTACATGTGTGAGTAACTACATATGTGAAAGGCAGTATATATGTGTGTTGGAGTATATAAATGGCTATAAGTGAGAGTGTGTGATTGTGAGAGTGGCTATATGGATGAGTGTGTGCTTGCATCAGTGATTGCATAGGAGCGTAAGAATGTGCTAGTATTTTTATGAGTAAGTGAGCTGGTGTGTATAACTGTATAGGTGAGTAAATTGGAGTGTGATTAATTATTTGCATGACTGACTAGGTTTGTGAGTACCTCTATGGATGAGTTGCGTTGTGTGAGTGTTTATATAGGTGTATGAGTGCATATGATAGTCCTGTACTGAGTGACTGTAAGTATGAGTGACTGTACGGGTGAGTGAGTAGATGTGTGTGTGTAGACCTAAGAATCAGTGAGTGGGTATGTACTTATTGGTATTGGAGTGTGTATGGTTTTGAGAATGGCAGTCTGTAATTTAGAGTGGGTGTTTCAAAACTTATATTAGGGTGTGAGAAGATGCATTAAATTCTCACATGGATGATGTCATCAGTGATGTCATCAGTGATGTCATTTGAGATGTCATCAGTGATGTCATCAGTGATGTCACTGACCATGTCATGAGTGATGTAATATGTGACGTCATCAGCAGTGCATTGCGGGGCGCGAGTTATAGTTACCTGAACTAACTATAACGCGGGAATTTCACGGGTTTTGTACGAGTGCAATGTCCAACTAACTATAACTGTCCCTAAAACCTTATGGTTTTTTCAGTGAATTTCTAAGGTTTTTTAAATGCAAATTTCTAACTATAACGTGCCTGAAACCTATGGTTTTTTCAGTGAATTTCTAAGGTTTTTTAAATGCTAATTTCTAACTATAACGTGTCTGAAACCTATGGTTTTTTCAGTGAATTTCAAAGGTTTTTTAAATGCTAATTCCTAACTATAACATGTCTGAAACCTACGGTTTTTTCAGTGAATTTCAAATGTTTTGTAAATGACAATTTTTAAATGTATTAATTGTTATATTTATTTTTTTCATACTGATTTACTAAATTTTTAGAAACATTTTTTTACATATTTTATTTTTTAAATTACATTGTAATTACATTATACATTACAAAAATACTTTCTCAGAATGAATTTCTTTAGTTTAAATACTTTGCACATAGGCAATAGACTTTTAAGTACAGTAGTTACAGTTGTTGCAATGGGCAACACATTTTCAAACACAATGCAACATTCAGCTCAATGTGAATTTCTAGTTAAATGCAATTAGTTACTTTATGGATTACTTTTCTAACCACAGGACTGGATCCTAGATTCAGTCCTGGGACATCTCCTGTAAACAGTTGAGTAAAAGCGTTTTGGTTACAGTAGTGATTTTTAAGGAATATTATTGTATTTTAAAAGTTGACACTTTGAAACTTTTTCTCATAGAATCACCAATGTTATCCTATGGAAGGAAATTCACTTAGCAGGTAAAAACTGTTATCGTTACTTTTTCTTACTCAGTGTTGGATCCTGGATCCAGCACTGGTGCATCTCCTGTAAACAGTTGAAAGAATGCGTTTAAGTCATACAGGCGATTTTTAAGGAATATTTGTAGTTTGTGAAAATCGACACTTTGAAACTTTTCTGCTGAAAACCAGACAATGGATTCCTATGGAAGAAAATATAAGTTACTGGTAAGTACGGTTAAAATTACTTTTCAGGGTCAGTGCTGGGCTAAAAGATGCAGCACTGAGGTCTCTCCTGATAACAGGTGAGTAAATCGGAATTCGTATTTCGGCTGATTTTAGAGGAATATTTTAAAGTTCCAAAACTCCACACAGAAGAATTTCCAAGTGAAACCAGTCAATGTTAGCCTATGGAAGGAAATTCAAGTTACTGGTAAGTACGGTTAAAATTACTTTTCAGGACCAGTACTGGGCTGAAAGATACAGCACTGAGGTCTCTCCTGATAACAGGTGAGTAAATCGGAATTCGTATTTTGGCTGATTTTAGAGGAATATTTGTATGTTTCAAAAATCAACACTTAGAAACTTTTTCAGCAAAAGCAGGCAATGATATCCTATGGAAGGAAATTCAAGTTACTGGTAAGTACGGTTAAAATTACTTTTGAGGATCAGTACTGGGCTGAAAGATGCAGCACTGAGGTCTCTCCTGATAACAGGTGAGTAAATCGGAATTCGTATTTCGGCTGATTTTAGAGGAATATTTTAAAGTTCCAAAACTCCACACTTAGAAGAATTTCCAACTGAAACCAGTCAATGTTAGCCTATGGAAGGAAATTCAAGTTACTGGTAAGTACGGTTAAAATTACTTTTCAGGACCACTACTGGGCTGAAAGATACAGCACTGAGGTCTCTCCTGATAACAGGTGAGTAAATCGGAATTCGTATTTCGGCTGATTTTAGAGGAATATTTGTATGTTTCAAAAATCAACACTTAGAAACTTTTTCAGCAAAAGCAGGCAATGATATCCTATGGAAGGAAATTCAAGTTACTGGTAAGTACGGTTAAAATTACTTTTGAGGATCAGTACTGGGCTGAAAGATGCAGCACTGAGGTCTCTCCTGATAACAGGTGAGCAAATCAGAATTCGTATTTCGGCTGATTTTAGAGGAATATTTTAAAGTTCCAAAACTCCACACTTAGAAGAATTTCCAAGTGAAACCAGTCAATGTTAGCCTATGGAAGGAAATTCAAGTTACTGGTAAGTATGGTTAAAATTACTTTTCAGGACCAGTACTGGGCTGAAAGATACAGCACTGAGGTCTCTCCTGATAACAGGTGAGTAAATCGGAATTCGTATTACGGCTGATTTTAGAGGAATATTTGCACAATGGTGAAGGGAGGGGCGGGGCCTGAGGTGACATCTGTGCAAACGCGCCCCGTGGCGCGTTTTAAGTTGGGGGATTAATTTCAGGAATTGTGGTGTGTTCTAAGGTGATTTTACCCTGTGAAAAACCTTCTGCTGGGATATCATGAATCATGTTTGAGAGAAAACTATTTTCACATGCTTGTCCCATACAGTTTTGGAAGGTGCTCCAGAAGCTAAAATGAGAGCATATTTTCTGTAAATTCACATTATCTTTCTCAGTCATGTGAGAATGAAGTCTGACATTCTCAGTAAAACATGTACATCCAACAAGGGCAGAGACTGTCAGTTGATTCCTTTGTGTTCTACTGCAGCTTCCCAGAGTGTTCTAAAGAACAACTAGAGCGCTAACAGCCTTACTTATGACAAAAGTATGGCACACCGGAAGCCATCTTGATTGGAATAAACCGTTAATACTTAAAACATTTAATTTAAAAAGGAACAAAATGAGGGAGTTCTTTTTTAAATAGAAATTATGGTTAGTGCTGCAGAAAGAAAAATGAGGGCATGTTTTAAGTGAGATCTCAAATCCTCTTCTATTTCATTAGAAAATTCTGACATGCAGACTGAAACAATCACTTTCAATACCAGCAGCAGACTTCCAGTTAACTCCCTGGTGAGCAGTAGCTTTAGTACAGTGATCTAATGAGCAACTAGAGTGCTAACATTCTGAATTTATGGCAAATGTGAGACACATCTGAATGCCTTCTTGATGGAATCAAAGTAAAAAACTGAAAGCATTTCCTACTGAGGAGACTGCAGTAAATGAGGAAATTAGGAAACTTCATAACAAAGAAGTCTTCCAAGATGGCCACCAGAGGAAAAAGAGCCCAAATGTAGCACAAATATTACCCAGATGTAGCCCACATATAGCCCAATGACAAAAGTGTGCAAAACACTTTTTATTTTTAGTTTTTTGCAGTTTTATGTAGTGCAGACTGGTCAGGTATTGGAGCGTTGCATCTTAAAACATGACCCCCTACACTACAAAAACACTACTGCACTACTCTAAACCCTAAAACACTACCCCAGCACGACTCCCTACACTACACAAGCACCACTGCACTATCCTTAACCCTAAAACACTACCCCCAGCATGACCCCCTACACTACACAAACACCACTGCACTACCCTAAACCCTAAAACACTACCCCAGCACGATCCCCTAGACTACCCAAACACCACTGCACTAACCTAAATCCTAAAACAATACCCCCAGCACGACCCCCTACACTACCCAAACACCACTGCACTACCCTAAAACATGACCCCCTACACTACACAAACACCACTGCACTACCCTAAACCCTAAAACACTACCCCCAGCACGACCCCTACACTACACAAGCACCACTGCACTACCCTAAACCCTAAAACACTACCCCCAGAACGACCCCCTACACTGACCGAACACCACTGCACTGCCCTAAACCTTGAAACACCAGCCCCTGCACGACCCCCTACACTGTTCGAACACCACTGCACTGCCCTAAACCCTGAAACACCACCCCCAGCACGACCCCCTACACTGCCCGAACACCACTGCACTGCCCTAAACCCTGAAACACCACCCCCTTCACGACCACCTACACTGCCCGAACACCACTGCACTGCCCTAAACCCTGAAACACCACCCCCAGCACGGCCCCCTACACTGCCCAAACACCACTGCACTGCCCTAAACCCTGAAAAACTATCCCCAGCAAGACCCCCTACACTGCCCAAACACCACTCCACTGCCCTAAACCCTGAAACATCACCCCCAGCAAGACCCCCTACACTGCCCGAACACCACTGCCCTAAACCCTGAAACACCACCCCCAGCACGACCCCCTGCACTGCCCGAACACCACTGCACTGCCCTAAACCCTGAAACACCACCCCCAGCACGACCCCCTACACTGCACGGACACCACTGCTCTGCCCAAAACCCTGAAACACCAGCCCCAGCACGACCCCCTACACTGACCGAACACCACTGCACTGCCCTAAACCCTGAAACACCAGCCCCAGCACGACCCCCTACACTGCCCGAACACCACTGCACTACCCTAAACCCAGAAACACCACCCCCAGCACGACCCCCTACACTGCCTGAGCACCACTGCACTGCCCTAAACCCTGAAACACCAGCCCCAGCATGACCCCTACACTGCCCGAACACCACTGCACTGCCCTAAACCCTGAAACACCAGCCCCAGCACGACACCCTACACTGCCCGAACACCACTGCACTGCCCTAAACCCTGAAACACCATTCCCCCTGCACGACCCCCTACACTGCCCGAACACTACTGCACTGCCCTAAACCCTGAAACACCATCCCCAGCACGACCCCCTACACTGCACGAACACCCCTGCACTGCCCTAAACCCTGAAACACTACCCCCAGCAAGACCCCCTACACTGCCCGAACACCACTGCACTGCCCTAAACCCTGAAACATCACCCCCAGCAAGACCCCCTATACTGCCCGAACACCACTGCCCTAAACCCTGAAACACCACCCCCAGCAAGACCCCCTACACTGCCCGAACACCACTGCACTACCCTAAACCCTACAACACTACCCCCAGCACGACCCCCTACACTACACAAGCACCACTGCACTACCCTAAACCCTAAAACACTACCCCCAGAACGACCCCCTACACTGCCCGAACACCACTGCACTGCCCTAAACCTTGAAACACCAGCCCCTGCACGACCCCCGACACTGTTCGAACATCACTGCACTGCCCTAAACCCTGAAACACCACCCCCAGCACGACCCCCTACACTGCCAAACACCACTGCACTGCCCTAAACCCTGAAACACCACCCCCTTCACGACCCCCTACACTGCCCGAACACCACTGCACTGCCCTAAACCCTGAAACACCACCCCCAGCACGGCCCCCTACACTGCCCAAACACCACTGCACTGCCCTAAACCCTGAAACACTATCCCCAGCAAGACCCCCTACACTGCCCAAACACCACTCCACTGCCCTAAACCCTGAAACATCACCCCCAGCAAGACCCCCTACACTGCCCGAACACCACTGCCCTAAACCCTGAAACACCACCCCCAGCACGACCCCCTACACTGCCCGAACACCACTGCACTGCCCTAAACCCTGAAACACCACTCCCAGCACGACCCCCTACACTGCCCGAACACCACTGCTCTGCCCAAAACCCTGAAACACAAGCCCCAGCACGACCCCCTACACTGCCCGAACACCACTGCACTGCCCTAAACCCTGAAACACCAGCCCCAGCACGACCCCCTACACTGCCCGAACACCACTGCACTACCCTAAACCCATAAACACCACCCCCAGCACGACCCCCTACACTGCCTGAGCACCACTGCACTGCCCTAAACCCTGAAACACCAGCCCCAGCATGACCCCCTACACTGCCCGAACAACACTGCACTGCCCTAAACCCTGAAACAGCAGCCCCATCACGACCACCTACACTGCACGAACACCACTGCACTGCCCTAAACTCTGAAACACCAGCCCCAGCATGACCCCCTACACTGCCCGAACACCACTGCACTGCCCTAAGCAGTGAAACACTAGCCCCAGCACGACCCCATACACTGCCAGAACACCATTGCACTGCCCTAAACCCTGAAACACCAGCCCCAGCACAACCCCCTACACTGCCCGAACACCACTGCACTGCCCTAAACCCTGAAACACCACCCCGTGCACGACCCCCTACACTGCCCGAACACCACTGACCTAAACCCTGAAACACCACCCCCAGCACGACACCCTACACTGCCCGAACACCACTGCACTGCCCTAAACCCTGAAACATCACCCCCAGCAAGACCCCCTACACTGCCCGAACACCACTGCCCTAAACCCTGAAACACCACCCCCAGCAAGACCCCCTACACTGCCCGAACACCACTGCACTGCCCTAAACCCTGAAACATCACCCCCAGCAAGACCCCCTACACTGCCCGAACACCACTGCCCTAAACCCTGAAACACCACCCCCAGCAAGACCCACTACACTGCCCGAACACCACTGCACTGCCCTAAACCCTGAAACACCATTCCCCCTGCAGGACCCCCTACTCTGCCCGAACACTACTGCACTGGCCTAAACCCTGAAACACCATGCCCAGCACGACCCCCTACACTGCACGAACACCACTGCCCTGCCCTAAACCCTGAAACACTACCCCCAGCAAGACCCCCTACACTGCCCGAACACCACTGCACTGCCCTAAACCCTGAAACATCACCCCCAGCAAGACCCCCTACACTGACCGAACACCACTGCCCTAAACCCTGAAACACCACACCCAGCAAGACCCCCTACACTGCCCGAACACCACTGCACTGCCCTAAACCCTGAAACACCAGCCCCAGCACGACCCCCTACATTGCCCGAACACCACTGCACTGCCCTAAACCCTGAAACACCACCCCCTGCATGACACACTACACTGCCCGAACACCACTGCACTGCCCTAAACCCTGAAACACCACCCCAGCACGACCCCTACACTGCCCGAACACCATTGCACTGCCCTAAACCCTGAAACACCACCCCCTGCACGACCCCCTACACTGCCCGAACACTACTGCACTGCCCTAAACCCTGAAACACCGCCCCCAGCATGACCCCCTACACTGCACGAACACTACTGCACTTCGCTAAACCTTGAAACACCAGCCCCAGCAAGACCCCCTACACTGCCCGAACACCACTGCACTGCCCTAAACCCTGAAACATCACCCCCAGCAAGACCCCCTACACTGCCCGAACACCACTGCCCTAAACCCTGAAACACCACCACCAGCACGACCGCCTACACTGCCCGAAAACCACTGCACTGCCCTAAACCCTGAAACACCAGCCCCAGCACGACACCCTACACTGCCCGAACACCACTGCACTGCCCTAAACCCTCAAACACCAGCCCCAGCACGACCCTCTACACTGCCCGAACACCACTGCACTACCCTAAACCCTGAAACACCAGCGCCAGCAAGACCCCTACACTGCCCAAACACCACTGCACTGCCCTAAACCCTGAAACACCAGCCCCAGCAAGACCCCCTACACTGCCCGAACACCACTGCACTGCCCTAAACCCTGAAACACCACCCCCAGCAATACCCCCTACACTGCCCAAACACCACTGTGCTGCCCTAAACGCTGAAACATCAGCCCCAGCAAGACCCCCTACACTGCACGAACACCATTGCACTGCCCTAAACCCTGAAACACCACCCCCAGCAAGACCCCCTACACTGCCCGAACACCACTGCACTAAACCCGGAAACACCAGCCCCAGCAAGACCACCTACACTGCCCGAACACCACTGCACTGCCCAAAACCCTGAAACACCACCCCCAGCACGACACCCTACACTGCCCGAACACCACTGCACTGCCCTAAACCCTGAAACACCACCCCAGCACGACCCCTACACTGCCCGAACACCACTGCACTGCCCTAAACCCTGAAACACCCCCCCCTGCACGACCCCCTACACTGCCCGAACACCACTACAGTGCCCTAAACCCAGAAACACCACCCCCAGCACGACCCCCTACACTGCCCAAACACCACTGCACTGCCCTAAACCCTGAAACACCACCCCCAGCACGACCCCCTACACTGCCCGAACACCACTGCACTGCCCTAAACCCTGAAACACCAGCCCCTGCACGACCCCCTACACTGCCCGAACACCACTGCACTGCCCTAAACCCTGAAACACCACCCCCAGCACGACCCCCTACACTGCCCGAATACCACTGCACTGCCCTAAAGCCTGAAACACCACCTCCAACACAACCCCCTACACTGCCTGAACACCATTGCTCTGCCCTAAACCCTGAAACACTGCCCCCAGCAAGACCCCCTACACTGCCCGAACACCACTGCACTGCCCTAAACCCTGAAACATCACCCCCAGCAAGACCCCCTACACTGCCCGAACACCACTGCCCTAATCCCTGAAACACCACCCCCAGCATGACCCCTACACTTCTCGAACACCACTGCACTGCCCTAAACCCTGAAACACCACCCCCAGCACGACCCCTTACACTGCCCGAACACCACTGCACTGCCCTAAACCCTGAAACATCACCCCCAGCAAGACCCCCTACACTGCCCGAACACCACTGCCCTAAACCCTGAAACACCACCCCCAGCACGACCCCTACACTGCTCGAACACCACTGCACTGCCCTAAACCCTGAAACACCACCCCCAGCACGACCCCTTACACTGCCCGAACACCACTGCACTGCAATAAACCCTGAAACACCAGCCCCAGCATGAACCCCTACACTGCCCGAACACCACTGCACTACCCTAAACCCAGAAACACCACCCCCAGCACGACCCCCTACACTGCCCGAGCACCACTGCCTGCACTGCCCAAAACCCTGAAACACCAGCCCCAGCACGACCCCCTACACTGCCTGAACACTACTGCACTGCCCTAAACCATGAAACACCATCCCCAGCTCGACCCCCTACACTGCACAAACACCACTGCACTGCCCTAAACCCTGAAAAACTACCCCCAGCAAGACCCCCTACACTGCCTGAACACCACTGCACTGCCCTAAACTGTGAAACACTAGCCCCAGCACGACCCCCTACACTGCCCGAACACCACTGCACTGCCCTAAACCATGAAACACCAGCCCCAGCACGACCCCCTACATTGCCCGAACACCACTGCACTGCCCTAAACCCTGAAACACCACCCCCTGCATGACCCACTACACTGCCAGAACACCACTGCACTGCCCTAAACCCTGAAACACCATTCCCCCTGCACGACCCCCTACTCTGCCCGAACACTACTGCACTGGCCTAAAGCCTGAAACACCATCCCCAGCACGACCCCCTACACTGCACGAACACCCCTGCACTGCCCTAAACCCTGAAACACCACCCCCTGCATGACCCCCTACACTGCCCAAACACCACTGCACTGCCCTAAACCCTGAAACATCACCCCCAGCAAGACCCCTACACTGCCCGAACACCACTGCCCTAAACCCTGAAACACCACCCCAGCAAGACCCCCTACACTGCCCGAACACCACTGCACTGCCCTAAACCCTGAAACACCAGCCCCAGCACGACCCCCTACATTGCCCGAACACCACTGCACTGCCCTAAACCCTGAAACACCACCCCTGCATGACCCACTACACTGCCCGAACACCACTGCACTGCCCTAAACCCTGAAACACCACCCCCAGCACGACCCCCTACACTGCCCGAACACCATTGTACTGCCCTAAACCCTGAAACACAACCCCCTGCACGACCCCCTACACTGCCCGAACACTACTGCACTGTCCTAAACCCTGAAACAAAGTCCCCAGCATGACCCCCTACACTGCACGAACACTACTGCACTGCCCTAAACCCTGAAACACTACCCCCAGCAAGACCCCCTACACTGCCCGAACACCACTGCACTGCCCTAAACCCTGAAACATAACCCCCAGGAAGACCCCCTACACTGCCCGAACACCACTGCCCTAAACCCTGAAACACCACCCCCAGCAAGACCCCCTACACTGCCCGAACACCACTGCTCTGCCCTAAACCCTAAAACACCACCCCCAGCACCACCCCCTACACTGCCCGAACACCACTGCTCTGCCCAAAACCCTGAAACACCAGCCCCAGCACGACCCCCTACACTGCCCGAACACCACTGCCCTAAACCCTGAAACACCACCCACAGCATGACCCCCTACACTGCCCGAACACCACTGCACTGCCCTAAACCCTGAAACACCACCCCTAGCACGACCGCCTACACTGCCTGAAAACCACTGCACTGCCCTAAACCCTGAAACACCAGCCCCAGCACGACCCCCTACACTGCCCGAACACCACTGCACTGCCCTAAACCCTGAAACACCACCCCCAGCAAGACCCCCTACACTGCCCGAACACCACTGCACTGCCCTAAACCCTGAAACACCACCCCCAGCAAGACCCCCTACACTGCCCGAACACCACTGCGCTGCCCTAAACGCTGAAACATCAGCCCCAGCAAAACCCCCTACACTGCGCAAACACCATTGCACTGCCCAAAACACTGAAACACCACCCCCAGCAAGACCCCCTACACTGCCCGAACACCACTGCACTAAACCCGGAAACACCAGCCCCAGCAAGACCACCTACACTGCCCGAACACCACCGCACTGCCCAAAACCCTGAAACACCACCCCCAGCACGACACCCTACACTGCCCGAACACCACTGCACTGCCCTAAACCCTGAAACACCACCCCCAGCACGACTCCTACACTGCCCGAGCACCACTGCACTGCCCTAAACCCTGAAACACCACCCCCCTGCACGACCCCCTATACTGCCCGAACACCACTGCACTGCCCTAAACCCTGAAACACCAGCCCCTGCACGACCCCCTACACTGCCCGAACACCACTGCACTGCCCTAAACCCTGAAACACCACCCCCAGCACGACCCCCTACACTACCTGAACACCACTGCACTGCCCTAAAGCCTGAAACACCACCTCCAACACAACCCCGTACACTGCCTGAACACCATTGCTCTGCCCTAAACCCTAAAACACTCCCCCAGCATGACCCCCTGCACGACCCAAACACCACTGCACTGCCCTAAACCCTGAAACACCACCCCCAGCAAGACCCCCTACACTGCCCGAATACCACTGCACTGCCCTAAAGCCTGAAACACCACCTCCAACACAACCCCCTACACTGCCTGAACACCATTGCTCTGCCCTAAACCCTGAAACACTGCCCCCAGCAAGACCCCCTACACTGCCCGAACAACACTGCACTGCCCTAAACCCTGAAACATCACCCCCAGCAAGACCCCCTACACTGCCCGAACACCACTGCCCTAAACCCTGAAACACCACCCCCAGCACGACCCCCTACACTGCTCGAACACCACTGCACTGCCCTAAACCCTGAAACACCACCCCCAGTACGACCCCTTACACTGCCCGAACACCACTGCTCTGCCCAAAACACTGAAACACCAGCCCCAGCATGACCCCCTACACTGCCCGAACACCACTGCACTGCCCTAAACGCTGAAACATCAGCCCCAGCAAACCCCCTACACTGCGTGAACACCATTGCACTGCCCAAAACACTGAAACACCACCCCCAGCAAGACCCCCTACACTGCCCGAACACCACTGCACTAAACCCGGAAACACCAGCCCCAGCAAGACCACCTACACTGCCTGAACACCACTGCACTGCCCAAAACCCTGAAACACCACCCCCAGCACGACACCCTACACTGCCCGAACACCACTGCACTGCCCTAAACCCTGAAACACCACCCCCAGCAGGACCCCTACACTGCCCGAGCACCACTGCACTGCCCTAAACCCTGAAACACCACCCCCTGCATGACCCCCTATACTGCCCAAACACCACTGCACTGCCCTAAACCCTAAAACTCTACCCCCAGCATGACCCCCTACACTGCCCGAACACCACTGCACTGCCCTAAACCCTGACTCACCACGCCCCTACACTGCCCGAACACCACTACACTGCCCTAAACCCAGAAACACCACCCCCAGCACGACCCCCTACACTGCCCAAACACCACTGCACTGCCCTAAACCCTGAAACACCACCCCCAGCACGACCCCCTACACTGCCCGAACACCACTGCACTGCCCTAAACCCTGAAACACCAGCCCCTGCACGACCCCCTACACTGCCCGAACACCATTGCACTGCCCTAAACCCTGAAACACCACCCCCAGCACGACCCCCTACACTGCCTGAACACCACTGCCCTAAACCCTGAAACACCACCCCCAGCAAGACCCCCTACACTGCCCGAATACCACTGCACTGCCCTAAAGCCTGAAACACCACCTCCCACACAACCCCCTACAGTGCCTGAACACCATTTCTCTGCCCTAAACCCTGAAACACTGCCCCCAGCAAGACCACCTACACTGCCCGAACACCACTGCACTGCCCTAAACCCTGAAACATCACCCCCAGCAAGACCCCCTACACTGCCCGAACACCACTGCCCTAAACCCTGAAACACCACCCCCAGCACGACCCCCTACACTACTCGAACACCACTGCACTGCCCTAAACCCTGAAACACCAACCCCAGCACGACTCCCTACACTGCCCGAACACCACTGCACTACCCTAAACCCTAAATCTACCCCCAGCATGACCCCCTACACTACACAAACACCACTGCACTACCCTAAACCCTAAAACACTCCCCCAGCACGACTCCCTACACTATCCAAACACCACTGCACTACCCTAAATCTACCCCAGCATGACCCCCTACACTACACAAACACCACTGCACTACCCTAAACCCTAAAACACTACCCCCAGCACGACCCCCTTCACTACCTAAACACAACTACACAATTTGTTACAGGCGTTGCAACGCAGGCCTGTGGTGCTTACTGGAAGTACTTGGTGGGCTAGTTGGGCCCCAGGAACCCTCAGGATTCAAGGTGACCTAATCCCCCAACTTAAAACGCGCCACGGGCGCGTTTGCACAGTGGTGAAGGGAGGGGGCGGGCCTCAGGTGACATGCCCCTTGAATCCTGAGGGACCCTGAGGGCCAACTAGCCCACCAGGTACCTTCAGTAAGCACAACAGAGTTGCGTTGCAGAGAGGTGAAAAAGGTGCGTGGCCTCGGAACGCCTCTCTGCAACTCAGCTCTGTGGTCCTAACTGTAGGTACCTGGGGGCTAGTTGGGCCCCAGGAACCCTCAGGATTCAAGGGGACTTAATCCTGCAACTTAAAACGCGCCACGGGGCGCGTTTGCACACGCGTTTTAAGAGGTAGTTTTAATCCCCTTGTCTTGTGGATTGTTACCTGCCTTGTTATGTTGGCCTAGGCCTGGCTGCCATGCTGCTTTTCTTTGCGCACGTTACACTGAGCCGGGCCTTCCTCGCCCTTTGCTCGTGCCAAGTTCTTTTGCACTGTCTGCATTTTCTGTTGTTCACCTTTTTGGGCTCAGTCTGCACAAACATGTACAAGGTCGCATAACAATGTATTCTGGTTCTTCCTGATATGGCCAGTCTCGCGCACCCAGACATAACATTATGTGCAATTGCCATGAAGAATTTGGTATGCTTTTAATACTGTGGTTTACTAGCGCTTAACACACTTGGAGAAATCCCTTTCAGTGAGAAGAGCTATGATGTCCTGCTGATGTAATTCTGCATCTAGAGACTGAGGTATGGGGGTTCGCTAGTCAAAGCCCAGAGGTCTTCTATTACTATAATAAACTATCTTACTGCAAGGGGAGGGTGGTAATGTTATTTATACGTTTATCCACTGAGCTCTGAGATGCTTTCCCCGTTTGTATTCTATGGAATTGTAACCATGCTGCTTATATTAGTAATATGCATTATGCTATTAGTACTGACACGTGTACTGTACATTAGAGCACGTAAGTTGGAATAAACATTTTAACCTATCCAGTGTCTCTTCCTACGCACCTTGTGAACAAGTACGAGTGAGTGGCGAAAGAGTGTTCTTGCTTCAGTGAGTCCTGAGATAAAGATACCGTGTTCTGGGTTGTCCAAACATTAGTACTTGGGTGCTAATGGGATGCTAAGCTAGTTGGGTTGGGGTTTTTGGGTGCTACGGTATATGGTGGCAAACCACTGTATTCCGGGGTCCCATTTTCCTGTGCATAGCTCTGTGTATGTGCAGAAACCTTATGACATGGCGCGACCACCGTGGGGCAGCTTATCTGCGAGACGCTTGAGTAGTACTTGTGCTTGTCCACAAACCCCTCGCGTACGCTTCCGGAGGCGTATGTGATGGTGATACCTCCTATATTGAATGTTTTATAGGTTCTTTCAAGCTTGAAGTTATTAAAAAAGGTTAGTAAGCAGACCCATTTTTGTGCTCCCTGTTAGGTTGTCGAATATAATTGTTTAGTCATGGCTGGTGTGGCGATAGCTGCACATAGTCGAGGAGCACTCCGAGACCACTTAGCTGTGTATGGAGTGCCCGATACAGGGGTCGAGTTGGTCTTTGTGGTTCAAGCCGATCCGGCTTATCACTTTGAAGTGTTTTACACTTGGATCACTTTTGAAGCGGTGGATGCAGGTGATAAGCTGTTTCATGAATATAAACCCACCGCTATTCCTGCTGCCTATCGACCCTATACTGCTCTTGAAGTGCCTCTCACGGCTTGGCAGCACCGTGTTTGGTTTAATGGCGCCCTACCACAACCAACTACCGCAGTTCGTTTAGGCCCCTTGTCAATTCAGGGGGCCACTTGGCCTGTATTGGCCGGGTATACCCCGCATCCAAATTATCTGGCATTACCGCTTGCGGAACTGCGCACTATGCATACCGAATTGGTGCGAGTGCATCGAGCCTTGGTGACATACGTTACAGGTAGCCTCCATGGAGCTGCTCCTGTAGTCGCAGGCCAACCAGCTATTGCAGCTGGAGTGACTATAAGTCCTGTCATGGTAAATTCTGTGATGGGCAAACGTCCACAAAATAAGGACGACTATCCTTACTGGCTTGCAGAAAAGTTCGATCAGATAGAAGCAGTGTTTCCCCATACATCCCCAGTAGATAAACACCGCATCCTCACGATAAGTTTGCCAAAAGACATAATCCCCGATTTGACATCATGTGAAAACTGGGGTAAGGTATTCGCAGCAGTTTATTCAAAATGTTTTGGAACTCCTTCCATGACGGTTCTACCCTCTGTAATTAAAAAGTACAGGATGAACATGGCCCTGAAGCGGCTGTGGAATTAGGGATGAGACTAGTGGGAGTGTTTGATGTAGTAGCTGAGCTGATCCTTGGAAATGTCAAGGGCGATGCTATGAACTTTCAAGTAGCGAATGCTTTGGCTTTGGTCCCAGAGTTGGACAGGCCTCGCGAATTACCGAAAATAATAGCCCGGGCTTATAAAACAATTGGAAGAAATAGCCTAGGCAACAAGCCTTTTGTAAAAATGCAAACTCAATCGCAAACACAAGTTATACAAACAAAAAGTGCATCTGAGAAAGATGATAAACCGGTCTTCACTAAAAAGAGTTGGAGACAGAAAAAGCAGGGTAAGCAACAAAAGAAGCCGGGGTCGAGAGGCGCTTCCCCAGTTTCGGTTTCTTCTGAACGTACTTATGATTTACGTGATAGGTCAAGGATTAAATCACCAGAAAGGTTTCAGAGCTCTGATACGCGTTCTCCTCGTTCTTCACAGGCCCAGACGTCGTCACAGGCTGGTGGAGGAGGACGGCAAGATAGAGGAAGGGGCCGAGAGGCTCCCCAGGAGCGAGACCAACCTCGACAACAAGTCAGAGGTAAAGCAGAAGACTTTCATCTTCCTCGACCGCAATTTCAGAAGAAAAGGTTGCCGCTGTTACAGCGAAATATGCCTCAGACCGTGAGAACGAGACTCCAGAATTGGACGTGGGCAGTGACCCTCCTAGACAGCGCCGCGGAAGTTACCATAGTGCGGGAGGCGCTACGTCCTCATATGGAGGCGACAGCAACTGAAACATTCGTTACTGTAGAGACAGCTGACACGAGAGTGGCACCCCCTGACAGACTATATAATATAGTTATACAAATCGAAGGTGACATACCGCGTGAAATAAAAGGGATTTTTTGGGAAAATCTAACCTCTTCATATGACATTTTGTTAGCAGAGGTGGATTGGCCACCCCCATTCGTTTTAGCTGCACATAAAGGAGAGGAGGTAATCCTTCCAAGCTTTTCAAAGCATGTCCCAAAAGACAAAGCTGAAGCACTTGCAGCTGAGTGGGCTGTGTACCTGGCACCAGCGTTATACCGCAACCATGTGGGATGGGATGAAGAGTCACCTCCCCATGCAATACCTTTGCGGTCACTACCGCAGCCACAACCCCAATATCCCATCAAACGGCAGGCAAAAGGCCCCGTCTCCGAAATTCTGACACAGTTGGAATATCAGGGAGTAATTGAACCATGCGTATCACCTATGAACAATCCCCTTTTCGTGGTTTCTAAACCCGATGGATCGTACCGCTTAGTTTTGGATTACCGGCATTTAAATACTCATTGTCGGAACTTTGCGGTGCAAAATACACACAGTTCTGCGCTTGTAGACAGTCTTGTTCGTAAAAAATACAAAACGACACTTGACCTTTCAAACGGTTTCTACACGCACAACCTAGCCCCGGAGAGTGGTCAATGGACCGCATTCACATCCGGTGGTAAATTATTCCAGTTCCGGCGATTACCCATGGGCTATAAAAATAGTCCGGGTATATTCGCCGCCCGTGTTGTTTCTTTGCTAAATGACATTGATCAAGACGCATGTTCGTACGTTGATGACATCTATCTGACAGACGACGAGTTATATCAGCATCTGTCCCGTGTGGACCGCATTATTCTTGAATTTGCGGAGCAGGGTTACAAATTTAACTTTGCTAAGTCACACATTGCTGAATTTACCGTTCTGTTCTTGGGCTATGAGCTCAATAACGAAGGTAAGGGCTTAGCCCCCATTTCTTGGAAAAATGTGCACATTTGTGCCCCCAAATACTCTGAAGAAGCTTCAGTCTTTGCTGGGTTTCCTGAACTTCGGGCGTACTTACATTCCCGAATATGCCCAGCGTATCAAGCCTTTGTATGCTTTGATACAACCTACTTATTCAAGGTCTTGCTGGCTGCCTGAGCATACCTCAATTCTGCAGTCTTTGCAGACAGACCTTTTGGAGTCTAAATATCTTTTGACTCGTGATAACCACACAAACCTGGTGATTAGAATAATTCCGGGGCGGTGGGATTCACCTATTTAACCTTTAATGAAGGTGATACAGTACCTATCGCATACAAGTCACATCTGTACACTTCCGCTGAATTGCGCTTTACATCTGTTGAAAAAGTTCTGACTGCAGTGCAAATGGCGATTCTAAAAGAACGCGCACTGGCACAGGGTAAGCGGATTCTGGTGGTAACACCCTGTCCTGCCCTGGAGGCAGTAACAAAGGCAAGTGTACCGAACTCAAAAGCAATGCATCCCCGTTGGATACAATGGGCTACATCTTTGACGTCTTCGGACGTCACTTTTGTTTTTGATTCTTCTCTTCAGACTCAGGAGTTTTTGCAGTATGAATTCGTTCATCCTCCTCCTTTGTTTTTACTACCGCTTGAGGATTACAAATGTGTGATCTACACCGATGGTTCGGCGCAACCGGCCACTGGGTCCAAGCACGCTTATTCAGCTGCATGTGCTATTGTTGCGGGTTCCTTTGTGAATGGAACGTTCAAATCCTCTGTAGTGCACACTCGCACACTTGGAGATAGTACCGCACAATTGGCCGAGCTGCATGCATTGCTACTTGCACTTGAGTTCGCTTCACAGGATGAGACCACTCTTATTGTATGTGATTCTTTTTACTGTGTACAATCTTACAATGACAATCTGTTTTTCTGGTCGAAAACGACTACAAGGACGCAAAAGGGAGCACAATTAAGCATAAAATGCTTTGGGTTCGAGTGGCAGAATTGCAACAACGTCTGCCCCTCACACAGGTGGTTCACACCTTAGGCCATCAGCGGGTGGGCGCACACGCTATTGGTAACGATCTGGCAGATGAAGCTGCCCGTTCAGCAGTAGTCACGTGTTCAGTAGCAGCGGTTACCAGGTCCATGTCTAAAATAGACCCTGTTATTTTAGCAGCTATTGCTGCAACCAAGGAAGGTGATAATTACCCTACAGGTTTCCCTTCCAAGTATTCTTACAAATTAAGTCCCGATCAGGTTCCTTATGTAACTATACCTGACGTTGGAGATCGGCTGATCCCCAACGCGGACCGCAGGAGTGCCTTGATATTAGCTGCACACGAAGGCATGGCTTCGGCACATGCAGGTGTGTCAGCTACGGTTTCCATCTTGCAGCAGCGTTATTGGTGGCGTGGGTTATATAAAGACACCCGTGCTTTTGTGCTTTCTTGCGACGTTTGTCAACAGATTAAGCCTTCCACGGTAACACGTCCACCACAAACACCGCTCTGCATTGCTAACAGACCCTTTGGGTGTGTTTACTTGGATCACTGCGGTCCATTCTCATCAGACACTGCTTATAAATACATCTTAGTGGCAGTGGACTCGTGCACACGGTTTCTCTGGGTCTGGCCACAACGGAGTGCTGACGCCCGAAATGTAATCAGGGATTTGCGTGTCTTTGTGGGAATTTTCGCATGCAGCACCTTCCATTCGGACCAAGGTCCAGCGTTTGCCTCTAGGGCTTACAAGGATGCAATGGCTTCGCTTGGGGTGCGGGTGAAATTTTCGTCTCCGTATAGGCCTGAGGGCAACTCTATCGTTGAACGAATGAACCGTGACTTAAAGCAATCCTTAACAGCTAGGGTTTTAGGTACTGGCAGGAACTGGCTGGCCCATTTGTATACCGTTCAGCGTGCACTTAATAATCTCCCTAGAAGACCTCTGTGTGGGCGGACCCCATACGAAATGCTCTTTGGCATAAGAATGTTTGTGCCTGACCTTGAGGGTCCAGACATCGCGGCGCAATCCGCCAAGTTTGATGTAGATAACCATTCTGCTATGTTACAGGACTTACAAGAAGCCCGAGACAAACTTGCAACTACACATTTACCTTCAGCCACAGACCCTGCGTTGCAGATTCCGGTAGCCGGCTGGCTTCCGAAAATTGGAGAACTGGTTCGAGAGAAGGTTGAAAACAAAAAGGAATTTGGCCCCTCTTTTCGTGCACCGGTTCCAGTTCTTGGCCTGAAGGGAACACGTACAGTCATTTTACCACCGCTTCCTGGTCGCAAAGAGAACAGATACATCTCAGTTGAAAATGTCAAGCTACAGCGCCTGGCCGATCCTGAATAGTGTCACACCAGCGGTCTCTTGTCCTGCCATTTATCGGACATATGTTCATAGTCCATCTGCACGAACGATCGCTGATGCTGTAATTGAGATGGTTGATTTGCCTGAAACTACGATTGATCCCCAACTCTCCACCAATATCAACGAGGACGAGTATACTTAACCTGCATCAGAATCGGTGGCACATCAACCAACAACGCCACTAAGCCCGACTCGTTATTCCTTTGATTCGGATTCCACATCTTCAAAAGTTCCATCCAAGTTCAGTATTTTTATATCCTGGTTTAGAGACAATTTTTTGATTCCCCCTGGACATACATCTGGTTGGTACTTTTCTTGATATTTTTGTTCATGTCCATTGGCTTTGTCACAGTGTTTTTTCTACTAATCAATGGTCACTATTTACCTGAACGCTCTGCTGTAGACTATGTTTCTGGAACTTTGGCTCCTCATTCCTCGTCTCACATCATGAAGCGTGACCACACATTTGTGAACATTTCAGCCTTCCCAGTTGCTGATGGCATCGTATGGGATGCAGTGAACTATCAAATCCATGGTCCGACGGAAATTATTAATGTACCTAATGTCCTTCGTGTTTCAATGGGTGATGTAGTACAAAATAATATTCATTCTGATGATTGGGATGTGCATGCCGTTGAAGCATTGTTTGCCGATTTAAAATATTATGCATCTTTTAATGCTGAAGATCTATATATGAATTCTGCTAATTATGCCGATTTGTATTGTTACCAACATTGGGGTAATCATTTTCTTCATAAGCCCAGTGCCCTGCGAAGTTCTGTTAACTTCACCCAATGGGAACATTGTCCAAACCCCTTGCCAGGTAGCTCTCAAACTCTTCGGAATAAGTTTAATTATTTTACTGATTTTAATCGGTCGAACCCTGCATCCTATTATTTTAGACTTAATAACACATCAACTCAGAAAATTATGTTGACACACACCAAATTGCTTTATTCAGGTTCCTTTCTGAGTGCCCTAGCTGTGGGTGGTTATGAGTACTGGGATAATACAGTGGATTTAAAATCTATTTGGGGCTCCAAGCCATGGCAGGTACAGGGAACCGAGGCGTTGCATCGTGCTTGCCTCATCCCTACCCAAATTATGTTCCTAAATGCTTCCATCTATCAGACTACATGTTGGGGCTTAGCAACCACTAAACAATTGAATACGCCATCAATACCATCCCTGTCGAGTTTTCCAAATGAAAGCTCACGATTCAATATGTCCCTCGTGTCCCTGCAGGCAATGTTACAAAATAATTCGTTTAATGTTTCTGAGCTGGTTCAGTCACCCTGGTTAGTATGGCCTATATCATCTAATGCATGTCAAATGCGTTTTCATGATACTGGTGCTAGCTACACACAGAATAGGCCTGATCCGAGGTTTACTGATGCCCGTACTGTCACTACATACTCTGTTGGTAAATTATGCAAACAATGGCTGCAACATTCGTCCCTTGATTCTGTTAAACAACATTTGTCCCTCCTTACAGGCAATATTGATCTGTCCGACTTTGTTTTGGGACCTCGTGGTCCCCGACCTAAGAGATTCATTTATGAAACGTATAATGAACTCTGGAAGCTATCACAAATGGAAGCTGCTTCCCGTCTTCGGGAAATAGATCAAGCAAATATGGAAAAGGTGCTTGCTGTTGTTGACAATAGTATTAATACCCTGTCTTCTCGCATTTACACTTTAGAGAATATTGTGTCCTCTGTTGTTGATATTGTACAAGATGATGTTTCTGTGCTATATCATGGTCAGAATCAATTGCGCTCAGTTATGCAGTTTGCATGGACTTTACAAACACTTAAGTTAGGTAAAGTGCCGTGGCATTTCTTGAACACCTCTGCCTTATTTCTACCTTTTAACTTAACTGATAAACATCAATTTATGTCCATGAAAGATGCAACGTACACTCTATTACATATCGAAAAGGTGGAACCTTTGCCGTTCTCTGTTGCAGAACTCGATTCTGCTGTATGGCTAGTTCATGGGGTTATCGTTTTACCTTTTTCCTTGTTTGAATTTGACTCGTGCATGAAACATTATCCTGTGGGCCGTTACCGGCCATTGGGCAGTGCTTTCCTGCATGAACTCTGGTCCTTGCCTTTCATGTATAAATGCCTTCGGGACGGCAAGGAAGTCTTTCTCACGGGGGAGTACTGCGACTCGACTATAGGTCATTCGCTTATTTGTAAACACATTAAATTGCATGGCTCATGTAGCATTTCCTCTCCTAATCTTGCTTGTGTGCTGAAAGGTATTCCTGCTCCTGTTATTTCTCCTACTTTCACTCTCCTTTCCAATGGTAGTTATTTACTTTTAAATAACGAAAACTGTTGTGGCCTGCAGGCTGGCATTCCTTACATTGTAACAGTTTCGCACAGGGTTGTCTGCTGCAAAAATGTGCTTTTTCCTCCCCCTCATGGCAAGGTTGATATCTCTATTTGGCCTTCCATCCCTACCATGGAAGCAGATTTCAATAGACTGAGCAGAATAAAGGCACTATTATTAAACGAGGAAGTTATGCTCATGTCCGCCCGGGAGACATTCATTCTCCAGGTGGCGAGTACCCACAGTGAAATACAGGCCCTTTTAAACACTAATCTCCCCCAACATTTTGGGGAGTTAATACATCGTATTTTTAACGCATCTAACACTGAAGGCCTAGTACACTTTTTTAAGGTCGTTGGGTCGGGCTTGGTGTCCTCCTTCCAAACTATTTTTGGTGTCATCCCGGCTTTCATACATTCTATATTTTCCAGTGTCTTTGGCGGTTTCCCATTGATCCTCGCTTTAGCGGCTGGTGTCTTGCTCTTAATTTGCTTTCTGCGCAATGGCTGCTCCCCGATGGGACCTGCTCGATCCAGAACGCCTCCAGCTGCTCCGTGAGCGCCTTTTGGCCGGTTTTGGTGTCTTGCCATTGGCGACACTGAGTGTGTCATATACTCTTTCATTTCGCTTTGCGTATTTCACTTGCGTGCAACCTGTGATGACTTGTGTCCGCTGTCCTTTCACCTGGACTCTGGATTATTGCCTCTCCAATTCGTCATTGTCTGTTCCGGATTTTGTTCAGTTGATGGGTCCCTTAGAGGCCCATGAGCAGGACTGTTCCGTCGCTGGCTGTATGGCGCGTGCGGCTGCACTGGGGATTTTGGCGCAATGGGATATCTGGGCGGCTGCCCAGGATCTCCTACAACGAAGCTGTTTCGATTATCACGCAAGCTGTCCCGCATTGCTTCTGGATGCTCCCTTTGCTGAGGAGCATTCCTGCTCTTTTGAACTCATGGATTGGATGGCATCTATGTTTTTTGACGATTCCAATGATGAACTCTTGGAGGGTATGGCTTTTTTCTGCACTTTCACTTTCATGGATTGACCTGCCCTTCGCCGTTTGGGCGCTCCTTGTGCTCCGACGTCTATTTTTCTCCTCTGATGGGCCTCTGTCCTGGCCGCCGGACTGTCCAGGGGAGGGTGTCTTGTGGATTGTTACCTGCCTTGTTATGTTGGCCTAGGCCTGGCTGCCATGCTGCTTTTCTTTGCGCACGTTACACTGAGCCGGGCCTTCCTCGCCCTTTGCTCGTGCCAAGTTCTTTTGCACTGTCTGCATTTTCTGTTGTTCACCTTTTTGGGCTCAGTCTGCACAAACATGTACAAGGTCGCATAACAATGCACTGCCCTAAACCCTGAAACACCACCCCCAGCACGACCCCCGTACACTGCCTGAACACCATTGCTCTGCCCTAAACCCTAAAACACTCCCCCCAGCATGACCCCCTGCACGACCCAAACACCACTGCACTGCCCTAAACCCTGAAACACCACCCCCAGCAAGACCCCCTACACTGCCCGAATACCACTGCACTGCCCTAAAGCCTGAAACACCACCTCCAACACAACCCCTACACTGCCTGAACACCATTGCTCTGCCCTAAACCCTGAAACACTGCCCCCAGCAAGACCCCCTACACTGCCCGAACAACACTGCACTGCCCTAAACCCTGAAACATCACCCCCAGCAAGACCCCTACACTGCCCGAACACCACTGCCCTAAACCCTGAAACACCACCCCCAGCACGACCCCCTACACTGCTCGAACACCACTGCACTGCCCTAAACCCTGAAACACCACCCCCAGTACGACCCCTTACACTGCCCGAACACCACTGCTCTGCCCAAAACACTGAAACACCAGCCCCAGCATGACCCCCTACACTGCCCGAACACCACTGCACTGCCCTAAACGCTGAAACATCAGCCCCAGCAAAACCCCCTACACTGCGTGAACACCATTGCACTGCCCAAAACACTGAAACACCACCCCCAGCAAGACCCCCTACACTGCCCGAACACCACTGCACTAAACCCGGAAACACCAGCCCCAGCAAGACCCCCTACACTGCCTGAACACCACTGCACTGCCCAAAACCCTGAAACACCACCCCCAGCACGACACCCTACACTGCCCGAACACCACTGCACTGCCCTAAACCCTGAAACACCACCCCCAGCAGGACCCCTACACTGCCCGAGCACCACTGCACTGCCCTAAACCCTGAAACACCACCCCCTGCATGACCCCCTATACTGCCCAAACACCACTGCACTGCCCTAAACCCTAAAACTCTACCCCCAGCATGACCCCCTACACTGCCCGAACACCACTGCACTGCCCTAAACCCTGACTCACCACGCCCCTACACTGCCCGAACACCACTACACTGCCCTAAACCCAGAAACACCACCCCCAGCACGACCCCCTACACTGCCCAAACACCACTGCACTGCCCTAAACCCTGAAACACCACCCCCAGCACGACCCCCTACACTGCCCGAACACCACTGCACTGCCCTAAACCCTGAAACACCAGCCCCTGCACGACCCCCTACACTGCCCGAACACCATTGCACTGCCCTAAACCCTGAAACACCACCCCCAGCACGACCCCCTACACTGCCTGAACACCACTGCCCTAAACCCTGAAACACCACCCCCAGCAAGACCCCCTACACTGCCCGAATACCACTGCACTGCCCTAAAGCCTGAAACACCACCTCCCACACAACCCCCTACAGTGCCTGAACACCATTGCTCTGCCCTAAACCCTGAAACACTGCCCCCAGCAAGACCACCTACACTGCCCGAACACCACTGCACTGCCCTAAACCCTGAAACATCACCCCCAGCAAGACCCCCTACACTGCCCGAACACCACTGCCCTAAACCCTGAAACACCACCCCCAGCACGACCCCTACACTACTCGAACACCACTGCACTGCCCTAAACCCTGAAACACCAACCCCAGCACGACTCCCTACACTGCCCGAACACCACTGCACTACCCTAAACCCTAAATCTACCCCCAGCATGACCCCCTACACTACACAAACACCACTGCACTACCCTAAACCCTAAAACACTCCCCCAGCACGACTCCCTACACTATCCAAACACCACTGCACTACCCTAAATCTACCCCAGCATGACCCCCTACACTACACAAACACCACTGCACTACCCTAAACCCTAAAACACTACCCCCAGCACGACCCCCTTCACTACCTAAACACAACTACACAATTTGTTACAGGCGTTGCAACGCAGGCCTGTGGTGCTTACTGGAAGTACTTGGTGGGCTAGTTGGGCCCCAGGAACCCTCAGGATTCAAGGTGACCTAATCCCCCAACTTAAAACGCGCCACGGGCGCGTTTGCACAGTGGTGAAGGGAGGGGGGCGGGCCTCAGGTGACATGCCCCCTTGAATCCTGAGGGACCCTGGGGGCCAACTAGCCCACCAGGTACCTTCAGTAAGCACAACAGAGTTGCGTTGCAGAGAGGTGAAAAAAGGTGCGTGGCCTCGGAACGCCTCTCTGCAACTCAGCTCTGTGGTCCTAACTGTAGGTACCTGGGGGGCTAGTTGGGCCCCAGGAACCCTCAGGATTCAAGGGGACTTAATCCTGCAACTTAAAACGCGCCACGGGGCGCGTTTGCACACGCGTTTTAAGAGGTAGTTTTAATCCCCCTTGTCTTGTGGATTGTTACCTGCCTTGTTATGTTGGCCTAGGCCTGGCTGCCATGCTGCTTTTCTTTGCGCACGTTACACTGAGCCGGGCCTTCCTCGCCCTTTGCTCGTGCCAAGTTCTTTTGCACTGTCTGCATTTTCTGTTGTTCACCTTTTTGGGCTCAGTCTGCACAAACATGTACAAGGTCGCATAACAATGTATTCTGGTTCTTCCTGATATGGCCAGTCTCGCGCACCCAGACATAACATTATGTGCAATTGCCATGAAGAATTTGGTATGCTTTTTATACTGTGGTTTACTAGCGCTTAACACACTTGGAGAAATCCCTTTCAGTGAGAAGAGCTATGATGTCCTGCTGATGTAATTCTGCATCTAGAGACTGAGGTATGGGGGTTCGCTAGTCAAAGCCCAGAGGTCTTCTATTACTATAATAAACTATCTTACTGCAAGGGGAGGGTGGTAATGTTATTTATACGTTTATCCACTGAGCTCTGAGATGCTTTCCCCGTTTGTATTCTATGGAATTGTAACCATGCTGCTTATATTAGTAATATGCATTATGCTATTAGTACTGACACGTGTACTGTACATTAGAGCACGTAAGTTGGAATAAACATTTTAACCTATCCAGTGTCTCTTCCTACGCACCTTGTGAACAAGTACGAGTGAGTGGCGAAAGAGTGTTCTTGCTTCAGTGAGTCCTGAGATAAAGATACCGTGTTCTGGGTTGTCCAAACATTAGTACTTGGGTGCTAATGGGATGCTAAGCTAGTTGGGTTGGGGTTTTTGGGTGCTACGGTATATGGTGGCAAACCACTGTATTCCGGGGTCCCATTTTCCTGTGCATAGCTCTGTGTATGTGCAGAAACCTTATGACACCCTGCCCTATTATGTACTAGGGACTTACAGAGGAGGTCATGCTAATCACAGGGGTACCCCAAAGCATAGTGTTCCCTAGTGTATGTAGGTGTTTTCACTGTATTCTAAGTGTCTTTTAGCATAGCACTGACTCTGGTTAGTCAGAGTCAGTTACCACCAGTACCTGTCTGAAAAAGTTGTGGGCACAGGATGATTTTGCAACATGGCCTCTTTCTGCTCCTCTGTTGGTTCTTTCTGCACATCTTTTTCTTCTTCCTGCACTTTGCTTCGTCTTTGTGGACTTCTGTTGCTTCTTTCTGCATTTCTTTTGCTTCTTTCTGCGCGTTTTTTCTTCTTTCTTCACATGTCCTACCTCTGTAGGCATAGTTAGAAACTAGCATTTAAAAAACCTTTGAAATTCACTTAAAAAATCATAGGTTTCAGGCACGTTATAGTTAGAAATTAGCATTTAAAAAACCTTTGAAATTCACTGAAAAAACCATAGGTTTCAGACACGTTATAGTTAGAAATTAGCATTTAAAAAACCTTTGAAATTCACTGAAAAAACCATAGGTTTTAGGGACAGTTATAGTTAGTTGGACATTTCACTCGTACAAAACCATAGAAATTCCCCCGTTATAGTTAGTTCAGCTAACTATAACTCGCGCCCCGCAATGCACTGCTGATGACGTCACATATTACATCACTCATGACATGGTCAGTGACATCACTGATGACATCACTGATGACATCTCAAATGACATCACTGATGACATCATCCATGTGATAATTTAATGCATCTTCTCACACCCTAATATAGCTTTTGATACACCCACTCTAAATTACAGACTGCCATTCTCAAAACCATACACACTCCAATACCAATAACTACATACCCACTCACTGATTCTTAGGTCTACACACACACATCTACTCACTCACCCGTACAGTCACTCATACTTACAGTCACTCAGTACAGGACTATCATATGCACTCATACACCTATATAAACACTCACACACCGCCACTCATCCATAGAGGTACTCACACACCTAGTCAGTCATGCAAAAAATTAATCACACACCCATTTACTCACCTATACAGTTATACACTGTAGGAAGGTGGAATCTGACTATATGGTTGCCCCCACTTTTTTTTTATGGTGTTTTGCTGGTTTATGACTTAGTTGGACTGGGATCCTGCTATTCAGGGCCCCAGTCTATCTGCTTTCTCTGTAAAAAGGTTTCCATGTGCCTTAGGCACATCTCTGATTGGAATCTGGAGAGCCCTTATAAGTCCCTAGTATATGGTATACTATGTACCAAGGGCATAGGTACCTCAGAGGCCTACCAGGGGCTGCAGCATGTATTATGCCACCCCTGGAAGGCCATCCAAACTGACACCACAGGTCTGCTACTGCAGCCTGGGTAAGGTGGTGCATGCACCCCTTACTGTGATATAGGTTACCTATATCACTAAATACATACACACATATAAACCTATAAGTCACTCCTAAGGCAGGCCTTATCAATCCTGAAGGCAGAGTGCATGGTTCCTATGTGAGAGGGTGCCCCTGCATGAGCAGGGCCCCTCTGCAGCGTTCGGAGACCACCTCTGATGCTGTTTGTAGTGCAGCCTGACCATATACTCTTAAGCGCATTATAACCTCGCGGTAAAATGCTAACTTTGGAATGGCTGCACCTAAACATGTCGTGTTTGGTGTCAAACATCTTGGAATACTACCCCCCGCCAATTCTGGCAGCGGGGGTAGCATTCCACCCTTCTAGAGGGAAAGACATGTTAACTCTGGCTAGCCCGGTAACTTCTTTCCAAAGCCCTGGCATCACAAAATGGATGCTGCTGCCACAGACACGAGTCTGGCCTCCTGCTGCTGGACGAAACTCCGGCAAGGGAGGCCTGGACAATAGGTTTCCTGTCCCAGG
Source organism: Calotriton arnoldi (assembly GCA_963921515.1). Classification (NCBI taxonomy): domain Eukaryota; kingdom Metazoa; phylum Chordata; class Amphibia; order Caudata; family Salamandridae; genus Calotriton; species Calotriton arnoldi. The sequence continues at coordinate 52,892 of CAWUFW010007909.1, read as the reverse complement.
GAGGTGTGACCACCTCCCCAGACAGGATAATGTGTATTGGGGCTGGGCGGGAGCACTTTGGGTGCTTTGAAGTCCTGCACTGGGGGCACATTTGGTGTCCCTGTGCATACCCCAGTTCAAACCGGATCAGGGGCTTGCAGCCCCTGCTTTGGCGCGAACTGGACAAAGGAAAGGGTGTAGCCACCCCTCTGCCCTGACCCACCCATAGGTGGGGCCACAGAGTAGTCCAACCCCTATCCTTAGTATAAGTATAGGAACCCAGTCCTTAGGACTTTAGATTATCCCTGGACGAAACTCTGAAACTGAATCCTGGACCTTCGACGCTCTACTCACGATTAGAGGACAGAAGAATCTCCCTTGGGGTCAAGGAGTGACTCCCCTGCTTGACAGGCACCAAAGAAGCATCTGTCCGGTTTGCATTTCTGAATCTCCCGTCGGACGCCGAAGGCATTGCATCACCAGAGGTAGATTCTCAGACTTCCCCGAGGCTACCCTGAATCCCCAGCAAAGCTGAGGCCTGTGGCTATCGTGGGTGACTTGAGACCATGACCCCTGGACCCCGAGCACATTTGCAAGTGCATCCTCTTCTGGGTCTCCCAAGAAGTCGTGCTTTGGGGTCCGAGTAGCCCTAGCCTCCAGAACCACCTGCCCCGAAGATCACTGGCCCCCACTCCACGAGTGTCCTGTAAGCCAGATCCACGTGCGGCATCATGAGGCTCCTTTGCGGTCGCTAGCCTGTTGGCTAGTAGCCCTTAACGAAGGCCAATCTTTTCCTAACTTGGCATCCTGGTTTCTCCAGGCCTGCCCTCACTTACCCTTGCTGGATGAGTTCCCCAGACCTTGCTGGTCTGCACCATCGACGATCTTCCTCTGCATCGAGACTTGCCGTTGCCAAGGCTTGTTGGGTCCAATCCGGTCGTCGACACATCAGCACTCGACAGACATTATTTACCAGCCCGAATCCTGCTCCTGGTCACCGACAACGCCTCCTGGACCTCGTGGCTGAAGAGTCAAGATGACCGTCAACGCACCTGAAGCACTCGACATCGGTGGGCATCTGTCCATCGCCTTCCTGGTCACTGGCTAGTGACCCAGACTCTGTCCCCTCTGCTTTCAGGTTCTTCAGAACTCCGATCCACTCTTGGATCCACCCGGACACTTTTCACTTGGTCGCCAGCAGCACTTTGCAGCAGATCGCCATTCAAATCGACGACGAAACCCGATCCCGAAAGGCACCTATGCACCCGGCTTCCCTCGGTGAGGTAACATGAGTACTCCGGTGCTCCCGTGGGTAGAGACTCTTCAAAGTCCTAGATCTCAAAGGGTTTGGTCCAAGTCCTCTTTTAAGTGTCCCTTTTCTCTAATTTCCCGATCACGACTTTCTCCATAGAAGTCAACGGCGTATCGCGGTTGTGTATTTACACTGCACGCGTCTCCCGTGGGTCCCCTGTGTCACTACCTTGGGTGGTTCCTTGTGGTCCAAGCACTTCTAGAGCCTCTAGGCCTAGTGTCTAGCTCAGTCGTGGTTCTTATACCACTTTATTGGTATATGGTTTGGTACGCCCCTAGGGCCCAAACGTGTATTTGTGCTATTACTGTGTTTCATTTATATAATTTGGTTTACTAAGTTTAAGAGTTTGTTGGTTTTCGGGTAGTGGGGAGGGAAGTGTATTTTAAATATGTTTAATTTTAATAGATGTGTGTGTGTGTGTGTGTGTGTGTGTGGGTATATATATATATATTCACTGAAAAAACCATAGGTTTCAGACACGTTATAGTTAGAAATTAGCATTTAAAAAACCTTTGAAATTCACTGAAAAAACCATAGGTTTTAGGGACAGTTATAGTTAGTTGGACATTTCACTCGTACAAAACCATAGAAATTCCCCCGTTATAGTTAGTTCAGCTAACTATAACTCGCGCCCCGCAATGCACTGCTGATGACGTCACATATTACATCACTCATGACATGGTCAGTGACATCACTGATGACATCACTGATGACATCTCAAATGAAATCACTGATGACATCATCCAGTGACTGTGTGTTTCTGTAAAGTTTAAATATGTTTAATATATATAGGGAAAGGCGTATTGAAGAATGAGTGGGTGTTTAAGTGTCTGAATGGATGATTTAGTACGTGCGTGACTGACTCTACAAGTGAGTGATTAAACGTATCTTACTGAATGCATGGGTTAGTGACTAAACTGTGTGAATGTCTGTATCCGTCTGTTTGTTGGTGTGTAAGTGGATGCATGGATTTGTGAATAGCTACATGAGTGTCTATATGGGTTATTGATTGGTTCTCTGATTATCTGTATGGCTGCCTGAGTGTTTGTGTGGGTGGGGTGTGTGTGACTCTGTACATAGATGTGTGAGTGGGTGATTCACTGGGTGCATGATTTGAAGAGTGCATCTGTGATGGACTGCTTGGGTGGGTGAGTGTGTGTATGGGTGTGTTAGTGAGTGAATGTATATCTCAGTGGTACATGTGCGAGTAACTACATATGTAAAGGGCAGTATATATGTGTGTTAGAGTATTTAAATGGCTATAAGTGAGAGTGTGTGATTGTGAGAGTGGCTGTATGGATGCGTGTGTGCTTGTATCAGTTATTGTATAAGAGCGTAAGAATGTGCTAGTATTTGTATGAGTAAGTGAGCTGGTGTGTGTATAACTGTATAGGTGAGTAAATGGGTGTGTGATTAATTTTTTGCATGACTGACTAGGTGTGTGAGTACCTCTATGGATGAGTGGCGGTGTGTGAGTGTTTATATAGGTGTATGAGTGCATATGATAGTCCTGTACTGAGTGACTGTAAGTATGAGTGACTGTACGGGTGAGTGAGTAGATGTGTGTGTGTAGAACTAAGAATCAGTGAGTGGGTATGTAGTTATTGGTATTGGAGTGTGTATGGTTTTGAGAATGGCAGTCTGTAATTTAGAGTGGGTGTATCAAAAGCTATATTAGGGTGTGAGAAGATGCATGAAATTATCACATGGATGATGTCATCAGTGATGTCATTTGAGATGTCATCAGTGATGTCATCAGTGATGTCACTGACCATGTCATGAGTGATGTAATATGTGACGTCATCAGCAGTGCATTGCGAGGCGCGAGTTATAGTTAGCTGAACTAACTATAACGGGGAATTTCTATGGTTTTATACGAGTGAAATGTCCAGTGAATATATATATATATATATATATATATATATATATATATATATATATATATATATATATATATATATATATATACCCTTACTTGGAGGTCCTATGGGAATAAACATGGTTGGCGGATCACCCCGAATCTTTCCAAAATACAACAAGAATCATGAGCACACTTTTTGGGGAAAATTTCGTGAAGATTCGCCAACCGGCGCCTAAAGTTATAGGCAGGGTAAAAAATCCTTTTCCTATGGAAATATGGTCCTAACTATAATTACCTACTGGCGACACAAGATTTCCTACAGAAAATTGAAGACCTCTCTTGGGGAAAAGAATGTTGGTTGGTATGCTTCGATGTATAGAGTCTCTACACCAGCATAAAACATCATGATGGACTAAGAGCGTACAAACATTTTTTACGTATGAGAAATATTAATATGTTGGAACAGTCTCAGATGTTGTTAAAGATGATTGAAACCTGTTCAAAAGATAGTGTTGTTCTCTTTGAAAAATGCTTGTACAAACAAATACAGGGGACTGTGATGGGCACCTGCTTCTCCCCCAGCGACGCCAATTTGGTGATGGGATGGTGGGAGGAGCAGGTGCTCTGGAGCAGTGACCTTGCCAAATGGACAGAAAACTTCAGCATCTGGCTGAGATACATAGATGACATCTTCTTTGTATGGGAAGGTAATGAGATGGATTTGAACATTTTTCTCTCTATGTTGAACTGTAGTGATGTTAATCTTAGATTCACTGTACAGCATAGTCAACAAACTATTGATTTCCTAGACACTGGAATAAAAGTTACGGATGGGATTCTCCAAACTGAACTATTCAGAAAATCAACTGCAGGGAACTTGATTATACATGCAGAGAGCTGCCACCCCCCCAATTTTCGCTGGAGCATACCATTAAGTGAATTTCTCATAGCTAAAAGGAACTGTAGCTCTGAAACTAGGTACCATGAGACCAAGAAACAAATGACTGAGATGTTTCAAATGAGGGACTACCCGCGGAAAGATTTGAAAACAGCGTGCAGGAAGGCAGACAGCATTTCTAGGACACAGCCCATTTTCCGCCCCGAAAGTCAAGCCTGAAGAAACAATTGAACCAATTTGGTTCATAAATAAATATACCAACCAGGCTGGAAAGCTAAGAGGAATCCTAAAAAATAGATGAGGTATCTTGACACAAGATAATTTCTTGAAGGACAAAGTGGGTACAACACCTAACATCACATACCAATGCAATCTTTCTTTGAAAGACATGCTGGTATATAGTTACCTCAAACCGAAATAAAACTAACTGGCCAGAGCAGGTGATGGGTTTCAAATGCTGCGGGAACTGCAAGGCGTGCAGACACAGTAACAATACACAAATAGTCACCTTAGGGAGGATCAATAAAACCTGGCAGATACCCAGACTCATAACCTGCAAGACGGACTTCGTTGTCTATATAATCACATGTCCATGAGGGATCTGGGACATCAGATCTACCACTTTCCATGTACAGAAGAGAATCCTCGAACATTGGAGGGCAATAACAAACAATGACTTGACGTACACCACAGCTAAAATTTCAAAGAGAGACACCAGAGTGACTGGACAAAAGGCAATTTTTTGGGCATTGACACAGTACCTAAACACCCAAGAGTAGGGAATAGATTAACTGTCTTGCGTAGACTAGAATCAAGGTTCATCCTACAAGCTGGTTCCGTGGTACCACATGGAATGAATAATGATGAGGAATTACACTCACATCTGTAGGGATTCCATCAATGCCACCAACCCCACCTTACAGGTGGTTAACCAGCTATTTTCCAACATATATTCTCTCTTGTTCATAGATGTGTTCACCTAGTATATACACTTTTTTTCTGTAGCATTTTTCAAGTTTAATTTTTTCAATTGCTCTTTTTATTGATATTAAATTGGTTGCACTGTCCGGGCACTGAGCAAGACATGTTTCTAACATGAATAGAGAACATGATGGCACCCATGTTCCCCCTCATCGCTTAGATTGGTAAAGAAATGATTGGACGTTCCTCTGATGTTTTGTCAATGGAATTATGATACCTAGCTTATAGTTACTCTTATCTTTTTACAGAATCCCTGGGGACCTACACCTATGTGGATCGGCTGAAAGTACAGACAGGGAGTTCATTGGCACAAAGGAGTGACACCACTGTGGAACCTCTGCATTTGGGTCTCTAGATGAGCTAAAACATTTAAAAAAAAATGTTTACTTTAACCTTATTACTGCGTTTGATACCGCATTGAGCCAAGTTAACCCTTACCACTATGGCAAGTCACTAAGAGAGCAACCAAGTTAGGCTACTTTAACCTGATCCCTACCGCTACACAATGAATAGATGAGCAATAAGTACTCTCACCTTTTCAGCACCACATAGGACTGGGAACCCTTACCTGAGAAGGTGATGGGGAAAACACACACGGCCACTCAGAGAAATATGTAGATGTTTTGCCACAAGTCTTTTCAAACGTCGGAGGACAATCCATTTGAGATCACAAGGGTATATTTGGGTAATGTAGTTCCAGAAAACACAAAGGAACTACTTTAGAAAAGCAAAATACCATTGAGAACCATAAACTTGCTCGGAGACCTCGATTTCTGTTGAATTATATTTTGTGTTGCACAGTTTATTTTTAATGTAAGGAAATATCAAGGTGTATTGTACATGAAGGAAGCACATGACAGAACACTCACTAGGGTATAGAATGGAAAGTCTTTTGTTTATTTTTATTTTTATTAACACTGTTGCGTCGTAATGACGATGTATTTATGTCAATGAAATGCCAACTGCTTAAAATCGATATAGATAGTAAGCATTGTATTGCACTGATTAATTTTTATAATAATATTCCATCTACCAAAGTGGGGTTCGTATTAAAAAAATTGGGCAATGATACAAAAACTTTATGCAATAGCATCATTAAAGATATAATGGTAATTATGGGAGGGGATTTTAATTGTGTCCTGTGCCCAAACGTTGATGGAAAATTGTGTGGCCTCATAAATGAAGAAGGGATTGGCAACACCCACTTTTGCCACTCCACATTGGGAGAGCTGTACAATGAATTGGTTTTTGGCCTTGATTTAGGATTTGTAAACGAGATATGTCCCATTGCTGTCCCCATGTGTCATACCTTTAATGGAAGGGGCCTACGCTCCACTATGGATTACATAATAATGTCAAATAATCATGCATCTAGAATTCGCACTTTCCATATTGATGACAATTCATTGAGTGATCATTTTCAATTGTGTCTCTCTATATCGATGTCGTTAAGTGATTCTGGTAGGCATGATAAAGCTAATATGGTCATAGCAGACATTACAATTGATAAAACAAACGGTTATTCTCTGTGTTGGTCGATGGTGGACCCCTTATTGATTACTAAACAAGTGATTGCCAAATGTAAAATGCTTTTGAAACTTGCCTGAGTGAAACAGCTGCACCAGGCAGAATCTTGACTTCTTTTCAATCTATAACAGATGCAGTAAGGGAGGCATTATTTGTTCAGAAATCAAAAAAGGGAAAACCCAGGGTTGGCTTGACTCTAACTGCACTCGAGCTTACTCCAATCTAAAAAGCGTATTACACAAGCTCCCTAGAAACCCAGATGCCGTGAGGCAGGCAAGAGCGGACTATAGGTTAGCCATTAAGGAAAGAAAAATGGCCTTAATAAACGAGGCATGGGAATCTCTGCATAAGGCCTCTTTAATGGGAGATAGCTCGGCTTTTTGGAAAGCTGCTAAAGCACCTTTCCTGACCCCTGGGGTGGTCCCACAATTGAAATTGCAATAAGTGAGGACCAATGGACTGAGCATTTTTCAAGGGTATTTAATGGGGTAGGCCAAACTGATAACAACCAAGAGCTAATTTCTTCAGACTCCCTGATTCAATACTCTGATTTCCAATTTACATTGGATGAAGTGAATCGGGCCGTCTCTGTAAGCCTGGGTGGAAAGGCGCCTGGGCCGGATGGTGTTCTGGTAGATTTGTTTAAGTCAAACTTGATTTTATGGGGCCCAATTATCACTCAGGTAATTAATGCCAGTTGTTTTGCACCTTTTCTGTCAACCTGGGTTGAAGCAATCATAGTGCCAATTTTTAAAAAGGGGAATCGCCAGGACCCCGGATGCTATAGGCCCATTTCTTTACTGGACACTATGACTAAAGTAGTGGGTCGAATAATTTTAGAATGCTTACATGTATGGGCAGAGGATAATAAAGTGCTCTCAGATATTCAATATGGTTTCCGTGAGGGTTTGGGGACGATTGAGCAGAGTTTAAATTTAGCAATCCTTGTTGGGAAATATACACGGGTGAAGGAGGGAAGGCTGTTTTTAGCTTTTGTGGATCTCACTGCAGCTTTTGACTCTGTAAGACATGCCAAGCTCTGGGAGATCCTTGAGGTGATGGGGGTGGCAGCACAAATTATCCACTTTCTCAAACACTTCTATAGCAACGCTCAGGTGCACGTTCAATTCGGTCTGAGTGGAGTCTGCACTGCCCCCATTCCCTTAAGGAGGGGGGTTATGCAAGGATGTGTTCTGGCCCTCTTCCTTTTTAACCTTTACATTAATTGCCTGGGAGATGCATTACTTAAAGATAATAAAGATTTTCCTCAGATAGCCGGACGCCCCATACCCGCTCTCCTTTATGCGGACCATGCAGTTTTAATGTCACAGACGCAAGTAGGTCTGCAAAGGGTGCTAGATAGTTTCTCCAATTTTATGAGAGATCTTGGCCTTATGGTGAATACCTCAAAGACATTCATAATGAGGTGTAGCTGGGGTAGTCAGAGATGTAGGGATATGTTCGTGGATGGACAGAAAATAGAGCCCACAAAGAGATTCTCATATCTTGGAATACTCTTCGATCAAAATGATTCATGGGCTCAAGCAGTATTAGCAAACAAATTAGGGTTTTCTAGAACCACTACCGCTTTAGTCCATTTTTCTAGAAAATTAGGTAGAAGACCCCCAGTGGAGCTCCTGAAGATATATAAAGCGAAAAGTGTCTCCACAGCAATGTACGGAGCAGGGGTATGGGGTCTTGCTGATACGTACTCGCTACAAACGGTGGAAAACTCTTTTTTGAGATACATTTTGTCAGTCCCGAGTAGCACATCTTCGTACGCCTGTCATGCTGAGCTGGGCTTACCATACCTTTCCGACCTCATAAAAATGGAACCTGTCCTTTTATGGCACCGCATTTGGACAAAAATGGAGACCCAGCTAAATAGGGATATTTTAATGGACAGCTTAAAGCTGGAAGGGGTTTTAAAGATTCCGTGGGTAAGATATGTTCAAAATTTTATGCATGACTTAGGCCACATAGAATATTTTACTGATCCGAGTACCATGCATCTGGTTAGGAGAAAGGATTTAAAAAAGAGGGCCTCTTGTTGCTGGATAAGTTAAGACTGTCCACCGAGATTACAAAGCCTAGTGTCCAGCAGAATCAGCTGATTTTAACTACTTTTAATATCCAACCGTATTTAACAACTGTACCCAGTGGCTATGACAGGTTTTTACTGACAAGATTTAGGTTTGGGATTCTGCACAGAATTGTAAGCTTCCCAAAAATGTACGACTGGGCGCGAGAAATGCAATTGTGTCCATGTGACAATTACTCAGACCAATCCACCATTCATGTACTTTTGTTCTGTAGATTTTATAGCGAACTAAGAAAAGTGTGGATTACCCCAATATTAAAATCTCTGGGGATTAGACAATGTCACCCAGTGTTCATTGTATTACAATCTTTGGATAACGTGCATACAGTGTGGAGAATAGTAATGTTTTTAAAGAAAGTAGTTAGCCTCAGGAAAAGTATCGTTATATAACTAAAAAAGGTCAAATAGACGCAAAAGGCACATTAGCATTAATCTTGAATTTTATAATGCATATGTATAATGTTTTTATTGATAGCTTGTGCATTTACTTGTTTGTTCTTACATGTTCATTTTATGATTGTATGAAATAGCTATTGTTATACAACATGCTTTTTAAGTTTTTTATTCTATGTTTTAATATGTTTGTATGTATGTGCTTTTATGATTGTATGACATAGCAATCGAATAAAGCTGTCTTTGACTTTGAAATGCCAACTGTGGTCATATTACCAAGAGTCCTTGAAGTCGAAACTCGTTATCCTCAATTGCAATAAACAGACTACTAAACCGCAGTTACCGGAATGGCTGGTCTCTTCTTTCCTTAAAACTTGGAAGGCTGAATTCATGCATATATATATATATATATATATATATATTCACTGAAAAAACCATAGGTTTCAGGGACGTTATAGTTAGTTGGACATTTCACTCGTACAAAACCAGTGAAATTCGGCCGTTATAGTTAGTTCAGCTAAATATAACCCGCGCCCCCGCAATGCACTGCTGATGACATCACATATTACATCACTTATGACATAGTCAGTGACATCACTGATGACATCTCAAATGACATCACTGATGACATCATCCAGTGACTGTGTGTTTCTGTAAAGTTTAAATGTTTTATATATATATAGGCCAAGGTGTATTGAACAATGAGTGGGTGTATGACTGTCTGAATGGATGATTTAGTAGGTGCATGACTGACTGTATAAGTGAGTGATTAAACGTGTCTTACTGAATGCATGGGTTAGAGACTAAACTGTGTGAATGTCTGTATCAGTCTGTCTGTGGGTGTGTAAGCAGCTGCATGGGTTGGTGAGTAGCTACATGAGTGTCTATATGGGTTATTGATTGGTTGTCTTAGTATCTGTATGGGTGCCTGACTGTCTGTGTGGGTGGGTGGGGTGTGTGTGACTCCCTGCATGGATGTGTGAGTGGGTGATTCACTGGGTGTATGGGTTCAAGAGTGCGTCTGTCAGGGGCTGTATGGCTGGGTGAGTGTGTGTATGGCTTTGTTGGTGAGTGAATGGATGTCTCAGTGGTACATATGTGAGTAACAACGGGGGAATGCGGTTCACGGGAGCTCTCGTCATGCTCCGTGACTGAGGTGGGCGTGGCCAAGCGCTGGCGGGCTAGTTTTAGTGTGAGAGGAGGCGGCGGCGGCTCTTGGTCGGAGCTCCTGAGCGTTTCCAGACTTTTGTTTAGCTTGGAGTGACTCTACCTGTGGCGTCCGAACTTTCCTTTTTTGGACAGAACGTCTCTTCGTGGCAGCCTGCACGGGTCTTGAGAGGCAGAAAACAGAGGCTGAGGCTGAGGCTGTGATGGCAGGATTGGAAATCCGGTAAGAGTACTGGCGAGAGAGATGCAAGGCTGCGAACATTCTCTGTCTGAAAGGCTTTAGAGGAGGTTTACGACTCTGGCTCTTGGGCCTTTTTTTGGATTTACACTGTAGTTTCTTTTGCGCCAAGAGCAGGAACAGCTCTCTGATAGAGCCCCGGAGGAAAACATATTTGCAAATTTGTGGAATTGCAGAATGGAAGCTGGGATGTGCTTTTTTCTTTTCCCCTCCAGCCTGTATTTTTTTTTTTAATTAAGGCTGCTAAATATTACTTTTGTATAGGTTATATAAGCTAAGTAAGAGAAGGTTCTGTGGTGTTTAGATCTGCTGCTCAGGGGATAGGGCATGGAAACGGCCTAGTTAGACTGGGTTCAGCTTGTGCCCTCCTCTTATCTGCCTCTTACATGCCTCACAAGGAATCGGTAACAAGTTTGAAGGATCAAAGAATATGAAAAGAATTTCTCGTGATACTACGGTGAAACCTCGATTGATGGCAAATTCTGCAAGGGGCACGAGAACACGTCGCAAGAGTAAGAGTCCTTCCCTTAAAAACGCTGACTTCAGGCTGTTCAGTGGAAGTGCACAAAAGGATTCATCTAAAAAGTGCCTATTAGGTTTTGGAGGTCTGGGCTTTCAAAAAAAGCCTGATAATCAACAACTCATGAATGCCCCCCCAGGGCCATGACGTTCAGCAAGCAAGATTGTCCCAATCAATAACGATGCCTTTGGGAGATACGAGCATCAGCGATCAGCCTCCCCTCAGCCCAGCTAATGCAGCTGCTCTTCAATGCAATGATACGCCTTCATCGACAACACCAACAACAGAAGACCCCCTAGCGGCTAAACAACATGCTCCTTGCCTGCTCTCTTTGGGATCTAACGCAAAGGTTCAGACACAGACTAATTTAAATAGCTTTATTTTACCTAAACCTAATACCAACCCTGCATTCCAGGAGGTGAGGAGCCCACAGCTTTTGGATGTGTCCCTCTTTACTACGGCAATCGAAGCCGCAACCGCAATGCCAGACAAGATCGCGCTTCAGAGCTCAATCACACAGAGATTGGACGCAACGCCATCAGACCCCAGGAACATGTCTGCTTCAGAAGATTCCACACAAACCCTTCTTCTCCAGATATTAACAGAGCTCAAAAATATGAAACTATCCCAAGAAGAGGCTCAGAAAAGCACGGAGTCTCAATTGAACTCAATCCAGTCACATGTTCAGCAGCTCACATCTCGAGTCTATGAAGCGGAGCAACGTATATCTGATCTTGAAGACTCTGCCCCTCTGCAATCAGATCAAGTTGCTAAATTGCAAACCGAGCTAGTAAATCTTCAGCTAAAAGTAGACGATGCAGAAAATCGAACTCGAAGATGTAATCTACGTTTTACAGGGGTTACGGAAGGATTTCAGAAAGGGCAAGCAATGGACAAGGTTATTACGGACCTGGTCACTAAATATGTCCTGAAGTTACTACTCAGATGACGGATCTCACGATCTTACGGGCGCACCGAGATCCGGCAGTTTAATATCCAAACGCCAAATACCCGAGAACGATTATTGTGAACTTCGGAGACTTCAGAATAAAGGAGAACATTTTAGCCTGTGCAATTCAGGATAAAGTGTATCAGACAAGTGACAATTTTCCGTTCAAAATTTTCTCAGATATGTCTGCCCTATCGGCTAAGCGCAGAAAGGAATTTAGAGGCATGATAAACTGTTTTCAACAAGTTGGAGCTCCGGCAGGACTGGTCCAGCAATCAAAATTGAAAGTTCTCCATTAAGGGAGAGTTCATATATTTCACTCAGTCCAAGAAGCGCAGGAACTCCTCCATTCTCTGCAACAGTCGGCGGGGGGTTTAAAATGACTTCCAAGTCTGGTAAAAGCAAAAGCTTTATGAAATGAAGATGACGATGACTCTGGATGTGCTCCCTTAGTTTCTTTCTTTTTGCTTGGTTTCTCTTCTCGCTGTCTCTTTCCCTTTTTCTTTTTTTTTTCTATATGTTCTTGGACTGCCAGCTATTGGCTCACCACCTGGGTGCCATGTCACAGCACCCCAATGTTGGGAGGTGGGTGGGGGCACATGGGGAAGATGGGAGGGTTTTTTGTGCACTGGGGGGCGGGCCACCTCTGGGAGCCCCAGATGGGGGGGCTCCATTATGGAGGCAATCCATGGGTGTGGGGAGGAAGGGTGCACGAAGGGCAGGGGGGGTGAAGGAAGTTGGGCTCACAGGTTATGGGGGGGGTGAAAAAATAAAATGTAGCGAATTTTTTATTGAATTTTTGAGTGAAATACAAAGGATTGAGATAATAATTCTCTCTATTTTTATTTTAAATGACAGCTAGACCACTAAAGATTATTTCCTGTAATGTAAATGGCTTCAATAACAGACTGAAACGACGCTCTATGTTGGCCTGGTTCAAGACCTTTCAAGCCGACATAATATTTTTACAAGAGACTCATTACAAAGAGGGCGCGCCAAGGGATAAATCCCCTGCTTTTGTTCAACAGTAATTTTTTGCCTCTGCTAATGCGGCTATTAGAGGTGTAGCCATACTGGTTAGTAAAAAGATACAGGGGGATATAATAATGGTCCAGAGAAATAATAACGCAAGATGGCTTTGGCTGCAGATGAAGATCTGCAACCAAATATTTAATTTTGTTAGTTTTTATGGTCCAATAGAAGACTCACCAGAGACGCTTCAGTCATTATATGATTTTGCCACTGCTCAAACAGGATTCTTGGTTATTGGGGGGGATTTTAATTTGCTAATCAATCCAGCTATGGATTCATCACAACCCCAGAAAACTCAGTCAAACCTAAATCCGTCTGGCTGTGTCAAGATCTGATACGTGTCTTAAGATTAGTTTATTGTTGGCGGGATGAATTCCCCCGAGAGAAGAAGTTTACCTGTCATTGGAAGAGATATCACTCATCTTCACGAATTGACTTTTTTCTTGTTTCTCATGCTCTTTTGAGCACTAAATCAGAGATCATTGAAAATCCTTTTTCTGACCATGCGTTAATTACGGTCTAATTCCTAATTCAAACCCCAGTGCATATTGAGTTTAGATGATTTTTGGATAAGTCCCTCTTAGTGGATGAGAAGTGGGTGGCTGGCATGCGTTTGTTGTTAGAAGATTTCTGGAACCGCAATAAAAACACAGCCCCGATTTTTGCAGTTTGGGGGGCTCTTAAGGCATTTTTTCAAGGGGAAGTAATTAACTTCAATGCATATAAAAGGAAAAAAGAAAGGGAAGAAAAGTCTCGGATTGAGAATCAATTTTCTAATTTTATGGCTCAATATTTAGCAGTACCCTCCAGGGAAAATAAAATAAAGCTGCATCACGCTAAATATAATTTACAAGATTTCTTTATCTCCAGGGAAATTCTTGAGCACGATGCGGTCCTCCAAAAACGATATGAAGAGAATGAACATATAGGTAAATATCTTGCATGGTCCGCAAAACGTAGGGTCAATAGGAATACTATTAAAAAGATAAATGACCCAGTCACTGGCATATCTACTTCACATCCCCAGGAAATTTCTGCCATTTTTTGGAGCACTATAGGAAGCTTTACTCTGATCCCTATATCAGCTCATTAGAGGCAGTGGATGTCTGGCTTAATGGCATTAATTGTCCTTTAATATCGCAGGAGAATAAAGACAGCTTAATTTCAGAAATTACAGCAGAAGAAATTAATCTCTGCGTGATGTCTTCTCCTTCTGCTAAAGCGTGTGGGTGTGATGGAATCCCTACAGAGTTTTACAAACTTTTTTTACCCTAAACTCTGTCTTGAAATTATTATTCAATGAAATTTTGAAAGGTGAAGTAGTAGTCAGCTTCGATAAAAAAGCCAAAGCGGAGGAAGAGGTCAACTCCGATCGGCCAATAAGTCTTCTTAACAATGATTATAAGATCTTTTCTAAGATTCTGGCGAATCGTTTATCCCAAGTGTCTACCTCTCTTGTACACAGAGACCAGAATGGGTTTATCCCAGGTAGATTTTTAGCCACTAATACTCATTATCTCTGCCAATCAATTGACTATTTCAATACTAATAAAACAAAAGCTGTCATTATGATGTTGGATGCAGAGAAAGCGTTCGACAGAGTTCAGTGGAACGTAATGTTTGCTATTTTAAATAAATTGGCGTTTCCTTCTGAACTCTGTTGAGCAATTAGAAATCTCTATGTGGGCGCTCAGGCGTCCATAATAATAAATGGGAATAACGCTGGCACGATCTCCATTAGCCGGGGGACGCGGCAGGGCTGCCCCCTTTCTCCAATATTGTTTTCTTTATTTTTGGAACCTCTTGCATGCGCTATAAGGCAAGATGGTTCCATTTTACCTCCGATCCCAAGCGCCGCTAAATTGAAGCTGTTTGCCGATGATATGGCTTTATATCTGGCAGCTGAAGAAGACAATATTAGGCGCGCTTTGGCCAAAATAAGTGAATTTACAGGTATAGGGGGCTATAAAATTAATCAAGCAAAGTCAGAGGCTCTTCTTTTTAATTGCTTGCCAGCTGTCTTACCTTCTTTGATGCAAGGTCAAGTTAGGTCCCATCCTATAAGATATCTGGGAATATTTGTTACATCCCACCTGGAAGATCTGTTTTCGCTTAATTATATCCCTACTTTTAACAAAATGCTAAATTTGCTATCTAAATGGAAGGACCTTCCTTTAACAATCATGGGTAGAGTAGCTCTTATTAAAATGAACATACTCCCCTTGTTCTTATTTTATTTTCCAACTTGATGGTCAGGGTTCCACAGTCTTTTTGAGCAAATTAACTCGGAAATAAGATCTTTTATATGGCAAGGCAAAAAACCTAGACTAAAGCTGGAAACTCTTCAACTAGAAGTCATAGATGGGGGTCTAGCGCTACCCAACATACGCTTATATTACCAAGCCTCATTAATTAATTGGCTAAATTATAACAGTTTGGAAGAAATGTCTTCCAATAATTTTTTTCTTGGTTTATTGCTGGGGGAAACGGAGATTGCCCTAGCACCTTTCTTGCGAATCCCTAAGCTTCCAAAGAGATCACGATACAAAATTCCCAAGCTTGTAGCCTCCCAATTTCAGAAGGTCTGGGAGACTTTTGATATCCCTTGGCTTCACCCGCAGCTGAAACTAGTGGAATGCCTCTCCTTGGGACTACATATGTCCATCCGAACCTGCGATCTCTGGGCTAAATTCGAATCCGTAAGCTTCAAGATTTTTTTATATGGTAGAATGAGAACCTGGCAGGCAATCAGGTTGTTTAACAGTAAGATTAAGGTATCCCTTTTTTTTAGTTATTTCCAGATAAATAAGTTTTGTTTAGGTCTGAGGAATTTGGATAATTCCATAGGAGTAATATTAAGTAAAGCCCATTTTATACTTAAAGTTCGGGGAATAGGGAGCTGGTATAAACTGCTTAAATCTACGCAGAACGATCAATTAGTTCGAATCCATCTGGAAAAAATCTCTGATTCAATTGACTACCATATTAATATTCAGCAATGGCATAGTTTTAACAGAATGAGTCATAAAGCAGTAAGAGCAGCTAACCTAAGGAGAATGGCGTTTTTAGCAAATGGTTGATCTACTTTACACCTGCCAAACTCCATAAAATTTACCCTGCAGTCGATCCTCGATATTTTAGATGCCATCAGGCTCTAGGAGATTGGCTACATGTGGGTTTTACTTGCACACAGATTGCGAGCTTTTGGGAAAATATTTTTTCAGAAGTAAGAAGAATCTTGGCAGTCGATCTTCCTTTTGTAGCCTCAACAGCTCTTCTAGGTCGAGCTGAAGCCCGTAGTTTGCTAACTCTACCTCAACGTCAATTTATTTTCATAGCTACATTGGTAACAAGGTCATTAATTTTGGCGAATTGGAAACCAGTAATAATTCCAACTATTTCCCAATGGATAAATAAAATGAATAGAATTTTTAAACGGGAAACTATTTATGCAAGGAGAGTGGGTTCTGTAACTAAATTAAACAGAATATGGAAAGAATGAAAATAATTAAGCTTTTTGAATGAGTTATCGGTAGGATTTTGTATATGCTTTCTATGCTCAATGCAGTTATTATCTATGATATGTATTTTTATCCTTTTATGTACTTTATGTAAATCTTGGAAGAAGTATGATAAAATGTCTTTCAGCTACATTGAAAAAAAAAATATTTAAAAAAAATGTGTGAGTAACTACATATGTGTAAGGCAGTATATGTGAGTGTTGGAGTATATAAATGACTATATGTGAGAGTGAGTGATTGTGAGAGTGGCTGTGTGGATGAGTGTGTGCTTGTGTCAGTGTTTGTATAAGAGAGTAAGTATGTGTTAGTATCTGTATGAATAGGTGAGGTGGTGTGTGTATAACTGTATAGGTGAGTAAATGGGAGTGTGATTGATTCTTTGCATGACTGACTAGCTGTGAAAGTAACTCTATGGGTGAGTGGCGGTGTTTGAGTGTCTGTATAGGTGTATGAGTGCATATGATAGTGGCTGTATTGATGAGTGACTGCATGTATGAGTGACTGTATGGGTGAGTGAGTGGATGTGTGTGTAGACCTAGAAATCAGTGAGTGGCTATGTAGTAATTGGTATTGGTGTGTCTATGGTTTCGAGAATGGTAGTCTGTATTTTAGAGTGGGTGTATCAAAGGTTATCTTAGGGTGTAAGGAGGTGCATCAGATTATCACGTGGATGATGTCATCAGTTATGTCATCAGTGATGTCATTTGAGATGTCATCAGTGATGTCACTGACCATGTCATGAGTGATGTAATATGTGATGTCATCAGCAGTGCATTGCGGGGGCGCGCGTTATAGTTAGCTGAACTACCTATAACGGCCGAATTTCACTGGTTTTGTACGAGTGAAATGTCCAACTAACTATAACGTCCCTGAAACCTATGGTTTTTTCAGTGAATATATATATATATATATATATATATCACCTACTGGCTGTCGCCAGTAGATAGTTATAGTTAGGACCGTGTTTCAATATCTTTGGCGCAATTTGATAAATCTTCGCGAAATTTTCAAAACTAATAGGGCACTCAGGTCAGCTGCTGTATTGAACGTTTTGGGGTGATTTCTCAAGCAAGGGCCGAGACAAATGGGGGGTACCAAAACACGTTTTCTCCATGTTAATTTTCATAGGAAACTGTTGACGCAGCTTCAGCCCCAACTGCTGAACAGAATTACATCAAATTTGGCAGAAAGGTAGCTCTTGGTCCAGAGTGCACTCTTTTTGTTAAATGGTGTAAATCCGTTCAGTAGTTTTTGAGAAAATTAAACATTTACATATATCTATATGTGGACGCGAAGGATCCGCAAACCCTCCCGATCTCGAGCCTTGCAATCTGAAGTGTTGGCAGCCATCTTGTGACTCGGTTGAACTGAGTCCAAGAAAAAAGGTGAAAAAATGTGAAAAGGGGCAGGGTACAAAACACCCTGACCCCCTTGGCCTGCTCAGGGCCAAAAAAGCATTTTTATTTTTAAAATTTCGGCGGGATTCATGTAGGGTCCGCGAATCCTGCTGAAAAAAAAGAAAAACGAAGCACGGTCTCCCGCGCTTCGTTTTCTTGAAGACCCTGGGTGAGTCAGGTCCCGGGGCAATGCTTAATCATGATGCGGGAGCCCACGTGGGGCCTCGCAGCACCGGGGAATGCCACCTCCCCAGGGCTTTATTCTTAAAAAAATGTGTGGTGAGCTCCTTCCCCCCCATGCTGCTCCGGGGACCACCACCTCCCCGGGGCTTTAATTATTTATGGGCAGGGGGCCTTGCGGGCCCCCCCAAGCCCCGGGGACCGCCACCAACCCGGGGCTTTATTTTTTTAATAAAATGAGTGGGGGGGCTCCTGCCCTCCCACACAGCCCCGGGGACAACCACCTCCCCAGGGCTACTATAAAAAAATTACAGTATGGGGGGCTCGAGCCCCCCACACTGCCCTGGGGACCACCTCCTCCCTGGGTCATACATTAATTAAAAAGCGGGGTTCTGTTGTGGGCCCTGGGGACCACCACCTCCTGGGGCTTTAAATCTGATGGGAGGGGGGCCACGCAACTAGCCCACCAGGTACCTCCAGTAAGCCCCGCACAGTGGGATTGCTGAGAGATAGTCCGAGGCCATGCCCTTTTTTACAACACTGCAAACGCACCTGTTGGCATACTGCTGGTGGGGCGATGAGGTCCCCTTGTGTCCTAAGGACTTCAGGACTAAAGTGGACTTCATCCCCCAAGAAGCAGTGCGCCAGGACGCGTGTTTGCAGAGTGGTGTAAAAAGGAGGTGTGGTGTCTGGCCACTCTCAGCAATCCAGCTGTGTGGGGCTTACTAGAGCTAACAGGAGGGCTAGTTGGCCCCCAGGGACCCTCAGGAGGCAAGGGGACTTTAATCCCCATCCAAGAGCGTGCCAGGGAGCGCATTTGCAGAGTGGTGGGCAAAAGGGACATGGCCTGCTATGAGAACTTAGCAATCCTGCTGTGTGGGACTTACTGTAGATAATAGGAGGGGTAGTTGACCCCCAAGGATGTCCTTGGGGGCCAACTACCTCTCCTGTTACCTCCAGTAAGTCCCAAACAGTGGGATTGCTAAGAGGTTTTCAGAGTCCACACCTACCTTTCTCTACCACTCTACAAACACGCCTCCTGCTACACTACTGTTTGGGGGATGAAGTCCACTTTACTCCTGAGGGACTTTGAGGGCCAAGAAGCCCTCCTGGTACCTCCTGTAAGTCCTACGCAGTGGAATTCCTGAGCGTTGGTCGGAGGCCCAGACCCCTTTCTCCACCACTCTGCAAACGCGACTACTAGTTAAAGAAGCCTTTGCATGGTAATAGGTCTCTCATTTGCGAGAGTCAGAGCTATTGCCATTGTACATGTAAAAGTTTTTTACTAATGTTTTTTGGAGTGGAGTGGATGTACGTTGTGTGTAGTGGAATTATGTAGGATGTTGTACAGTGAAATTATATGGATAGAAAGTATGTGGTATTTAGTGTATAGGAATTATGGAGAGTGAGATTATGTGTTATGGAGAGTAATTATGTGGTATGGTAGTCTGTATTGTGGAGTGGTGGCCTCAGGTATAGTCTTCCTCGTTTCCATAGAAGCCAAACTATAAACTCAATGGGACAAAAAAAAGAAGAAACCACTGAGGAGCACTTCGGGACCTAGTCAGAGGTATGAGCAGGGCCACTGGAATTATGCGACTGTTCGGCTGCATCGATTTTCTCATAATTATACGTTTTCCGCATTTGCCACATAATCCATCATCTGCTGCATAATCTGCAGATTTGAACAAAAAAAACCTTGTTTCTAGCTCAAACGGCTCACACGTTACCAAAAATGCAGCAACAAGTGTTACAGCGTGGTGGAAGGCCCTTTGCAGAGCTGGAATGGTCACCTGTTACTTATTGCTAAATGTGGGTGTTAAATTGGAACTAATGGTGCTCAAACCTCTCTTACTTCTTTCTGCACTTCTCTTCCCTCTTTCTGCACCTCTATTGTCTCTTTCTGCACCTCTCTTGCCTCTTTCTGCAGTTATATTGCCTCTGTCTGCACCTCTGTTGATTCTTTCTGCACTTCTCTTGCTTTTACCCGCACCCCTCTTGCTTCTTTCTGCACCCCTCTTGCCTCTTTCTGCATCCCTCTTTCCTATTTCTGCACCTCTCTTGCCTGTTTCTGCAACTCGCTTCCCTTTTTCTGCAGTTCTCTTGCCTCCTGCACATCTGATGCTTGTTTCAGCACCTATCTAGCCTCTTTCTGTACCCCTGTTCCCTCTTTCTGCACTTCTTTTGCCTGTTTCTGCCCCTCTCTTGCCTCTTTTTGCACTTCTCTTGCCTATTTCTGCACCCCTCTTGCCTCTTTCTACACCTCTGTTGCTTCTTTCTGCACTTCTCTTGCTTCTTTCTGCACCTATCTTGCTTCTTTCTGCAACCCTCTTGTCTCTTTCTGCACCACTCTTCCCTCTTTCTGCACCTCTCTTGCCTCTTTCTGCACCTCTCATACCTCTTTCTGTAGTTCTCTTGCCTCTTTCTGCACCTTTGTTGCTTCTTTCTGTACTTCTCTTGCCTCTTTCTGTACCTCTCTTTCTTCTTTCTGCACCCCTCTTACCTCTTTCTGCACCGCTCTTTCCTCTTTCTGTACTTCTCTTGTCTCTGTCTGCACCCCTCTTCCCTCTTTCTGCACCTCTATTGCCTGTTTCTGCAACTCTTTTGCCTCTTTCTGCAGTTCTCTTCTAACCTTCTGTACCTCTATGCTTCTTTGTGCACTTCTCTTGCCTCTTTCTGCACCCCACTTCCCTCGTTCTGCACCACTGTTGCTTCTTTCTGTACTTCTCTTGCTTCTTTCTGTACCTCTCTTGCTTCTTTCTGTACCCCTCTTGCTTTTTCTACACTCGTCTTCCCTGTTTCTGCATCTCACTTCCCTCTTTCTGCACCCCTGTTCCCTTTCTGCACCTCTCTTGGCTGTTTCTGCAACTCTCTTGCCTCTTTCTGCAGTTCTCTTGCCTCCTTTTGCATCTCTGTTGCTTCTTTCTGCACTTATCTTGCCTCTTTCTGTACTCAGCTTGCCTCTTTCTGCACCACTTTTGCTTATTTATGTACCTCTTTTGCTCCTTTATGCAACCTTCTTCCTGCTTTCTGCACCTCTTTTGCCTCGTTCTAGACCTCTCTTGCCTCTTTCTGCACTTCTCTTGCCTCTTTCTGCACCTCTGTTGCTTCTTTCTGCACTTCTCTTGCTACTTTCTGCACCTCTCTTGCTTCTTTCTGCACCCCAGTTGCTTCTTTCTGCACTTGTCTTCCCTGTTTCTGCATCTCACTTGCCTCTTTCTGCACATCTCTTTCTGCCCCTCTCTTGCCTCTTTCTGCATCACACTTGCCTCTTTCTGCAACCAACTTCCATCTTTCTGTACCTCTCTTGCCTCTTTCTGAACCTCTGTTGCTTCTTTCAGCACTTCTCTAGCCTCTTTCTGCATTTTTCTTGCCTGTTTCTGTACCTCTCTTGCCTCTTTCTGCTCCTCAGTTGCCACGTTCTGCACCTCACTTGCTTCTTTCTGCACCCCTCTTGCCTCTTTCTGTAGCCCTGTTCCTTCTTTCTGCACAAATCTTGCCTCTTTCTGTACCCCTGTTTCCTCTTTCTGCACCTCTCTCGCCTGTTTCTGCACCTCTCTTGCCTCTTTCTGCACTTCTCTTGCTGCTTTCTGCACCTCTTCTGCTTCTTTCTGCACTTCTCTTGCCTCTTGCTACACCCCTCTTGCCGCTTTCTGCACTTCTCTTTGCTCTTTCTGCGCTGCTGTTTCTTCTTTCTGCACTTCTCTTACTTCTTTCTGCACTTCTCTTCCCTCTTTCTGCACCTCTATTGTCTCTTTCTGCACCTCTCTTGCCTCTTTCTGCAGTTCTATTGCCTCTGTCTGCACCTCTGTTGATTCTTTCTGCACTTCTCTTGCTTTTATCCGCACCTCTCTTGCTTCTTTCTGCACCCCTCTTGCCTCTTTCTGCATCCCTCTTTCCTATTACTGCACCTCTCTTGCCTGTTTCTGCAACTCTCTTCCCTTTTTCTGCAGTTCTCTTTCCTCCTTCTGCACATCTGATGCTTGTTTCAGCACCTCTCTAGCCTCTTTCTGTACCCCTGTTCCTTCTTTCTGCACTTCTTTTGCCTGTTTCTGCCCCTCTCTTGCCTCTTTTTGCACTTCTCTTGCCTATTTCTGCACCCACTTGCCTCTTTCTACACCTCTGTTGCTTCTTTCTGCACTTCTCTTGCTTCTTTCTGCACCTATCTTGCTTCTTTCTGCAACCCTCTTGTCTCTTTCTGCACCCCTCTTCCCTCTTTCTGCACCTCTCTTGCCTCTTTCTGCACCTCTCATACCTCTTTCTGTAGTTCTCTTTCCTCTTTCTGTACCTTTGTTGCTTCTTTCTGTACTTCTCTTGCCTCTTTCTGTACCTCTCTTTCTTCTTTCTGCACCCCTCTTACCTCTTTCTGCACCGCTCTTTCCTCTTTCTGTACCTCTCTTGTCTCTGTCTGCACCCCTCTTCCCTCTTTCTGCACCTCTATTGCCTGTTTCTGCAACTCTTTTGCCTCTTTCTGCAGTTCTCTTGCAACCTTCTGTACCTCTATGCTTCTTTGTGCACTTCTCTTGCCTCTTTCTGCACCCCTCTTCCCTCGTTCTGCACCACTGTTGCTTCTTTCTGTACTTCTCTTGCTTCTTTCTGTACCTCTCTTGCTTCTTTCTGTACCCCTCTTGCTTTTTCTACACTCGTCTTCCCTGTTTCTGCATCTCACTTGACTCTTTCTGCACCCCTGTTCCCTTTCTGCACCTCTCTTGGCTGTTTCTGCAACTCTCTTGCCTCTTTCTGCAGTTCTCTTGCCTCCTTTTGCATCTCTGTTGCTTCTTTCTGCACTTATCTTGCCTCTTTCTGTACTCCTCTTGCCTCTTTCTGCACCACTTTTGCTTATTTATGTACCTCTCTTGCTCCTTTAAGCAACCTTCTTCCTGCTTTCTGCACCTCTCTTGCCTCGTTCTAGACCTCTCTTGCCTCTTTCTGCACTTCTCTTGCCTCTTTCTGCACCTCTGTTGCTTCTTTCTGCAGTTCTCTTGCTACTTTCTGCACCTCTCTTGCTTCTTTCTGCACCCAGTTGCTTCTTTCTGCACTTGTCTTCCCTGTTTCTGCATCTCACTTGCCTCTTTCTGCACATCTCTTTCTGCCCCTCTCTTGCCTCTTTCTGCATCACACTTGCCTCTTTCTGCAACCAACTTACATCTTTCTGTACCTCTCTTGCCTCTTTCTGAACCTCTGTTGCTTCTTTCTGCACTTCTCTTGCTTCTTTCTGCACCTCTCTTGCTTCTTTCTCCATCCCTGTTGCTTCTTTCTGCATCCCTGTTGCTTCTTCCTGCACTCCTATTCCCTGTTTCTGCATCTCACTTGCCTCTTTCTGCACATCTCTTGCCTCTTTCTGCACTTCTCTTGCCTCTTTAGGTAATTCGCTTGCCTCTTTCTGCACTTGTCTTGCTTTTTTCTGCACTTGTCTTGCTTTTTTCTGCACCTCTCTTGTTTTTGCTGCACCTTTCTTTTCTCTTTCATCATTTCTCTTGCTTCTTTCTGTACCTCTGTTGCTTCTTTCAGCACTTCTCTAGCCTCTTTCTGCATTTTTCTTGCCTGTTTCTGTACCTCACTTGCCTCTTTCTGCTCCTCAGTTGCCACTTTCTGCACCTCACTTGCTTCTTTCTGCACCCCTCTTGCCTCTTTCTGTAGCCCTGTTCCTTCTTTCTGCACCACTCTTGCCTCTTTCTGTACCCCTGTTTCCTCTTTCTGCACCTCTCTCGCCTGTTTCTGCACCTCTCTTTTCTCTTTCTGCACTTCTCTTGCTGCTTTCTGCACCTCTTCTGCTTCTTTCTGCACTTCTCTTGCCTCTTGCTACACCCCTCTTGCCGCTTTCTGCACTTCTCTTTGCTCTTTCTGCGCTGCTGTTTCTTCTTTCTGCACTTCTCTTGCTTCTTTCTGCACCTCTCTTGCTTTTCTGTAGCCCTGTTGCTTCTTTCTACACTCGTCTTCCCTGTTTCTGCACCTCACTTGCCTCTTTCTGCACCTCTGTTGCTTCTTACTGTACTTCTCTTGCTTCTTTCTGCACCTCTCTTGCTTCTTGCTGCACCCCTGTTGCTTCTTTCTGTACTCGTCTTCCCTGTTTCTGCATGTCACTTGCCTCTTTCTGCTCATCTCTTGCCTCTTTCTGCACCTCTTTCGCCTCTTTCTTCATCTCACTTGCCTCTTTCTGTAACCAACTTCCCTCTTTTTGTACTTTTCTTGCCTCTTTCTGCACCTCTGTTGCTTCTTTCTGCACTTCTCTTGCTTCTTTCTTCACCTCTCTTGCTTCTTTCTGCACCCCTGTTGCTTCTTTCTGCACTAGTCTTCCCTGTTTCTGCATTTCACTTGCCTCTTTCTGCACATCTCTTACCTCTTTCTGTACCTCGCTTGCCTCTTCCTGCACTTGTCTTGCTTTTTCTGCACGTCTATTGTTTTTTTGCACCTCTCTTTTCTCTTTCATCACTGCACTTCTCTTGCCTCTTTCTGCATTTCTCTTGCCTGTTTCTGTACCTCTCTTGCCTCTTTCTGCACCTCAGTTGCCTCTTTCTGCACCTCGCTTGCTTCTTTCTGCACCCCTCTTGCCCCTTTCTACACAACTCTTGCCTCTTTCGATATCCCTGTTCCCTCTTTCTGCACCTGTCTTGCCTGTTTCTGCCCCTCTCTTGCCTCTTTCTGCACTTCTCTTGCAGCTTTCTGCAACTCTGTTGCTTCTTTCTGCACTTCTCTTGCCTCTTTCTACACCCCTCTTGCCTCTTTGTGCAACTCTGTTCCTTCTTTATGTACTTAAGTTGCTTCTTTCTACATCTCTCTTGCTTCGTCCTGCACCCCTCTTGCCTCTTTCTGCACCCCTCTTCCCTCTTTCTGCACCTCTCTTGCCTCTGTATGCACCACTGTTCCCTCTTTCTGCACCTCTCTTGCTGGTTTCTTCACATCTCTTGCCTCTTTCTGCAGTTTTCTTGCCTCCTTCTGCACCTCTGTTGCTTCTTTCTGCACTTTTCTTACCTGTTTCTGCACCCTCTTGCGTCTTTCTGCCCCGCTGTTGCTTCTTTCTGTACTCCTCTTGCTTCTTTCTGCACCTCTCTTGCTTCTTGCTGCACCCCTGTTGCTTCTTTCTGTACTCGTCTTCCCTGTTTCTGCATGTCACTTGCCTCTTTCTGCTCATCTCTTGCCTCTTTCTGCACCTCTCTCGCCTCTTTCTTCATCTCACTTGCCTCTTTCTGTAACCAACTTCCCTCTTTTTGTACTTTTCTTGCCTCTTTCTGCACCTCTGTTGCTTCTTTCTGCACTTCTCTTGCTTCTTTCTTCACCTCTCTTGCTTCTTTCTGCACCCCTGTTGCTTCATTCTGCACTAGTCTTCCCTGTTTCTGCATTTCACTTGCCTCTTTCTGCACATCTCTTACCTCTTTCTGCACCTCTCTTGCCTCTTTCTGTACCTCGCTTGCCTCTTCCTGCACTTGTCTTGCTTTTTTCTGCACGTCTATTGTTTTTTTTTGCACCTCTCTTTTCTCTTTCTTCACTGCACTTCTCTTGCCTCTTTCTGCATTTCTCTTGCCTGTTTCTGTACCTCTCTTGCCTCTTTCTGCACCTTAGTTGCCTCTTTCTGCACCTCGCTTGCTTCTTTCTGCACCCTCTTGCCCCTTTCTACACAACTCTTGCCTCTTTCGATATCCCTGTTCCCTCTTTCTGCACCTGTCTTGCCTGTTTCTGCCCTCTCTTGCCTCTTTCTGCACTTCTCTTGCAGCTTTCTGCAACTCTGTTGCTTCTTTCTGCACTTCTCTTGCCTCTTTCTACACCCCTCTTGCCTCTTTGTGCAACTCTGTTCCTTCTTTATGTACTTAAGTTGCTTCTTTCTACATCTCTCTTGCTTCGTCCTGCACCCCTCTTGCCTCTTTCTGCACCCCTCTCCCCTCTTTCTGCACCTCTCTTGCCTCTGTATGCACCCCTGTTCCCTCTTTCTGCACCTCTCTTGCTGGTTTCTGCACATCTCTTGCCTCTTTCTGCAGTTTTCTTGCCTCCTTCTGCACCTCTGTTGCTTCTTTCTGCACTTTTCTTACCTGTTTCTGCACCCCTCTTGCGTCTTTCTGCCCCGCTGTTGCTTCTTTCTGTACTCCTCTTGCCTCTTTCTGCACCCCTCTTCCTTCTTTCTGTATCTCCCTTGCTTTTTTCTGCACCTCTCTTGCTTCTTTCTGCACCCCTTTTGCTTCATTCTGCACTACCCTCTTTGTGCACCTCTCTTGCCTCTTTCTGCACTTCTGTTGCCTCTTTCTGCACCTCAGTTGCTTCTTTCTGCAATTCTCTTGCATCTTTCTGCATTTCTGTTGCTTCTTTCTTCAATTCCCTTACATCTTTCTATATTTTTCTTCCTTCTTTCTGCACTTCTCTTGCCTCTTTCTGTACCTCTGTTGCTTCGTTCAGCACTTCTCTTGCCTCTTCCTGCACAACTCTTGCCTCTTTCTGCACCTCTGTTGCTTCTTTCTGTACTTCTCTTGCTACTTTCTGCACCTCTCTTGCTTCTTTCTGCATCCCAGTTGCTTCTTTCTGCACTTGTCTTCCCTGTTTCTGCATCTCACTTGCCTCTTTCTGCACATCTCTTTCTGCCCCTCTCTTGCCTCTTTCTGCATCACACTTGCCTCTTTCTGCAACCAACTTACATCTTTCTGTACCTCTCTTGCCTCTTTCTGAACCTCTGTTGCTTCTTTCTGCACTTCTCTTGCTTCTTTCTGCACCTCTCTTGCTTCTTTCTGCATCCCTGTTGCTTCTTTCTGCATCCCTGTTGCTTCTTCCTGCACTCCTATTCCCTGTTTCTGCATCTCACTTGCCTCTTTCTGCACTTCTCTTGCCTCTTTAGGTAATTCGCTTGCCTCTTTCTGCACTTGTCTTGCTTTTTTCTGCACTTGTCTTGCTTTTTTCTGCACCTCTCTTGTTTTTGCTGCACCTTTCTTTTCTCTTTCATCATTTCTCTTGCTTCTTTCTGTACCTCTGTTGCTTCTTTCAGCACTTCTCTAGCCTCTTTCTGCATTTTTCTTGCCTGTTTCTGTACCTCTCTTGCCTCTTTCTGCTCCTCAGTTGCCACTTTCTGCACCTCACTTGCTTCTTTCTGCACCACTCTTGCCTCTTTCTGTAGCCCTGTTCCTTCTTTCTGCACCACTCTTGCCTCTTTCTGTACCCCTGTTTCCTCTTTCTGCACCTCTCTCGCCTGTTTCAACACCTCTCTTGCCTCTTTCTGCACTTCTCTTGCTGCTTTGTGCACCTCTTCTGCTTCTTTCTGCACTTCTCTTGCCTCTTGCTACACCCCTCTTGCCGCTTTCTGCACTTCTCTTTGCTCTTTCTGCGCTGCTGTTTCTTCTTTCTGCACTTCTCTTGCTTCTTTCTGCACCTCTCTTGCTTCTTTCTGTAGCCCTGTTGCTTCTTTCTACACTCGTCTTCCCTGTTTCTGCACCTCACTTGCCTCTTTCTGCACCTCTGTTGCTTCTTACTGTACTTCTCTTGCTTCTTTCTGCACCTCTCTTGCTTCTTGCTGCACCCCTGTTGCTTCTTTCTGTACTCGTCTTCCCTGTTTCTTCATGTCACTTGCCTCTTTCTGCTCATCTCTTGCCTCTTTCTGCACCTCTCTTGCCTCTTTCTGCATCTCACTTGCCTCTTTCTGTAACCAACTTCCCTCTTTTTGTACTTTTCTTGACTCTTTCTGCACCTCTGTTGCTTCTTTCTGCACTTCTCTTGCTTCTTTCTTCACCTCTCTTGCTTCTTTCTGCACCCCTGTTGCTTCTTTCTGTACTAGTCTTCCCTGTTTCTGCATTTCACTTGCCTCTTTCTGCACATCTCTTACCTCTTTCTGCACCTCTCTTGCCTCTTTCTGTACCTCGCTTGCCTCTTCCTGCACTTGTCTTGCTTTTTTCTGCACGTCTATTGTTTTTTTTTGCACCTCTCTTTTCTCTTTCATCACTGCACTTCTCTTGCCTCTTTCTGCATTTCTCTTGCCTGTTTCTGTACCTCTCTTGCCTCTTTCTGCACCTCAGTTGCCTCTTTCTGCACCTCGCTTGCTTCTTTCTGCACCCCTCTTGCCCCTTTCTACACAACTCTTGCCTCTTTCGATATCCCTGTTCCCTCTTTCTGCACCTGTCTTGCCTGTTTCTGCCACTCTCTTGCCTCTTTCTGCACTTCTCTTGCAGCTTTCTGCAACTCTGTTGCTTCTTTCTGCACTTCTCTTGCCTCTTTCTACACCCCTCTTGCCTCTTTGTGCAACTCTGTTCCTTCTTTATGTACTTAAGTTGCTTCTTTCTACATCTCTCTTGCTTCGTCCTGCACCCCTCTTGCCTCTTTCTGCACCCCTCTTCCCTCTTTCTGCACCTCTCTTGCCTCTGTATGCACCCCTGTTCCCTCTTTCTGCACCTCTCTTGCTGGTTTCTGCACATCTCTTGCCTCTTTCTGCAGTTTTCTTGCCTCCTTCCGCACCTCTGTTGCTTCTTTCTGCACTTTTCTTACCTGTTTCTGCACCCCTCTTGCGTCTTTCTGCCCCGCTGTTGCTTCTTTCTGTACTCCTCTTGCTTCTTTCTGTACCCCTCTTGCCTCTTTCTGCACCCCTCTTCCTTCTTTCTGTATCTCTCTTGCTTTTTTCTGCACCTCTCTTGCTTCTTTCTGCACCCCTTTTGCTTCATTCTGCACTACTCTCTTTGTGCACCTCTCTTGTCTCTTTGTGCACCTCTCTTGCCTCTTTCTGCACTTCTGTTGCCTCTTTCTGCACCTCAGTTGCTTCTTTCTGCACTTCTCTTGCATCTTTCTGTTGGATCTTTCTGTACTTCCCTTACCTCTTTCTGTATTTTTCTTCCTTCTTTCTGCACTTCTCTTGCCTCTTTCTGCACCTCAGTTGCTTCGTTCAGCACTTCTCTTGCCTCTTCCTGCACAACTCTTGCCTCTTTCTGCACCTCTGTTGCTTCTTTCTGCACTTCTTTTGCTTCTTTCTGTACTTCTTTTGCTTCTTTCTGCACCCCTCTTGCCTCTTTCTGTACCCCTGTTCCCTTTTCTGTACCTCTCTTGCCTCTTTCTGTACCCTTGTTCCCTCTTTCTGCACCTCTTTTGCCTGTTTCTGTAACCCTCTTGCCTCTTTCTGCAGTTCTCTTGCCTCCTTCTGTACCTCTGTTGCTTCTTTCTGCACTGCCGTTGCTTCTTTCTATACTCCTCTTGCTTCTTTCTGTACCTCTCTTGCTTCTTTCTGCACCCCTCTTGCCTCTTTCTGCACCCCTCTTGCCTCTTTCTGCACCCCTCTTCCTTTTTTCTGTACCTCTCTTGCCTCTTTCTACACGTCTCTTGCCTCTTTCTGCACTTCTCTTGCCTCTTTCTGCACTGCTGTTGCTTCTCTCTGCACTTCTCTTGCTTCTTTCTGCACCTCCCTTGCTTCTTTCTGCAGCCCTGTTGCTTCTTTCTACACTCGTCTTCCCTGTTTCTGAATCTCACTTGCCTCTTTCTGCACCCCTGTTCCCTCTTTCTGCACCTCTCATGCCTGTTTCTGCAACTCTTTTGCTTCTTTCTGTACCCCTTTTGCCTCTTTCTGCACCACTTTTGCTTCTTTCTGTACTTCTCTTGCTTCTTTCTGTACCTCCCTTGCTTCTTTCTGTAACCCTCTTCCCACTTTCTGCACCTCTCTTTCCTCTTTCTGCACTTCTCTACCCTCTTTCTGCACCTCTCTTGCCTGTTTCTGCAACTCTCTTGCCTCTTTCTGCAGTTCTCTTACCTCCTTCTGTACCTCAGTTGCTTCTTTGTGCACTTCTCTTGCCTCTTTCTGCACCCCTCTTCCCTCTTTCTGCACCACTGTTGCTTCTTTCTGTATTTCTCTTGCTTCTTTCTGTACCTCTCTTGCTTCTTTCTGCACTTCTCTTGCCTCTTTCTGCACCTCTGTTGCTTCTTTCTGCACTTCTCTTGCTTCTTTCTGCACCTCTCTTGCTTCTTTCTGCACCCCTGTTGCTTTTCCTGCACTCGTCTTCCCTGTTTCTGCATCTCACTTGCCTCTTTCTGCACCTCGCTTGCTTTTTTCTGCACCCCTCTTGCCTCTTTCTGCACCCCTCTTCCCTCTTTCTGCACAACTCTTGCCTCTTTCTATACCCCTGTTCCGTCATTCTGCACCTCTCTGGCCTGTTTCTGCACCTCTCTTGCCTCTTTCTGCACTTCTCTTGCCTCTTTCTACACCCCTCTTGCCTCTTTTTGCAACTCTGTTCTTTCTTTATGTGCTTCAGTTGCTTCTTTCTGCTCCTCTCTTGCTTCTTTCTGTACCCCTCTTGCATCTTTCTGCACCCCTCTTCCCTCTTTCTGTACCTCTCTTGCCTCTTTCTGTACCTCTCTTGCCTCTTTCTTCAGTTCTCTTGCCTCTTTCTGCACCTCTATTGCTTATTTCTGCACTTCTTTTGACTCTTTCTGCACCCCTCTTGCCTCTTTCTGCACTTCTGTTGGTTCTTTCTACACTTGTCCTGCTTCTTTCTACATCTCTCTTGCTTCGTCCTGCACCCCTCTTGCCTCTTTCTGCACCCCTCTTCCGTCTTTCTGCACCTCTCTTGGCTCTGGCTGCACCCCTGTTCCCTCTTTCTGTACCTCTCTTGCTGGTTTATGCACATCTCTTGCCTTTTTCTGCAGTTCTCTTGCCTCCTTCTGCACCTCTGTTGCTTCTTTCTGCACTTTTCTTACCTGTTTCTGCACCCCTCCTGCCTCTTTCTGCACTGCTCTTGCTTCTTTCTGTACCTCTCTTGGTTCTTTCTACACCCCTCTGGCCTCTTTCTGCACCCCTCTTCCTTCTTTCTGTACCTCTCTTGCCTTTTTCTGCACTTCTCTTGCCTCTTTATGCACCTCTCTTGCTTCTTTATGCACTTCTCTTGCTTTTTTCTGCGCCTCTCTTGCTTCTTTCTGCACCCCTGTTGCTTCATTCTGCACTCGTGTCTACCCTCTTGTCTCTTTGTGCACCTCTCTTTTTTTTTTTTAGTCCTCATTTATTAGATATGCTTTAAATTCAGGAAAACCAGACCTGGCCATACCAGAAGGAGGTAAAGAGGCACCCGGTCTCTCCACTAGGGAGGAAGGATGAAGGTATCCCGGGTCTGCACAGATACCTCTCGGCTGGTAAATACCGCTGGCTCCTCTGAAACAGGTACTGAAAAGAAAAGGTGACCCCAGCAGCAAAGCAGCCTGTGTAGCATATAGTTAATCATTGGACCATGAAGTTTCAGAATAAATTTAAACATGCTTCGTGCTAAGACCAACAAAAAAAAAGGGAGATAGACAAAATTTGGGAGAAAAGGAAAGACGAAAGGGAACCAAAGAGAGGGAAAGATGCAGAAAGATAGATAAAAAAAAACAAAGACTGCGCTCAATGTGATAGACTGGAAACATAAAGCTTAAACCAATCGTCCCATAGTTCCCAGAATTTTGTTCTCTTGACAAGTTTATTAGCCCGGTCAAGATATTGGATTTTTTTAATTGAGTGAATCCATTCAGTCTCAGTAGGGGGACAAGGGAGGATCCACTTAACACAAAGCTCCCTACGTGCAAGGAGAATCAGAACAAAAATAAGGGCTTTATGAGTTTTGAGAAGGCCCTGATCGACCACCCCTCCCGGGACCACTCTAAAAATCACGAGGGTTAAGCTCACCTTAATCTCTTGACCCATGATGTCTGAAATTATCTTACCCACTTGCTGCCAGAAAATCTGGATTGAGGGACACTGCCAAAACTTATGAGCCTCGTTTGCTTTGTTTACTCCGCATTTTGGGCATTTCTTCACTGCCTGATTCCCCAGCTATGATAATTTCTGTGGCGTCCAGTAAGCCTTGTGGATGGTAAAAAGATGGTTTTTCCTTAATGGAGCATGTTTCACGTATAACCACAATAGAGACATTGATACTTGCCCTAGGGATTCGAGGTCTTGGTCCGGCAGTTCCGTCCTCCAGATCTCTGTGAATGGATTTTGTGATTTTTCTCCATTTTGGATTATCATCCAATACCACTCTGCAACTTCTTTTCCCAGAAAGGGGCGTGAACAGATCCTAGACACCAAGTCCATATTCCCCTTGCCCTCCTACCCCAACGTTTTAACCCAGCCTGAGAGTTGATAGTACTTAAATTTAGAGACCGAGTTTTCAGAGATCTCTGAAAGGTTTTGCCATGAGATTAGTTTAGTATCCACTATGAGTTTCCCCCACCTGCAAAGGCCGCAACCTCGTAACGGGATTGCAAGAGCATCAAATAAACAGTCCTGAGTGCCTGGAGAGTCCCAAATAGGCGCAATGTCACTATAGTAAGGAATTTGTAGAGCCAATCTCACTTGATACCAGATCTTTGAGGCCGCTAAAAGGACCTTTAGCCTCACCTTCTTAAAGAATTTGGGATGGCCAAACTTTAGAAGGGAAACATCTGCTTGATATGAAGAACTTATTGTGAGGGCCCTAAAAAGCGGAGACAAAGAGGAGCTTCCCATCAACAGCTGACAAAAGTTTTTAAGATGGAAAGCTCAGTAGTATTGGTAAAGGTCTGGACTGGCAGTACCTCCCTGTTCTTTCCTTCTTCGAAATTTCTTCCAGGAAATTCTGGGTCATTTATTTCCCCAGATAAAGCTAGAGAACTCCCCCTGTACTTTCTTAAGCCAGGCCTTCTTAAATTCTAACGGGATAGTATTAAACAGAAAGGTGAATTTTGGGAGGATTGACATTTTTAGGAGATTTGATCTGCCCAAGAAGGAGAGCCCCCCATGCTTGTAACTGTGATTTACCTCCTGCAGCTACTTTATCAAAATTCACCTGGGATAGCTTCTCTAGATTGTGTACGATTTGAACTCCCAGATATCTAATCTCCTGCTTCGTTAGCTCACTCCTATAGGTGGTGTTCCATAGCATTAACTAGTTTTTTGCTGGTTAATGGAGTACCCAGATACCCTCCCAAACCCTTCCAACTGCTCCCATATTGCAGGAAGAGAGTGCTGCAAATCCCCTGTCAAGATCATAAGATCATCTGTATAGAGCCCAATTTTGTTCACCCACCCATTACAAACGAAAGGATGAATATTCTGACAAAACCTTAATTTGCATGCCAGAGGTTCGATGTAAAAATTAAAAAGGAGGGAGAGAGGACATCCCTGTCTAGTCCCCCTACAAATTTTTATTGACCTTGTGAGGTTCCCATTAACCAGAATCCTAGTCGAAGGGTTTTTATATAGGGTCCTGATTGCTGCTAAGAAGACCTCCCTAAATTAAAACGTTGAATCATTTTCTAAAGAAAGGGCCAACTGACCCTATCAAAGGCCTTTGCGGCCTCGAAGGTCATTACTGCCAAGGGGATTCCAAAAACTCCTGCCATGTCTATCGCCCCAATCAGATCGTTTGTTAACTCATGGAGTTGCCTCCCCTTCATGAAACCTTTTTGATCAGTGTGGATTAGTGATCCTGCCACCTTATCCAGACGTTTAGTTAGGATCTGAGTATATATTTTGTGATCACTGTTAAGAAGAGAAATGGGCCTGTAAGACTCACAGGACCTTGGGTTTTTGTTTGGTTTCAAAAGTATGGTTATAGTGGCGGCATCCCAAGACAGTGGAAGGTCCTGACCGGATATAAAAGCAGAGTTAAACAGTTGGAGCAATATTGGAGCGAGTTCTTCTTTTAAGATGACATAAATTTCATTAGGAATGGAATCAGGTCCTGCAGCCTTCCCTTTTTTCAGGGTACTAATAATGTGGGACATTTCCTCAAGGCCAATGGGACTGTTTAAGTTGTCTTTTTCAGGGCTCTGAAGCGTAGGCAGCTCTAGATCTAAAAGGAATTCCTCCATAGATTCTTCATTTACTATTTGGTCCTCTGTATAAAGGTCCTGAAAAAACTGGGTGAAAGCATTTTCAATTTCAATATCCTTAGAGATAATATTATCTGAGTTTGGGCACCTGAGATCTTTTATCAGATTTCTTGACTGGTTGGCTTTAGTTTTCCATGTGAGAAATTTGCTGCATCCCTCCCCATATTCATGATGGGATAGCCTACTGGCTTCCCATTTCCTTCTAACAATAGCTTCAAGATAATCGGCAAGCTCAGTTTTTGCTAAGTGAATTTTATGTTTAAGTTGTGGTACTTTTAAACTATCGGGTGTTTGTTCTAAAGCTAACTGATTTATATGTACTGTAGCTTCAAGAGTTATGATTTCTTCTCTAACTTTCCTGTTTTGCACACTAGACAGGGCGATTAAGGTGCGTCTCAGAAAGGCTTTGTACGTGTCCCAAACTATATGTGAGGGAGCTGAGTCTATATTAGAGAAAAAGAACTCTTTGGTGTCGATTTTCAACTTATCAATTACAGATGGTTCAAGAAGTAAAGAACGGTTTAGGGTCCACCTTTGGGAGAGGGGTCTGTTCTCAAGGGTGATCTACAAGGTAACAGCAGAGTGGTCGGACAGATGTTCCGGGACATGGTTAACCCGTGTTGTGTTCTTACTAATAAAGGAATCCACCAAGAAAAAATCGATCCTAGATCGATGGCCAAATTTTTTGTTATGAAAGGTGAAATTCCCCCCTGATGACCCTGCCTGACTTCTCATCACTCTCCATATGTTTATGAGGCCCATATCTGCCATCAATTGTTTCAGGGCGCCTCTCATGTTTTGGGTTGCGGCGATTGCTCTCCTAGAGGTATAATCTTGTGTTGGATTAAAAACTACATTAAAATCCCCCTAGTATAATGGGGTCTTTAATATCGACCAACTGAAGGAGTAAGGTACATAGTGGGGTCGGATCGTCCAGGTTAGGGCCATAATAACCCACAAAAGTCAGCCAGTTACCATTGATTTTGGCTCTGGCTAATGCCCACCTACCAAGGGGGTCAACGACATATTCTCTGAGAGTAGCTTGGATGGATTTTTTTAAAAAGAAGGGCAACTCCTTTCACTGAACACGACTGTGTAGTACATACGCAGTGATCCACCCATTTTTGCTTTTTGAGTAGCTCAGCCCACTCCTCTTTAAGCAAATGCAACTCCTGTAGCAGGAAGACCTCACTATCAGAGAGTCTTAAATACTCTAGGATTTTTCTTCTTCTAGAGGGAACCCTAAGACCATTCACGTTCCATGATAGAATTTTCAGCTTCTTAGGCCTATCTAAGTCCGCCATAGAAAGTGTAAGTAAGTGCGTCATAACCTGACAAACCTGAGATCTCTACCAATATTTAGAAACCTAGAGGATTGATATAACCCACTTAAGTGCATTTGAGTCTTGTTAACAAATGAGGACAATTTTTTTATTTTTTCCCACATGCTCCCCCACCAAATGCAGATAAAAAAACATTTGCTTATTTTTGGTATTTTCTTTTTGCTTGTGAACCCCCCCAACCCCTCCTCCCACCCCGCCCAACCCCGGAAACCCTCCCAGAAAACTAGAGGTATACCGAAGGTTACCTTCACTTCGGGCTCTCTCACTACATCACAGCAGAGTTAAATCTAATCTTTTGGATGTGTTTTAATCTGTTCAATCAGGGAGCTTACTTCACAGGGGTCCCTAAAATAATACATTCTGTTGTTCCACATCACTTTTAATGAGGCAGGGAACCGGAGGTTAGCCGTAGCACCTAGCCCCCTAAGTTCTTGTATAAACTTCCCTAGCACCCATTGCCTGTCTTGCGTAGCGCGTGATATGTCCGATCTCATGCGGAAGGACCAGTCTCCTTTCTTAAATGATCCTGCTTTGAGTGCCCCAGCGAGGATTTTCTCTTTGATTGAATATGTCTTAAAGTTTACTAAAATCGTTATCAGGCTTTTCTTCCCGGGTCTCGATGTACTCTCTGGATATCATCTTCCAAAGACTGTTTCTCTATGTCCATATTAAATTCCCTGATAAGTTTAATGGTGAAGCTCCTCATGTCCCCTCCCTCAAGATCTTCTGGGACATTCAATATCCTGATGTTATTTCTCCTGGCACTGTTTTCTAGACTTTCAAGTTTATCTCGGAGTTCTCTGTCAGTATTCCTCAGCTTCGTGATCTAGCTCTTATTGGTGTCAACCTGGTTTGAGAGGTATTCAAAGGCTACCTCCATTGCCCCAACTCTTTCCATAAGGTTGTTGATTTTACCTTCTAGTGCCTTGCATGCTCCCTGGATCTTCTGTTGGTTAAGCTCGGAGACTGCAAACTTTTCTCTTATATCCGTTAGCAGGGTGGCTAAAAGTTTCTCTGTGGGAGACCGCTCCCCCAGGCCAGTCGCTATGGACATTACAGTGAGCCCTTCTCTCATTTCAAAAGTCTGGCTTAATGGACTTTCGAACCTAGGGTTTCCTTGAGCTGGAGCTTCATCCTCTTCTGCTGCTGCCGGAGGGGTAAACCTATTTTCAAGACGCAAGGTATTGTTCCCAGCCTCACAGGGTACTGAGCTATCCATAGCTCTTGCAGGCCCAGGCAGCTCTGGGCTGTACATGGAAGTGGGGCCAGCAGTCAAAGAAGTGTAGATAGACTGTACAGATTGATCTTTAACTTTAAAGTACGAACGGAGTGATGGTGTAATGCGTATGCTATCAGGTTTACGTCTAGGCTGTCTTCTGCCGGTAGATGGAGGTAGCTTGTTAATAGGTGCTTTTTGGGTAGCGAGGAAGGGCGGGTGCAAGATGACCAGGCGTCTGGATTTTTCTTTGGTGCTGTCGGCGCAAACAAAGTATCTTTTTTAGAGGGGGCTCCAGAAGGAGGTCGATCTTTGCCCCAAATATCCCTACTTCTTAGTGTATACCTATTCAACCCCCCAAAGGGGGCCTCGTCTGCAACCTTTCTTCTAGAAAACTGTTCCTCTAAATTTAAAGCCCCCCCACAGTTGCCTGATCCCAGACCCCCCAATCCCCCGTCCTTCTCCTTCTTACCGGGGTCATTGGGGGGCTCTGCGCAGCATCCTCTTCTCTTGCCCCACACCTAACTTCAGTATTGCTGCAGGGACGAAGCTTAGGCAAATACTTGAGGGCCAAAGTGCAGGTGGCTGACCCGCAGCTCCCGCTGCCCCGGAAGCCGATTCTTGCCGTGGGGTGCCGGCCTCTGCCGCGCCGCTGCCTCTGCCCACAGACTGCCTTGTATCGGCCCCACCATTGCAGTTGCTGGGCCGAGGGAGAGTCTGCCGCTCACGAAACAGAGGAAGCCATGAGACAGGGCTTCACCTCAACGGGACGCTGCACTAACTGACGGTGTCCCCCACATCCATGTAGATAAGTGTGCGCTCAGTTGCCAGGAATAGTAGAGAGGGCGGCCGGCTCTAACTAGCAGCCCCCATGTTCCCCTATCTTGCAATGCTTGTAGTAAAAAACACGACATAGTTACTTAAATATCTATTGGACACTTGCACAGAGGAAATGGTACACTCACTCAAATATGTACTCAAGTACTGACACAACCTAAGGAGCCATTCAGACAAGCTGCCATTTAAACATGTCTCAGGATGCTACTGCAGAGCCTGTGTATGCAGTTTCAATGCTAGAGCCAATTTGGCATTTAAAACCCCACTTTGCCAAACCTTAAACTCTTCTTCTAGTACATATAATTCACTCCCTAATGTAGGCTGTAGGTAGGCCATATGGGGCAGTATGCCTATGCTCGCAAATGTAAGACATGTACTTTGACATTTCAGTGAGTTGTATGTAAACTTACAAACCCATGCATCCAGTCACCCTCCCACATACTGCAAGCCACATAACATTTTGCAAAAGCTTGAAGTGAGCCACTCACACACCTGCAGTCAGACAGTGACAGACATACTAACACATTCAGGACACACACTCAACATCCAGCACATACATATCCACTCAGTAACATAACCAGTTGCATACACAGTTACATGCCCTTAGACTCACTAATACAGCCAGTAAGCAAACAATAAAGCCACTTACAAAATCATGTAGAGACCTGCATACATATACTAAGATAAAGCCAGTTAGTATAGTGACATAGCTAAAAACACATCCTGTGACACACCCAGAGAGGGTCTGATATACTTATTTAGAGTATCCACTCAAGTACTGAAACTCTAAGCCACCTATCCAAACAAGCAGCCATTTAAATACGGGTGTTCTGGGTCTACTACTGCAAAGGCTGTGTGTACAGTGTTAATGCCAGGCTGGAGTAGCCATTTAAAATCCCTTGCACCAAGCCTTAAACTTTCTTTTTCTGCACCATAAGTGACCGATAGTGTAAGCTGTAGGCAGACACACACTGAAGCATACACTGACACACCCAGACACATTCCTAATGCAAACAGAACCCACCCAGAAAAACACTGATGTGAAAAAGCACTAACAGACCTCAAGCACACACTCATGTGTACATTAACACACCGGGCACAGATTGATGCATGCATTAAGGTACCCAGGCATACATTGATGCGTACACTGAAACATCCAGGCACACACTGATGCATACACTGACACACCCAGCAATACACTGATGCATACACTAACACACCACACACACTTATGCCTACACTGATACACCCAGGCACACACTGCTATATATGCTGTTTACACCCAGATACAGACTTATGCATACATTAACACACATACAGGCACATACTGATGGGCATACACTGGTGCACCCAGGCACACACTCATTCATACACTAACATACCCAGATACACACGCATGCCATACACTAATAAACCCCAGGGCCATACTGATAGATATAGTGACATGGCCACACGTAGGAAACTAATGTGGCATAGATCAGGCACACCCAGCCACACACTAATGCACAGAAGTGGCACACATAGCTTCCACACACACTGATCCACACAGCAATGAGGACCCAGGCACACACTGATCCACACTCACAGACACCCTCAGGCTGACAGTGATACATACACTGACACCCAGATACACTGTGATGCATAGAGTAGCACACTCAGACATATACTGGCATGGAGCAAAAGATGCACCAAAATTTGGAACAGACAATGCTGAGCCTGCACTGTCTTTCATGGAACAGTATGTGACATGACCCATCCTACACACTCATTAAAAAAGTTCTTGAGACAACAAGTTCTGCGCTTTCAAACACATAGATGTGGGAAGTGCTGCCATCAAAAATACAGATGCAAAGGGAAAGTTTTACACAAGATGTGGGTTTGGGATTCCCATGACCTGCCATTTCCCAAGGAAGAGTGAACATTTTTTTGTCTGCAGTCATACATAAACTGGACACGGAAATCACCACTGAAACACATACAATTTGAGAGGAACAAGAGGCCTCCAAGCTATATTAATGACTATACTACCCTGTCATTCTCAAAGTGTGGAATGTAAATATGGATAAAAAATTGTTGCAGACAACTCCATCGCTATTGCTCGTTATGTCAGTTCATATGTTACAAATTCAGAGAGGACAGAGATGAAGGAGATGTGGGAAGAGGTTTCCGCAGAAAAGACTAACTCAAAAAATTGTACAGCTTCCCTTTGAAAATGCTTTCCCATAGAGACACGAGGTGCTGTGAGTGCTGTGACTGGTTGGAGCCTCGGTCAGTTTGTTCTTGAAGTAAAGGGGAAACTGTTTAGACATGTCTAGTCCTAGCAAGTAAGTGAAAACACACTGTTAAAGTCTTTCCCAGAAATTCAACACATAGCAAAAACTGGACCCCTTGAAAGTACAGACATTGTGAAATCAAGCCTGGTAGATACATACTTCTATGCAAGAAGGAGCTTTCAGCATTCCAGAAAACATGTGCCTTTATGAAGTAACTTCAACACTGCAGATATAATAACAATGTAACAGAAAACACATACGAAAAGAACATGCAGTAATTGGATGGCGACGGTTTGTTTGGTCAGACACTGAAAAAGGAAATCTAATTGGCCACAAAAAACTAAGTTGACAAATTCCAGACAAAAAGAGAGTTTTCCTCCTATTTGAGCACTTCTACAACTCTTCAAGCTTTTGTCTTGCTGAATCGGAATTACTCGGAGACTATGACTGCAATGAAGACTTCTCTTCAATGCTGTGAAATGATGAGGTTGAACAGGAAGAAACAATTGCTGCTGAGATAGCTAAGGAGAGTTCACAAAGCAGCCAAGGTTCTGGACCAATGAGTCAAGATCCTCTTGGACAACCAATTATTGAAAATGAAGCTGCAGCAGCCATGAATGAGGTGGAAAGTGCAATGGAACAAGCAAAACAGGAAAGAGTTGATTTGGAAGCAGTTAGTTGGACAACTGAATGATGAACAGAAAAGAAATTTATATGGAGGTATAAAGAGAAAAGGGGAACATGGATTCCTTCATGAGAAGAAACAGTGTAAATGCACATCATTTAAGCCAGTAGTGTTACATGTCAGTGGTCAAGCCGAGCACCAGGAAAAGCACACAATCAAAGTTCACACCACTTACTCTACAGAGGAAGACCGGGACCAGAATTTGTCATGTATAGTAACAGCACCAACTGAATTGGCTGCACACAAACAGCTAAAGGAAGCACCTTTATATCAACTGCTTATACTACTCTCTTTGAACATGACAATAAACTGGAACATCAGAAGTTATCCAGTAGGCACGTGTCATGAAGTTTCAAAGAGAACTGAAGAAACTGACTGCGATCATTGATGAGGTGAGCCACAGTCCCTAAACTTAATGCTTGCCTTTGTACACTTGCAGAATGCAACTGATTTTAAAAAGAGAGTATGACGTGCTATTTGGAGGAAAGCTTACTTGTCTTCGATGACCTACTGCAACTTACCCCCATCAAAGGACAGCATTGTTTTCAAGACAATACTCCATGATGAAACTCGAATTCTTTGGGAAGTATTGGCATTTGTAAACATTTGGCTAAACTTTCAATACAAGGAACTACTTAAAAATATGCGTCAAGTATCTGGCGTGAGAATACGGAAATATTCTGAAGGACATTGGAGTAGGAGTTCTGACAAAGGAGGGGAAACATTCCTTGAGAAATTCATCATATCAAGAAAGTATTTTCCTCTAACAATACAGCACCACAGGCTAATGTTCTAATTTCCTTCACAAGGAAGACTACCGTCGGTTACTCGCATACACCTGAGGAGTGCTCCTAATCCTAATGATGAATTAAAAACATTTCGGAAACTACAGCAATCAACAAAATGGAGCACCAGGGAGTGAGAGTAACTGCTAAGTGCAAAACTACCAGCAAAGTTGGATTAATTTAGAAGAAATTTGTATCCAGAGCTGCAGGATTAGTAGTGTTTATGTGCGTAGTGCAAAACTGCAGAGATGACATTGAGGCGTAATTCTGAGTATGTTGAAGAAAGATTGAGTAAATGGTGCAATGGGTAAAGTGATTGATTTAATTACCTTTCCAAATAGGGAACGGGTTAAACACGAGCTACAAAATTTGATCAGATTGATGGTGTGAAGCAGGTAGGCTGGGATGTTGTGGGAAATTTACTGTTGTAAAATACTTATATGTCCGGTGGCAGCAGTTCCAACTCTCTCTAGCCTACGTAAGTTTCCACAAATCTCAAGGTTTAAGTATAGGTGCAGCTTTTATTAATATTGGTAGTACTATGTTTAAAGAAGGTATAGCATACGTTGCCTTGTTTCGAGTAACAGATTGTCCGGTTTGTTTTTGGTTGATTTTGAAGACAGAGGAATATTAGTGCAGATGTAAGTTGTGTCAGAGAGTACAATAGGTTAAGGAATGTATACTGCAACTCATTTAGGGCAATATCCAATCAATGGAAAACTAGATAATCTCTGTCCAAAGAAGAAGCTCTGCTGAGAGAATCTACTGATGTTGCTGAAACAAGGAAAAAATAGGAACAAGGAAGGTGTTAAGAAGAAAAAACTCATGGGCAATGAGGCTGAGATATTGTTTAGTTACCAGTTGTCAACTCTCTTCTGGTGTCAACTGCCATGCAAAAAGTTGTTTCTGCCGTGTGCATATTTTACATTTACCACATCTTATAAAAATGCAATTGAACAGAAACCACAAGAGATGATGTACTGCACTATGGGGATGTGTAGCAACGCTTATATAGTGCTAGGACTATAGCCTGCTAGTGGGCTTCGTAAGGCATTTGAGATCTAGTAGGAGATATGTAGTGGATCAGTATGGTTTACTCAGAACACTCAGCAAGATGCACAGGGGATTCATAATCATCATCCTTGCGAGGTATTAGAAGAAGAAAAAATCAAGTATTGATTAGTTATTTGCACATTCATTTACACAGTTACACATGGAGCCATGAGTGTTAAAAAGATTGCTCTTTTACACCTTCCACTCACATGAATTCTGGAGCGATTTCTCTACCACACTACCAGATTCCAAAACTGTGTCTTTGGAGAGATTTATCAAATGCGCTAGCCAAAACATGATCTGCTTAATTGTAGATCAGATGTTATGTCTACATTGCATATACAAAGAAGTGAAAAATACATTATATTAATGCTACAGAAGAGGGATCTGAGTTGGATACCGAGGTTGCAAACTACAAAGCAGGTCAAAATATCAATTTCCTGGAAGAGCTTATTGTGCTATGGCTATCATCTTTAAAGATCAGTTAAAGTAACATCTAGTCACTATAACTGTCTATTCAAGAGAGTGAAACTGGATGGACAGAATGCCATGAACAACAATCTTAAATTCAAACAAAAACCGTCTATCAAACGCAAATTCTTACCTCTGCTCTTCAACCAAGGTTCTTAGGGCAATTTCTAATGAAAAAATGGTTGTGCCGAAGTATTTTTCTACGTGGATTGTCAGTGTTTAAGACATCATTCAGCCTACCAGGCATGATGTTCTCAAAGAGGGTCTCCAAAATTCAAGTGTGCTTTATATCTATTAGTAGTAATGTACCAACTATAATAATAAAACTGTTATTTTTAACATATGCTCTGTTTAGGATTAGTTCAGTAACTGTAGGTATAAGCAATTCATTAAATAATTGTAGGTAGTGCAATGCCTGATGGCACTTATTTGTAGGGATATACTGTGCAGCTTTAGGGCTTTTTCTGCAATCTGTGGATTGTTTTTCCCCCGCTGTTCAAAGATAAATCTTCCTGCAGTACATTGTCTATGGTGTACAAGTATGAAAAGCTGAGAACAGAGAAAAGGGGAAATGGAATGTCGATGCTAAATGTAAAAGTCCTTTACAGTGTTACAGCTGTGTAATGCTTTATTGATGGCCATAAACATTTGAACTTGCATGACACTTGAACTTTACTGTGCAGGTTTATAACATGTAACAATAACTTCTTATTTTTGTTTTTCTCTCTTTTACAGAGATGAATGGAACCATAGTTTTTTGCAGTTATGTATGTGACTAATTACTTCTTTAATCTTTATAATACAATCCAATAAGACATATTGACAAACATTGCTGGATACACTGCGAACCTCAAGCACGCACTCACACAGATAATAGAATAGCTAGGCACACGCTGATGCATACACTGAGAACCCTACAAACACACTTATGCATATTTTTGCACACACACACGCACACAAACTCAAACCAAAACACTGAGACACCCACCTACACACTTATTCATACAGTTGAACATCCAAACGAACTCCTACAAACACTGAAACACCCAGGCACACACTGATGCATTCACTGGCAACATTCAGACACCCAGGATTCACACTCATACATACATGGACACACCTAAGCATGCACTCAACCTTACACTGGGACACACTCAGACACACACTGGACGCTTTTACTGCCACACCTCAAGCACTCCTTCACACATACACTCAGACACTGAGGACACACTCACTGCATACACTGACACACCCAGGCTTACTCTCTGCTACATACACTGAGACACCCACTGACCTCATTGAGCGCACATTGTGTACAACACCCTGGCACAGCACATATGTATACAGTGACGTACACAGCCACACACACCTGGCCCATATACTGAAAGCATGCCCTTAGCACACTTATGCATACACTCAGACACTCCACACACACGTTAATTCATTCAGTTAATCCACCCAGGAGACACTCAGGCATACACTGACACACCCAGGCTTTCCATCATACATACACTCAAATACCCACACACACTCTGCTACATACACTAAGACACACACTGACACATTAATACACATTCTAACACACACTGCACCACACTATGTATACATTGACATGCCTAA
Source organism: Calotriton arnoldi (assembly GCA_963921515.1). Classification (NCBI taxonomy): domain Eukaryota; kingdom Metazoa; phylum Chordata; class Amphibia; order Caudata; family Salamandridae; genus Calotriton; species Calotriton arnoldi. The sequence goes on along the minus strand of CAWUFW010007909.1, from coordinate 8,761 downwards.
GCCACACACTCATCCATACCCAGAGACATCCCTGGACACACTTATGCATACATTGAGACACTCCATGCACACGTTTATTCACATATGGTTCAGCACAGAAGGACACACTCATACATGCACTGGCACACCCAGGCATACAGTGATGCATTCAATGACACACTCAGGGGCACTCACTCATACATGCGCCTCAGGCACTCAGGGCTACACTCATACGTACACTGACGCACCCAGGCACTGCTCTGCCACAAAATGCTGGGACACCCACATGACAAATTAATACACATTCTGACACACCCTGGCACATATGTATGTATAGATTGACACAAGCAGACGTTTGCCTGATTTATACACCTAACACAAATCCATACACACACTGGCGTATACACTGATACATACAGGCACACACTGATGCACACAGAGACACTCACACAGTCTTGCATGCAGTTACACCGCAGTCAGGTGCACACTAACATATACGCCTCCAACTTGCTAAGAGATACTCAGCATCACAGGAATACATCTAATACCATACATATAAGCGCTTCACAAGAATAATATAGAGACAGATTCAGCTCCCTTGATTGATTAAATGGTAGTTCCCAACAAGAACCGTTTTGTCAATGTTTTTAAAAAAACAAATCATAATTTTTTGTTATTTTTGTTTTTTCTTGAAAAAACCAACCAAAATGCAAAAAATGCAAATAAATAAACTGGATGCAACAACTTTGCATTTTTCATGCAAAACCGTATCCTGCAACAGCAAAAACAAAATTATATCAATAAAAAAATCTAGCACCGATGCTTCTTAGCAGCAGTACAAAAATTGGACACATTCTGATTTTAACTGGCAAAAGTTTCAATGTGTCACCATTCCTCCCAACTCTGTGCAGGCAGCTGGTACACTACTTTCAGCAGGAGTTGTAGTTGCTGATCAAGTTGAGGCACCTGCAGTATCTCCAGATCTGCTCTATCTCTCCTTCACCATCCGCAGATAAGTCCATTCATAAATAATTTTTATGTGTTTCCACATGCTGGAGATGCCATGGCTGTACTTCTTGACAGAGCCACGTGACAATTGCTTGCCAACAATTTCCAGATATGCATAAATCTAGCACAAACCTTCTTCTCCTTGAGAGGATTATAAAAATCTGTAACACCACACTCTAATTTATGCTACTAGATGGCACTTCTTCCTCCTTATCACCAATAATTTCTGATCTCCAGATTCAGGTGGAGCACTTCCTTCAGCCATTGTAAATATTACTGCAGCCAGGAACTCTGAGATAGTAATGCTTCTCCCACAAGATTTACCAAGAAGGCTTAACAAAGCTGAAACCGGTCCTGGGTTGCTTGTGTTCCTTCTGGAGGGGCCTCGCCTGGCAATTTGGGATGGATTGTTCCCATGTGGAGCAGAGTCAATTCTGATTTGCCTGAGGCAGGCCTTGTCTAGAAGTACTGAAAAAGATGGGTTGGATTGCTACCAGGAGCGACTGTCAGTGGTTAGACTATTGGCAAAAATTCCTCCTATAACGTTTCTTGTGATGGACCTATCATAGAGCCCCATGACTGGCAAAGTAATGTGCAGAGAATACACATCAATTTAGATTTTTAAATGATACTGGTATGCCTGTCACTGACAAAGCTAAAATACACTGGAGGGTATAATAGAGTAGGGTATCATGCTGTGGAGTAGAGTGCTGTAGAATGGAATAGAGTGGCTTAGAGTGGATTTGAGTGGAGTTGATTGGTGTAGAGTAGAGTGGAGCAGAGTGTTGTTATTGGAAAGTGGATTATTGGTAGGGGCAAATGTAGGTCTGCCACTGGCAACAAGGCCACTAACCATTGGTAGGACTCAGCATAGGTCTTAGAAAATTATTCCCATGCTCAACCCTTGGTAGCTTGGCTGCAGCAGGCAGGCTTAACTTCAAAGGCAGGTATGTAAAGCATTTAAAAACACCAATTCAGTAAATAATTTAGACACAACACATAATAAAAATCCCACCAATTTATAAAAATAGGACATATTTTTATCTTTAAATGACACCAAGGCAACAAAAATCCAATATAGGGAACCGGAGATATGAATTTTCAAAGATTTAGCAAAATATAGCACTTAGAAACTTATAGCACCATATTGGGATACAGGCTCGCGATGAGACCGACCCAAAGTCAAAGTTTCAGGCTGACCACGATGGAGCCCTGAGCGGATACCCCACGCGGAAGGTCCCGGTCATAGCTTTTACCTTCGGACTTAGAAACTTTTCTGGAGCTTTTTCTCGCGAGGTCCCTCGAAGCCCTCAGCCAGTCTGGATTCGTTGAGGGTTCGCCGGCTTGCCTTGCGATGAGCTCCCGGTCACCTTCCTACGATCGGACTTAGGAAACTTTTGCGGTTCGACCTCTGGAGGCGTTCCAGCGGGGCAAACCCAGGATCCAGGCCGACACGCGGTTGAAGGCAGGCAGCTTGGCTTTTGCGGTTGCTCCCGGTCACCTTTGCTACGAGCGGACTTAGAAACTTTTCTGGAGCTTTTTCTCGCGGGGTTCCTCAATGCTCTTCACCAGGCCGGATTCGGTGAGGGTTCGCTGCTCTTGATTTCTTCTACTAGCCGGTCAAACTCTGGAAGTCGGACCGACGGAGCTTTTAGTGGGACGAACCTGGATGGCTTGGCCGGCTCACGGTTGAAGGCAGGCGGCTTGGCTGACCAGGTTGAGTCGGTCCCTCTATGGAGCTTTTTTTCAAAGTTCCTCCAAAGTTCTCCAAACTTCTTGAACTTCTTCCCAAAGTGTCTCAAACTCACTCCAAGGGTCTGGAAGCTCCAAGATGGTCCTTGAAAGTTGAGGACTTCAGTTCCCACAATACACTTGGACGTCACCCTTACAAATCCACTGGTAGTTCCCCAGGTTGATGATCCTTGGTGGTGAGGGTCCAGGTGAGCTCTGTTAACCTATAGCTTGCAGGGAGTCCACTCTTTACTTCTTTCTCAGCAAGGTAGTCCACAGGGCTGTAGTTTCTGATGATGCAGGCTTCAGAGGTCAGGCCTTAGAATTTGCACAAGCAAAACTTCTCACCTTGGCACAATGTCTTGCTTTCTTCAGTTTCAAGCAGCAGATCTGAGAGGCTCTGCCCTCTCAGACACTTATTCCAAGTTCTCTGGGTCAGGCAGGAGGTCACTCCTGACCAATGGGAGCAGGGTAACTCCTCAATATATGACCACATCCTGTGGAGTGTGGCATTATTTTGTCCCAGAGTGCATCAAATCTTCCAAATCCAAAATGGCTGATTTTCCAGCAAGGAGGTAAGAGCTGGCTAAACACACCCCTAGGATGGCTAATTTGCCATCTAGACTCTCTCCCTGCATCTGCTCATACCTTCCTTAATCCTACAATCTGCCTAAGGTAGAAAAGTTTAGAGTTGTAAATGACACTGTTCTCTGCTCTCCTCTTTGAAGAACATAGTTTACGACTCCTCCCCTGGCCTGGCATTCCTATGGAACAGCACACTGCCCTGCCAGCAGAGCTGGTTGACCCCAGGGGCTCTTTATCACTCTTCAAGGCAGCCTGGCTAATCCACTTAACTCTGACCAATCAGGGCAGACCCCTGGAAGGCAGAATCTGGACTTACAAACAAGAAAGTCTTATAACTTCTTGTATGTACCTTTAGGGAGAAATTCAACAATATCATATTGTTGAATTTATTAATACCATTCGGGGAAGTCTTTGGAATGGCACTTCTAGCCCTCTCCTATCAAGAGTTATTAGTTAATAACTTCCTACCATGTTAACCTATGTAACAAAGGATTTGCAATGGGAATAATGACTGGGCCATTTTTCCCAGCACCAGACTTACAAAAACATATTTTATAAGTACTTGGCTTATATCTACAGGACCCCCACCTCATGGGACAACTAGGGTAGACTTTAGGGGCTCTAAATCTGTAAAAATATTGCAGATCTCACTTCACAGTGCTCCTAGCATCAAAGTCGAATTTGGGCAGCACCTTTATCACAATCTGGGGAGTGAAATGTAAACTTTCACTTACTCCCAGGGCATATAGAACTCATTTTATAAGGGTCTACCTTATAGATACCTGACCCCCACCCCTGGGAAACCTAGGGGAGACCCTGGGGTCCCTAATATGCCATAACATTGTAGGTTATCTATTTTTAAGTGCCCCAAACACCAAAGTCGAGCTTCGGCACAATTTACTTTTTAAATGCAGTCCTGGCACCGGGGCTGCTTTTAAAACTGACCTCAGACCTCAGCAGTGCACACATGCAAGTGCAGAAAGCTGCTGGCCTCTAAACTGCCATGCCCTGCTATATACTAGGGACTGATATGTAGTTTCAATCTGTCCTATTCCTACTAGGGGCTTATAGGGTAGTTCATGCCAATCACATGGGTACCCAACCCATAGTGTACCCTAGTGTGTGTAGGTGTTTTCACTGTATTCTAAATGTTTTCAGCATAGCACTGGCCCTGGGCCTGGGGGTAAAGCCCAGGGTCAGTCAGAGTCAGTTACCACCAGTACCAGTCAGCAAAAGTTGGGGGGGTGCCCAGGGCACAGGATGACTTTGCAACATTTGTAGAGTGTCATAGAGTGGAAGGGTGTAGAATGAAGGGTCTCAGAGTGTTACAGAGTACGGTGCCGTAGAGTAGGAGTGAGTGTCGCAGAGTGGACTGAAGTAGAATGGAGCGTTGTAGAGTGGACTGGAGTGTCATAGAGAGGAGTGTTGTAGCTTGAGTCAGATAGGATGGAGTAGGATAGAGTGGATTGCCATAGAATGGAGTGGCAAAGAGTGGAGTGGCATAGAGTGGTGTGGAGAGAATTGTCATAGTGTGCCATAGAGTGAAGTAAAGTGTCATGGAGTGTCCTACAGTGTCATAGAGTGTCATAGAGTGGAGGGTCATAGAGTGAGTCCTAGAGTGGAGGAGCATAGAGTGGAGGGTGTAGAGTGGCCTAGAGGAAGTGAAATAGAATTGGATAGAGTGAAGTAAAGTGTTGTAGAGTGGAGTGTCATGGAGTAAGAGTTGTAGAGTGAAGGAGCATAGAGTGGAGGGTGTAGAGTGGTGTAAGGTGTTTTAGAGTGGAGGGATATAGAATGGCATAGAGTGGAGTGTCGAGGAATGGAGGGTCATAGAGTGTAGGGGCATAGAGTGGCGGGACGTAAGGTGGAGGGGCATTGAGTGGTGTAGACAGACAACACATTTTCAATTGAAATTATGATTATATTTACACAGAAATACAGTTTTACTGATAGAATGATACTGCGAATCAAACAATAATGTGTGGAAATTGGCATCATTCAGTGTATTGATTGTTTTGATCGTATTAAATATTTGTTTCCGTCACACTTCAGAATTCCCAAACAAAATTGCTTCATTTGAGCTTTCCTAATTCTGATATATTCTGAAATATTTGCACAGTTCATTTTCAGACATTTAAATTTTGTTGTTTGCTAGAAAAACAAGTAACATCCTACATCCTTTCCTCCAGGACACCCGCAGTACCCAGCAAGATTGTAACATAAAACATAAACCCTCTCACTTTGAAGTCTGAGAAATAAAGTAAACACCAAGCCCCTCGAGGACAGTGCATGACATTTGACTATTGTCTTTGAATGCACAGCAATTGTGACAAGAAAAGAACAAAATGTAAAGGTCTGTTTACAGAATGTGAACACTCGTGGAAGATTACAAGGAGCGAGTCAGAGAGGTGGTAAACAGGCTATGCTCCATGAGCGGGACAGACATTCTGCCCAGCCTAAAATAAATAAAGCCACCAAATATAAAGCAAGCAAGTGTGAGTTACAAACCACAAAGCCAATGGTAAGAAATGAGCAGATTGCATTCCCATGGAAGCTTTCAGAATGTCCCCAAAAGTCTTTAGCAAACCAGACAGCTGCACTGTCTGGTAGGCTTCGACCTAAAGGCAGGCTGAAGGCTTCTGCACTGAAGATTAGGTACCAGTACTTTTTCTTTTTAAATTAGACACTGCTCCAGAGGGCTATAAAGCTGTACGATTCAATCACTTCAGGACATAATTAGAGTTTGACTGATGCAGGGCAGCCACCAAAAAGAGGCAAATGTTCTGCCCAACCTGTTTAGAGTTTCTAGTGCCTCTATGCACTCTAAATAAGGCAGACAGGACATCTGCTGCTTTTTGGCAAATACCCACATTCTTGAAAATCTAAATACGGTCCATTATGTTTCCTATTTGAATAAGCAACACATTTTTCATTTCAAAGCAATATGGACCTCTGTTGGGATGTTGTCTGTGTTTTATAGAATAAACATTTTTCTTATAATTTATAAATATTTATACTATCTTAATTATCAGGATGTAATGACTGTTGGTATGCAATCAAATAGCCTATCAATATTAATATCAAATCAATCAATCAATCTATCAATCAATCAATCAAATCGAGCCATAAATTCAATATCAAATAACCTATCCAAAGTATACATATACTGCTTTTATCATTAGCAAGACTCGATAAAGTTCTACCTGAGATGTGCAAACTAGGCCTAGGTGAAATTTCCATAACTTTGATGTCATCTTGCATACTTTTGGTAATTTCATGTTATACGTGTTATCTGAAATTCCACTAATGACACTATTATGTCACATAACAATAATTACACACTGTTCTTAGCAAAAACTTAGGGTGAGCTAATAGGAACAGCATAGATATGATCAGAACACGAGCAGTTGCTGTTTGTGGTGCCAATGTGTTTTTTTGTGCTATTTTGTATACATGAATTAAACCACAAGTGATTCAAAATGACTGCAAGGACGCATTTCTGATAAACTATAGCACCAATTGCTGATTTTGCATTTGCGTAACCTCGTAAAATTCTCCTGAAATTTCACGAATTACGTAAAAAAACAAATTGTTCGAATTTGCATACTCCTTGTGCAAACAACCTGCACTTGTGTTTCTCTGTGTTTCTTTGTCCATAGGTCTGAGTGCATGCCAAGAAGCAGTATGATGTAGTCTTAGCTATCTTAGTAGAAGCAAACGCTTACTGGTAGCATTTTTTCCATTTGGTCTTTTCCCCATCAAACAGATCTGGTACGTGATACCATGCGAAGCGCTGCCAAACCAAAGGACCTGGATGGCTCATTGAGTGAAATGCAAGAGAAGCCATTGGAGTCAACTTGTGCATGCAGCCAAAAAGATACTAACATTTAATTTTAGGTCACTGTGAATATAAAACGTGCTAATAACATTGGCACTGGCTTGACTGGTGGTCGTGGTCTCCATGTAATCCTTTCATTCCAAGCCTAACTTAAGTTTACTTTAAGCGACTTGTCATTCTACTAGCAACACACAGTTTCGCAAAGATAGGCCTCTTCTAGGTTTGCCAAACTATATCATCCGGAGCTAGATAATGAAGGACATTGGGTAACTGCAGTAAAGAGAAGTTGTGAACTACATGGTTAGAAATATAAAGCCGCAAAAAGCTCTGACCTATAATTAAAAGGGCTTATTTACAGGCTTTGCGCCACTTTTTAAGGTCATTTTTAACATGGGAAAAGTGACGTAAAAGTGGCGCAAGGGGGCTTGTAAATCTGCCCCAAAGTGTTTAAAGTTCTGATAACCACCTCCCCAAACATATGTCCAAGATCACACAAACACTCATCACCTTTATGTGTACATCTGCTTGTCTAATGCCCGGTGCCGAAATCTGTGACGTCAAATACCATACGGCATGACATTAAGGAAAATCAAACAACATGACTTTAGTAACGCAATCATGAAATGAAACATGAAGAAAAAGGAGACCTAGACGGCGCAGAAAAGTACGCAATATTTCGGGAATTTAAAGCGATGAATAACTTTTCGGATAATAACTGTCGAGTATATGCTTTGCAAAAATTGAATTCGTAAATAAAACAATTAGATACAAGTTAAGAAAAAAAGTGTTATGAAAACAAGTAAATGAAATTCAGCAAAAGGGACCGATCACCACTCGACTCTAGAAATTACAATTGTTCTGTTTTCCTTGCACTCAGATTTCTTGTCACTAAAATATGACCTAGTTTAAGAGCAGCTTGACACTAATAGAGGATATATTGGTGAAAAACTGAGGGAAGAGAGTGGATGGATGAATAATGCAGGACTGCTGCTTTCGTACAATAGCAACCTGTCTTAGGTGAGATAGCTTGAGATTGCACCTACGGATATTATATAAACGCGGGCTATTTTGGATATCAGTAAGCAGCACGTTAAATACTACAGAAAATAATGGAGGCAGGAATATAAGGGGACTGTCTTTCGTTTTCTAGAGAAATGTTTGTACCTAAAAATGAACTCTTTTCTTGGGTCTCTCTTGGCTTTCAGAGAACTCCTTTCAGACACTATTTCTACGGGAATTTTTTTAAACTGACGCACATTACTGCACCAGCATCCCTCCTGCCGCAGTTTCTAATGTGAGAGCCCATTTATTAAAGCAACAGAGAGTAAGCTGACTCAGCAAGTCCTCACTTGCTTCCCACCCTATTGCAAAAGCCAGCAAGCATTGGCAATAGCAACGTGGCTGGCCTTGGTCAAAATTCTTGCCACCTAAACTTGGCCGTCATGTGCTTGCAATAAAATTTTGAAATTTGACGTGGCAGATTTACTACCAATGTTTTTTTCAAATACATGCCCTTCAGCTGTGGCATGCATTTTAATATTATTATTTGTTGAAGAAATAAGAATAAATAATAAAGACCTAACCAAGGGGCCGTATTAGGATGGTGGGTCGGGAAACTAT